>OY829522.1:8716727-9350754 GCA_963691665.1 Clepsis dumicolana | reverse complement strand
GGCCAACCAGCTGCTGCCAGTACTATTATATACTCCGATGAGATCGGCGTGGGCTTCGGTCCCATACTCGGCCATTTCCTGCGACAGAAAGTCGCGAACTACTGCCTACGCGGTGCCAGTCTCCAGCAGCTTGCCGACCGACTGTCGAAAGACGAGTTCGACAATACGACCACCCTGATCGTCATGCTGGGCAACAGTATAGGCGTAAGGAAATCTCACCTTGAAGACTTACTACGAGCTCTGTCAGCCGTTGAGCAGCGTGGTATCCACAAGATTATCTTGTGTGCGTTCCCTTATTCTAGGTCGGTTTCATACAAGCGAAATATTGTAATATCTAAGTGGAATGCCATGTTATACAATGTAACTTCTTATAATAGCAAATACCAATTTTTTGATAGTAATAAATTTATAAAACGTTTTCATCTAAACGAATCACGGCTGTATCTGTCCAAAAAATGTAAATTAGCAACAGCAAAACTACTAGCATATAACATAGAACCTGGGCACGGGTACGCGGCGGACGGCGGCGGCGGCGCCGGCCCCGCCGGCCCCCCCGCGAACGCGCCGCCCGCGGACCGCCAGTCTTTAAACTGATGCGCGAGACAGCGGAGGAGCATAGTTTCATTTTGGTTCATCAAAATATACAAGGCTTCTCCAGCAAAGCAATTGAAATCGGATTATTCCTCGATGCTTTTAATATAGACGTAATGTGTATTACTGAACACTGGCTGAGACAGCATGAGCTGATATCGAACATTCGTAATTATAGGATTGGCAGCTCTTACACTAGAAACTCAGCAATACATGGAGGAACTATGATTATTGTAAAAGATGATTATAAGTGTAAAGAACGGAAAAATGTAGTTCAACTTTCATTAGAACGAGTTATTGAGATTTCGTGTGTTGAATTGGATAATCACATCGTATTATGTGTATACAGGCCACCGTCCTCAGACTTTAGTCTATTCGAGTCCGTGATGGAGGATGCTTTGAAACAAGTTTTTAATAGTAGTAAATATATCATAGTATGTGGAGATTTCAATGTCAATTTACTGGACTCCGAAAATAGAAATTCCGTGAGACTTCTGAACCTTTTTAAATCATTTAACTTGCATCATCTTTTTGAGGAACCGACTAGAGTGACGGCCAACACGGCCACATGTTTAGATAATATTTTTTGCAAGTGTGAAGCTACGAACAAAGAAATTATTAACTGCTTCAGTTCCGATCATAGCGGCCAAAAAGCTGTTTTTAAAATGCCTAAGCAGACGAAGGAGCAATTAATTACTTATAGGCCGGTAACTGACGACCGTATAGGAAGATTTAAGGAAAGTATTATCAATGAGGTTCCTCAACCAAACATGGAGAAGAATGATCCTAACATCTTATATAAGGACCTGACTACTGTAATAAATCGAGAGTTCGGGAACATTTTCAAACTTAAGACTGTCAAGAAAAATGGTAAGAAGGTAAGGTTCAGTGACTGGGCCACGGTCGGGATTCACAGGAGTAGGACTAAACTTTATGAACTATATGAAATGAAAAGCTACAATAACGACCCCACATTTAGAGACTATGTTAAAAGATATTCGAAACTATTTAAAAAAGTTTGTGTCGCCGCCAAAGCGGAATACCTTAGTAATAAAGTTAAATCCGCTGATAATAAAGTAAAAGCAGTATGGAACGTAATAAATTCAGAGACAGGTAAATCAAAGCCCCATAATAGCCAATATAAGTTAAAGATAGATGAAAGAATAGTAACTTCAGATTTAGAAGTGGCGAGTGCTTTTGAGGATTTTTTCTCTAATATAGCTATAGATACAACTCGTGACTTAAAGTCATCCACTGCGCTGGCTGGCTCATACTTAAATGTGGTTCAAAAGGATAGTAACTTGAAATTTGATTTTAAACACACAAACTCGGAAGAGATTATAAAAACATTTAAATCTTTGAAAATTAAGAACACAGAGGATCTTTGGGGTATTTCAGTTAAAGTAATGCAATCTGTCATCCATATTGTGGCACCATATCTGGCCGTCGTGTTTAACAACTGCGTCGATGAGTGTGTGTTCCCTGACTTAATGAAGTACAGTAAAGTTATTCCTTTATTCAAAGCTGGCAGCTCATCTGAGCCTGGTAACTTTCGACCGGTTTCCGTGCTTCCTGTACTAAGTAAAGTGTTTGAGAAAATTATGCTAAATCAATTGCTTTATCACTTCAATATTAATGAACTATTTCACAGTCAGCAATTTGGGTTTACGAAGGGCCGCTCGACAACGGATGCGGCTGCAAATCTCATGAAGCACATTTATGACGCATGGGAACAATCGCAAGATGCAATAGGAATATTTTGCGACCTCTCCAAGGCATTTGATTGCGTGGAACACGAGACGCTTATCCGCAAACTTGAACACTACGGACTCACAACTAATGCACTGAACCTTGTTATGTCCTATCTCAGTCAGAGAATCCAGAAAGTAGACATACATAGAGTGCAGTCATGTGGATCACCGGTGAAGCTTGGAGTACCACAGGGCTCTATTTTGGGTCCGTTTCTCTTCTTGGTGTACATAAATGACTTGCCCCAGCTGCTAGAACACAAATGTGACATAGTACTGTTCGCTGATGATACCTCTCTCATTTTTAAAGTCAACAGGCAACAGGAAGATCAAAGTCACATCAATGAGACTCTAAGAGATGTGCTGAAATGGTTTACTGCAAACAATTTACTATTGAATGCAGCTAAAACGAAATGTATAAAATTTTCGTTGCCTAATGTAAGACAGGTTGACACTACTATCAGATTAAATGGAGAGAAGCTGAACCTCGTGGATGAGACTGTTTTTCTCGGGCTTACCTTAGATCGCAATTTGCAATGGAGCCCACACCTATCTGGTCTTGCTGGTAGATTGAGCTCTGCCGCTTATGCTGTACGAAGAATCCGGCAATTCACCAATGTAGAAACGGCGCGGTTAGTTTACTTCAGTTATTTTCACAGCATTATGTCTTATGGCATCCTAATTTGGGGCAAGGCGGCCGACATAGAGACAATCTTTATCCTGCAGAAGAGGGCGGTCCGGTCTATTTACAATCTTGGCTCCCGAGATTCACTTAGAGAACGCTTTAAAGAAATCGACATCCTTACAGTAGCTTCTCAGTATATATATGATGTAATATTGTATACACACAAGAACATCAAATCTTTCAAGAAAGTGTCGGATGTGCATGGTTTCAACACTCGGAATAAGCATAAACTTGCCGTCCCTAAATTTCGTCTACGAAAAGTCAGTAAGTCTTTTTTGGGAAATTGCGTGAGGTTCTACAATAAAGTGCCTGTAGATGCATGGGAATTGCCTCACAATTCATTTAAAAGATACATAAAGACCGCTCTCTTGAAAAAAGCATACTACAAAGTGGATGAATACTTATGTGATGGCACCACCTGGCCAAAGTTGAAAACAGAAGATAATTAGGACATCAATGTGACTTGGCTGCGTCCCGAAGATATTCGTGTATGGTGTCCGGCTCTGTTGCCGTTGTCCGCTGCGTACTAATTGTAATACAATTGACAAAAATAATGTTTTATTTATTTGACATGATGACATGAAATGTATATTTCATAAATTTTTGTTATTTGACATTTGGAGACCATATACATCTCCAGTTTATGTATATGTATTATTATACTTATTATTTGACCGTGGAGGCGTTTTACACCTCTGCTGATTTTAATTTAGTTTAAATTGACCCTAGAGACTATACATCTCTAAGCCATTTAGATTAAGTATTATATTATAGTATTAATTCTGGGACCCTATACATCCCTTTGTAATTTAAATTTTCACAGATATTTGACCTGGAGACCCTATACATCTCCTGCTCAAATAAAACGTGCCAGTAAAGTAAAGTGTTCTGGTTTTGCTGTTTTAATAATTACTTTTTACACTTTTTTCTAAAATGCGGTATTTTTTTTTTTCTCTCTTAATCTTTTAATGACAGAGTGAGGTTTCTTTGTGTAGTTTGTCTGTGGTTGCGTATTGTAAGAGCTAATGTAACTTGTTTTTAGAAAAAATGACTTTGTGCCAAGTTTCTTGCGGCGCATTCTTCTTGGCAATCATGGTCTTTCCGAAAGCGCTGGTAGACTCAAAAAAATGACGTGTAAAAGAGCATTCAACTGCCTATTTGCTGAATAAAATTTTGAATTTTGAATTTTTGAATTTTGAACATTTTTCTTCCATCTACTCATTGTATATTATAGCTAGGCATTGGACCCGATTCTACAGCGGCCGCTAAAATTCCTAATTATATTTAGGTGTCGCTAAGTCCCTTTGCTATTCTATGAGCGGCTGTTATAATCAAATGACAAGGCCAATTTGAATCTGACGTTTCTTATTTTAGGCGGTCTATTCAATTTAGGTTTAGCCGTTTAAATACTATTCTTTGCATGTCCTTTTTGGGCAAAAGTCAAGCTAAACTGCTTAATTTTAGCGGCGATTAAAATAGTCCCGTTTAAACCCCGATTGCTTAAAATCAAGTTGTGTCGGATCGATTCCTTACTATATGATTCATTAGAAATGGATGACGAAAGATATTAGAAAGATTGACCCCACAGTGGATCAAGTTCCCAGTGACTAGACTGGAGAAAGAGAGGGCAGTGCAGGGCCGTTTTTTTATAAAACTGCAACTTACAAATTACAAGCGGAAGTCTCTTTCTAACGAAAGGTGATAGAATGAGACATCCGCTTGTGAATTGTAACTTGTAGCTTTATAAAACACGATCTAGGAGTTCCAAGATAGTTTTCCTCCAGGATAGTATTTTTTTTTTATTATAAAGCATTGGCTACAAGGCCATCAGCTTAAACACGGTGCCAGAAGCCATTTTCTAAATGTTGCCCATTCAAATTTAAGAAAATACGATCCCATACATTTTGACGAATTTCATAAATTCATTCGTTCACTTATTTTTTTCAAGTAGCAACACGCTCAATTTAATTTAGAAATTTTAGGATACGGATAAAACCCGGCTAAATTTAGTCAGCTTGACATTCTGGAATAGCATTTGTTAAATCCGCCGTCTAAATTTTAACTAAAAATTAGAAAATTTAGTTTTAGGCTATTTAGGCGATGTGCACGTAGAATCGCATCCACTGTACCGTAACATGCAGAGAAAACAGAGATATAAAATCCGAAAACTCTAGTAATAACTACGCAATCCGAGCAATTAATTAAATGTTCCCATTGATTAATTGGGCAATTGTTGCTACATGGGAACTGATGTTAATTACAGTCATAATGAAGAATTAATTGCCCGGATATTACGAAGATTGATAACCAATACATTGCTAATAATAATGTTATTTAGTTCCATTTGCAAGGAAAATATCTTTTAAATCCTTATTAATATTTGTGATAGAAAAAACTTCAGCCAAATCTGTATAGGTTAGGTAGGTATGACAGGAAAAGTTTAGCGATTATAAATTTGTGTGTTATCGCAAAGTAGGTAGGTAGGTAGATAAGTACCTAATAGATTGGAATTTAAGATCTTCAGTGTAGTAAGTAACCGTTATTTTAGACAAATACTTAGCATGACTAAAAATGCAAAGTTAAGAATGTTTAACAGTTATATGAACATAACCAACCCAATAATATTTACCCAATATTGCGCCCATTTCCAGTTTATGATCAATTGAAGTAAAAGGCTATAATTAAACACATACTTTTATTCTCAAAACGAATTTATATTTTTTTTCAACATAGGTAAGTGTAACAATATCATCTTACGAGAAGCACTAAGTACATTATTAACTTTTATTTCAATAAATTATCGTCCGACGTCTAGTGACCATGCTTGTATGTATATCCACTTTGAAACCCTCCTTTTGATCCACTTACACTAAATGTAATGGAACCTTCGCCACCGTGGCCACCGCTGCCACTAAGACTACCTTCGCTCTTTCCGGCACCGGTGACTTCCGTGGCACCGTCCACTTTGCCACTTCCGCCTAATCCAAGCCCACCATGGCCATAACCTCCTTTACTGCTACCACTGACGAAGCTTGAGGGACTACTGCCGGTAATCCCGCTGGAACCACTGCCGTTACTGTCGACAGCGCCATGCCCTCCCAATCCCAAGCTTATCCTGAGACGCTATTGCTGCTATGGCTAACTCCAGCACCAGCATCGTCTTTGCCATTTAAATCAAATGCGCCAAGGACGCTGTTCCTCCCGTGACTAGCGTCAAGACCTCCTTCAGCACCAGCTATGCTTTTGTCAGTGGAACCGTGCCCTTCAAGGTTTGCCCCTAGTACACTGTTAAGTTGGCTGTCTGCCTCACCACCAGCAACGTCCTTGCCACTGGAAACAGAACGTTGAATGTCATGCGTACCATGTCCTGACAGTCCTGATCCGTAGCCAAGACCTCCCTGTCCGTGCCCATTGGCGAAGCCAACATCATCAGCAATGACTATATGATCGGAAGTACTATCGTGAGTGTTAACGTTACCATGTCCTCCCAAACCTAAACCCAAGACACTGTAGATGCCATGGCTAGCTTCAGCACCACCCTCAACAGCAACATCCTTGCCACTGGAGCTGAGCTTGTCGTGATCACCATGTCCACTCAAACCTAATCCCAAGACACTGTTGATGCCATGGCTAGCTTTAGCACCTCCCTCACCAGCAACATCTTTGCCACTGAAACTGAGCTTGTCGTGATCACCATGTCCACTCAAACCTAATCCCAAACCACTGTTGATGCCGTGGCTAGCTGCAGCACCACCCTCAACAGCAACATCTTTGCCACTGGGACTGAGCTTGTCGTGATCACCATGCCCACTCAAACCTAATCCCAAACCACTGTTGATGCCGTGGCTAGCTGCAGCACCAGCCTCAACAGCAACATCTTTGCCACTGGAGCTGAGCTTGTCGTGATCACCATGTCCACTCAAACCTAATCCCAAGACACTGTTGATGCCATGGCTAGCTTTAGCACCTCCCTCACCAGCAACATCTTTGCCACTGAAACTGAGCTTGTCGTGATCACCATGTCCACTCAAACCTAATCCCAAACCACTGTTGATGCCGTGGCTAGCTGCAGCACCACCCTCAACAGCAACATCTTTGCCACTGGGACTGAGCTTGTCGTGATCACCATGCCCACTCAAACCTAATCCCAAACCACTGTTGATGCCGTGGCTAGCTGCAGCACCAGCCTCAACAGCAACATCTTTGCCACTGGAACTGAGCTTGTCGTGATCACCATGTCCACTCAAACCTAATCCCAAGACACTGTTGATGTCATGGCTAGCTTTAGCACCACCCTCACCAGCAACATCTTTTCCACTGGAACTGAGTTTGTCGTGATCACCATGTCCGCTCAAACTAAATGATCCGACAACGCTGTTGCTACCATGGCTAGCATCAGCACTGCCTTCAGCAGCTACTTTCGTCTCAGTAGATCCTTGCCCTTCCAGTTTACCATGTCCAAAAAGGCCCCCCACGAATCCATCACCGTGACCATCATCCTCACCGTCAGCAGCATCCTTGCTACTGGAACTAAGCTTGTCATCGTCACCATGTCCACTCAAACTGAATGATCCGACAACGCTGTTCCTCCTTTGCCCAGCGCCGAGGCCTTCCACACCACCTACTACGTTCTTTTCAGTAGAAACGTGCCCTTCAAGATTTCCCTGTCCAAAAACTCCTCCCGAAACACTACTACCGTCGCTACCAGTGACACCCTTGTCACCGGAACCGTGGCCAGTCAAGTCTTTTTTTCCTCCTAAGCCATGTTCTCCAAACACGCTGTTGCTGCCGTGACTGGCACCGATGCCTCCTTCGCCACCAGTTACGTCTTTGCCACTGGAACCCTCACCGCCTCCATTCCCAGATAAACTTAACCCGAAGCCTCCTTGACTACCACCGGTAGAGCCAGCGTCACCAGTGGTGCTTTGACCACTGGAAAAGCCATTACCACCGTAACCTGAAGAATACTGTCGTCTTAAGTTGCCGTGAGGACCATAGACAGAACTGCTAAAGGCGCCATTTCCAGCACCACCATAGGGACTTGTCCTGCTACCGAAACTTCTACCATTAGCCTCAAACCCGCCTTGGCTACCTCCATTCGAATCAAAGCCACCTTGACCGCCGCCGTAGCCTCCAGTAGCTCCGGAAGCTCCATGTCCACTGCCAAAGCCACCTTGGCCGCCGCCATAGCCTCCTGAAGCAGCTCCGGAAGCATCATGTCCACTGCCAAAGCCACCTTGACCGCCGCCGTAGCCTCCAGTAACTCCGGAAGCTCCATGTCCACTGCCAAAGCCACCTTGGCCGCTGCCGTAGACTCCAGTAGCTCCGGAAGCTCTATGTCCACTGCCAAAGCCACCTTGGCCGCCGCCGTAGCCTCCTGAAGCAGCTCCGGAAGCATCATGTCCACTGCCTAAGCCACCTTGACCGCCGCCGTAGCCTCCAGTAGCTCCGGAAGCTCCATGTCCACTGCCAAAGCCACCTTGGCCGCCGCCGTAGCCTCCTGAAGCAGCTCCGGAAGCATCATGTCCACTGCTAAAGCCACCTTGACCGCCGCCGTAGCCTCCAGTAGCTCCGGAAGCTCCATGTCCACTGCCAAAGCCACCTTGGCCGCCGCCGTAGCCTCCTGAAGCAGCTCCGGAAGCATCGTGTCCACTGCCAAAGCCACCTTGACCGCCGCCGTAGCCTCCAGTAGCTCCGGAAGCATCATGTCCACTGCCAAAGCCACCTTGGCCGCCGCCGTAGCCTCCTGTAGCTCCTGAAGCTCCATGTCCACTCCCTAAGCCACCTGGACTGCGATAACGGCCTGAGCCCCCTCCGTATGCTCCTTGGCTACCAAAGATGCTTCGGCCATCGGAGTTTCCTAGGCCACTGCCGCTAGAACTGACATCCCCGGCTCCATGACTTTCAAAGCCTCCTTTTCCGTAAATGGATCCGCCGTGTCCGAGGCCCCCCTGACCATCACTTTGGCGACTGAACTCTGCGTGGACTCCGGTTTGGTCAATAGTTAGACCGCCCTTCACTTCACTGTAGGCTTGCGGTAATCCTATAAAAAGAAAAGATTATAAGCTAGAATAAGATACATTGTTATAATAAAAAACCTGGTCAAGAGCGAGTCTGACTCGCACACCGCGAGGTTTCCGAACCATCATCTAATAATGTTTGTGCTAGGTACTTTAGGTACACCTACACTGTACCTGTCCGTTCAATATTAGGACAAACGGACAGTTGGACAGCACCATCTATTTTCATAGAGTTTAACTAAGTAGTGTAATTTTTGATGATTTCTGAATACGGCTATACCGTTTTATTTTTTCCGTAATCTTAAAATAAATATGTTTTTAACCCCCGATGAAAAAGAGGGGTGTTATAAGTTTGACATGTGTATCCGTGTATCTGTCTGTGGGATCATAGCTCCCAAACCGATGAACCGATTTCGATGCGGTTTTTTAAATACCTAAGTACCTAAAACTACTCCAACTTTGAAGTCGATGGCATTAGTCGTTTTTTAGATAACCCAGCTGTAACGGACAAACAGACGAACCGAAGAGTAAGCTTTTTACGATAATTGTTTTGGTACCCTAAAAATTAACAACTTATTCAATAAGTGTAAACTAAAGAAAAAGTAGTAGCTATAGGCCGCGCGATGGATTAAGATCGCTCGGCGAAACTGGTGGGGGCAATTTGGCGCATCTGTACAATTGCGCACAAAATTGTTAAGTTCTGAGTGTATTTCTTTGAAATATATTTTTCTTGTTTTGCATTTTTTTGTACCTTTAGTTACCTTTTGCTAGTATGTTTATTCAGAATCTTGGTAGTATTTTTTACGTCATTTTAATTACCCACGATTTAATTAGTTTCCTTTTTAACATAACCATTCACGTCGTAAACCATTTTTCTGGCTTGCCATGTACAAACTTTATATTTGGGCATTTTTTCACTAACTACGACATCATAACGTACTTACTACTAATACAGTAAAACAATCCGTGCGCAACAATACTCAAGAGACGTGACGCGTGAACGAAGCGAGGGAGGGGAAGAACGACTTGATCTACCAATAACGTGTCGGCGCCAGCGCGCACCCTCCCCTCACCCCTCTGCGCAACCAAATAGACCTAAGAATTGACTTCTGCGCACTCCCTTTCCACTTTTGACAAGCGATCTTAATTCGCCGCGCGACCTATACTTGTACAGCCAGCAGCAGAAGTAGCTAAGCAATCGAAGATGTCTAAATGATCTAAGCACGGCTCCATTGTTATAGATATAAGAGCTTGTGCAGTTCATTGTGACCGCTTCTGTTGCTTAGCTACATTTGCTGCTGACTGTGCCTATACCAATTAAACAGTAGAGTGATCGCATTCACGTTTTCTCGGAATCGAATAAGATGTCTTACGCAACTTTATTGACACTTGACTCCAACAAAAACGACCACTGTTAAAGCTAAATATTTCGTAAACGGATTTCTACAAAGATTTTTTTTCAAGTTTTTATTCTACCACTTTATCAGCATGATATAATATATGTACGTATACGTATAATATATGGCGCGGTCAGACGGACAGACAATTCCTTCCTTTCCTAAAGTCTCTCTGTAAAGTGGTCTTTTCTTTCAACCGACTAATGAACTTTCAAATTAACTTCAACTGATACCTTATTTTTATTTTTCAATTAATTTAAAACCGTCACTGCATTTTTCTAAACATAATTAACAAGGAACAAGACTTACCATAAACCACGAATAGGGCGAGAACCAAGCTGGCGATCTGTCGAATAAAAACAAGAAAAACCTATAAATTCATTAAAACTTATTGGAATGCCTGAGTTAATGTTTAAACTATAGATTGAAATCCATCCTATATAAGGTCACCAACCTAATTTGCAGACAGTTTCATAAAATTCTCATTTTAAAAAGGCCCAGTTTTTTAACTTTTTTCGCAAGAACTAGAGCTTTACTGCTGAACTAGAACTTATTTGAAACTGAAAATTGAAAAAAAAATCGCTTTTAGAAATTTTCTTTGCTAATTATAATTTAAAATACGTATTATCCACTCTGATATCTTCATTTATTTGATTGAAGGAAAAATTGTAAAATCTCACTTAAATTATCAAAAACACTTTTTTGCTAATTAATTGTCTCCTCTCCATTTAAAAATTTGATTTTTCAAAACAGAATTTTTTGCCACACTTACGTTAAACGCCATAATTTCACGGCTCTGAAATTGTCGACGTTAATGAGACGCATTTCGCCAGGATAGCTTTTTATAGGCAAATTATCAGTTAATTTTGATTTATCTGACCCCGCGACAAAACCCAACGGTTAGTATTACTGATTAGGTTGCTTAGGTCACACAGTTTTACCTATTGGGGTTCCGAGAAGTCGATAAGCTTATAAAAATGATAAACTGTCACTGAATTACGATCTCCTGCTTGGAATCTGAAATCAAATTACTATAAAGGTAATTTGTAGTCATCTGTCGGGGCACTTGCATTGCATATGGGCATTTTCAAAAAACTGTGTACCTTTTTTTCCAAAAACGTCCTAAATTTTTCCATAGAAAATTTATTTGTCAGTTTTGTAACGGTCCATATAGAATGTACGTAAAAACGCGTCACAAAACTGTAAAAAAAAATGCGGGACACTTTTTTTCATTATTTAAATAGATAGTCCTCGTGGTTCTGAGCAGAAGTAATCCAAAATTTGTTATGTTATTCAAAAAAAGTTAAGGGTATGTACACACTTTTCTGAAAATGCCCATAATAGCCCATACTGTCCCGTAATACTCAAGTAAATATACTCATTTGCTAACTAAATAATTATACTTACTTAAGATAATTTTACCTTATTTGTCAAATTTTAAAAGGTAGTAAATCCGCTAAGTATAAGACGCCCAAATACGAATATTCTGATCCTGCGTAATTCTAACGAGTAGTAAGTAAACTTTATCGATATTAAAATTGTATGACGTTTTGAGCAATGCCCGCTCGTGAGCGTATTTGAAACTAAAATTTCGTATGAAGTTTCTCGATTTTGATACGATAGGTACGTTACGCTGGATTCGAATATTCGTAGGTACTCTATTTTTACTAAACTTTTGTGAACATTTTCAAAATTTGCACTTTTTTGGAAAGCTTATGGAAGGATCATAAGGAAGTGTTTTCGTATTTTTAGGGTTCCGTACCTCAAAAGAAAAAACCGGACAAGTGCGAGTCGTACTCGCGCACGAGGGTTCCGTGGAAAGATTTTAACTCTTTTCCTTAGTGTTTTAAGAATTCCAGTGTTAGTAGAGCCCTGCTCCTAAGCAAAATGTACGCAGTGTGGGGTCAACTTATATTGGTATGCGAAATCTACAGACAGGCATAATTTTTTTACATTTTGAGACTTTTTTGAGTGGTTGTGCTATAAGAGCTACCTTCATACCAAATTTCAAGTTACTAGGACAACTGTTGTAAGTACCCTTTAGGTTTTGGATTTCGGCAATTTGTATGGAAATAGCCTTTTTAATGACCGCATTTTTTGATTGCGTTGACTTAGAAGGTTGATTTTTTCACAGCTTCAAGGGACCGCAGGCTTGAGTATTCGATATTAATTGCAGCATGCTACCTCCACGCGTTCCAGAGAAAAAGAGTCTTGATAGACAGACAGACAGACAACAAAGTGATCCTATAACAGTTCCGTTTTTTTCCTTTTGAGGTACGGAACCCTAAAAACGGAACCCTTATAGGATCACTTTGTTGTCTGTCTGTCTGTCTGTCTGTCTGTGACGACCCTTTTTCTCTAGAACGCGTGGAGGTAGCATGCTGAAATTAATATCAAATACTCAAATCTGCGGTCCCTTGAAGCTGTGTCAACCTTCCAAGACAACGCAATCAAAAGATAGTTTTTTTTTTTATACGACGAGGAAGGCAAACGAGCAAGTGGCTCACCTGATGGTAAGTGATCACCACTGCCCATAGACACCCGCAACCCCAGAGGGTTTGCATATGCGTTGCCAACCTAGAGAACTAAGATGAAATGCCTCTTGTGCCCGTAATTACACCGGCTGTCTTACTCTCCACACCGGAACACAACAGTGCAAGCACTGCTGCTTAGCGGCAGGATTAGCGAGTAAGATGGTCTTTAAAAAGGCTGTTTCCATACAAATTGCCGTACCCCGAAAACCTAAAGGGTACCTACATCCAGTTGTCCTAGAAACTTGAAATTTGGTATGAAGGTAACCCGCAAAAAATTCTCAAAATCTTAATTTTTTATATCCGTCTGTAGATTTCACAGATCAATATAAAATGACCCCACACTCTGGGCTCTGTTAACACTGGACTTCTTAAAACAATGGGGGAAAGCGTTAAAATCTTTCTTTCTACGGAACCCTCGTGCGCAAGTCCGACTCGCACTTGTCCGGTTTTTATCTTTAAGTGAATTATTGTTATTTTGAGTAAAATATAATGTCCCCCTGAATCAGGTATTAAGTAATTAGTATAAATAAAGTGCACTCTAGGTAGATGGTACTACTGTAGGTACCTTAACTATGTCTGAGTGCCTAGTGTAATCGCTGACAAGGCCAAGAAATACGTCTCGATCGCGTTCGCGATTTGACACTTTAACGCAAACTCGATCGTGACGTATTTTGTACTTTTTGATTACACTAAGGGAACTGAAGTGTAAGAGTGTACAGTTTTGATGACAAACGCTTGACATTTCGCATTTCACATGCAATATGCATGATAGTATGTCCGAAAGCAAATGATGAAGACATGTTGCTCCATTTGACTGTCTAGACGCGTCGCACTATTTAAGTACCTCGGTCATTCTCAAAAGACGAGTAAATTTATCTAATTTACTTGAATCACTTTTTTAGGGTTCCGTACCTCAAAAGGAAAAAACGGAACCCTTATAGGATCACTTTGTTGTCCGTCTGTCTGTCTGTCTGTCTGTCTGTCTGTCAAGACCCTTTTTCTCTGGAACGCGTGGAGGTAGGATGCTGAAATTAATATCAAATACTCAAACCTGCGGTCCCTTGAAGCTGTGAAAAAATCAAGCATCTAAGTTAACGCAATCATAAGATACAGTAATTAAAAAAGTCGTTTCCATACAAATTGCCGTTTTTTGCAAACCTAAAGGGTACTTCCAGTTGTCCTAGAAACTTGAAATTTAGTATGAAGGTAGCTCTTACAGTACAACCACTCAGAAAAGTCGCAAAATTTAATTTTTTTATGTCTGTCTCTAGATTTCGAGGACCAATATTAGTTGACCCCACACTGCGTACATTTTGTTTAGGAGCAGGGCTCTGCTTACACTGGGGAAAAGCGTTAAAATCTTTCTACGGAACCCTCGTGCGCGAGTCTGACTCGCACTTGGCCGGTTTTTTGTTATAGTAATGGCTTCCTAATGCACTTTAATTATCTATTTTGGCCACTGATCAGATAACAAATAAATGAGTTATTAAGCTTGAAAAAAAAATGATCTAGGTAAATTACGCAAATGTCAGGTAGGGTAAGAAAAGTGTCCAAGTAATATTGTTTGTTGTCCAAGTAAGACTTATTTTTATTTTTTTCGTGCATATTTTGTAAGTGTTTTGATTTGATTTTCTATTATAAAAAACAAACAAAAACATGCAATTATAAACTTTTTTTTATCAAAACATACACGATAAAAACTCAATTATTGAGCACCAGGGGGGCTAACACGCGTGCCATTTTGTCGCTTGTCGCTCAGTGCGTCCTTCACTGATTACATCACTATGAAAGGGACGCACTGCGCGACAAGCGACAAAACGGCGCGCCGTGCTACATGTGCAGAAAGTGGTCGTGGAGCTGGAGTGTTTTCGCCACGCGATTTACACACACTCTTTCCTTCTATCCCGATACAGTTCTGTGGTTCCGGTAGCTACAACTAGGTCATAGTATCAGCGGACAGATAAGGTTGCGTAATCAAAACAAAGTCAAATTTATTGTAGATTTTTAATTGTCTTAACATAGGTAAGTACCTAATAAACTTATAATAACTGGATTCGAGTAAGTTTTTTCGTTTTATTGCGAGGTCTGTAGTAAGGATGATAGTGTGCCCCTCGTTGACTTTTTTAATAGATTTGTACTTAGTCAGGTGATGTGTTATAAAGTTCCGATTAGTTAGTAACCGTATGGTCTTAAATCTAGTATCCGTGCTGCTTGTATCCACCACCAGCCTGGCCGTGGCTGCCACCGAATCCTCCCTGAGCACTGAAACCACCCTGACCTTGTCTGGTCTGTCCACCCAAACCACCTTGTCCGCCATGTCCACCTAAGCCACCCCCACTGCTGCCGCCGAAGCCAGCATCACCGCCGAAGCCACCCTGGCCGTGGCTTCCGTGTCCTCCTTGTCCTCCGTGGTCGTTGCCACCTCCGAAGCCCGCATCACCACCGAATCCACCCTGGCCGTGGCTTCCGTGTCCTCCTTGTCCACCGTGGTCGTTGCCACCTCCGAAGCCAGCATCACCACCGAATCCACCCTGGCCGTGACTTCCGTGTCCTCCTTGTCCACCGTGGTCGTTGCCACCTCCGAAGCCAGCATCACCACCGAATCCACCCTGGCCCCCGTGGCTGCTTCCGTGTCCGTGACTTCCCTGGCCACCGAAGCTACCTGAAGCGTGGCCACCGTAGCCCTGAGGATGGGCTGCACAAAAATAATGTCAGTAATTAAACAGAAAACGTAATTGCAAACACATCGTTTCTTTAAAGAAGTGGGGCGCCGTCTTCGTGAGAGGGGTCTTGACCCTCGCTCCGGGTCGTTTCTGGTGCAAAGGCTGTCCATCGCAGTTCAAAGGGGTACCGCGGCGAGCGTGCTGGGCACCTTCGCGCCTGGAGTGACGCGGGGCGGGTTATTTGACTAATTTTGACTTTCTTGTTGTTGTGTGACATTATTTATTTTGGAATGATTGCAAAGGATTTCCCTAGCTATTCAGCGGGGAAACGTAGCCACCAGTATATGGCCCTTTGTGCCTGATATGGGCTGTGATTTTTAAGGTTCAACAGGTAGGTAAGTACCAAGAAGTTTTCAACTTACCGGAGGCCGCTACGACCAGCGCAAGCACCAAGCAAGCGATCTGTAAAAATATTATTCGGTATTTAATTTAGGTAGGTACACTGACGTAGGTATCTAAAAGGTCTTCCACAAAGTTTTTTCCTGTTTAGTTTTTAGCATGCCTGTTGTTTTATTTTTATTTAGCATTTTCATTATAACAAAACAAACAAAAACAAAAAGAATAATAATAACAATAATTAAATTTAGAACCTAAAATGGAAAACGTCCCCGAGTCCGCTACCACGGGGCAAGGTGCCCAAAAGACTGGCGGCGTTGCCTCTTTGTATGGCAATTATTATTATTCTTTATTTGCTTTAATTCTTGTGTAGGTATATTTTGTTTCTTAGAATTTGAATAAACTTTTTATAATTTTAATAAAACATAAAATACAAACTTACTTTGAACGCCATGATAATTTGTTGAATAAACTTGAAGTTATGCTACAATTTTCGTAAGACCAGCTTTATATACACCGTGTTATCAGTAGGCAATTTTGAGCAGCGTGACCCTCAGCGTGTTGATGTTTACATACACAAATAGTAAGTACTTCTACTTTTTTAACAGATACCGTATCGATACATCTTGCCTATTAAGTACCTAGACATCAATACGAAGCCGATCAATCAATAAGGCAGGGGCCTGAGTAGGGACTCAGAAGACAACGAGGAAGGCAAACGAGCCAGTGGGTCACCTGATGATTAGTGATCACCACTGCCCATAGACACCCGCACCCCCGGAGGGTTTGCGGATGCGTTGCCAACCTAGAGAGCTAAGATGAAATGCCTTTTGTGCCTGTAATTACACCGGCTGTCTTACTCTCCACACCGGAACACAACTGTGCAAGTACTGCTGCTTAGCGGCAGGATTAGCGAGTAAGATGGTGGTAGCGATCCGGACGGACCACGCAAAAGGTCCTACCACCCGCAAAGTATAGTCCAGTATATCAGTATAATTTATTCGGCAAACAAGTGCATTACTTAGACAATGAGAACGGGTATTAACCGCGATTACCTTATAGGTTCGATGAGCTCCCGATATTTCGATGCTTACACGCATCATGATCACGGGTAGATACGGGTAATACATTATAGTCTTAACTAGGTACCCCTGCCCAGACCCCTGTTGAAAATTACTCGACTTGTACCATAAATAAAGAACCATGGATGCGTGAGTACCTATTAAAATATGTATAGAATTCTAAATTATTAATTGAATTGTTAATGGTATTAGACAAACTTACAAGTGTTACTACGAGTAAGTAAGTAATAATTAAGTTAACAGCATGTTTACAGCTGCCTGTAAAATTTAAACAAAATTATTGTAACCCGGTCTACTTACTTTACTTGATACCATAATCACCAGGTTTCATAAACACAGACCTCGAACTGTTTATCGCGTGTAGTACCTACTTTGCTTGGTTACGTGATTTCTCGTACCTAGTTATACACTGCTTAACTTTTGGGATAATTATTTCGCTGTCGATTAGGTACTTATGAGATACTATAAGTGAGATGTGAGATACTATGAGTGAGTGGCACTTTAAGAAGAAGTAGAGATACTATAAATAAATATTTAAGTATACAGAATACTTTCTTATAATATGATACAATGCATGGATTCTTCTCATATAACAAAAAGTTGAAAATATTTTATTATTAAAACAAAACAAGTAAGTTTGGGGTATCATTATATTTATCATAAAAAGAGTCACATAAATTTGTCAAACGTTTGAATCAACATTTGCATGAACAAGTGGTGTCCTGAGATCTGCCGCCAACCATTTCTATGGAGAAAACCGAAATGGATGTAGAATCTAATTGGGTGATACCGGAACGTTAATTAAGAGATTCGTGAAGGTATCTAATTCGTTTGATTAGTGCCATTTGCCGCCGTGGGCGAGGCTGGCGCCGGCGCCGTAGCCCCAGCCGCCGCCGTAGCCGCCCCAGCCGCCGCCGAGGGCGACGCCGGCTCCGCCCAGACCCAGTCCGCCGATGGCGACCGGCCCGCCCACCGCCACCACGCCACCGCCGATGGGGCCGCCAGCGCCGAGCAGCAGAGCTCCCTGCTGAGCCTGTCTGGCGGCCGCGTCAGCGACGGCCTGAGCCTGGGCGGCGCTCGCGGCAACTGCCGACGCCTGCGCGCGGGCGGCATTTGCGATGCGCGCTGCCTCAACGGCGCGGGCGTTGGCTACGACGATGGCTTGGACGCGGGCGGCGTTGGCGAGGCGCTCGGCCTCCGCGGCGCGGGCGACCTCCAGCGCGCTGCCGGCGGCGGCGCTGCGGGCAGCCTCCACGGCCCTAGCGTTCTCATATGCGGCGGCCTGAGCCCTCTGCAAGTTGGCGATGCGGGCATTGTTCAGGGCGTTGGCATTGGCGATGGCGTTGACCTGGCCAGCGCGGGCGGCTCCCTCGGTGACGCGGGCTCCGTGGATCTCGGCGGCGGCGGCGTTGCCGATATTGGCGGCTTGCACGGCCTGGGCGTTCTGGATGGCACTGAGTTGGGCCGCACCGACGGCGGCGGCATTGTTGAGCGCCGCGCCGCTGCCCACGATGCCAGGGCCGGCGATGAGGCCGCCGCTGACGAGACCGCCGTTGATCAGACCGCCGTTGATGAGGCCGGCACCGCCGATCAGGCCGCCGCCGAGCCCGTGCCCGGTGGCAACCGAGTACACGCCGGACTGCGCGGCATGGGAATCAGTAGCGCTGTTGTCTTTCGTCACACCTTGAATAAGTAAAACATGTCGTATAAGTCACATTGCCCAAAAACGTTGCTGTAGACGTCCATTCGAATATTTCACAAATGTTTTTGAAACTCACCTCCGAATGCTTCGCACGCCAATGCGACGACTAAGAGAATCTGAAAATATAAATATTTATATTAATTTTCTGTATTTCTAAAAACTTTATTATACTGATCTTTGTTTCTTAATTTTCAGCATCGCTGTCAATAACATCAACGATCTTACCGTGAAACGGGACATCGCTGTGCTGTTATTGTTCTGTGCGCTACAATACAACTCCGGATCAAGCCGTAGAATGTAATAATGCCTTCCACTAAATTCCTACACTTTTATACTGAACCGTAAATTATTAACATCAATTTACAATGCTGATGCCGCCCCATTTGAATACGGCTGCTGAAAAAACAGTTGGTGGTAGGAGTAGGAGTTCGAAGCAGCATTGGCGAGCAAGCAAGACGTGAAGCGCGCATGCGTCGCTGTCTCAATACTCAAAATACTCCTTAGGAAGTCAAATTTGTAATCACATCCTTTGAAAAAATTGCTGGCATTAGCCGTGCTATAGGAAACACTGTCGATGGACATTTTAATATCTACGAAAGCATAAAAAAAAGCATCGGGGCACAATCCAAAGAGATTACTTGGGTGTCAAGGTAGCACGAATAATAAGAATTCATAAGAAGTGATGACGGACGGAAAGCACTAAGTATATTCAATCTGATCATCTGTATTTAGTCATTAAAAGATTCTACTCCCGCAGTATAAATATGAGTGCTTGGTGACTTTCAATAAGAAATAAGGTTTGAACATTCAATATCTGGTATACTTACCTACCTAATGTACATCTTTTTCATTACACTTCTAAACACACCGTAAGTATGCAAGATTTTTTTTCTTCCCCTCATCAATTGCCAAATTATCAACGACACTATTAACAAAATTCACTACGCTGTACTTAATTAAATTTGACATTTGATTATTTTTAGCTTCTCCAGATATCGTCACTTATTCTCTTGAATAAAACATGACTAAGTATCTTAACGCTCTAGCTAGCTAGCGACTTGAAAAATCTTTCACACCTGCTACTAAGTAATAATCGCTTACGTAGCCACTCATGCAACTCTTTCAAAAATTAATTGACCCGTCGTCCGAAATAGTAGTTTATGCAACTGCTACATAATGAGGGTCCTTAAAACACGAGTGTGTTTTTATGAAACGAGTTTCATAATAGGATCACACGAGTGTTTTAAGGCCTAATTATGTGGAGTTGCATACATTACTTTATCTACACACATATTATAAGTACTCTAAGATGGGTTCAGAAGCCGAAGGCATATATCATACCCATACTTGTCACGAATGTGACTGTTTTTTTTAAATCATAGACAAACATACTGAGCTGACGTTTCGTGAACTGTTTTTTTTTTTGTAAAAAAAAACCACATTATTAGTTATACGTGTCGGACTGAACTCGACTTAAGTATATACGTGAGTGATCCGTTTTATTTCACTATGATTATATGGTTGTCAAAATCGACAAAATTTCTACGGTTTCTGAACGCATTATAGAGGACTTATGATATGTGTGTAGATAAACGTAATTAATAGTCCAAAATCACAAAGAACTGCATTAATTCGCTGCCACGATAAATCATTATTACAAAATCCGATGTTAAATGCATGCGCATCAGCGTGCATCATTGGTTGCGCGTACGCAACCGGGTGACCGGGCGGGCCTAACCTCTTGTCAAACCGCGCTCGTTACATACTCCATTGAGTAAAAAAGTGGACACGCGAACCGCTGGTTCCGTGCAGAATTTATTTGCTGACGCAAACAGACGCGGCAAGATAAAAATTGTAAGTATACTTAGTTTAAAGTGAGAAAAGCTTTCCCCAGTCAACATGTTTATGACATTGTCATAAGATTGATTTTTGCGTGGCCCGTGTGAAAGGTTTTTCTACTAAGTACCTATGTCTATTTGGTACCAGCAGCGATGGCTACTGCTAATTATATAGTTTTTTTTACAGTTTTACTCCTCATTGTAAGATAAATGTTGAACAGTTTCGTAAATAGTCTTTGAGCTAATCCGCAGACAGACGGGCGGACGGTCGGACAGATCTGGACATGTCGAAACTATAATTAAGGCTTCCGTTTTTGCCATTTTGGCTACGGGACCCTAAAAAACTTGCACTGCTAGCACATCTTCGATATCTATTAGCCATTTCTAAAAGCCGACTTTAATTTCTAGTGGTGAGTACCTAACATTTTTAATAACATTACTGTACCTAGTTATTGCGTAGCGATCTCCGTTTTGCACCGAACGGGCAAAACAAGCGATTGACTATCGCGTGTCATTACTATTCCAGGATTCATTGATTGTAATTAATAAATTGCACTTGTTTCGAGCCTAACAAAAGTAGGTAGTTTATGAATAATGCATTTGGTTCTTAGCCAATTGGTTTTACTTTAAGATAAAGTACCTACTTAATAAAGCATTTATTAAAAAGTTAGATGCTAAACTTTCAACTAATACATGTGCACGAAAACCACTGTGCGCTCGCCAAAGTGTGTGTTGCAGTGTGAGCTCGACTAGCAGCCTTCAAAATGCGCGCTATTATCGCATCCGGGGAGCTGGGGTACCAATAATGACTTAATACTCTATAAGCTGTGCAGCGCTAGTAGCTTATATATTCAGTGAAATAGTTTAAAATATTCATGCAAACTACAAATTTAAAGTAGTACCTAACGTACTCGGTATGTTTCATTAATTTGTTCAGTTCGAATTCATAAGTAGCAATACGATTAAAATTGCATGCATTATGATTATGAATGCATCAGCGGCAGCGCACCGGTTGACGTAGGCAACCTTGTATTGCAACATAGATAAACATTAATTTAATATTCGTAATAGTTCTAATGGAACAAACAATTGAATTAATTTCAAAGAAAAATCAAATGCCTTTTAAAAACTACAATAATAAAATACTTTTCCCTGCAGCCGCAGTAAGAGCGAACTCAACCAACCAACACACCACTCAGCCATCTGACTTTATTTTATTTTTATCTCCTGACGCAAAAAGAGGGATGTGTTTGTGTCTGTCTGTGGCATCGAAGCCCTTAAACGTCTGAACCGATAATATTAAAAAAAAAAAACCTTTGAAAAAAAAACGTTAAATAATCCTCTAAAATAATGATAAATAAATAAAATAAAATAAAATGCGTTTATTTCGGACAACAGAAACTAAAGCCTAAAGTTTTATGGCCTAGCACTAAGTAGCAGAAATATGAAGTCGGTGCGGTGCGAGCGGAATATTCTTTGAATGAAGCACCGAAACCTTTTTTGTTAAAAGATTTTTATTTCACAATTTTACGTTGATTTAACTTTTTCAGAATTATCCTCCAACTCCTAACCGTTAAGGAGTTGTACCTTCCATCATCAGCTCATCAACATGAGATGATGACTACCGGACGCAAATACTTGAATAGCCTTAGAAAATATATGAAACACATGATCGTGCCTATAAAATTTGAGGGTTGCCCTCGATTTCCCTGAGATCCCATCATCAGATCATGACTTGGTGACAGTGGAACCACCTCAGGAGTATACCCTTTCGAATAATGATTTAACATTTTCAGAATTATCCTCCAACTCCTAACCGCTAAGGAGTTGTACCTTCCATCATCAGATCATCATCATGAGATGACGACTACCTGACGCAATTACTTGAATAATCTTAGAAAATATATGAAACACATAGTACGTGCCTGTAAAATTTGAGGGTTGCCCTCAATTTCCCTGGGATCCCATCATCAGATCATGACTTGGTGACAATGGGACTACCTCAGGAGTATACCCTTTCGAATAAAAAAAGAATTTTGAAAATCGGTCTACAATTGACGGAGTAATCGATGTACATACATAAAAAAATATATACATATATTGTCATTTTTCAGAAGGTTATAGAATTGGTAAGGTTGGGACCTCCTATTAAGTAAAAACTTGTGTCAGGAGGCCCGATGCAGATGATTGTGGCACAGTTTTTTTATTTGAAAGCAGGTTTACTAGCGGTGGTTTCTAACTAAGTTTCATAAAAATCAGCTCAGCCGCTTTTGAGATATTGAACTTTGAAAATAACTTTTCCAACTTTTCTAAGTTGGTTAGGTTATCCATGCGCAAGGTCCGTTCAGATTGTTGTCGCCGTTTTACTCGCTAATCCTGCCGCTAAGCTGCATTGCATTTGGAGAACAAGACGGCTGAAAACAGCTCTTGAGACTACAACTGGAAGAAGTACTTAGGTACTTACATCCATTATTGTTAAATGTTGAAATGTTGAGTCTCCGGTACCGATGTTTATTAATTATTATTTTCACATTTAAGGAAATCGGCCATGAATTACTTATACTTATTTAGACGCATAAATAAGGAGTCATACGAAGGCAAACATTACATTACGTAAATATAATTATGTACAATAGTCTTGTGTCCTTTCACGTACGTATGTTACATACGGTATGTAGTTAAATAGGTATGCAAAATTCACGTGTCTGACTCCCCGAAATATACGGAACAAAAACAAAACATCTAGTTTTTGTAACTTATCTTCTTTAATTACGTATTTTTTATAAATAATTGTCATTTTAAGTACTGTTAGAACAATTTTTTTTAAAGGCAGTCATCATCTATCAGATGCAGGGCCGGGGGCGGAGCGGGGTAGAACCGCGCGGGGTAGGGGTATCTGAACGACCTGTAACAAAGGATGAACAATAAAAACATCAGTCGGTATACATATATATCATCATCATCATCATCATCAGCCTATTTACGTCCCACTGCTGGGCACAGAGGGTCGAGCACGACTTTACGAATGCTGCGTAACGTTACGGTTATCGTATCGAGATCGAGAAACCTCATACTAAATTTTAGTTCCAAATACTCTCACGGGCGGGCGCTGTTCCAAACGTCATACAAACTCGACAACGTTTACTATTTGATTTTACGTTACGCAGCTTTCGTAAAGTCGTGCTTGACCCTCTGGCCTCCTCTCAGAATGAGAGACATATATATATACTTAAGCCTTACTTAGATATCCTACAACGAACAGATGCTTTCCAATCGAGTTGGGCGACTTTGACCATCGGTCATTTTGCGCGAGCTGTCTTTTTGGTGTCTTTCAAAGTGTCTTTTAAAACGCTTTGATATCGCCGTCGCTAGTCTTTACTCCATGACCAGTGCCCTAAGCACGACTTGTCGAATCCTGCGTTACGTTACGGTTATCGTATCGAGATCGAGAAATCTCATACTAAATTTTAGTTCCAAATACGCTCACGGGCGGGCGCTGTTCCAAACGTCATACAAACTCGTTATAGTTTACTATTCGATTTTACGTGACGCAAGATTCGACAAGTCGTGCTTAGGGCACTGAGCTCGGACAGGTCATAGCAAAATAATTGCAACACGGTATTAGAACAAGATTAATAGATTCGCATTATGTACAGTGTTATTTAATTATATTTTTCAATTTCATTATAATAGAGTTCGGGGTAGTTCTCAATCCACTTATTAATCGTTTTTAATTTCACCATATTTAAAATATTTAGAAATAACAATAAGTAAATGATTTTACTAATTTAAATTGTCACCACAAAACTGTATCAAGAATGCCCACTTTGACAAAACCATGACAGATATGCAACTAAATATATATGTGTTCGTTGTGATCTAGTGTGTTTTTATGTCAATAAATGTTGTGAGTTTCGAGTTTTAAATAAGGTTCAATATTAAATTACGATAATATTCTCTTTAGATATTTATAATCTTAAGTATCGACTCTATTGAGTATTGTTCTATTTTCATAACTGTTTTTGCTATGGCCTGTCCGAGCTCTACCCATGACCCCAAAGAAGATATTAGTTTTTTTTAATAAATATAACCTAAGGTGGAGTCGAAAAGCGGAAAGTATGTCTCGTATGTTATACCTATGTTTCGGTATTTGTATGATGTTTGTGACAAATAAAGATTAAGAAAATAAAAATTTTTTTGCTAACGTAGGTAAGTGAAGGGTACACGGAAAAGTACATGTCTAGACCCTTTTTTTTAAAACGAGACTTTAATCTCAATGTGTAGAGCACTCAATAGACGATAAGTTACCACTCAGTTACAGATACAAATATTTAATGTTACTTGTCTTTTTTAGCATAAAATATGTAAGCATATGAAAATTACATGGATAATTAAATTCATCAGCATCATCATCATCAGCCTATTTACGTCCCACTGCTAGGCACTGGCCTCCTCTCAGAATGAGAGGGCTTGGGCTATAGTTCTCACGCGGGCCCAGTGCGGATTGGGAACTTCACACACACCATTGAATTGCTTCGCAGGAGTGTGCAGGTTTCCTCACGATGTTTTCCTTCACCTTCAATTAAATTACATCGTTCCAAATTTTTAAATCGCGATAACTCAAAAAGTTGCTAAGGTGACTAGACGTGTTCTTTCCGTATACCCTTTAAGTACCTACTTATGCCAATAAACTGCGGGAAACAACATCAAATATTTCGTTTCGTCAACTTCATGTTTTACTAAGAAACATTAAGTACTTGGTTTACAATAACAAGACGATGACGACATTATTTACAAAGAAACAGATCTCATAATCAAACAAAATTACAATACATGATCAAGGTTTTTATTACTACTTCTATCGCGTGGGTAAATAAATGTAAAAATAAAATTTATTTAATGTATTTTGTTGTATGATTAAAAAGGGTTGCCGATTGACTTAAATTAATATTAATATTAAACTAAAAATTTATACGTACTAACTTTAGGATTTTAAGATTTTTTTAAGTATTATTGTCGTTTATAGTTACTTGATGACAAACGGATTTTTTTCAATTAAACACCCTGTTTTTTGCTCCACTGCTCCACTCAGAGACTTTATACCAATAGCAATAGAATGAACTTGTAAAAAGTACAGAAATTCCAGAATAAATAGAGCAATAGAGAATGTAAAGTACTCCAAAAAGTACAGAAATTCCAGAATAAATAGAGCAATAGAGAATGTAAAGTACTCCAAAAAGTACAGAAATTCCAGAGTAAATAGAGCAATAGAGAATGTAAAGTACTCCAAAAAGTACAGAAATTCCAGAGTAAATAGAGCAATAGAGAATGTAAAGTACTCCAAAAAGTACAGTAATTCCAGAGTAAATAGAGCAATAGAGAATGTAAAGTACTCCAAAAAGTACAGAAATTCCAGAATAAATAGAGCAATAGAGAATGTAAAGTACTCCAAAAAGTACAGAAATTCCAGAATAAATAGAGCAATAGAGAATGTAAAGTACTCCAAAAAGTACAGAAATTCCAGAATAAATAGAGCAATAGAGAATGTAAAATACTCCAAAAAGTACAGAAATTCCAGAGTAAATAGAGCAATAGAGAATGTAAAGTACTCCAAAAAGTACAGAAATTCCAGAATAAATAGAGCAATAGAGAATGTAAAGTACTCCAAAAAGCAACTTAACATATAATCAACCATCAACTTAAAAAAGTTGAAAAACCCCCGACATTGTCATTTCAAAGTTCAGTATCTCAAAAACGGCTGAACCAATTTTAATGAGCTTAGCTAAGAACCATCTCGATTAAACTAGCTTTCGATTAAAAAACCGCATCGAAATCGGTCCATCCGTTTATGAGCTATGATGCCACAGACACAGATAAACATGTCAAACTTATAAAACCCGTCTTTTTTGGGTTGGGATTTAAAAATATACAGCTACAACAGCCATGTAGGCACCTATGTTTTGGATAACACACTTCCGATAACGTTCACGGAATAATTTTAGCGCAGTGATAGCGCAGGTCAGCGGTCGTCACCTAGCTCGGGCAGTAAACACTAATCAATTGCTAATCTAGCTTGCAGATAATAAATACATTACATGTTCGTACAGCTAATTTCAATTGTTGATTTGATACCTAATTATTCTGACAGGTCTGGAAGTAAACTTCTTTACCAACCTCCAGCCATATTGACTCAATAGTAAATAAAGGTAAACGTCCCAATATTTCATTGACAGGCTGCTTTATTGCCTTTATTGCTACGTAAGTAACTGTTAATATTGAAGGTGCCAACTATTGGGAGTGTCGGACAGAGAGACAGAAATACATACATGTAAATTGAATGTTAAAAATGAGTCGTTCAGCTAAATATTTCTTACCAATCAATCCAAACATTCTTACTCAAAATTGTTTGCTAAATATTGTAAAGTTTGCGGGTAGGTACAACTCAAGGAATCCCCCTAAGGGACCGAAAGTAGCATTGCCTCGCCGGCATCACGAGATTCCGGGTGGTGCCGAAAACCCAAAGCGTTACCGACCACCTTATCAAATGGTGGCGCCAAAGTTTTCTTACAGACTCCCACCCTCCCTCAGTATCGAGAAGACTGCTGAAAACGCTGCCCATAGAGTGACAATCTCTAACATCTTTAAAAATTACATTATACACACTCACTCGACAACAACGGGAGCCGGGAGAACCAAAGGCTTGGGCTGGTGCAGCGATGCCAGCGCACTGCTCACGGCTTCAATCTTGTGCTGTGCTGCCTGGTGCGCCAAGCTCAGCAGCGACCCCAGGCTGTTGCTGGCCGGCGGCAGGCGCGGCGGGCTCGTCTTGATGAACACTGCGTTTGCTGGGACTACACTGGGGACCTATGGGGATAAATCTTGTTGATTAAGCGGCGCATTCTTCTTGGCAATTAAAAAAAAAAATTTGCTTGGCTTCAAAAAAATTACGTGCAAAAGAGGATTCATTCAACTGCCTATTTGCTGAATAAATTTTTGAATTTGGAATTTTGATGTAAAGAAGGATCGTAAGGACTTCCCCGCGTAATAGGTATTAGTGAAATTTCATAATGTAGCTTATTTTGCACGATCTATACTATATCTAGGGCTATTTGTATTAAGTATTTGCTTAATACTTCTCAGATACATTGACCAGCTGATTCAGTGGCTCTAGTGAAGTATTCTTTACTTTTTTTTTCACAGGCCTGAACATTGACTGGATTGACAGGAAGGAGTGCATTGCGAGGTCAAGAGTCTGGCAAGTCATGACTAGGACTCCCTTCACCACGGCCACAGTGTAAAGAGATTATAACAGTGGCTCAATACCTTTGATGTTTACAAAAATGCCAACACCTTACATCTTCTTAGTTACTACTTAACAAAAACGGTGTATGCAACTGGGATTCGCCCTACCCACCCCTCGCCTCGCACCCCCCCCCCCCCGCACGATTGCCCTGTCTAGACGGCTTCGTCGGATGACGCATTGGTTTATAGCTTTACAGGCTGTGCCACGGCGCTAGCACCAGAGACCTATATCTTCTTGGTAAACTATTCCTTTTTATGGTTCATCCCTAGCAGGTTCCGCTTATTTACAGTTTCCTTACCACGACACAAGGCTCTGGCTGCTCGACGATGACGGGTTCGACAGGAGGTAGTTTGTGCACGGCGAGGTGGGCCAGGGCGCCCTTCACCGCGGCGGCTTTAGCGGCCAACAGTTCAGCTGTTTTGTTGGCTGCGCCTACGATGGCACCTGTGTACAAAGACCATAATTACTCATTAAAGTGGGCCTCGGACCATACATCTCGGAGTTTTTCGGAATTTATGTGCGAATTTGTACATAATTATACTTACATTTTGTCATTTATCATGAGATTTTCGGTGACGGAAAACACCGTGAGGTTCAATAGTCTGTTGTGAAGTTCCCAATCTGTTCTGAACTGTAGCCCAATCCCTCTTATACTGAGACGACGCCTGTGCCTGTGCTCAGCAGTGGAACGTAAATGGGCAGATAATGATGATGATTATAAATATGACGGCTTCGACTCTCTTTGTTGACTGAGATAGGCCTTCTGAGAACTGTTTGATTGGTATTGTTTTGTATTGTTAGTCAATCATAATAGATAGCCTTACGTTTACTTCTTCTCAAAAAATTAAGAATCCCTAAACCGGATAATCTTCTCACGTGTGTAATGTCTAAACGCTGACATTGGCAAAATACCGACTCCTTGCCAAAAAAGCAAGGGTGAAAGCCATAAAAAAACTCTTTCTATTAAGTAGCAGGCGTGAATCAGTAATAAATTCTGGATTCTGAGAATGAGTTTACCTTTAATAATCGCTCCCTTGACGGCTAGGGCGCCGGCTGCCGCAGCCGCCTTGAGCACGTGCAGGCTGCCGTGGGCGGGCGGAGCCACGCACAACACGCATGCCACCTGTTGATAAAAATAATAATAAGTGAAAACTGAAAGAGGCACATTTAAGAACATAATTATGTAGGTACGTTTAACTACCTACCTCCATTGACTTTGTTTTAAGTATGAGAGTATGTAAAGTACGTTAGCTCATAAAAGTATTTAAGCACAATTGGAATGTTCTCATTGTATCATCGTCAATGAATTAAGGTTTGTCAGAACAATATATCTGATATTGTCCAGAAGTGTTCAACATTTTCACTGTACAATTGCTGCAAATGATTCTTTGAGATTGTCGATGTAACTATAACTAGACTTTAAACTCACAACTTACGAGGGCTGTTTGATAAGTACCCGTTTTCTAAATATATTAATATCACTGGCCGCAAATAAGTATACCACTTTTTAAGCCATTTTTCAGAGGCGGGAAAATTTAAAAAAAAATGGCATTCTTTTGTTTTTTTTCTCATTTGACAACGATTCAGTGAAGGCGTGAACTTAAAATTGTTAAAATGGAGAAAGAACAGTATCGGTCTGTAATTAGATTCTTATTTTTGGAAGGAAAAACATGTGATGAAAGAAAAGTAAGAATGCAAGCGGTTTACCATGAATGTGCTCCTTCTATGACAACCGTCAGATATTGGTATAACGAGTTTAAGCGGGGGAGAACAACCGTCTTTGATGAGGATCGCCCAGGCCGGCTAGTTGAGGTGACTACAGACGATATGGTTATGAAAATTGAAAATATCGTTTTAGCCGACCGCCGAATTAAACTTCGAGAAATCGTTGATGCTGTAAACGTTTCAATCGAGAGGGTACAACACATATTAGAAGAAAAATTGGGTATGAAGAAAGTATCGGCGAGGTGGGTGCCGCGTTTACTCACGGAGGAGCAAAAACGGAACCGACTGACTACTTCGGAGCAGTGTTTGGCCGTGTTCAAACGTAACCCGAAGGAGTTTCTGCGTCATTTCGTGACCGTGGACGAAACGTGGGTCCACCACTATACCCCGGAAATGAAAGAGCAGTCGAAGCAGTGGATTTTACCGGGTGAACCTGCTCCAAAGAAAGCAAAAACCGTCCCATCGGCTGGAAAGGTCATGGCGACCGTTTTTTGGGATTTGCAGGGTATTATACATATTGACTATTTAGAAAAGGGAAAAACAATAACAGGGCAGTACTATGCCAATTTATTGGATGAATTTGACGCCGTGTTGAAGGACAAACGACCCCATTTAAAAAAGAAAAAAGTACTGTTTCATCACGACAACGCCCCGGCTCATTCGTCCAGAGTTGTGACGGCTAAATTAGCACAGTTACGCTACGAACTATTGTCTCACCCCCCGTATTCTCCAGATTTGGCCCCATGCGATTTCTTTTTGTTTCCCAACTTAAAAAAATGGCTCGGTGGCAAGCGATTTGGATCAAATGACGAAGTCATTGCCGCCACAGAGGCCTATTTTAATGACTTTCCAAAATCATACTTTTTGGATGGTTTATTGAAGCTTGAGTATAAGTGGAACAAATGTATAGAATTAAAAGGTGACTACGTAGAAAAATAAATGCATATATACAAAAAAAAAAGTTTTTTTTTCCATAAACGGGTACTTATCAAACAGCCCTCGTACTGACCATTTTAGAAATAAACAAAATAATAAATGTGTAAGTACTTACCGAAAGTATGAAAATTCTGAGTTTCATTTTGTTATTCGTTGCTGCTGCTTGCAATGGACTACTCGACTCATCCAAGGTGAAGGCCATTTATTGATTTAATCCAAGTTGTTGCAAAACCCTCAACAATGCGTCTAATCCTGTTATCATTTAGTCATATTCGGGTTTTAATTGACTTGCGGTATTTTAATGGGTCGAATAACGTACCAAATCACAGTTTAATGGCGTTACACCATTACTAGCAATTATTAATTGCAATATTTTTACTTGGTAGAGTCGCATTAAGTTTAAGTTGACTAAGATCACGTTAGGTGACATGCATAACTCAAAACTTACGTGATCTTAAAAATTTAACTTATAATTTTGCACCTGGCATGACTTAGCTTCAGCGTGATTAAATATAAGACCAACTGATTTTTAATAGCTATACAAAACAGTCCTTTAAAGCTAGGTAGCTAATATTAGTTAAGATGGTGTTTATTTGACAAAAGTAGTATGAATCCACTGTTAGCGCTCACGACTTTAGCAAAGTAGAGCGACACCTAAAGTAAGTGATAATTGTCCCACATTCATGCCAGAAATCTGTGGAAACGGTGTTACAGAAAAATCCCAAAACTAAGATTCAGAAAATATTCCGACGAATTGAGAACCTCCTCCTTTTCTGAAGTCGGTTAAAAAATACATAAAGGAGGAGGTACTCAATTAGTTGGAATATTTTGGTTAGTACTATGTTTGGGCATTTAAAAATAATTTGTGAAATACATAATACATAGTATCTTTTATTTTATTTTTGCAGATTTGGAAAAAAATGTGGTTTTTCTTCACAGAATCATGCGTACCTACAGTCAATCGAAATAAAAAAAATGTCCCACACGAAAATGAGCGGTTTGTTTAGTTTAGAGCGTTGGTATTACCAGGGATAATGTATTTAATTTCGGGATCGCTAGATGTAACGACATCTACGGGAACGCCCAACGTCTATTTTATTATTTTTCTAATAAATGTATTAAATTATAATGCTTTAATTGCTTGTGTAACTTATACTTAACGTCTTTTTAACATGTTTCTAACATTTCTGCGACTCTACAATTTCCCTGTTCTTTAGAAGTCGGTCACTTCAAAAAGTTAAACGTGTATAAATGTGAAAGTCAAGTTCAAAGATGTTTCACTGTGTCAAGCGGCATCTCAGTTGCACTCGCTGTTCGTGCTTTTTTTTATTGTCATCTAGTCCATAAATACTGTGAACTAGGTATGGTTTGCTTCAAACTATTTCTGCTTAAGGTGAGTTTTTATCTTAACAAGAAATTTATAAATAATAATAATAGGTAAGTACCAAACTTTATTAATCTTAACAATAAATTATAATCAACGTCTTGCACTAAATACATTTATTCAACATTGCACAAATTTATTCTTACCTTCATTATGAAAAAAGATATAAAAGTAGAGACGTAATTTATTCTTGGATTGAATACATAATTATTTATAACATAAAGTAGATAAGTAAGCCATTAAACTTTCATTTTTATTTTCAGATCCTTCTATTAGCATGCCTCGTACACATAGCAGCTTCGAAAAAGACAAAAAACTACCACAAAACTATAGCAACAACGAAAACAAAATCGAATCAACCTTACAAAAACGGCACCTACAACTTAGAACAAAAACCAAAACTGTCAAAGAAAACTAAGCGAAGCTCCTACAGGCGACAGTGGTCACCTGCTACAGGGCCTACAGGGCCTACAGGGGATTACGAAACGTATGCGAAATATAACAAGTATAATAATCCACCGCCTTATTTAGTCTATAACAGGAAGACAGGATCTTACTATCCTTATTATAATTATCCAATGGAGAATAGTCTAAGAAGGAATGGCATGAGGAAGGATTCCAGGCATTTTAGTTAATTTTGCATTATGTTTAGCTAGTAGGTAGGTACATTGTGTATTTTTGATGTATCTATGTGGTCTATCATTCACGATCATGATATTCGTAATTTCTGCAGAATTAGAACCGATATTGATTAGGTAATTTAAATTATTATGTAAAGTTATAATAATTACTTATACTAAAAGAACTCATTAAATTAAAGTAAATAATTAAGTTGTTTTATTTTAGCTTTATAGGCTCAAAAACACGTCTGGCCTAGGGCAAATCGTCTCAGAAGGAAAATAATAGGGAAAATCGTATCGAATATTTTAACCGACTCTACATAGGCATAAATACCATAAAAGGGGGACTTTGTTTACGATTACGATTAATATTTGAAACCTCAACTATACGTAAATAACGATAAATTTTCATTGACATCTATCGCTAACAAATGTACAGAGGGAAATTCTTGGAACACAATTTTGGACTTCGTAACTTTGTTTGGACTAGTTAGGAGGTGAACATATCAAAAGTCCCCGCTCGTACCCCTTGAGCCGGGGGGGGAGGGGGGGCTTCGAATGTCCAAGTTTTCGGTTTTTCGCTTAATTCTCGGAAACTATGCGTCCTAGCGACATGACCACTATATACAAAAGAAAGCTGATTAAATTTCCTACAAGTTTGACTCGGTCAAGTTTTTCGATATCTATACCTATAAAACAATACCTTGATTGACTGACTTGCTGAATGACTGACTGACAGACAACGCACAGCCTAAACCATTGGACCTAGAGACTTAAAATTTGGCACACATATACCTTATGTATCATAGATGTGCATTAAGAAGGGATTTTTTGAAATTCCCACGGGATAGGGAATAAGTGGGATTTATATTTTCGAATCAAAGTAGCTCCTATCTCCATAACTGTAATTAATTAAGATTTCAAATTAGGCGTACAAGTAGGTAATAATAGCAGCTAACATCTCCTGCAAAATGCTATATAAGCAGAACAGCTGAAGAGCTGAAATTGAACATATCAAAAGTCCCCGTCCGCTTTATCACCGCCCGCTACATCCACTTTATTACGAAAAACTGCCACGGAAGGAGATGTACTATAGTCTTTGATGGATTTCTCATCAACCTCAAGCACGAAAGTAACAGAGTATCGAAGGTCAAGCAATATATCTGTAAAGTTAGCTAGTCAGCCGCTAGTCAATTATTATGAAAATAATATGTTTGTTCTTTATACCGTTGGAATTAAGAAAAATCCTGGAATCTGTTTTTAGCTGTTATTATTAATTGCACGCCAAATTTGAAATCTTAATTAATTATAGTTATGGAGATAGAGCCACATTGATTCTAAAACATAGATCCCATTTATTCCCTATCCCGTGGGAATTTCGAAAAATCCCTTCTTAATACACCTCTATGATACATAAGGTATATTTGTGCCAAGTTTGAAGTCTCTAGGTTCAATGGTTTAGGCTGTGCGTTGTCTGTCAGTCAGTCATTCAGCAAGTCAGTCAATCAAGGTATTGTTTTATAGGTATAGATATCGAAAAACTTGACTGAGTCAAACTTGTAGCAAATTTAATCAGCTTTCTTTTGTTTATAGTGGTCATGTCGCTAGGACGCATAGTTTCCGAGAATTAAGCGAAAAACCGAAAACTTGGACATTCGAAGCCCCCCCCCCCCCGGCTCAAGGGTTACGAGCGGGGACTTTTGATATGTTCACCTCCTAACTAGTCCAAAATTGTGTTCCAAGCATTTCCCTCTATACCTTTTCATTGACTGGCCTATATAATCGAATTATTTATTCGTAGTTACCTACTCAAAGTCACTATTTGTTTATATTTTGTACAGAATATGATTACAGCAAGGACACAATAATAAGTCATTTAAATATTTTTCACTAGAGCAATAACAAATATTGTTGTTTGTCAACATTTAAAAGAATAAATAAACGTTTTATTTATCATGAATTAAAAAACCCAGACACGTTGGTTTTTCTTATTTAAACGCCTTAAAATAACGTAGGAGCAAAAGTGTTACTTTAGCAATTTATCACCTAACAATCACTTAAATACCGAATAATATGTCATTTGCTCATTGAGTGTGTCCGGACCGAAGTTATTAGGGAGGGTTTATGTTCTACGTAATTTTTTTAGTAAATTTATTGTAGAACCTCTTAGCGAAACTGCAAAGATTCTTTACAAGTATCTTTTGAAATAAGTAGCTAATTAATTGTACCTTTTTTACACGACTGTCCAAAGAAAAAGAGTGTATTGTTTGTGTCTTTAATTTGTGCTGTTTTTCTAAATATTTCTATTGTCCTTTACGGGGCTGACATATTCACCTCTGATCAAAGATCACCCCTAAATAAATAAAGAACCTGAAAAGAGCGCCTGAAAAATAAGAAGAACATTAAAACAAAGAAAAACATAATAAAACTTAACCCAAAGGTAAAGAAAATTGCCTAAATAGGAAATCAATGAAATAAATTTAATTAGGTACATACTACCAAAGCCATGGTACCATGGTAGCCTAGTGGTTTGACATAAGTACTTATGGCTTCTCAACTTCTCAAGCAGAGGGTCGGGGTTAGAGCCCCAGCTCGCATGTGGGAAATTATTTTGTAATTTATCATGATCATGAGCTTTTCAGTGAAGAGACACATCGTGAGGAGACCTGCACACTGCTGCGGAGTAATTCAATGATGTGTGTGAAGTTCCCAATCCGCACTTGGCCCGCGTGGGAACTATAGCCCAAGCCCTCTTATTCTGAGAGAAGGTGTGCCCAGCAGTGGGACGTAAAAGAGGCTGCGATGTAGGTATTATATTTATCTACTAATTTCGTCTCTAAAACATTTTGTCATGGGCTATTACTGTTGTTAAACATGATTACACAGTAGTAACTATGTTGTAAAACAAGCATGAAATTAAATCATTCAAGATTCTACGGCAGGTATATAATTAAAACAAAGTAATTGAATGTATGACATGTGACTAAGTAATGTGGGTATAACATATACCATAATCTTCCACAAGACTGTTATCGTTAAACGATTCCATCTACTTGTTTATAAATTTTATAATACTCGACCTGCAGGTTCGATTTAGATGCGATGCAGTTTTTTAATCCTGACTTTACCTTAAGTACTTAAGTGTGCAAAATTGTGTGCATAGACCCAGTAAATTTTTTTGTTCGCAATCGTTGGTTAAACAATTGTGCATCAAATACATTGTTGAGCTTTTAGGTGAATAAATCAATAGGTAGATTCGTTTACGCGTCGCGATACCTATGTGTCCGAAGAAAGTGACGATACGAGAGCTCTTTCCTTATCCTTTACTTGCTTACCTAAGTAGTAAGTTATGCTTATAATTTTGCATTAAATCTTAACGTACAAGTACGTCGTGTTTGAGGATAGGTAAGTTACTTCACATTTATTCCATACCTACAACTTGATCCATTTGCTCAATTTTGAACTTTGTTTCATAACGGTTTTTTCAAGACATTTACAAAGATACAGAACAGTTCCTTCAGAACAAATTCGAACTATTTAATTTGTCTTCCAAAATTATAAATTAAAGTGCCTAAGATGTAGAGCCATTATTGCGTAGAGAAGCTGGGTAAGTATGATAAGGTGAGTCAGCGTCAAGATTGCCAGTTTTGTACCGTATCGCTCTACACACGGCACACTCTACAGCCAGATACAAAATCATACATTATCATTATGATAAGGTGACAAAGTGAGGTGAGGTGTGTTAAGGTGACAAGGTACCTACTACGAAAGTGACAAGGTGCTTTTGATGCTTAGGTACCTATAATTCGCTCATCCGTGAACGTGGTATGTTAAGCTTTGTATGTTCATCAAATCATCATAATTAGGTGAAATCAAACCCGCAATTGTTAATTTTTATTATAGTAGACATATTGATTACCTACCTAACCAGTTATAATTAAATTGTTAAATAGCAAGCAATAAATTGAGAATTTGCCGTGAAACCAGTTTTTATTCGTATTCAGAACGCTTAGCACTCGTCGATTATTGGTTCAATGAACAGACTGATTTATTATGTTCTTAAACAAGTTTAAAACTTTAAATAGGTAATTCAACAATGAAATCTGCTCGAATATCTGAGTGTTGCGAGCCCGGCCGCGGGGAGCGCGTCGACACCCGTGCGCGCGGCTCATATAAATAAACAAATAATAACAAATATCATGGGACAAATTGACACTAATTGACCTAGTCCCAAACTAGGCAAAGCCTGTACTATGGGTACTAGACAACGGATAGACATACTTATATAGATAAATACATACTTATATACATATTAAACATCCAAGACCCGAGAACAAACATTCGTATTTATCATACAAACATCTGCCCCGACCGGGGATCGAACCCGGGACCTCAAGCTTCATAGTCAGGGTCTCTAACCACTAGGCTATCCGGTCGTCAAGGCTATCACTGACACTACTTTGAAATCCACAAAATTGGCAACAAAAACAGAGTACGCTATACTTATTAACGTTTTAAAGCAATACTTCAAAAATCACCGTTTATCTTGAATAAACAAAACAAGAACAATTAACAGCATTAGCATAGATAAAGTATTCAAGTTTCTTCTTTTGTCGCGGCTTCGTCTCCGGGACGGGCTCAGGCTGTCGTTGTATTAACATAACCGGTGGGACATAATGACAAAACTAAAGGCTTGGATGGAAGATATCTTCTCAGGCTATCTCATAGGGAAAAGGAGCGGTTGACAAGCGAAGCGACGCGTGAAGGGGACTTTACTTGTGAAAGTTAAAGGAAACAAGTCCACACTGTCTAATAAGTCATCAGGAAAACCGTGATCTTGCAATAAGAATTGCATTGGATGTGCCCCTTATACTACTACAATTTTAAAGCAACGTCATTTTAAGCAAGCGTTTTGAAATTTGATTACTTTTTTTAATAAAAAAAGACTAGTTTTACCTCATTTCAAACATAATTACCTAAGTATTTATATAAAACTTCGACGTGTATCGAATATCGAGAAGAGATAAGTTTTCTGTGAAGTAGACCAACAAAACATCAACACACACGTCAACAAACAAGATTACTGGATGTCGTTAGAGGTCAATGCTAGCAGAGTCGTTTTCAAAGGGGTATTTAAGGCTGGGAAGAGCTTAGATCGGTATAGTGTAAACCAGCTTCCGTAGAGTCCGCACATATACTACCTACTGCAAAATGACCAAACACTTGGTGAGCTTTGATATTGTTTTTCTTTTTTAAAACGAGTGGATTATTATTATTATTAATTGATACGGCCAATCATTAACTTGAGCACTTGTTTGTTATGTTTTTGTGAGTTAGATAGGTACACCTACGTACTGAGTTGTATATTTAAAACCTAGAATCAAGTTTCGGTCTAGGCACTCTTAAGTTAAATTCAAACTCTGTGACCAAAATGAAGAACTTTTTTCGGTGTAGGTACCTCTAATTTTAATTTGGTTTTAATTCCCGGAGAGCAATGGAATATGTTATTGAAATTGTATTAGGTAAAGTTTTAGATGATGCTTACCCAAGTGCTTTGCAAATATAGAATAATTGAAAATATGTTTATTTAGAGATGTGTAAGGATCGTTAGCAAGTGACAAGCTCCTGGGTACCCCCGTGGGAAAGAGGCGTGACATATGTATGTATGTATGTAGGTAGGTATATTTATTTTTATTGCAACAGGGTCTGAAATGGGGTCTTAAAATTCCAATATGGGATTACTCGGTCACGTAGGTGGGATATCACATTATTATAGGGAATGTTTACACATTCCAAAACATATTTTTTATACCCTGTTTTAACGTACGTACCTAAAGTAGGCAAATATTATAAGGTGATGGCTCGGAACCCGAGTCCGACTCGCTCTTGACCGGTTTTTTTATTTACAGATAATTGTAGCTGCGTTGGTTGCTGCGGCGATGGCTATGCCAGGTAAGCTCAATAACAAAAAAAAAAATTCCGACGAATTGAGAACCTCCACCTTTTTTTAAGTCGGTTAAAAAGTGAGCAAAATGACGCGAAATCGCAAAAAAAATATGAGACCTGAAACTGACGCAAACACGCAGATTACTTAAGTATTATTTTCTGATATTTAAAAACAAAAGTAAATACTTCACAGTTACAGATGCGATTAAAATATCCAAGCTAAAAATACTTTATCTTTGAAAAAATATTAGTGCCTAAGTACCTAATTACAATCAGTCTCAGAAGTAGCTAACTATTTTGTCTTAATAACGAGCTAATCGTTTATGTACTTTTCAAGTTTTCAGTGAAAGTGACAAGGTACGCGTAGGTACTAGTACGCGATTATAATGTGTGAAAATCGCGAAAGTTTAAATCAATATATTATAGTTCAGAATCTTTGCGGCAGACCGTACCTTAATATTCGTTATTACAGAGTAATGCTATCAACAGGTTTTGTTAAACATGTTTAGTAAGTACCACAGGTATTCAGTATGACCGCTCCGTTTTATAGGTTCGATGCCCGTCGTCGAGCGAGTTCAAAACAAAAATAAACTCGAAGACATGTGCGATATTGTATATCTTACAAATTATGATCATTTTGATATCTTTCGAATGTTTAATACCTAAACAAAGACATTCTTAAGATTAGTAGAGAGTGGTATTCATCACCAGATTTTTTCACGTCCCACTTCTGGGCACAAGCCTCCTCTCAGAATGAGAGGGCTTGGGCAATAGGCTATAGTTTCCACGCAGGCCCAGTGCAGATTGGGAACGTCACACACATCATTGAATTGCTTCGCAGGAGTGTACAGGTTTCCTCACGATGTTTTCCTTCACCGAAAAGCTAATGATAATTTACAAATGTAGGTGATTCCGCAAAACTCACGAGGTGCGAGCCGGGGTTTGAATCCACAACCCTTGAGAGACCATAGGTCAAACCACCAGGCTATCATAGCTTTTATTAACGTTGTTTAATTTACAATAGGATATGGGGGCGCTGGCCACGGCAGCGGTGGTTTTGGCCATGGCAGCGAAGGATTTGGCCATGGCAGCGAAGGATTTGGCGGCCAGCAAGGTTTCGGCCAGGGTGGTAGCCACGGCAGCGGCGGCTTCGGTGGCAGCCACGGGAGCAGTGGCTACGACCAGGGACACGGGGGCCACGGAGGACATGACAGCCACGGCTTTGACGGCGGTCACGGAGGACATGACAGCCACGGATTTGACGGCGGTCACGGAGGGCACAACAGCGGTGGCTTCGGACAAGGCGGCAGCCACGGGGGTCATGGAGATTACGGGCACGGCAGTCAGGGTGGACACGGCAGTCAGGGTGGACACGGCAGCCACGGCGGACACAGCGACCACGGCGGTTATGGTGGCCATTCTGGGCACTACTAATAAGTTAACAGAAACACGTAGAAACGTGATATTTTACTCGGAAATGTGATTGTGATAAGACTTACAAAACAGTAATAAAATTAATAATTAGGCCTATGTTCAGTTTGTTTTCATACCTCGAATAACGAAAATAAACAATAACCCATCTCAAGAAATAGTTGATTCAAGATATTGAAAAGGTGTTCAGAGTATCTAAATATTGAAACGTTAAGGCTTGAAAAGAAGTTAGTGTTCCTTTACATATTTCCGATACATTTTTACTATGGCAACATTTAACTCTTAGACTGTTCGTGCCTATGATTGGCATAGAATGATTGGAGTCCGCTGCAGTTAATTGACGTTTCTAGGTGCAACACTTAATAAGACAAGATATGAAATAACAACACTCGGATCATAAAACAATAGTTTATTATTTTAGTAGGTACATATTTCCTTCTATCTGCAAATTGTCATTCCATCTGACCTATTACAATTATGAATTTAATGTCATCAACTAAACGTAATTTAATTTCAAGCGCGACATTAACTTACGTCGCATGAAAATCTACTTTTTATTATAGAAAAATACACGTCCTCAGTGGGTTGACATGATAGCTATATTTATGTTTACACTGTGCATATTATACGCAGATCACTGGTCTGCCATCCTGACTTGAGAAAAAAAAGGATCCATGTAACATAACCTATCGAATGACTGTAATAAGAGCCTATACCTCGTACACATTGTGGCAACGCGGGATCATGATATCAAAAAATCGCGCACGAATCGAAAACAATCGATACACATAAAAACCAGCCAAAAGCATGTCGGACACGCCATTTCACCAACTTTACATTGTCAGTTTTATATGACAATTACAACTACATTTCTTTGACAATAAAAATTCCTCGCATATCTAATTTAAATAGATGATTTTTTACCCGATTGCCGACGGAGGGTTATTTACTTATGTAGGTAAGTAACTTGCCAAAGTTGGTCAAATTGGCAACTAATACCCGTTAACCTGTCAACTGTACTTAGATGTGATACTTTGCCTTTTACAAATACAACAGTTTCGCTGGTAGGGGGACACTTGACTCCAACAAAAATAAGCACTAATTAGCAAAGATATCCATAATTCGAAAAGTGTAGGGGAAATAGGCTAATTTTTTTTTTTCAAATTGTATTTTTACCGCTTTGTCGGCATGAATAAAATGCATATGCATGAAAAATTACAGCTTTCTAGTGGGTACCTACCGACAGACAGACGGACATCCCGAAACTAGAAGGGTTTCTTGTTGTCTACGGAACCCTAAAAAGCAAGATTGTCACATCACTACGCTCGCCGGAAGTGCAAGCGAGCGCGACATATGCGCTACTCCGTTCCGACTCCGCGTGCCAGTAGCGATACGTAAGGGTATGAAGTAAGAGCTGCCATAGCTGTCATTCCTTCCACGCCTTCATTCATTTTCATTACAGTTGGAACCTTTTTGTTCTCAGGTCACGAAATATTTTACACGGAATCACGTCCAGTTAGCAACTAATGTGCCTGTTTCGCAAAATTAATTATTTCCTAAGAGGCTACCGCAGAGGTACAACGTTGTACAATCGGCAAAGTAACTGATAAATCGAAAAGATCAACACTACTCACGGCCTTATTCTCTTGACAATAAGCCCTATATTGATAATTTGGAGTTCTTTTTTCGCTTTCTTCCCAACACATGTTGCTAACGGGGCGTCTGCAGTGTTAAATCTATTTGCCATACGGCATAAGTTACTTTGTATAAAACGTGACCATAAAATTACATGTGTTTAACAATTTAATGCACCCTCGAAATGATTCTATGTTATATTCCCCATTATTTACTTGCAACAATTTATAAGGTACCGCTATTAGATTAATCATAATATAAATACTTCGAAACCGCCTGCGTTCTAAATAAATATATTTTTAAGATCTACTATTTACAATCTCTAACAGTTATATACACAGATCAATAATTTATTAAAAACAAAAATAAAAGCATTATCTAATTTTTCAACTAACATTAAAGCATTTTTAGAAGGCGAATAAACGAACACTATTATTATTTATTACAATATTATGACGGCTCGCCGTTTTACGAACGATCGCTTCGTAACCACCTCGTACACTTTACCACACTGCGGGCGCGGAGCGGCATTCGCTGGACGTGATGATAGCGTGTTCTCTAACAAATGCAGGTAGTCACACTATCATCCGCGTGGACTGCGCCCGCAGTCTGCCAAAGCCTTATCTGACTTTATCGCAAAACAATAACCTGTATTTAACATCAATTGTATCGTTAATTAATTTTTATTTTACCAATGTTTAGTTTACCCTGTATAATAAAAGAAAAATAAATTATAAATACTCTTTTGTTAATTTTAATACACCGTGCAATACCGATATATTTTCTACTTTTATATAAATAAATCAAATTTATAGCCTCTGGATAATGTGAACCGAATTGATGAGCAAAATTTAACATTCGAGTAACGACAATATATTTGTAAGACACCAACACTTAACAGTGTATTTTGTAAATATAAAGATAGGGTTAAATAATCTCTCACATAGGGAATTCAAAAACTTGTGTCATGTTAGAACGGAAGTCGATAAATAGTATCGTAAATGCTTTGTAAATAGAAAGGTATATGATATGGTAGTTGATTGAAGCCGTGACAGCAGTGAAACATTATGTCGAAGAGGCCCGTCGTATTGCGTTGTGGCATGCTTCAGTGTAGCATGCCGCTTTGACGCATGCCACGTAGCTGTAGAGGCTGCCAAATACAACAGGACGTGCCTTAATGATCCTAAAATAAACCCTTAAAATTATGACTTACAGCCGAAATAGCGGGAGCAGAAATGACGAAACTAAAAAAATATAATAAATCAACAAACCGATTTTTTCAAATAAAACAAACCAGTATTTTAATATCGATACCGCATTAGAATCAGCAGTAGTAGTGCCAAACTATGCCCACATTGCTTCTCGAGATCGAAGTGATCGAAGACACTTTATAGCTGCATTTTGATTGGTTAGTTGAGTCTATCCTACGAGATTTTAACGAATCACGCAGCGACTCGACATGTTTTCATCATTCCCGTTCGCGCTAAATCGACCTAGGACCTGTTTCATTACGACTATGACTTATAATACAAGCAAAAGCCTCTTTTCAACTCCTTGTATTAAAAGTTTTAAGTCGCCATGAAACAGGCCCCTTGTCAATCGTCATTGTAAAAAAAACCTATAAAAATTATTAGAATTAAGTTGGCAACCATGTTAGTGGAATCTCCGGCAATATTACTCTAACCGCAGCGCCCTCGCTTCTGAAGGCGACTTGTCACTTGTCATTTTGATTTTTTCGATAAGTGTGCAAAAAAGTGTACCGAAAAAGTGTGCACCGCTCTGGAGCCTATGCACGTCCAGGTATCGTTGAGGCAATTGTGCCCCAGGCCCAGTGAATATATGAAAGGCGGTCTTGGCTGAGGGCCTAGCATGAGTCCAGAGGCCTTGATGTGCAACGCGCGGTCGCTAGCTATCTTATTCACCGACTCTGCCTCGCACCATCTTGATGATTCCGCATGTAGAGATGGCGAATGCCATAGCGAACGCCGCGCGAAATAGGCAATACATGTAGATGGGACAAGGAAAGTCCCGGGCCCAGCGCGAGTCCGCATACAGGGAATGCGTATCTAGTTGTAGAGCGTCTGCAGTAGTTGATGGGCCGGGGCCTGGGGCTCCTTGTCGACAATTTGTGCAGTTGCGAATTCGGGTCAAACGAGAATCTCGTTGCAGGGCTTCTGGGGTTTCGGGCCCAGCGTGAGTCTAGACGGAGATGGGACAGCGGATACCGGAGCCCAACGCGTCTATCCCTTGGGCGGCTGCCCCGACGAAAATTTAGACTGTGCGAAAAGAAGTGTAGGTCGCAGCGGTCCCGGGCCCAGCGCATGTCTCGATGTAGATAGCTTAACAGCTGGCTTGATTTGATTGGACGTGGACAGGCCAGCGGGGCGTCGGGTCCAGCGCCAGTGTGCGCGTCTGAGGCTAGATGTAGGTGGGGCAGTGGTGCAGGCTCGTGCCGCAGGCGGCGCAGGCCGAGGCGGCACGCGCGTTCACGAGGGTGCAGGCGCCGCACTCCCGCCCGCCCGTCGTCAGGGGCTCTAACTCCGGGCCCAGCTTGGACTTGCCTGTGGAACGAACAGGAATAATCATAGGTAAAGATATGTCGATATTAGCAAGACAAAATGCTAGCGCATATTGGGTGCCTAGATGCTGTCAACATGGCAAATTAAAAAAAATATATAGTCCCGCGTAGAACAGTGATTGTCAGAAGGACATCACCAACGTTAACTAGTAGCTTATCCGTCGTAGCAGTTCAACTGTTCTATAACTAGAGGGCTTACAATATACTTTCGTGGACCGTTCGCCTCGTCCGGGACCCCGCTAGTGGGCTGCACTACACACTGCGCCACTCACCGCACATCTCGCAGGCCTGCAGCGCGGGCTTGTTGAGGTAGGTGCAGGTGGCGCACTGCCAGCGCGCCTCCGCGGCGGCCTGCCGCGGCGGCGAGCGCCGAGCCCCGTCCGCCTCGTCCAGGGACACCACTAGTTGTGCTTTCAAGTCGTAGGTCGGCTGCGTTGTGCAAGGGGCTGAAAGAGAACAAAATAAATGTACTTTCGCTATCCAACAGATGGCAACCGTATGCCGTCTTAGAAAAAGCATGCTTCCCAAATATACGCCCTTTTAGGATACGAAATTTAACGGTCAGACTCGCGAGTTTTTTAAATATACCCTGAGAAGATGAATGGTTTAGGTCTGCATAAGAGAAATCAAGTGTATTTAGAACTAACCTGCGTTAGATTTAGACATTTGTGCTGTAGAGTGTCCATTCTCGTACGGTTTGCTTCGCGGCCTCTCTACTTCCACTGGCTTCGTGGGCTTCTTGACTTTTTTAAGATCCGTCGCGCTCGGCACGGAACCATTCATCGAGCTCTGTTGCTTTATTACTTCTTTCCTATCTTTTACGTCCTTCTTAGTCAACAACCTCACTTTGTCAGGGGCTACCTTAGTAGTGATTAGGGCGTCAGCCTTAGGATTACCCACTGGCTCTAAGGACCTCCTGACCTTTTCTTCTGACTGCTTCTTGGCAAGCTGTTTGGCTCTCTTCAACTCTTGCTCCTGTTTTAGTTTCATCAAGTTCTCGTTCACCTTAGCTGTTCGGTACACCTCCTCGTCGTAAGACCGATCAAGGTTTAGAGCTTGTAATCCGTCTTCTAGGTCTAAAGTGGTCGGCTGGTATTTGGCCCTTCTTTCTTCCCTGTCGAGTCGGTCTAGAGTCCTAGAATCCCTATCCAGGGATGGAGAAAACCTACTCCTCGAATCAGGCTCCTGGTTTTTACTGGATAGGTTTCTAAAGACATAGTCCCAGCTCTCGTACGTTCCCATGCCGTCTTCTCTAGCTTTGCTTAAAGCTGGCTGTGTGTCTGACCTCGGTAAACTGGGCAGTGTGACGTCACTGAAGCCAGATTTGGAAGTGCTATTCCTTCGAGAACTTTCTAGACGCTTCTTCTGATTCCTATCGGTTTCGTGATTCCTCTCATATTTGCCGTTTTCGTAGATGGAGGGCGAATCTAACTCGATGAGTTGGGCGGTGGGCACAGCCGGGTACCTGTACTGAGGAGGGTACCCGTTCACCGGTACGTTGTTAGCGTGTTTTATGGGAGCGTACATAGGGGTAGGGATCATGTAGGGAGCTTGTACGGGGTAGAAGTAAGGGACAGGGCCGTAGGGCGTCATCATAGGGACGGCGTTGCATTGCGGGATGGGCATGTCAGGATGTACGGGATACATCATCTGCTGGGGCACCATTTGTGGGGTGTACATGTAGGGGAGAGTGGTGGGAGGTTCTGTGAGGGGGGACTCGTCCGGAAGGGCGGATGGTGCCGTGTTGTGGTAGACTGTTTCAGGTCGCGCGCGCGGTGGGATCGGCTCCAACGGAACTGTTGTTGAAATATTGGAGTATATTTCTGAAAAAAAAAACAGATTGAATAAAAGAACTAGCGCAGCCGCTTCTGGGCTTTGCAACAGTTGTTCAGGGTAGTTCAGCTTACCGTGCTGGGCGGGCGGCTGCGCGTGGTGCAGCAGGGCGGCGGCGGCGGCGGCGGGCGGCGCGGCGCGCGCGGCCCGCTCCCGCGCCACGCCCGACCACGTCACACGCCCGCCCGCGCCCCACACGCGCTCCCACACCGCAGACATTATCTGACACAAAACATGCAATGCTATTACTTGCTAGACAGACATACAGTCAAGGAATTTAATTCCCTACCCATTTCGTTGAAATGTTGTTAGACATTCGCTGTGCATTAAGGTCGAAAATGTCAACGCAAACGCGGCATGTCAAAGCAACGTCGTTTTCTATCTAGCTCTTATGGTGACAGTTTGCTATACGATATTAAACCTTAGGTGGGTTGGAAATTAAATTCCTTGACTGTACGTAAAAAAATAAATGGAAAAAAAACCTCAGTTAACAGCTCTATAAATGATAGTTCGTTTAGCCTAAGACACAGGGTTCATTTAGTTCTGGCACACGTGTCATATAGATTTTAGCAAAACATTGCATTTTTCTTATCTTGTGTCACAATACGCAAGCTATTGGACATTAAAAGTTCTGCCATAATCCGCTAGATGGCGCTTTTCCGCACTTAGGCGAATAATATTAATTTAAATCTAATAAAAAAATTGCATCGGTTGTAAATTAATTAATTAACAACCGCTACTTGCACTTAGCCAACATAAAACACATATAAAACTACATTACACACTACACAGAAATAATACGTTGGTATTCAAAATGAGAAACACGGACACGCCCATGGGCGTCGCCCAATTCAAAATCTTTTGGTTATCCGTATCCGGTTCCACTCAACCATAAAACCGCCTGTACGGCCGGGAGACCGTACATTTCTCTACACCTCCTGAGTGGAACCAGCCAGCCCAGAACTTGGTAAGAATACTGATATTTTCTGTACTTTATCATTGTGTTACACTACTTGTGTCTTTTACTGTAATTTATTTAATTCTATAGGTTTCCACTCTGTTACTCTGTCCAAAGCATTACTGTACCTTAATAGCGCTCCGGACAGTTAATTATAATTCAATCCTTCCCTATTTCACTGCTCTACGGTTATAGACGTAGCGCTTATTTTAAAACCTAACGGCTTCCTAGAACGGTTGGAATATAAAGTTCCAACGGTCACTTTGTGTAAATCTGTTATCCACTCTCACTAGAAACCTGTAAAAGCTTACTCTCTGACTCTAGCTAAATTGTAAATCCGTATGACCCTCCGTATTGCCATGCACTGGTGATCTGGTTCCCACTCCCTCGGGAATGGTCGGACTGGAGAGCGGAATATGGCAGTGCGAGCATACCATGGACGTTTGGCTCACACCAGGTTATTTACAGGGCAACTACGCTACCCGTGGAGAATCTTTCCACCACCATGGTTCCTAACGGACCCCTACCGACCTCTCGCAGCCTACTCAGAGGCTAGCCGTTGGCACGCTACGGTCCCCTTCACACCATCTCTACACCACGACATCACACGAGCCCCCTGGTCACTCCTGGTTGCTCTACGACGCCTGCGCCCTATCTTCGCCGTCGCCGGAGGATCCAGACACCCGAGGGAAGTGTAGGCCACATTAGCGTGTAATCGAACCCAGTAACTTCAAAAGTGACTTCGAACTCAATCCCCTGAGATTCTCTATTTTACTTGTCAAATTAGCCTATCGATTTTTGTATAAATAAATGTATTAAACTTGCAATTTGTTTCCTTCACAAAAACCCTAGGTAGGCTACCTAGAGTGGTAGGTACCTAGAACAGACTGTTTCCCCTGAAAACGGCCTGTGACACTTGTACCGCAATTTATCTGAATAAACTATTTATTTATTTATTACAAGCTTTTATTCAACTTGCGTATCTATTTTACCGATATATTTAGTTCCGAAGACAACTCTATGTTGGTCCGAACAGAGTTGTTTTTGGAACTACACACATCGGTAAGATACGAGGTTAAGAAGGTGGAGCGAAGGTATGTTTGTTCGGGTGGAATATTGCAAGTTAAATTTGACCCACTTCCCGATGTTCGATTTAGCTGAAATTTTGCATACTTATGTAAGGTCGATGACAAAGCAACAATCTGCTAGTGCAATTCTGGTGGTGCAGCCAGGATCACTTCCACAGGAGGGAACTCTTCAACGGTTAATGGCATTGACTAGAAATTTGGTGTGAATGTGTAAGTTGGATGACAATACAAGGACAGAGAACAGAAAGTGCAGTCAGCAAAAAGCTTGTATTAAAAAGCTTTTTGTTCAAAATTCTATTTTTAATACAAGCTTTTTTTATCGACTGTATTTTTTGTTGTCGGTACTCGTATTGTCATCCAACTTACACATCCATACCAAATTTTACAACAGCCAGAATTTTATTACCAGATCATTGTATTGTCACCGGATTTACATATGCCAAATCATTACCAGATTATTGTATTGTTTTGACGAACAACTTACATACGAATGGTGCAAATTAAGTAAAGCTTGTATTAAAAAAAAACAGCAAACTCATTAGAGCTCACCTGACACTCGCACTGCGCGATGATGGCGTCCCGGGATATGGCGGCGGCCATGTCGGGGCACACCGGGCCGTCCAGCGCGAGCCGGCCCGCGCCCGCCGGCTTGTAGCCCATGGCGTGCAGCAGGCTCTCCGCGCCCACCATGTTCGCTTCGATCTCGTGCTTGTAGAAGCCGCAGTACAACTGTAAACAATGTTAAAACTGTATTTTAGGGTTCCGTACAGCAATAAAAAAAAAGGAGAAAAGTCAGTTTTTTCTCTGGTAGGCGTGGAGGTGGCAGGCTGAAATTAATGACAAATATTCAAGCCTACAGTCCCTTGAACCTGTGAAAAAAATCAAACTTCTAAGTCAACGTAATCAAAAGATACAGTCAATTCAAATTATCTTCTTACAGAATTTCAACTAGATTGGTCCAGCGGTTTTCCCCTGAAGAGGTAACAAACAGACAGACAGAGAGACAGAGTTACTTTTGCATTTATAATATTAGTTAGGATTATTCCTATGGCTATGCTGGTATACGCACCCGTAGCACCCGGTACTCGACGCGCCACGGCTGCGCCAGCAGGTTGGCCGCGTAGCGCGCCAGCGCCGCCCAGCCCAGGCCGGCGCGGTAGGCGCTGAACTGGGACAGCTCCGTCACCGTCCGCTGGAACACCTTGCCGGTCTCCGCGAGACCGAACTTACACTCGTGGGGCACTATTGACAGGTACTCCATTATGTAGCCTGGAACAATGGCATTAAAGAATTATTTAATTGTTTATTGAATCAGACGTTACTTTGCAGAGGTCCATATTTATGAACTAAAAACAATTAGGTATTCGTAGTATAAGGACATTATAAGGTTCAAGGCGTACCTTCGAGCTTCTCCCGCTGCTGCAGCTTCTCAGGGCTGTCGTCGGTCTCGAGGTAGCTGTAGTGCGCGTCCTCGATACGGCGCCACAGCGCGGGCAGCCGCTCGCGCGCGTCGCCCATACCGCCCGCCGCCATCACCATCACACTCGCGCTTCACAGACCACCTGCGGACCGAGAATTATACAAATATGGCACTAGAGAACTCCAGAGGGGCTAGCATACGGCGCGCGTGCTTGATGTTCAGTCCAACGTTTACTTAAGTGGATTCTACAAATGGATAGGCCCCAGCCAGATATGTCTAGCCGGCGGTGATGCGGTGGGCATTTTTTTAATACATTGCACAGTCCCAGCCAGATATGTCTAGCCGGCGGTGATGCGGTGGGCATTTTTTTAATACATTGCACAGTTTAATTGTAACACATAAAACGTATTACATAAAGCCTGCCGCGTCGCCGCCGGTTGGGCTTATGTGGCAGAACCGCAAATCGAAATCTGCCCTAGCGTAATGCAAAATTTTTACGAAACATTTGTGCGAAGGACTGTGATCTCTGAGTCAAACCAAATCAAACCTCATGTGGTTAACTAACTCTAGGAATTTACTGCTAAGCACATTGTTCTCTATGACAATATTTTGGAATGATGCGACTCGGGAAACCTAATCTTTGTATAACTTGATCCAAATACACAACTGAAGAATCTTAGATTTGTTCCCCAAAAATCAGATTGCAATAAAGACTAAACAAAGGCTGACTTATGAGAGTCTGATGCTTAAACAAAATTTGTGAATGTACTGAATTTACAATAGGTAACTAGGTACCTACCTAATAAAACTGATTTTTTTTATAACCAGTGAATGAAACAGTATCTATCTGACCTTATTTTCAGAAAAATAAATATATTACTCATTTAACATTCATCAATCAACACTTACAATATCAGTAAACATATGAATATGACTGGTATATTGCAACCATGACAATACAATACACACGCTCACACAAATCTATACATTGTGTAAACAATGTAAAGTTATCAGCCACTGAATCATAACACTCACAAACGTGATTATTCAATGATTCATGCCTTGAAGGGGTCATAAACCTGATTTAAACACTATTTGTATCAATCAATTTTTTTGCAGACCTCTATGATTTATGCCAGGCTCATTGAAAACTCGGAATACTTAATTAAATGTTTAGTATTAGGTGTAGACATGTTCTATCCATATTTAATGAAAAAAAAGAAAATGAATCAGAGTTGCCACTTACATATATTCATAAGAGTTTTGCTCTACTCTCTCTATAAACAAATATCATAAAAGTAGAAAATAAATGAGCAATTTGTATTGCATATTCAAAATTTTTGCTCCTAGCATTAATTGCTAATATATAAAAAAATTCATGCTTATTAAGTCTCATTAAATGTTTGAAACTAAAAGCAAAACATGGAATTGAAGGAATACTTTATGACAAAAATATTATACTTAGCTCTAGCCTGCTGACTCACTCACTCAGTAATAAAATAACAATTTGTTATCTATTTGATAAGTAACAAAGATTTTGAATGTGAATCAGCCAACAGCGCAGAGATAAGATTATATTAGAACTTTTGATAATTACGAGTATCAAATATCAATTTCATATTTGACCTGTTCATATTATGTTAACTATGGTTCACGTAATTCAATTACTAAAAATCTTTTTAACCAACTTCAAAAAAAGGAGGAGGTTCACAATTTATCGGAATATTATTTAAATTATGTAAGATAAATTGCTACTACCTACCTGGCCACTTTAGAAAACATCATCCAGTTACTAGCCACTCATTTTGTATGGTGATACTAATTATGAATACTTTCACAATGCTCTTGGAACAGTTCAGGGTCAATATGATTTAATTTTCATCAGCATTTCTTTCCCTTAATTACCAATATAGTGGCCAGTTACAGAGGGTGCCTGTAATAGACAATTTACCCTACTAACTACAACAAATAAAATAAATGATTCTTATTGGAATTTATTCACCAACAGTATAGGCCGCGCGTTGGATTAAGATCGCTCGGCGAAACTGGTGGGGGCAATTTGGCGCATCTGTACAATTGCGCACAAAATTGTTAAGTTCTGAGTGTATTTCTTTGAAATATATTTTTCTTATTTCGCATTTTTTGTACCTTAAGTCACCTAACATAATAACACTCGCTTTTGCTTGCGACTTATTTTGCTAGTATGTTTATTCAGAGTCTTGGTAGTATTTTTACCTGCTTTAAATTACCCATGATGTAATTAGTTTCCTTTTTAACATAACAGTTCACGTCGTAAACCGTTTTTCTGGCTAGCCGTGTACAAACTTTAAATTTGGGATTTTTTTTCACCAACTACGACATCATAACGTACTTACTACTAATAGTAAAACAATCTGTACGCAACAGTACCCAAGAGACACGTGACGCGTGAACGAAGCGAGGGAGGGGAAGAACGACTTGATCTACCAATAACGTGTCGGCGCCAGCGCGCACCCTCCCCTCACCCCTCTGCGCAACCAAATAGACCTAAGAATTGACTTCTGCGCATGCCCCTTCCACTTTTGGCCAGCGATCTTAATTCGCCGCGCGACCTATAAATAGATGATGCTGTCATTACAGAGCCCAACCATTTTAGTGATAACACACAAACACTAAGATAATTAACTTTTTATGAAGGGAATAACTGTTTATTTCCATTTAAATTTCTTATTCATTTACAGGGTTGCACATATTGAAGCGACCAGAGTTCAGTCTGAGTAAGTAAGTAAAAAACAGTGTGAATTTTTTAGAAAAAAAAAACAAATTCATTACTTTTGCTGGTTGACAATATTTATGGGAGAATGTCTTCATATTTAATTTTTCCAAAAAAACTTCACAAGGTTGTGCACATAGACTTACTCAACCCTTAGCTGAATTCTTGACACTTATTTGCACTATGTGCAACATGAATTTAATGTAATGTCAAGTAAACTTTCAGCTCCAATTGATCTTAATTCTTTGATTACACATAGTACTATGTTGATATAAACTATGATGGCTGTTCTTCTCTCATTGAGTTCTCTCAAATGAACTTTGATTGTGTAGGTACTATTTTTTTTTTTAAACTTCAGTGTGCTAGACTATTATGGTGCTAGAATCAAGAGTGAAGCTCATGTGAAGTGCTTTATGAATGGGAAGTTATGTGTCATAGCTTCTACTAATATGTGACACAATGTAAAGTTGTTATGGAAATAAATAAACTGAAACTGAAAACTTATTAACATTGTAAATAAAATTTTCAACCTACACACAAAACAGATAAAACTGCCTCTGCAGTTGCCCTGAATATGGTTGGAACACTTTAAAACGTTTTCGAGTTGCTGCAAATCAGTCGGCTTTGTCATTATAACTTGCCGCATTATGTATGCGAGAATTCTTACCGCAGAACTGTGCACCAACGAATTGACGTTTCGTACACGTAAAAAATATGTTAATGATGTCCATGCGACGTAGGTACGCGACGTAATTCAACAGCCGCTACTTAAAACACTACTTGCAGTACGCTAACAGCACTCATTATAGCTTGAGCTGCAATGTACTCACCATATAGGAAAAACATTCTTTTCCTGGATGTCAAAATTGTTCCAATGCACTGAATGTGGAGCGGACAAAAATAGTTCACCCAAAATAACAAAGCCTGCTGGTAATCCACCTTATGGTACGAGCCTACAATTCTTCAAGCACTGCCTTTTCGACATGGTTATAGTTCAAGGAAGGTAAATTTATAAACTAGGAAGAAATAATTGATAATTAGAATGTTACAACAGGATTCCGGATTTTGTTTTGACGTTTCTAGATGTCATTTTGTGCGGTGCCATTTTTGTTAAAGGATCTTCATGTCTATGCATTAAAAAAAACTTTAGTCTGTGGTACTGAAGATAGAAAAGAAATTTTGACAGTTTTCTATTAACTGTCGTTTTATTTTGCTGATATTTTGAAATACGTAAATTTATATTTTTAAGAATCTTTCAAGTATGGTAAAATACATTCTTTTTTTAGATGTATTGCGACAAGAGGAAATAAATCAGTTTTACGATGTAAGCAAATTCACATTCAATTCTATTCACACATTTTGATTCCTTCTATTTTTTTTTATCATCATCATCATCACCAGCCTTTTTACGTTTCACTGCTGGGCGCGGGCCTCTTCTTAGAATGAAAGGGAGAGGGCTAAGTAGTTTCCACGCGGGCCCAATGCGGATTGGGAACTTCACACACCATAGAATTGAATGGCTTCGCAGGAGTGTGCAGGTTACCTGCCTCACAATAAATTCCTTAAAAGTTCGAGGTGCGAGCTGGAGTTCGAACTCACCACCATAGGTCAAACCACTAGGCTTCTTATCACGTTATATTTTTTAAATGAATCTTTTATTTTTAGGCCTGTCAAATGCAAAGAGATTATTATAGAGGATATCCCAAAGCCCATCATCCATTAACCTATTTCCGAGAGCCAGACTATGCTTACCAGTGTCCTTCTGAAATGTCTATGTAAGTATTACTACCCTCACTTTGTGCTGTTCGGAAACTAAGATTGTTTTGCTTCTTAATTGTGTTGTACAAACTCATTTTAATTTCCATGCGTGTTTCAGTGTATACCTGAGCTATCCCTCGTTCCACGTCAAGTATAAGAAGCCTTCAGTTCTTGCTGGAATCACTGGCCGCACATCAAACATTCCACCCCTACCAGATCGCTCTTTAGCAGCACGTTACAATAAACCAGCGTGCAAAGCCTTCATTCGTTAAAATAATACGCTTTGTAAGCATTTCGTTTTGCTTTCAAGTATTTGTGATTAATGATGAAATTGGTCTTTGAATTAAAATTGTTTATTTCTTTGTGCTATGCAATGCAGTTACTTATTTAATTTCCCGAAGTAAAATATAATAAGTAATCTAAAAATAATAATAACAATACTTAACTCGGTTATAAGATGGTTTTGAGCCAACCAAGGACCTCTGTTCCAACTCTTATTGCTTAAATAGTCTGTGAAACTGACCTTGTTAGCTGATACATACAGTCAGCAGCAAAGCTGCCGAGCAACCCACGTGTTCACAATGATGTAAGTAAGCATGACTCTATTAGTGTCTCTATTGTTATGCTCATAATACCTTATGCAGATCATAACCATAACCACCAGATCAGGACTATGGATGGGCCTCGATATTTTCACCTCTTCTGTGTAGGTATGTGAAATTGTCTATGGAGAGTCTACTTAAACCATTCTTGATCAATTTACTTTATCTGTGGCATCAATTCTTGTCTGTAGCGCCAAAACCAAAATTTCGTACGTAATTCTTAAAATTTCCGTTTTAATTATACCAGTTGTAACTTGGCCTAGCAATGGATATTTTATTCGTTGATAATGGGCGCCAAGATGAAATTGAAATGTTTTATGATGTAAGTATTTAGTTTTTCTTAGTTTTTGTGATATTGGTTGACCTCGCATTTAGATAGGACAAACGTGGACCACACTGAATTATGCTTATTTTCGTTTTCTGTAGGCGTGCCAGCGTCATAGAGACTATTACAGAGGCTACCCAAAGGCTTATCATCCGCTGGTCTACTTCAAGGATGCGGAGTTCATGTGGCAATGCCCACCGGACATGACCCCGTAAGTATACATTTCAAAACTACAGTTACTTTGTGAGGTATACACCGTCCTTATACTTAGCGTATGGACGATAGGACGGGCCGTTAGGTACTCCGCTTTTGTTGCCAATTTTGTGGCACTAATTAGTGCTAGCGAGATACACTGCGCGCCACCCGGCTCCGTCGGCAGGCTTGCTCTCATGCTATTTGTATCAATGTAGGTACCTAGTTGACTACCGTCATAGTCGGAAATAACAATTAATTATTTTGATCGTTGATTACAATGAAAAATTTAAAATAGAATGTGTTAATTAATTTATATTACATACTTAACGCCTTGTTCGGCAACAACAGCGTGGCCTCTGGCCATTACGTAGCTGGATATAAGCCATGAACTTTCAAACGCTTTTGATTACACTAACAGTAATTAAGAATATGTAATTTAACACAACAACAACACAAGGACCATAATTTAGTCATTTTCACCATAATCAAAAGCGATTGAATGAAACTCCAAGAAAAATGCTACACGACTTGCTGTATCATGTAGGTACCTACACTTTTGAATTTCCTCAAAATGCCCTCAGGACATACCTCGGTTTCCCGGAGTACCACGCGAAGTACAAGCAGCCTATAGTCCTGCCCGGTATGACGGGGCGCACCAGTGGAATCCCCGCCCTGCCTGAACGTACCCTCGGCGGCCGGTTCAACAAAGCAGCTTGCAAGCTCTTCGTCAGATAAATCAAGGTGCTGAGGCAGAGCGGTCCGATTGAAGAGTTACTGCCAAGTGCCACGTCTCTCACATTACAATACATTTGCCGACGCTTTGCCGTCACACAAGTTTTGATAGGTACGTGCTAGTGCGACGGAAATAGGTATTCTGGTGCACGAATGACAGAAACAAATACCCACAGCCAATAATACAGGTAGGTATATATCCATTAATTCAGGCTGATATACCTACTCAGTTACCTACGAATTTATCAAACTTTTAACACATGAAACTACAGTGAAAACGTTATCATCGTGAACTAAACATTTCGCTATGAATTTGTATGCATTTATCAAACTTTTTAGCTCAACATGTTTATAACACGCGAAACAAGGACAATTTGAATAAAAATAAACTATACAAGTACAGATTTTTTATTTCAGCGATGTACTTACCTATGCTGAATGTGTGTGTATTTGTGTAATACAGATTTGTTTACAGATTGGAGGTAGCAAAATCTATTTTTAGTATAAGTATAATGTGCCTGAATAATTATGTTCTAAAATAGAACGAGGTCTGGAACTCGGGGATTCTTGATACGACTATTTTGAATTCGCTCAATCCCATGCTTCCTGTGTGGTCTAATTGCATCTCTTTTAGTATCTAAAAATAGCAAAAAATCAAAATTATTGACACGTCTGACAGTATTTATCCGAACTATGAAACGGAACATTTGTAAAATAAAACCAACCGCAACTTAATCGAAGTTGCGGTTGGTTTTATTTTACAAACACGTTATGATCTTCAAATTAAGAGTAAATGGCCAAACTGCTAAGCGCATTTTATCTTAGGACACATCTACACTACAGCTACCCTCAGGTAGGTGAGTAAATTGGAATAACAAAGGCTGTGCGTAAATCATCGAGGCTACAGATTTAGTAGCGACCTTGGCGCCCTCTCTGTCATCCAGTAGGAGAATTTGTAGCGCGACTCCTAGCGCCATCTAGTCATCGAACATAATAACTTCCAAGTGCTGTTCCAAATCACGCTGACAAAGTTTCTAGACATAATGAAAACGGGATATTGACCGCGATTACCTTATAGGCCTGCCCGTGATCATGATGCAGTAACTGCATCGAAATATCGGGAGCTTATCAAATCTATAAGGTAATCGCGGTCAATATCCCGTTTTCATTATGTCTAATGCAATTAACCGCAAATCATTTAAAACTGTTAAAGTTTCTAGAGTCGGTTGCGTGAATACAACTTCCAACTCTCTTCCTTCGGACTTCGGTCCCCAGCCCCCCGACTACGAAGTGCAAATTTCGAACTTCGTATCGTGCCGTCCCTCTCGAGCTAATATTATTTAACACGAGAGTGGGCGGGACGGCACGATACGAAGTTCGAATTTTGCACTTCGTAGTCGGGGGGGCAGGCATAACATCTGCCGGTGGAGAGAGATCTCTCTCTTTGTGGTCCACCCAGACTTACCACATCGGCGATTTTCTTCTTAGAGCCGAATTCAATGTAGGGACTCTTGTGTTCGGGGTCTGCAGTCAGCCGATCGATTATCTCACTGATGTCTCTTGCGGAAATCTGACCATCTTCATCCAAGTCTGTTCAGAAGAACCATAGTATTGTACTAATATCAAGGTCCTTCTCCCTACATATTTAGATATCGGTTGAAAGAACGAGTCCTGTAGACCACAAATTTAAGGAGAGCGCTAACATTTGTTCAACTTGAGAAACGCACGATTCGATCGGGCATCGTAACAATTAAGATTGTCTAAAAAATTCTAAAATATAAAAGTAATAAAAGAGACACCAGACCAAGGCCAAAGTCTAGCGAAAATATAATTACAAGTTTTTGTCTATCTGTAAACGTAGGTAGGTACTTACCGAATATCCTAAATGCCCATTCAGCTTTTACTTCCGTGGGGCACTCCGAGCTCATTACTGAATACAAATCCAGTAGGTCTTCAAATGAGAAGCTTTCGTCCTTCTGGGATGAAAATACCCTGAAGAGGCGGTCTTGGAACGGATTAGCCTTGAAAATAAAAAAAATAGTGCTGTCTTATACAGTAGTATAGCTACGCCATTTGAATATTTTGAATGTTGAGCAAATGAAAATGGAATAGATGGAACCTTTTCGCTCTTAAAAGACATTCCATTAGCACAGTAATGCTAATTATATTTAATTGTTATGAAATAGTCCCCGTTTTAATTTAATTTGCCAATTCGACTGTTTCTTATGTCTGTTTCTTATCCAGGACAAACATACGAAAAATATTGTAACAACAAAAAACATTTGATATGTAGAAATCAAATTAAGAGGAAAAGCTGGCCCAGCAGTGGAACACCAAAGGTAGGTTTACTTACACTCAACACATCGAATACCTTCAGTATGTCATCTTTACCAAATCTATGATTGTAATTCGCAGCCACTTTGTCAGGATCGATGGAATAGAATATTTTCATTAAACTGAAACAATAGTTATAGTTTACCTCTGACTGCTTTTATATAATTATAAAAAATGCTGTTTTATATTCACTTACTGTAATATTTCTCCCTTCTTTAAATAAGTTAATACTGTATAATCTTCCAACAAATCCTGAGTAAGACCTGGATACGATTGTGAGCTACCCATTATATGTTTTCAATACAAAACAATAACTAAAGCCTTTAGGCACTTGAATCAACAAAGAATTGACTGATACATTGGCGGGTTATCTTATCGTTTACATCATACTATTGTAAATTGACGCTATATGTATATAATGAAATGGTCCTAATTATAAATGTAAAGGAATAAAACCACGATTAAAAGGAAAATAATTTATCACCTAAAAATAATCTGAGATCAGACTCAGCAATTGTAACAAAACACATGAAAATGGTCATTAACCTTGCCAGAGGAGGTGCGACACAGAAAAAAAATGGGAAATATATTGGCATCACAACTTGAGAATACATTGTATGTTGTTTATACAAAATAAAGGGGTTACAAATAACAACATGCGAATTTATAAAAGGAAGCACAATAAAGACCAGGCACATCTTATGTTATACTTACTTTCTACGTCCACGGGCACGCTAATATGCAAATGCGTATATAATAAACCAATCATACTGTCCACATATAAGCTGCTGCACTCTGCAAATATGTAGCTTTCCGTGTACACCTTGACTATCATATTACACAAACTGTCAATTGTAAAATAACACTATTCTTATAAACAAAATAAAAATCACTATTTTACTGGGTTCCGTAGCACACCTTGTGTTGTGATAGTTGGCGCCTGTATAATTAACAAGAGTCCAGTTCAAAGCCACAAGTATTGGATTACGATTTTTGGAAACCTTATTCGAGAAGGCGAGATTATACATAGGTACGTCTAATTATGGAGTAACTTTAAATTTGAACTTTTGTTAATAATTACATTCTTTGTCTATTTACATTGTCAGTGACACAAGTAGCTTAGTTGGCATATCGGCTTAGGTTATCAATTGCCTTTTCTTAAAAAAATGTGAAATAAAAAATCTGAACAAAACATAAAACCGATTAAAAAAACAAAATTATCCTCTAAAACCATCAGATTTACAGCCTAGCACAAAATATGAGGTGCCGTCGAAACATTCTTCGAATTGAGAAGCTCCGCCTTTTTTGAAGTCGGTTAAAAAGCTATTGAACTTCAACAGAGTGGTCAGCCCCCCCGACTACGAAGTGCAAAATTCGAACTTCGTATCGTGCCGTCCCTCTCAAGCTAATATTATTTAACACGAGAGTGAGCGGGACGATACGATACGAACTTCGATTTTCGAATTTCGTAGTTTAGGGGCAGAACGATTCAGCCCCCCCGACTACGAAGTGCAAAATTCGAACTTCGCATCGTGCCGTCCCTCTCAAGCCTACATTATTTAATACGAGAGTGAGCGGGACGATACGATACGAACTTCGATTTTCGAATTTCGTAGTATGGGGGCAGAGGGGCTATTCCCAAGTCTGAAATTCGAAGTTCGTATCCGACCGGCGCTTACGGTAACGTAGGAACAGACGGAGTGGGGGCTTAGATCAAGCCATCTGAAGCCATCATTGCTCAATTAAATGTTAACAAACAAGTGACAATGCATTTTGAAGGCGCTACAGCGAAGACGCGGTCGTTAAGTTTTTTGCTGTTACGAAAATGCTATTAAATAAAAGTTGAGAATCGATCATTTAGCTAGCTTTGATATGCTTCGCGATTATGCTTCGCTAAATATGTGCCGGTGTGCTTATAATCACAGTACACTTATTTTAAATAATAATTGAACATTGGAAAGTTATCAGATCAAGGGATGTAAAGAAAGAGATCGCATGCTAAAAGTATCGCAGCAGGCGTCGACATTTTGTTGACAGTATTCGCTTAGAAATTGCACCTACAGAACCCTAGTTGTCTAGGCTCCACAATACGCCATCTTGTAACTTCAATATATTAAAGTATATGTATCTGGTATACAGGATGTCTCACGGTTATGCAACACGAAGGGAAACTACCATAAATATTGTAGATAGGATATTTTGCTCTAAGGAAACAGCTTTATTTTAAAAATTTAGTAATACTACATTCTAGGTTTAAAAAAACATATGAAAAATTTATAATGAGAAACATTATAATACCATAAATTTCACGGTGTTCTTTTATTAATGGTATTATGTTACTTATGGCATACTAATAACAAAGGCCTTTTATCACATTTGGTTGGTTCAGTTACCAGGTGAGGCAAGAACTTTTCTAAAAAACTTTGAATGTACCTACTTACCTTTAAAAATAAAGTCTAGAAAGAGCAAAATATCCTATCTACAACATTTAAGACATAGCTGTGGGACGCTCTGTATAGGAGTTAAAAACTCATCCTTATACTTCGTTTTCTTCAGCACTAGTAAGAAGCTCAACAATCTTGACATTTGTCTTTTTATAGAAAAACGCTTTTTAAAAATAATGAACAGGAAGTAATTGAAAGTTACATGTATTGTTATAGTTTTATACGAAACAGTTACTTATTAAAAAAAACGTTTTTTTATAAAAATACTGTCAAGATTGTTTACCTTCTTTATAATGCCGAAAAAAAAAACAAGTACAGTTGCAAGTGTAAACCTAACACGGGTTCAGTAGAAATGGTCAGTTCTAAACAAATATACCTTTGTACGTGTATTGTATTTGCAATTGTAAACTGTTGGATATCATCTTTCTGTAGAATAAAGTATTTACACATAAACATATGGTACAGCCGTACCATATGTTTATGTGTAGTCAGCCGACTACGATACGAATAATGGGTAAACCGTTTGTCCTTTTGGCCATTTTGGTTGAATCCGAATTTAAGTTGCGCACAATCCCGCAATATTTCGATAAGCAAAACCATATTGACTACCAGATACCATTTCATTAAGTATTCATCTAATGTTAAAAAAGAAAATTCGCTAATCACACACACTTTTACGGAAATCAGTCATTTATCTTAATTATTATTTTTTAGTAAACATATCACCTTTTGGGAAAATCAACATTGTCAAAACTAATTTGCCTCCGGGCTCTCATTTTGGCTGCTTCCTCAAAGGAAGGCATCGAGTTGGACTTGAACAGGGCTGACTTATCGAGCATGTTAAAGCCACTGCTGCTACTCGAACTAGAGTCAACATTGATCAGTTTATCTTGAAGAACATTCTTTGACCCACTTTTCGGTAGATCCTGTTTGATGCCATTACAAGTGTTTTCTTTTATTTGTGAAGTGAGAGTGCTGGTTGCGGCTTGCCTGGCTTTGAACTGTTGGTACGCATTGGCAGATATGTAACCGGTAAGTTTGGTACTTGTTTCGTTAGAAAGCTTCAGTTGCTCCTCTTGGAAGCAATCCTCAATGCTGCGGCCTTGGATTATTGCGAAGACGTACTGGCGTGCGAGTCTGAAAAAAGGAGGGGCATAACATAATGTCAATCATAAAGAAATTAAGTTTTCAGCTCCGAATAAGTCATCATTACAACCTCAGAAATAGTTTTACTGGGTGGAAAGATCAGTTTTGGTCAACATAATTATCTAAGTCGTTGCTAAGAGAGGTTGTAGTTGCCCTGTCTTGGGAGGTACCATGGCATTGCCTTATAAAAAACATGAGACAAATTGTTTTCTTTTATGGAGTCTTGTGTTTCTGCTTGTTAGTTGTTCTTTTTGATGCAAGAGTGTCTTAAGCCTTCATAGGTTGTGGTTATTAACATCCTGGTGATACTTACTTGAGCATGGTCTCAGACGTGGACAGCTTGGGCGAGGCGAACTTAGCCGCGTGAGGGGGCAGCGTGAGCAGGCGGCGCGTGAGGCGCGCCAGGGCTTCAGCCTTCTCGCGGAACCCAGGGGACGACATACGCCAACCGTGCACGCGCAGGGCCTCTGACACTGCCCAGAGAAGTTTCTGGAAGTAGAAAAGAACATATTAAAGCATATTATTTATCGACGGTACTCTGACTCAACCTTGTATATAAACTTTGACAAAATTGGAATAACCACTCTAGACCGCGAACCTAAGATGGTTATTCCAATTGCGTCAAAGTTTATATACGAGGTTGAGTCAGAATACCGTCGATATGTGTTAGGCACAGACCATTGTCCGCTTGCGAGGCAGTATGACAAATCTGCAAGCTGTCATGGCTCAGATGGCTTGTGGACTTTATTAAAATTTTCATCATCAATTTAGACACGAGGAGAAATGAACAAACAAAAGATCCCATTGGGGTGAAGTGTATCCGAAAGAATCCCTACTGGATAAGGTCAGATTTTTAGCCAATATTCCCCTATGTATTTTTTGTATGTAAAACAGTATCTTACCTTTTTATGTGTCTCATTCAATTCCGCTGAATTTCTTCGACTAAAGACTTCAGACGCTCGACGATTCATATTATGCGGGTTCATAGTGCCTATAGTATCGCCACCGAATGAGAGGCTCTTCGCAATCTTGCTTCTACTATTCTCCGGCTGCTCATCCAAAGCATCCAGTTTCCTCTTCAAGAAGTGATCACTCTGTGTTCCATCTGCACTCTTGGTTTCTGCTGTTCTGTCGGGAGACGAGAATAGAGCTCTTTTGGACCTCATGGCTTGTAAAGGAACAGACGTGCTGGGCGCTGTAGGTATGGACTTTCTGTTGTCAGGACTCACGAACAGAGCTCTCTTCAGGGTTTCGCGAGTTGGCTGTGATCTTGTCATATTCTCCGTGTCCATGAGCAGCCTTCTCATAATCTTTTTGCGGCTGGAACCACCACTCTTAGTTTTTGGGGTCTTTGCTGGAGTTTTCTTGCCTGGAGTCTTTCGGATTGGGGTTTTCTTGCCTGGTGTGCGTCTGAGGCGGGGACTTCTTCTCTCAGAAGAGTTGACCAGTTTTCTGTGAGGGAAATAACTAAAAATTGTGTTTGGTTAGAATACTGGTAAAACAGAAACGAAACAATTATGATTTTAATACAGGCTATGTGATGATTATGTCACTAAATGTGATTTAAATAATTAAATATAAATTTATTTTTGATACTTTTTTTTAAATCTTATATTTCATTGAGGCTTTGGTACACCTGACCTGGTGTGACCATGTCAGCCTCATGGGGAGACTCTACATATTAATAGTTTACGAAGCACTACCTCCAGTGCTAGATTCCCTAGCAATGAAGGAGCTCTCCACAAATTTGTAGATTTGGACAGCGTCTCCAGACAAAGGGTTGGACAACACAACATTAATCCCTCCATTACTCAGGTCCAGGCACCCCAATTTTTGATACTTAATAATTACATTTCCTAATAAGTCTAATATGACAGAATATCTGTAAATTGTAGGTACCAGATGAGGAGTTACAATAAAGGCATGCAAATTTCAGTTATTCGAACTTAGATCTTTTGTCAGTCAGGGATGGTAAGAAGCTCCGTAACCAGACATCCGAAATGAAAACCTATCAGTAACCATAACTATAAACATTGTCACTATGGGGTATAAGTAAATTTCAATTATGTATGTATGTATGTATATCTCTTTATTGCACATAAAACAAAAAATAACAGATTTAAAATAACGTAACAGTTTTGATTTTACGAAATTTCATATCCATATAATCGTCCCACGATAACTCTGCATAAGATATTAATTGGCAACCCAGAAAAGTCATGCTGTGGTAATACTTTTTTCATGACACTCAGACATTTCTTTAATTATAAATAATAATGATAGTAGTAATCAAAAGTAGCTGTTTTTTTTTTCAAGTATGGCTCTGTCCATTGGAGGACAATTTTGCCAGTGTTTAGTAGGTTTTGTCGTTGTGCTGTAAAAAAAAACTAGAAAACGAAATTTGAGAGGTATTTTAATGGTGGATGGTGGATGAACAGTGACCTGTTTATGTTTAATCTAATCAAAGGTTCAAAACGTGTTGTTTGACAATAAATCAGTGTTGCCATAAACAAACTTTAGATTTCTACTGTTGTCAGTTCGTTGCAGAGTTATCGTGGGACGACTATAACATCCCTGATCAGTCAGTCAGTTGTAATTGTTGTGAACATTGTTGTTTTAGTTATTTTACTTACTTTTTATCTATGAGGACCATTCTGGCAGTACTTGCATGGGCCCTTTCGTTGATCGTAGCCGCACTGCAGAAGGCTTGCCGTCTTCTCGCCAAGTGTGACAGTCGCCTTCCAGGAGACTTAGCTTGAGCCATCCTGTAAAATGACAAATATTATGCTCAATGATTTAGAGTGCATAAAGATATAAAGGAAGCTGTGTAATAAGAGATTTGTAGTACTAACACGTCATGTATCCTAGTGTGAAACCCAGGTCGGTGCAAGGCGGCCTAAGAAAATTGACTTTTCAAAATACTGATAACAATATGATAAACATTGAACAACTCGCAGCACAGGTAGGAGTTTGCAAAATATCGGAAAATATTATTTACTTGAGTCGTAGCGCCTTCCTCTTGTGAGCACTGCTTGGTGACTGCAGTCCTCCAGAGTGCACACTAACACTGGTCTCTGTTTCGGCTCCAATATATCTCTCTCCATAGCGTAATGCCAGCATTTCGATCTTCTCGGAATAGCTTGTAACATTGTAACTAAAACAAGATGTTAATGATACAGTTCATAGAAAATATGCTTGAAGAAATACTGTATTTGATGTGATTGAATTTTGTAGGGATATTCCTAATTGTTAAGCCGTGATAGCCTAGTGGTTTGACCTATGGCCTCTCAAGCAGTGTTGTGGGTTCAAGCCCCGGCTTGCACCTCTGAGTTTTTAGGAATTTATGTGCCGAATTACATTTGTAATTTATCATGAGCTTTTCGGTGAAGGAAAACATCGTGAGGAAACCTGCACACACCTGCGAAGCAATTCAATGATGAGTGTGAAGTTCCCAATCCACACTGAGCCCACGTGGGAACTATAGCCCAAGCCCTCTCACTCTGAGAGGAGGCCTGTGCCCAGCAGTGGGACGTAAAATAGGCTGGTGATGATTCCTAATTGTTGGATTCCATCTGCACCTGTGTGGAAACTGGAAGCTATGCTCCTCTTGCAAGGTTAGTTTTATTTACAGACCTCTCTGTTTTGTGCTGGGGGTTAACAATACTTAACTCCTTGTATGCTTAGTCACGGATCCATGGCAAATTTAAGGCTAGGCTATCTTTTTCTATTTTTTTTTTGCAAGCTCTAAAATTGAAATAAAAGAGACTTGAATGCAGTTTTTTTTCACTTCCCAGATACAAGGGGTTAATAACTTTTCAAACAAAAGTTACTTGGCATTCCCAATGTGTTAACTTGTTCCAAGGAAATGGTTCTTCAACATGCAATAAATATGTGAGAATTACTCCCCCCCCCCCCCCCCCCGTAATTGTCAACCATAGAATAGGTCAAATTTATAAAAAATAAATGTTTTGTAAATGAGCCATGACCTAACCTAACTCTCAAAACCTCAAAATAATTGCTGATAAGGACTCTTTATCTCTTAGTGAGCAAAACACTTGCATTCATGAACAAATTAAAAGTGTTAGTAGCAAATAATGCATGGCATATAAGTCATATAACCACCACATAACTCATATTAGTCAACCCAATGACTAGGTCTTTCAATATGTTTCAAAATAATGATAAGTAGCCATTGGTTAGCTAATCACACAATCATTTAGTACTCTGTATTATGGTTCCCTGGACATCAAAACAGTGTGCAATTTAATAAACAAATGACATGTAAAAATGTGCTAATTATAATTACCACATTGACTAATGCTAGTTACCATGAAAATACCTTTATGTTTACACTTTATTCTCAAAATTTATCAGAATAATAACACTCCAATACTATGAAATCAACCCAAAATAATTCATTGTCAATCAGAAAAACACAAAATCATTCACAGGAAAGACTGCTCTGTCCTGTTAATTCTATACTTAGTTTTGCTGAATTCATTTAAGTTGACATTATTTGTATTCAATCAAAAAATATTAATGAATTTAATGATAGATAGAGGATGCCGTATTACAGGTGCAACATTATCATTTACATAACATTGAATATTTCTATTGTTAGGTATATGGCATTTTAAGTAAAATAATTAAGAAATACTTACTAAACATCATGATGCCTGCATTTCAACAGGTCAGGCCACAATGTCTCCTTAACCTCAGCTTCTGTACACATGTCTAAGAGTATGCTCTTGTCATTAGTACTTGTGTTCAAACAGTCAGTTTTCTCTACTTTACTTTTTGAGGACAAAGCAGTTTCTTCACTATGTACAAGAGGGCCTGTTGGTATTTCAACAAAGGACACCCGTTTTGTGGGTGTTACTGGGTCAGATTCGGGATTGTTGACCTTAACCTCATTGTTAAATGCTGGCAGGAAGCTATAGTATTTCTTGAGCATTTCTGTGACATCTATGCGCATTGTTGTGACTGATGGTGGTGGCAGGATTCCTTTGAGCTTTTCCTATGACAAAAAAAAATATCCTATGATAGTTATGAGTTATGATATTTATGAACAAGTAAAACTGCAATCACAGACTTACTGAAATACTATTATGAATAGTTTTTTTAATAGCAAGTGCTTATTTTTCCAATTATTGTAATGTTTGGAATGTAATTGCTAAACTTTTTGTAAAACACAACTAAAATAATTACAACTGAAAAGAGTATAAATTTACCTCCATTTTCTTCACCATTTTCTTATCATGTTGTTCATAGTTTTTAAGGAAATTCCAAAATGGCTCTGGCTCAGGTTCAGGGTCTGAAATTGGATCAGCATCTTCTTCATCGGAACAAAACATATCTGGAGACCTCGCTCCGCTACTAAAAGAGGCTTCCAAAGATGAATAACTCTGGTCATTGCTCCATTTTGTACTTTTCTCTTCAGGCTTGAGGAATGTGCTTTCCCTTCTAGAAAAATCCTCATACTGGGAGTCTCCGGTGTTCTCTGTACCCTTCTCTCTCTCAGTGCTCCGTTCATCAGATGTCTCACTTGCAGAAGGGGTGAGGCAACTTTTATCTTCAAAGGCTCCACTATTCTCACCAATACCCACAAAGCACTCTAAGTCCTGGGATTTTTCATCTATATTAACTAGCCCTGCATTAGCTGAAAGAGCAGCAATAGGATCCACTATAGGTTTCAGCTTCTGCACATGTTTTATAGTACCATTAAAGGACAATTCACTGATCGGCAATTTAAAGACACTTTCGGAATGTCTTACGTCACGAAGCATGTCGACTGCATTGTTGCTGTTTTCCATAGTTGAGGTTAAGAATATTGGCTGCTTAAAACAGCTAGATTTGAATTCGTCAGATGATACTGGGACGTCCGTCGGATCGGACTTGTCTTGATCGACTGTCAACGATGAGCTCTCGTACAACGACGGCGCGAGAGAAGTGCAAGGGGATCCAAGTTTAGTACAGATATCTGTGTTGGAACTTCCTTTATCTGCGGTATTCTCCCCGAGAGCTAAAGCAATACAGTCTATTCGGGCGCTTTCGTAATGTTTACTGTGTTCAAGGATATCTGTTTGGACAGCAGCTGATAAGTCAATGTTACCTCCTATGTTCGGGTTTTCATAATCACAATTACTTGATAATGACACCGGTTCTGGTTCAATTTGTTCTCGGAAATTATCAACAACATTAAAACTTCTCAAGTAACGTTCGTACAAAGAAAAACTATCACTCATAGAACGGCAATTTGAGTCTTCAAAGGATTCCATTACCACAACATTTTATCCTCACTGCCATTAGGTTAAAACATAGATCTCACTTAAATGCTTCAAGGCTTAAAACTGTTATTAGCTGTACGCAATGAACAACAACATATTGCTATAAAGCTCTAAGTTAAAACAGGGTCCGAAAATATACTTAAAAGTCGTAATAGACCATACCCGCCATCCTTCCTTCCTTCCGTCCAGCGGCCATAAACATTTTTTTTCTCACAAGCTGTTTGAACCATAAACAATATAGATATATAAAGGTCTATGCCCACGTAAACATTGAACTACGTAATTTGTAATTGAATAAACAAGTAATTATTTCTAATGAAAAATTGCTTATTGACATGCTTATTTACAAGCCCTTCAGTTGGCAAAACCTTCGAAAATTTAAGTTCATTATTAAAGGTTCATAAAAAATTTAAGTGTGTTGAATACTTTACCGCTTACAGTTTGACAGATGTCAAATAAGTTTCGAGTCGAGTCTGATTTTTTCATTCATTTTCGTTTTCGTGCGTCGGTGTGGGGTGGTTAGCTTGCGAATATAATCGGCGTTTCTGATCTGTTAGTATGCGTACGCGTAAATATGTTAATTGAACACTATTATACGGTTAACAGATTGTAATATATTGATTTTCCAACAGGGTTGCGTATGCGCATAAGAAAAACTTGCTGCCAGGCCGATGTGATACCTATTTCTAATTGTGCGACCAATAGCAATTGAACCGGATTCTGCATTTAAATTCCATTGACTTTCAATTGCTTCGCTGTAAACTACACAACACTGGGTAAGATTGATTTGTTATTTTATACATTCATATTTAAATTTATCGGGTGTATGTATTTATTCACTGATCAATTAACCATTATTATTATTTATCACCGGCCGACCTAATCTATGACTACCTATTTAATTATAAATAAAGTAGACGACGTCATAATATCGGTTACTATCAACATAATCTTTCTATTTAAGTATTTTACTTTCAGTGCTACTTTATAAGCGTGTTCATCATTCATAAAATGGGTAAGTACATGTTTTTGCAGTAGAAAGGAACTATCAAAACTTTTCAACTAACTATTCAGGGTTTGAAAGGTTTTAAGTTTCTATTCTACCCTACCAAACCCTTCAGTTTCAATGTTACTGCCGCTTTAACATTTCATTTTCCATTTACTAGACTACTTGCAATTTTAAATTTTATGTCTATAGGTAAGTAGGTAGGTTACCTACTTTGGTGAGTACTTACTTTTAATTTTTTTTTGTTAGGTAATTAGAATCAAGTTTTGATTGTTTTGTTGAGTTTTGACAGATAATTTACATCCTAATCCTAACTAATATTATAAATGCGAAAGTAATTCTGTGTCTCTGTCTGTCTGTTTGTTACCTTTTTACGAATGAATGGCTGCACCAATCATGAAATTTGGTAAGAACATAGTTTGAATATTGCGGAATAACATAGGCTACTTTTTATTCAGGAAAATTGTATAGTTCCCGCGGGATAGCGATAACGGAAATCTACACAGATGAAGTCGCAGGCAACAGCTAGTATTGTAATATTTAGAAAGCACTTTGTGATGATATACCTAATTTGCACAGTAGAGACATTAGGCTCTTTGAAAAATAATATCTATTTTGCATTCTTTAAAGTAATATGTATAACAAGTAAAGCCGAGAAGGGTTTTTGTCATAATTTTCGCTTTATTTCTCCACAAATGAAATAAGTTTTATTAAAAATACATTACAGTTTTCTAAAGAAATTCAAATAAAGCACCTTTCAATTATGTTAGTGTAGATTGGATATTTGTCAGTATGATGCCGTGGTCTGTCATATCAGCCTATGATTGCAGTGACCTCTGCACCTTTCCGCTGCTTGTATTATCTATAAGGTATAAAGAAGACAAAATGATGTATTTATGTTTGATGCACTCATTAGTGACTTTAAGTTGGTGATAACGGTGCACTATAGTTTTTTTTTTCTACAGAAACAGTGTGTAATTGCATAAGTGTTGATTTATGAATAATACTGTTGGACTTTGGTGCAGGTATATTGACTTATTCTTAAACCTTACTTAGATCATGTAGAAAATTGTTTTATAATAGTGGAATACCTACGCAATATACAAATATTAAATACAAAAGATTGCTACTGTTACTCACTCATTACATTTTCTGGAATAGGTAGTTACATATAGTTTTTTTAGCCTGTTGTTGTGTCCCACTGCTGGTTAAAGGCCTCACCGAATGATATTACAATAATAAAAAACAGCCTCCCCTTTTTTCCACCACTAGTCCCAGTCAAGGGCATGCTCCTGCCAGTCTACTAGATATACGTTGATGTCGTCGACGCAATGAGAATCTCTATGTATTCCTGTAAAGGGGCTTCTAAACAGGCAAAGTTTCAAACTAACTATTTGTATTTTTTTTATTTTCACTTTCATCTCGTTCGAAATTATTATTTTCTAATTTCAAACTGAATTGCTCGAATAGCGTAATTGGATTAGCGCGTTACCACAGCTTGGTAAAGGTTTCGGTTCGAACCCCAATTCGAGAATTATTTTTTCTGGATTTTCTGTATATTTACGCATCACTTTGAAATTTGGAGGCAAAGTTTTTCTGCAGTATATGGCTGGCTACTTTTGCTGTCTGACTCTTCTTATGAAAGCTAGACAAAGACTCCTAAGAGTTGCCGGCCACATACCTAACACAGCAAAAATAATAGCCTATCTAGTAGGTCTGTAACCCTCACAGTGTTAACCTGTATCTTTTTCATTTTATTTATTTTGTTGCTCTTGTTTTTATTTAGTATTGTTACAAAATACTTCTTATAAACATTGATACATGATTAAAGACACTACTTCCGTGAGTGAGTCTTGAACCCTGATCCCTGACCCGACCCCGCCATTATGCTGCTTCAAAATCAAATTAGGTGTATTTATTATAATCTTTCTTTAATATACCTGATTAGCATTTAATTGGGGGACAATTATGACTATTTATGACAAATGTGAAGCAGAAAAGATTTAGAGATCTTTTATTATTGTGAAAGAAGAGAACTTTGGAACCTTTTAATCACGCGCGCGCCAAATAGCATTTCTCCCACTTAGAACATCAGTAGTGCTACCTATAAAAAAATCGTAAAACTGGCAGATTGCATAACCGCCGCTAATAAAATAAAAACATAAATTGTGATTACTTTTATTTTTTATTTTATTGGTTTTGATTGATTGTTGATTGATTGGTGGTACAATATCCGCACCGGGTGTTACCCATGCTAGCTACGCCACAGCATACATATAGTTCATAAGTTATGAATAATGGTTATAAAAATTACATCTTAAAAATATTTACGAACATTCGTTTATGTAGTAAATTGAACAAATATTAAGCTTTCCTAATAACTTTACTATTAACTAAACAGTGAATGACGACCCGATGGCCTAGTGGTTAAAGAACCTGACTACTTGAGGTCCCGGTTTCGATCCCCGATCTGGGCAGATGGGATGGGATGTAGCGGGAGAGCCATACTGTAGCGATTTGCTACCGTACGAATGGGCCGGCTCGTCCGAGGAAGTTCCACTCTCGCAAAAAATCGGCGTGAAGCAACAGTATCCCTGTTGCGTTTCGTTCGGCTAGTGAGAGTGCCGATCCCCCTCGCCCCCCCCCCATTCCTATCCCTTTTCCTCCTTAAGGCCGGCAATGGACTAGTGACTCTTGGGGTTGCCGGTTTTCATGGGTGACCCGCTCGCTCGTTTCAATCCTAACTAGTATTATAAATGCGAAAGTAATTCTGTCTCTCTGTCTTTCTGTTTGTTACCTCTTCACGGGAAAACCGCTGCACCAATTTAGATGAAATTTGGTAAGAACATACCTAGTTCGAATATTGAGAAATAACATTAAATTATATGTATAATTTTACATATAGTTCCCACGGGATAGCGATAACCGAAATCTACGCGGACGAAGTCGCGGGCAACAGCTAGTTCAATATAAAACCTAGTTACAATGTTTTTTTTTGTCTCGCAGTAATGGATATCATAGCTCTAGTGATGGAAGGCCTACAGACAGTCGCGGAGCACGCCGTCAGCTACAGGACAGGACAGTCGATGCTCAGGCATGTCGACAAAGCGCTGTGGGTCGTTGAGAAATGCGCTCGGTGGGCTGTGCCGCCACCGTGTAAGTTTTATTTTTTAATCGACTTCAAAAAAAGGAGGAGGTTATATGTTCCACTGTATGTTTTTTATGTATGTTCATCGATTACTCCATCAATTGCAGACCGATTTTCAATTTTTATTTTTATTTGAAAGGGTATACTCCTGAGTTGGTCCCATTGTCACCAAATCATGATCTGATGATGGGATCCCAGGGAAATCGAGGGCAAGTATTTGCGTCTGGTAGTCATCATCTCATGATGATGAGCTGATGATGCAAGGTACAACTCCTTAGCGGTTAGGAGTTGGAGGATAATTCTGAAAATGTTAAATCATTATTCGAAAGGGTATACTCCTGAGGTGATCCCACTGTCACCAAGTCATGATCTGATGATGGGATCCCAGGGAAATCGAGGGCAACCCTCAAATTTTATAGGCACGTATCATGTGTTTCATATATTTTCTAAGGCTATTCAAGTATTTGCGTCCGGTAGTCATCATCTCATGATGATGAGCTGATGATGGAAGGTACAACTCCTTAGCGGTTAGGAGTTGGAGGATAATTCTGAAAATGGTAAATCATTATTCGAAAGGGTATACTCCTGAGGTGATCCCACTGTCACCAAGTCATGATCTGATGATGGGATCCCAGGGAAATCGAGGGCAACCCTCAAATTTTATAGGCACGTATCATGTGTTTCATATATTTTCTAAGGCTATTCAAGTAGTCATCATCTTATGAAACATTCATAGAATAAAATTCAACATACAATGACAATGCAAAGAAAAATCCGTTAAGCAGCTGGTCCAGCTGCTTAACGGATTTTTCTTTGCATTGTCATTGTATGTTGGATTATTTTACGTTTTTTTTCGAAGGTTTTTTTTGAAGGCGGTTTTACTTTTTTTTTAATTCCCGACGCGAAAAAAGGGGTGTTAAAAGTTTGACCTGTGTATAGTCGTTCGGTTTTGGTTGTGTCCAATCCATTGTCCTAGTGTGCGGTTTTGTTACCTCATTAACTCATTATCATCCGTCGTAAAACCTTCATTTTTCTATTAGTCCACTAATAACCTATTTTTAGGGTTCCGTACCTCAAAAGGAAAAACGGAACTCTTATAGGATCACTTTGTTGTCCGTCTGTCTGTCAAGACCTTTTTTCTCTGGAACTCGTGGAGGTATCATGCTGAAATGAATATCAAATACTCAAGCCTGCGGTCCCTTGAAGCTGTGAAAAAATCAACCTTTTAAGTCAACGCAATGAAAAGATACAGTAATTTAAAAGGCCATTTCCATACAAATTGCTGATTTCCAAAAACCTAAAGGTTATTTCCAGATGTCCTAGAAACTTGAAATTTGGTATGAAGGTAGTTCTTATAGCACAACCACACCGAAAAGTCTCAAAATCTAAAATTGTTATGTCTGTCTGTAGATTTCGCAGACCAATATAAGTTGACCCCACACTGCGTACATTCTTAAACCACTAGGGAAAAGCGTTAAAATCTTTCTACGGAACCCTCGTGCGCGAGTCTGACTCGCACTTGGCCGGTTTTCTATTAGTCCACTCATAACCTATTGTGTAGGGACAGAGTCGATATTCAATTGAACTTTCTAGATGGCTGTAACGACTTTTTACAAATTGGTAATTTTGGCATTTTGCGCTTTTAGTGAACAAGGCTATTGTTCCATTAAGTACATTGGACACAACCAAAACCGAACGACTATCTGTGTCTGTGTATCTGTCCGTGGCATCGTAGTTCCTAAACGGATGAACGGATTTGGACGCGGTTTTTTCTAATCGAAAGCTAGTTTAATGGAGATGGTTCTTAGCTAAGTTTCATAAAAATCGGTTCAGCTGTTTTTGAGATATTACATTTTGAAATGAAAATTTCGGTGGGTTTTGTCACCGTTGACTTCCTCAGGATGGCCAAGTTCTGGGAACCCAAATTCGGGAGACCGTTATTTTCTTGGAAAGTGAATGTAAAAAATTATAACCCCCTACATAAAAAACCTATAAAAAGTAAAAAAAAAATCTGGGCCTGGTCCTTTAATTAGGAATTTTAATAAAATTTTACGTACGGAGGGCCTACAAATACAAAAATGCGGCACCCCACTGAAAAAAGTTAACATAGATTCTACCTAAAATAACTGACTTCACTGTTCATCTTTTAACTTTTTGCAGTGGAAGAACTGCGTTGCGAGAGTCGTATTCGTATTTCATGTTTTTGATAGGATTTTATGTACTAACCACTAAAGTTGACTGTGGCGGCATATAGTCACCAAATTATTTAATTACAGTGGACCCAGAAGAGAGGCCGCAACCTGAGCTAGTCCGCCCTCTTCCGTGGGTATTCTTTCTGATGCTGCTAGTGGCACTCAGGGTGACGAGAGAGTCCATATCGCTTGTCAACCTGGTGCTGGGCAAGCCACCGCTGCGTTCTGCTGACGTGGTAAGCTATTGGTGGGGAACAGAGCTCAGTCAGCGGCAGAGGAAAGGTACCAGCGGTAGTGGCGGTATCCACGCCCTGGGGTAGGTACCTTTTCTCTGCAGCAGACCGTATTTACAACGAAAATCTACACTGCATTGATAAAGTTATGGAAATCGGTAAGTACCTAACAATAAGCATTGAATGGAGAGATTAGAGAGTAAAATTAATTTGTCGATTTTCAGATAAGAGCTTTCACAAAGCAGATATGTAGTAACAAAAGGGTATTAGATGCAGGGAGTGGCAAATGTAGCCCAAAATATGAATGCATCTACATAGAAAAAAGTGTATCTGTACTTCGTGTCGTAATCCCTAATTGATTTTTATAAAGCAAACCAAATGAATCGACTGTTACCCTATTATTAGCCTATTTAATTTACTCTTCGTTTTCCTATAAAGGCTAAGAGTGAATACATATAAGCTGTTACTGAAAGTGAGTCACACTTTTAGCTTCATCTTGGCTTCATGCCAGCTGATGGAGCCAATTACTGTTCACGTAATAAAAAGCAAGAACAAAGTTGTGCGCATTCTTAATCATAATCATCCGTGAACAGCACAATCACTATTGATAATATCATCCAATCGCCAGGTGACATACATACAAGGCAAACGGCGGTATCTGCGGACCCTTAAGTACCAGGGCAACAGGATGATGCGCGCGAGGACGGGCCCAGGCACAGTCCACCAGCCCTGGTACAGCGGTCTGAGGTCACTCTTCGAGTTCACCATGTGCTTCAAACGCCAGTCGATCCACTACGGGAACAATAACACCACGCGCGTCAGCAACAATGATGAGATCCTGGTATGAATGTAATTCTAGTATTATAAGGTGAAGCTACAAGTACACATGCTCATTGGTAGCACAAAAACATGATACTTGGTAGCAGAGCACGCTCAAAGCTACTGTTACACTTGCTGATTACTAGCATGAAAGCATGCTACTATTGAGCAAATGCTATCTACTAGCGTGTGTTTAGGACGTGCTACTATTAAGCATTGCCTTTTTATAATATATTGGTATTAAGCATACTCATAAGCACGCGTTTTAGCATGCTATTGCAGCGCATGTGTAATAGTACCTTTATAGTATAAGACTATTTGTTTACGAACAATCTTAAAAGTAGCACGCTTTTCCCAAGCAAATATATACGGCTACATAACGAACTTTTGATGCCATGTGTATCAGTAGCTTTAAACTGTGTTAAATAATTTGTTTGTTACCCGAAACGCGATAATTTGCTAACGGGATTTGGATAAAATTATGCACATAGACCATGATCGGGACTAGGGCCTAGAATATTCTTTATCTAAAGTCGCGAGCGGAGTCTAGTGTTAATATCTCAGATCTCAGTATAACGTCGATGCTTGCGTACAGCCGGCCAGTATGTCAACTAAGATATTTGCACACAGCTACCCTGAGAAAGGTTCGAGGAGGCGGGCGGCGCGGAGAAAAGGAATTAGCTCTTTCTGCTTAAACAGTTTGGAGGTTTTTATGCCAAAATAATTAGTCGTTTTGCTTTTGAGGGCATACATCTAACAAACAATCTCAGGGATGGGAAAATGCGGAAGTTGACATACTGATTGGCTAGCCATGATCTTGCCTTGTAGTATAGAAACAAAGGAAAAATTATGCAAATTATTTACCGTAGTGGTCTCAAGGACTTGTGTACATCGACAACATGCAACTACAGAAGCATCACTGTAAAAATTAAAGATTCTTATTTCATTTGCCATACGTATACTTTTGACGACCGGATAGCCCAGTGGTTAGAGACCCCGTCGATCCCCAGTCGGGGCAGATGTCTGTATGATGAATACGAATGTTTGTTCTCGAGTCTTGGATGCTTAATATGTATTTATCTATATAAGTATGTTTATTCCTTGTCTAGTACCCCTATCACAAGCTTTGCTTAATTTGGGATGGGACTACTTAGTTCAATTGGTGTCAATTGTCCTATGATATTTATTTATTTATTTTTGTCATATTCATAGGTATACTTAACGTGTTGTCATTGTCATCATATAATTACGTGTTCGAATCTCGCACGCTATAGATGAAGAAATGTATAGGAAGCGCACTAATACTTATTAATTTTAATATTTGAGGTGAAGTAATATAATAATTTTGTAGTAGTAATTTATCCGTCTTACGTCTAGCGTTTTTCGAACGTCAGCGTTTCATGACGTCTCATTAACGCCCGCGCAGCTAAAGATAAAGCCGCCCATTGCTACCATGTATTTTTAACCCCCGACCGACGAAATAGAGGGGTGTTATAAGTTTGACTTGTGTATCTGTGTATCTGTTTGTGGCATGATAGATCCCAAACGGGTCTACCGATTTCGATGCGTTTTTTTTTTCAATCGAAAACTAGTTTAATCGAGATAGTTCTTAGCCAAGTTTCATTAAAATCGGTTAACCCGTTTTTGAAATATTAAACTTTGAAATGACAATTTCGGGGTTATTCAACTTTTCCAAGTTGGTTAGGTTATCTTTGTGCCTTTTTTTCTGTTTTGCCTGTTATGTGGTGTTCAATAAAGAGTTATTGTACTGTATTATATTGTAATACGGTAGCGTATTCACTATGAACTAAACAGACTACACAGCGCGCAAATTGAACTATGTCATAGTTCCTTTTCTTATTAATAATGCTTTATCTTCAGATTGTGAAGCGCAGTAAGCGTGTCCGCCAAAATGACAATCCCGTTGCGTCCACCAGCGAAGCCAGCATGGAGCGACTCATTGAGAAGATGATGGTGGATCTGGACGCTGACTCTAATGACGACTCTAGTTACACGGTAAGTTCTCTCTGTCTATAAGTACTCCCTTATGAAACACCACATGTTAAAAAGAAACAGATAAAAAGGTAAATAGACTGGAAAATTTGGAAAAGTATTCATTAGTTGGAATGACAGCTCAGCAGCGATCTCTTCCGGAGAGTGGACCTCAAACCTCAGCCGATGCAACGGGTCCCTTAAAAATGCTAAGGGTAGGATATGAAACCAAAAAAAAAGCGTTGGAAATCAACGTCGAAGTATCTTTCTTTAGTAGTATCCCTCCTTAAAACTCATGGGAAGTTCATATGGAGATCACAAAATGTACTAATCTGCTCAGGATCTCCGCAGAGCCGGCTTCCCTAAAGACCCAACTTGTTTCTGTTTTCAGCTCACAAATGCCACCAGCGTAAAAAGCGATCGATCAGAAGAGACTGCCGTCGAGTCCGACCAAGAGACTGCTTCAAATGACGTGTCAACTAATCCTAAAGATACGCAAGAGGACATAGAAACACCGACCACAGCTGATCCCAAAGATAAACTCGAGCCTGAACAAAACCCGCCTCCCAAGCCAGCAGAAAACCAAACCCCAACCAAAGAACCGTCTACCCCAGAGAAAGAAGCCCCCCCGAAATCAAACCCAGAGAAGGAAACGCCCCCGAAATCAAACCCAGAGAAAAAAACCCCTCCGAAATCAAACGAAGATTTCGCCTTACGCAATGCCGATAGAAAGTCCCCAATACTGGAATCGCAAGCGTTCCTCCAAAACGAGAAGCAGCCCTCATACCAAGGATCGCCGAGACAGAAAATCGGTAAAAGACTATTAGCTCTCTTCCTACCAAAACAAACGCCGGTAAACTAGAAAGCTATTCGACCGCGCCAACGGAGAACACCCGGCCAAGAGATTTTGACAGTGATTTTTTTTGTTTTCAGCCAACGGCCGGACGGTTAAAAGTACGTCCGAGAAAAATATAGGTATTTAACAACCATTTTGCATGGGGACTGTCTAGTTTTAGACATAGCAAAGATGCATGTAGTATGCTAAGTGGGCTTGTTGCTTTGTGGACGTTTGCGACTTTATGTTTTTGGCGGCAGGAGCCGAGAGGCGGGACGCTGCCGCGGGCGTGGCTCGAACTGCATCGGCTGACTTTAAGACTCGCGGGAGGAAAGGTACGACCGTATTTTATGAAACAAGAGAACAGGAGCAAACGGGTTACCTGATAGTGAATACCAATGTGCTATGAGCTATGATTTATGGTAGGCTCGTGTCAGTTATATCTCTAGTTACGTCCACGAAAGTTACACAAAAGTATTGACGCTTAACGACAAGATTAGCCAGTAAAAGTGTTTTTAGATTATTTTAATTCAGCTGAACCATGCACAAGGGTCTACCTACCTCCCGCAGTGTGATAAAGCCTTTGGTTGGTAAAGTTTTCTTTATTTTTCAGAGAACCTAAGGCAGACGCCGTAATCCCGTCGCGAACTGCTGTGGAACAGTGCAGAAGACTGTTTGTTGTTGCTCATGGCTAGCCTAGCGCGGTCAGTAATGTTAAGCGAAAAGTTTTGTTACATATTATTTTTAAGATTTTATTTTTTTATGGAAAAACTGCAGGTCAATTCTATTTACACTAACTGTACTTTGACTTTTTGTGCTACAAGTTATAATATTTTCAGTGCTATGGGGTGTAGGTTAGGCATTAAAAAATTTAACTGCTATGTGTCCGGCAAGTTAAGATTCTTATTTTGCAAAAAGAACTTGCAAACATTATACTTTTACTAAGCCCATTTTATAATTAAGGTAAGTATCCTCCTATCAGCAGTTCACAGGTTATCACCCTACACCTATATCGGGCGGTACTTGTTTTTAAGCACCTAAAACATATGGTACGCAAATAAGTCCACACGTGCCACGCAAATAACATACCTACTTACATCTACGTTGGCTTTATTTTGTTAATACAAAATTAGCATTAAACAGCCTCGAAAAAGTAGTGGGTATTTTATGATCACTGAATCTCATATTGATCTGTAATAATGTATGTCAATTAGAGATAAACTACGATAACATGTCCCGCCCCTCCAAAAATCAAAACGCTTCAATGTATTTGTGAAAGTATTTATAAAGCATCACCAAGACTCCCAACGCATGTGTGCGTGCTGAGACATACTACATACACACTCTTTCGTAAGGATGTGACCAACACATTGAAATTGTAATTTGGAGGGGCGCGCCATGAAATCGTAGTTTATCTCTGCCAGCTTATGGCCCGCGGCCTTGCCCCTGTGTAAAATAGGCCGGTTCCCTATCCTGTGGGAACTCGAAAAATCCTTTTGTGCACCTCTATTATCATCATCAAGGTACACGTCTGCCAAATATCAAGCCTCTAGCTCCAGTGTTTTGGGCTCTGGGTCAGTCAGTCAGTCGCCTTCCCCTTGTATACATATTGTTCATGTCATAAAGGTTTTATGAATGTCTAGCGCGATGTACGTGTATCGTAACTCATAAGTTACTGAACTTCAAAGTGATAGTTGGCCAAAAACATCACAAAAAGCCAAAATGTGTATTGGCAGAAGAAAAATCCCTCCCGAATTTACTAAACATAGTCTTGTTTATAGAATTGCTTGCAGTTTCGTTAAGGTTTCTATTTATAGCTCCGTTAGAGCAAAACGTAATGAACTAATGTATAAGGGTACCCAGTTGCATATTTATTGTAAAGCCGGGTCCGCAGTGCCCATTTTAGTATGATTTTTGGATAGTTTGTGAAGAAAAAAGGAAATTTGTTTAAACAGTCGCTGTACCGGCGTCAAACTTGTACATTATTGCACTAATAAGTTGTTCAGTCTCATGTGGTGCGAAAATAACAAGGGATATTATTCTCTATTAAGGCGAGATCGCGTTTGGGTCATGGCTCTTCCAGCGTTGAACACCCAATGTAAAAAAGTGTATTTTGGACGGCTCTGCTAAAAGAGGCTGAATAGCTGAATGGTAATTCTTAAAAATCTTGTTTAAATGCTCGCTGCAGACCCGGCTGTTTTATAATATTTTACAACAATGACATGAATCTCGTTGATACTTCGGCTGCTGAAGCCCTGTCCGCAGTCAGCATACGTGTCCACCTGACACATCTATTCAGTGACGCATAATGTTCACAAATTTCACACTTGCAATTGCATCTCTATCTTAATGACATAGTAAAGTATACTCACCGGCACAAATAATCAGGGAATAATGGGAAAATAGAGTCGGATTGTGCCGGTGAATGTAGTTGGAAAGCGACAACTTGAGTCTCATCAACAGTGGTGCGAGCTCGTTAAAGAGTTTTAATTATAAGTGAGGTAAAAATATGAATTTTTCATTGTAATATAAGCTACGTCTCACTCAGGCAACCTGTTGTGTCTGTTGCTTGCACTCATTTTTGTTTAAAGTATGGAACCAGCCTCTAATAAAAAAACCGTTTTAGGATTACTGCACGAAGTCTCTAGCTCTGGACTAAATAAACAGTACAGTACTTACCTACATTTTAGACTTGAGGCAATTGTTGCAATTTGTTGATAAACTGAATGCGTAGGTGAGTGTTGTCGAGCTTTTTGTTCGCGAGTTCAAATGCTTCTTAATTTCTTATAGTTATAGTTCGGTAGTCCTGCTGCATTTTTAAACCATTAACCATTCCCTTTGCTAGCGAATTTAATTTTGGTTCCTATATAACACTATAATTTAGTGACTTAGTCAATGCATTCCTTTAGGGTTACATTACAGTTAAAAAAACTATAAACGTTATAAATTGTATTATAATATTCACGTGTGATTAGATTATGTACATACTTATCGATATTTTCTATGCGATTTTATTTCTTGAACATTTTTAATATTGTAATAAAATAAGCGATGAGCTAATTAGAGATTATTAGTTAACGTGAAAAGTTCTTTATTTATTGATTATCAAAATTATATTTCCAAAGATTTGGCTGTGTATCAAAGGCAATAATCTGATAAGAAGACTGACGTTAAAATTATATACTATCTCTTCATTTTTGTTGTTTGGTAAATTATGAATTATTTAATCTATATTAACATTTTGTAAGCGTAACGAATTTTTGGAATATTTTATGAATTGTGAACGATATTGTTATAAATATATTTCATAATGAAATTATCGAGCAGTTTTTTTTAAACCTTGCAAGTATAAAGTTTTATTTATTCATGAGTAGCAAAATGTTTTAATCCCAAGTCTGTCAACATCTAATTCGGTTTTGTCCATTGATCAAAAGTTATTTAGCTATAATCCCTGGCGATACATTCGCCTTTGTGCCTACTATTTGTAGGAAATCGCTTTATTTTTTTAGTTTGAAAAAAAAACAACATTTGTATTTAAGTGTACAATGTACGAAAATTTTATTATTGGAACTGGCAAAAAAAACCGTAGAAAAAATACAAAAAGAATAGCTGTTTCCGCCCGGGATCGAACCGGGGGCCTTGTGCGTGTGAAGCACACGTGATAACCGCTACACTACGGAAACCATACATAACAAAGTGAAAATTTCCTATTGCATTTACACAGCGATAAATATCGTTCCAAATTTTTAAATCGGAAGAAAATTGTGGTTCAGCCAACGATTTTGTTACCGGCTAATCTTATCTGTGATGAATTCACCGCCGGCGTGGTTTGACAAAAATAATAAAAAGCCGCTCAATCAGCTCACTCCACATCCAGCGCCCGTCAGTCACGCGGCTTCTCTGCCCGCGGTTAGTCGCGGACGTGCCACCGTGCCGCTATTGTCGGTGTTTAGTTGTGCCATTCATTAACTAGTAGTCACCAAAACTCTTCAACCATGGATCCCGAAGCCTTCTTAGACCTGGCCAACCAGGTCATAAAACTGAAAATGTTCCCGTATTTTGATATCGCACATTCTTTATTGTGCGCGCTCTCCGTGAGAGAAGATTTGGGCTCCGGTAAGGGTTATTCTATATTTAAACTGTGCCCGCCAATTTTGTGCCTCGCTTCCGCATCCTTTATGCTATTATGCCCGTAAATGAAATCTTTAAAACTAGAATGTACCGAAAATAAATATGTAACCCGGTTTAAAAATAGCTTAGTTCCCTGATCACAACTGCTCTATCTAATACTAACCAGACAAGGCTAATAATAAACCGTTTTGTATGAAAAAAAAAATCAAAATTCCCAGGCAATTTACAAACGAATTATGAAACAACATCTTTGAACAAGTTTTCATTTAGATATGTTTTAGGTTTTACAACCTTCTGAATGCAATCTTATCGCAAAATAAGATAAATATTTGCAGACAAAAAATTGCTCGAAACTTCGCAAAACTTGGATTTTGTTCGTACTTTATGCATTGTGAATCTAGTTTACGTTTTTGATTAGGTAGGTACAAAATAACCATCCAGTCCTGGAATAGAATTTAGTCACTTTCTGGATTAAACTACTCCACTAGCGTCACGTAGATGGCGAAAAATTAAAAAAAAAATAGTACAAATCAAATCTATCTACTACGTCTACGATCATATACTTAACTCGACAATGTGGTAAAAAAACTACAAAATTGTATACAGCAATGTAAAAAGGAAACGCATTCCGGGCTCGTCCGGGATTTGAACCCGGGACCTCTCGCACCCGAAGCGAGAATCATACCCCTAGACCAACGAGCCATGATTACTGTATGTGAAATTACCGATACAATTCTACAACAAACTACGTCATCGCTTTAGCTGCCGGAAGCGTTTTTCATTGGTTGCAAATGTTGCATTGTGTTATTATTATTATACTGTTGATGTTGGCTGGCTTAATTGAAGTTTTTGGAAAATTTGCAAGTGGCTCTTTTACAAAACAATAAGTCAAAATTTAAGTTACTACCATGCTTATGAGATGATTTGACATTGACTAGGTCCCTACCTATTTTTTGAAATAGGTAAGTACCTACCAAATATAATGGCATTATTAGAAATTAAATAATCCAGAAATATAAAATATAACCAGGCAAACATACATTCGCTCTAGTAGACCACTATATTACCTTACGAATAATTTAATTGAGTTACGGTAAAAAAAGGCAAAAAAAGTGGTCGATTGAAACTGTAAGTAAGTACCTACACCTAATTTTTTACTCAATGACATTGTAATTTTACAGTTCGACCAAAAAGTCAAGAAATAAACGTGGGCCACTTTCTTCGTAACTGTCACATTTTTGACGTACTTACCTAGATTGCTTAAGGCGCTTCCCTGACCCAGACGCTGAAATGGCTGCTTTTTAGAGCCTTTCTGTAAATTATTTAAACGATAAAAACAAAATATATATTTGACGGCCGAATAGCCTAGTGGTTAGAGACCCTGACTATGAAGCTTGAGGTCCCGGGTTCAAATCCCGGTCGGGGCAGATGTTTGTATGATGAATATGAATGTTTCTTCTCGGGTCTTGGGTGTTTAATAAGTATATAAGTATGTATTTATCTATATAAGTATGTTTATCCGTTGTCTGGTACCCATAGTACAGGCTTTGCCTAGTTTGGGACTAGGTCAATTGGTGTCAAATTGTCTTATGATATTTATTATTTATTATTTATTTATTTACATTAAGTAAGGGAATCCTCTCAGGGAAGCGTCTTAAATAGGGCAACACATTTGTATGAGAAATTTTAGTTCCTCTTTTTTCCGTTTTTTTTGACTTTTTGATCGGTCTGTAATAAGTTGCACGAATAGTAGGTACTTAGAGAATGTTAGCGACTGTACAGTCAGCAGCAAAAGTAGCTAAGCAACCGAAGCGGCCACAGTGATCGAAGCACGGCTCTATTGTTATAGTCATAAAGAGCTTGTGTAGATCATTGTGACCGCTTCGCGAGCTTCGTTGCTTAGCTACTTCTGCTGCTGACTGTACTTAACAAGTTATGCCCTTAATTCCCATCCAAATTTAGACACGTCAGCCGTCACAAGTTCCCTCTATAAAAACGATCACTTTTATGAGTTTTATGGTTCCCTGCCATAGGGAACCATTTTCTATTGCAATTCAATGAAAGAATAACTCGCGGTCAACGACCCTTACCTAAGCGCAGCAGCAAAGATCTGTTTCATAATCAGTTCCATTTGGCTGATAAGGCAAAAACACAGCTAGCACGTGGTCATTCATTTTGTTGCTTAAGTTAGTGCGTCCTTTACTGGTTTACACAAAAGGAAAGAGATGCAAGAGCGAAACTAGAGAAAATGGCTCGCGTGCTAGCCCCTTAGATATGGTTGAACGAGCAAGTAGGTCGCTTGCCTCAATAGGGTGGTAACAAAATGAACCCTACTTGAAAAACCGGCAAGATCGAGCAAGTCGTACTCGCATAGGAAGGTACTAAGTACCGAGGGTTTTCGGTTTTTTCTTAGACAACTTTAGTGAGACCTTGCTTCTTGGCAAATATGATTTTAGGTCAACGAAAGACGAAACTAACAACGAAAAGATCTTCTGTTTTTACTTTTGAAGTACATACGTACGGAACCCAAAAACAGAACTTGGTAATGATAAATATGCTTATCGATTACTATGAAATAATTATGTTGATTCCGGCAAAGTGCGTGTTTTGCAGTGATAAGTAAAAATCAGTAAGTACTTAATCAGTACCTGCGATTACAGTAAAATGATTTAGGCAGCAATCGGGGATGCAGCCGGTACCCCCGGCAACCTACCCTTTGAATCTGTAGCGACCCTCCCTAGCGCCATCTGTCACTCAGTAGGAGTGCCAGCTTAGACTTTCTACTCCCAGCGCCATCTAGTCATCGAATGTATTTCGCAGTTTTCTGTTCTACATCGCGCTGACGAAGTTTCTCAAGTCGGTTGCATAAATACAACTTCCGACTCTCTTCCTTTGGACTTCGGTCCCCCAGCATAACATCTGCCTGGAGAGAGATCTCTCTATCGTGGAGAGGACCGTCCTCCCCACAAATCATAATGTAGCGACCTTGATGCCATCTGTGATCCAGTAGAACTTGTAGCGACTTCTAGCGCCATCTAGTCGACGTTTCTTAAGTCGGTTACTTCGATCCAACTCTATCTAGTCTTCCTTCGGACTTCGGTCACAGAATAACTAATAATACAGTCAAGGAATTTAATTCCCTACCCATTTCGTTGAAATGTTGTTAGACATTCGCAATGCTTTAAGGTCGAAAATGTCAACGTAAACGCGACATGTCAAAGCAACGTCGTGTTCTATCTAGCTCATTGGTGACAGTTTGCTATACGATATTAAACCTTAGGTGGGTTGGAAATTTAATTCCTTGACTGTACATACCTAGATTCGGTTTCCAAGCATAACATTTAACATTCTGCCTGGAGAGAGATTTCTTTATTGTGATCCTCCCCATAATTAGTTTGGAAGACTGCGTAGGTAGTAGGGACAGTTTTTGGACTAAGCGCGGCTATTAGGTTCGGCCGGCGGCGCGGAAGTTTGCCTTGTGTGTCATTTTTAGGGTTCCGCAGCTCAAAAGGAAAAACGGAACTCTTGTAGGATGATCACTTTGTTGTCCGTCTGTCTGTCGGTCTGTCAAGTCAAGACACTTTTCTGTGGAACGCGTGGAGGTAGCAGGCTGCACTTACTAGCACAACCACTCAGAAAAATCTCAATACCTATCTATTATTTTTTAAGTCATCAGCCCATTTATGTCCCACTGCTGGGCACAGGCCTCCTTCTCAGAATGAGGGCTTGGGCTACAGTTCCCACGCGAGCCCAGTGTGGATCAGAAAATTCACACACACCATTGAATTGCTTCGCAGGAGTGTGCAGGTTTCCTCGCGATGTTTTCCTTCACCGAAAAGCCACGATAAACCACAAATGCAATTTCGCACATAAATTCCGAAAAACTCAGAGGTGCGAGCCGGGGCTCGAACCCACGACCCTCTGCTCGAGAGGCCGTAGGTCAAACCACTGGGCCATCACGGCTTTTTTTTTACTAATCATCATACCACTATTTAGGTGCCCAGGCGTTCTCCCGCAAGCACCCGCTGGCGTGCTGGCTGTCCACCATGCTGGTCATCTTCGCGGGCGGCATGGTGGTCAACGGGCTGCTAGGCGAGCCCATCCTGGCGCCGCTCAAGAACACGCCACAGCTGATCATCGGTACTGTTACCTGGTAAGAGGCAGCATCCATCTTGACACTCAACAGGGACAGTCTGCCCTGGCCATCTTGACACTCAACAGACCCCTAGGGACAGTCTGCCCTGGCGCATGAGAACCGAGACAGAAGTTTTCTATATTCGGAATGAGGAATAAAAGAGGATCTAGCTAGTACCTACACAATATAAAGCTAGATGCGTCTTTTTAGGGTTCCGAACCTGAAAAGGAAAAAACGGAACCCTTATAGGATCACTTTGTTGTCCGTCTGTCTGTCTGTCTCTCTGTCAAGACCCTTTTTCTCTGGAACCCGTGGAGGTAGCAGACTGAAATTAATATCAAATAATCAAGTATGCAGTCCGTTGAAGCTGGGCAAAAATCAAACTTCTAGGTCAACGCAATCAAAAGATACAGTCATTGAAAAGGTTGTTCCCATACAAATTGCCGTACCCTCAAAACAAAAGTTAAAGAAAAAAATAAAGAGGATTGGCTCTTAAACTGCATTAACATGCCCACCTATAATTCCAGGTACATAGTATTCTACACACCATTCGACGTCGGCTATAAAGTGGCGAAGTTCCTACCAGTGAAGGTGGTGGCTTCAGCTATGAAGGAGATCTACCGCGCAAAGAAAGTATACGACGGAGTCAGCCACGCCGGCAAACTGTACCCCAATGCGTACCTCATCATGATCATCATCGGTAAGTCCAAGCGATCAAGCCCTTTCTGCTTTAATTTTACCTTGAACTCAAAATCTATATACATAAAAAGACAAGTCCTGACTGACTGACTGATCAACGCACAGCCCAAACCCCTGGACCTAGAAAGCTGAAATTTGGCATAGAGGTTCCTTTTATGTACGCCCGGAATAAGGCGGGATTTTTCGAAATTCCCACGGGATGGAGAGTTGTGCCATGGGAGCGTAGCCGCGGGCGAAAGCTAGTATCTACATAATTGCAGAGCCGGATTAACCATGTTGGGACCCCTAGGCAAAGCGCTTCTCAGTGGGCGTGGCGTCTGCTGTGGCGCCTTTAGATCAACAGTTTCTAGCCACCAAAACTTGGCCTTCCGGTACGCGGTCGCCACTCTAGAACCTTACTACCCCAACAGCCTTCAGTTCTACGAGCAAGGTCCAGCAAGGTTCAGGTCCGTCCGGATCGATACCACCATCTTACTCGCTAATCCTGTCGCTAAGCAGCAGTCCTTGCATTGTTGTGTTCCGGCGTGGAGAGTAAGTCAGCCGGTGTAATTACGGGCACAAGAGGCATTTCATCTTAGCTCTCTAGGTTGGCAACGCATGTGCAAACCCTCCGGGGTTGCGGGTGTCTATGGGCAGTGGTGATCACTTACCATCAGGTGACCCACTTGCTCGTTTGCCTTCCTCGTCGTATAAAAAAAATATGTATATAGGTATATGCCTCGCCCACGCCACTTAAGGTGTGCAATTTGCTGAGCTATATCGGTAACTTCAGTTCTTCTACGCATCTCCTCATTTCTGATTCTATATGTCAATCAAGCCTTTCAAAATTAATCAACAGTTTTTCGGATAGCCGGCACACAGTATGGATACAAAATTATTTGACTGTCTAAATAACTGCGTAAATTAAATGTTTCAGGTACCCTGAAGGGCAATGGTGCAGGTTTCACCAAACTAGTAGAGCGGCTCATCCGAGGAGCCTGGACCCCGACTGCCATGGAAACCATGCAGCCTAGCTTGTGAGTATTTCACTATTATAGTATTCACCTAGTCATAATCATAATTCATAAACGCAGGTAGGTACAACAGTGGGAGGAACTGAATCGTGTATGTACCTCTATGGAACCTTTTCACAGTCAATATGTCAATTGCAGTGAAAAGGTTCCACAATGATACGGGATTCGGTTTCTTCGACATAGCTTGAGCTATAGGACGAGTGGTTATCGTTGTGTAGGTGGGTATTGTCTTTTAGTTAACGTCAGAAGCACCATTAACTGTTGAATTTGCATGAAATACTTAAAACGAAGGTCACAGACGTAAGTTAAGTAAGTAGACATGAGATGGTTCAGATTTAGAGGATATAACGACAGGTAATAACGACAAGCAATTTCACTGTCGGTGTAATTTCGTAGCGACATGCTATTGCTTATTAGATGCCATGTTTTCGAAAATAGCATTGTTGTACCTACAAGTAACAGTCCATGAGAACTTAAGGATTCGGGCTCGGGTGACTTCGTATCGACATCACCTTCTTTGGCATGTGAAGCGCCATTGCCAGCCGAAGTACTTCTAAAACACGAATCATATTTTTAATTGTCATAGATATACTTATTGATTAAATACGTAGCCAGCTAGGTAGGTACCCACCACTACCATCATGCGTGATTTTCGACTAGCGATAAAACGCAGCTCGATGTCTACAGAATCAGGATAATCTTGAAATTCTTGAAGCAGTGTTGCCATTTTAGCGACCGAATCTATTGAGTATTTGGGACTAGCTAAGTACCTACATTAGAGACTTTTTTCAAGCGTTTCGGACCAAATTTTCTAACTAACGACTTCTTTAAACATTGCCAACGACATTTGCAAACCCTAGTTATTGACACTGTCTTGAGGACTGACCGACTGTCTTAATACCAGTATTATAATTACTTAAAAAATGCAATAATAAATGCATACTGAATACTTACTTATTCAATACGAAGTCCCAAAAATATGTACACAGCTGGTAACCAGACCACGACAATAGGGTTGGCTTGGTTGTACTTTAATGTTATTGCTTGTACCTAATTTGTGCTTATTCCCCTGTTTTTTGTACAATAAAGTATTTATCTACTTACTATTTCAATGAGTATTTGTATATACCCAGCTACACCAAGGCGTCTCTGGTGGCGTCCGTGATCTTCGTGCTGGACAAGAAGACAGACTTGATCTCCGCGCCGCACGCGCTCGTCTACTTCGGCATCGTCATTTTCTTCGTGTACTTCAAGGTAAATATTTGCAATCGTAGACGTAGTTATACATATAGGGTACTAGCTGTTGCCTGCAACTTCGTCCGCGTAGATTTCCGTTATCGCTATCCCGCGGGAAAAGTAGCCTATGTTACCTATTCCTAACAAATTTCATCTAGATTGGTGCAGCCGTTTTTCCGTGAAGAGGTATATAACAAACAGACAGACAGAGAGACAGAGTTACTTTCGCATTTATAATATTATACTTAGGATAGTTAGGATTGGGTGGCCCCTTCGGTACTCCGTTTTTGTGCCAGTGCTAAAATTTGTGCCAGCGAACCAGCGATATGAGTCGCACGCATGCCGGGTGCCGCCAGCTTCGCGGCGCTCCACGCCGGAGGGTCGCAACACCGTTCCTATTTCAAAATGTTCCAAAGGGCATATCCTGCTGCTTATATTAATGCTTGTAACTGATACTTATACAATTTCATCATCATCATCTTATTTAACAGTAAGTATATCACTCTTGTCGATGCAGTTCTCTCCAGTCGGTTCTTTCCAATGCAAGTTCTTTCACCTCCTGAACGACACAAAGTCTATTTCTTTTTTTCTTTTTCAAATACTATATCCTCGGCCTACAACTTACGTAAGTTGAAAAACCTCCGACGCAACCCCGACCAATTTCAATGAAACTTTGCTAAGAACCAACGCGATCAAACTAGCTTTCGAGCAAAAACCGGGTAAAAATCGGTCTAAGGACGTCATAGTTCTTAATTCAATACCAACTTCATACCAACGGATAGTTTTGACATTTCATAAAAGTTACTGATTTGACCAAGAGGAAACATCCCTATTTCCGAGCCTCATACTGATTTCTTAAATTCCAGCTGTCCTCAATCCTGCTGGGCATCCACGACCCCTTCGTGCCGTTTGAGAACCTGTTCTGCGCCCTCTTCATGGGCGGCATCTGGGACTCTCTGGCCAAGATGCTGGGCAAGGGGCAGCCTAAGGAGGAGAGCAAAGACGTGAAGAAGACCAATTGATGCGAACAGTGAGTACTGTAGGAATAGGTTGTATAAGATGTAGATCCGGCCGGTAAGACTGCGCCGTGATATTTGAATTTCGGAAAGATTAAAAGTGGGACACAACACGGACACGCACTCTGACTGGGGTATCCATCGGAGGAACACTATGTGTACCGGTATATTACAATTTGACTTGCTGAAGGAAGATAAGTTTTATTCTATAAGCAATTGGAACGTGTTGCCGTACCTCAAGGTAGCGTCTTCTAAGCTACACCCTCCACAGAACCATGTTATGCTAATTTCGTAGTAGTCTAGAAATGTAAAGAAGAAAATGAAAGGTCTCAATTCAATCAAAGAAGCGAACGATGGAAGAATTAAGAAGGGTTGGTCGTTTGGCAGTTAATTTACCAAAGTCGCAATTATGAGATGCTGTAAAAATTACCATCACAAAGGAGACGCTAAAGCTAAACACAGCTAACATTTGGAGTTGATTTTACGAGCACTTTAGGTACAGTAGTCACGTATACCAAACCATAAGGTACTCAAAGTAGTTTCATACTGACTATATGTGTTGTGGACGGAGGTGTTCTGATGGTTTAAACTTTCAAGAAATCAGAAATTGAGGGATGATACCGGGCGATAGTTGAGGAATAATACTGGGCGATAATTTTGGGATAATACCGGACGATAATTGAGGTATAAGATTGTGAGATAATTGAGGGATAATACTGGGCGATAATTGAGGGATAATACCGGGCGATAATATAGGGATAACACTGGGCGATAACTGAGGGATAATACTGGGCTTTGAAGGTTAAAACCGGGCCATAATTGAGGTATAAAATTGGGCGATGATTTAGGGATAAAAGTGATAAAACTGGGCGATAATTGAGGGATAATACTGGGCGATGATGAGGTGTAATACAGAGCGATAATTGAGGGACAATCTCGTACGATAATTCATGTACTGACTGCGCGGAGGTAGCTAGTTACATACTACAGAGTACAAATCGCGTGGCTTTTATCTTCATACCTACTTATTTATATTTTCAGGTAAAACAACTATCTACGCTACATTATCAACTGACACCGACAATGAACAAGGTCGCAAATAAACTACCGACGAAAAAAGAGAAAAAAAAACATAAAAAAATAGAAAAATACCTTTAAATCCTAAAAAAATGGCACAACGACCAAAGTTTTTTTTTATTTTTTCTATTGTTTGACTAGTCATTAACTTCATAATTATCTAAGTTTTAATTAAGTATTATAGATTAAAAGTTTGAATTCCTGAGTCCTATGAATTGCCAAAGTTGAAGTACTTATTATATTAAGCTGTGACCCATAGCTGACCTATAAATAATCTTGACAAATGTGAAGTGTTACCACTGTACGTTTTTTATATGTGTGAAAACTGCAAAACATAATCGAGCATTGCAATTGTACAGTTACTATTAATTTAAGTTTTAATCGAACGATACCGACACCTCCGACTTCCTTAGCTATTTATTTTATTTTTTATTAATATAATATAATAAATGAATTGATTGAACAGTATTGAAAATATGATTATATTTGTATTTGTACGTGAAAAGCTTGATCGAGTCGCACGGTGCTAGCGGCGAGAGGCACGCTTTTCGCGGGAATCGACATAATAATTGTTTTAAAATAAAGTTTGTTGTTATTGCACTTAAATAAGCGAAAGGAAGTATTAAATTGTTTTAATAAATTTATTGTTTTATTTTTAATTATTGTTGTAGGTAAGTAGGTAAATAGTTCGTTCACTATCTTTTAAACTGGCGTTGAAGTTTTAACCGGTCGTTTATTCATTCACTTAACGGCTGTTCAAGGTTTAAACGTCGGTTTGAAGATTGGTGAAAATGGGCCTTAATCGCGTGATATTATTAATCACCCATTAATCACGTGTAAAAGTCGTGATTTCATGCAAATCTATAAAGCAGACAGATGGGAGGAGCCTTTGGCTTATCTATGCACTACAATTTTTCTACCACTTTTTGAGGGGGACGAGGAACACACGTACAGCACACGTCTGCGCTCATGTCAAAATTTGTTACGCTCCTACAAACTCACACTAAAACAAAACTGTCACACAAATGCCAGAAAAACGCACACAATCAACAGACCCTGATCATTTTGGTCAGACTTAATGTTAGAGTTTTGGCAGAGGGGAAATCGCGCGTTGACATCTCCATTTCTTTCCTGCTCTAAGTGCAAATCAGTTTTTAGGTATAGTGATCTACGTTATTGTCCCGGAACTAATGCCCAACCATATTAATGACCTACTAGCGGCCACACTATGTTCACCAAAGCGACGTCGTCACCGGGTCAGTTAGGGGGTTTATCCTCTAAGGTAACAGCGTCGCGTTCATATCTGTTTCTGCGTTGAAGTGTGAAATTTACGATACCATTACCATATGGCAGCTAATTTGACACTTCGTCTCTGAAAGTGCCGTGAATATTAACCTTAGAGAATAATGAACTACACTGTGTTTTTTCGATGTCATGTTCAGTCAGACATTGTTATTAGCGCATGCACCTACAGATAGCGGTCTCGAAAATCTAATTAGCGGAACATAAGATGTGACGTTTTGATTAATGATTAAACCCGAGTTGATAGGCGCTATACATCTAAGTATACAACGATAAACTAGGTGATAACTGTAATTAACTAACTTGAACGGAAACCATCGTTTTTAATGACTTATGAATGTCACCTTCTTTACACGTCTGCCGAAGAAGGGCTGTATATTGTAGGTCTCGTGGTCATGGTCAGACTGAGACGACAACATACTCGTATTTTACCAGTAAAACTACTTGCTTAAAAAAATCGAAAACATTAACAAAGTTCCGATCAAAGCAATGATATCTATTTACCTTATATTAAATTATCATAATCACAAAAACAGATCATACCAGGTCATGAAATCACGAGGGATTTTCCATGCAATATGCTTTCGAGTCAAGTTAAGGATGTACCTATGACCGAAGAAACTGACTGAATCGCGTAGGTACTATTGCGAACTTTTGAGCAAGAAATAACATAAATAAGGGAATGATATAACAAGAATCGTATGTTTCTCAGGAAGTCAATATTGTGTGGTGGGAGAGTAAGACAGCCAGGGAAATTACGGGCACAAAAGGCATTTCATCTTAGCCCTCTAGGCTCGGTTAGCAACGCATCTGCAATCCCTTTGTTGTTACTGATGTCTACGGGCAGCGGTGATCACGTAACTGCCCACTTGCTTGTTTCTTCCTTTTTAACCGCCGACGAAAAAGAGGGGTGTTATAAGTTTGACTTGTGTATCTGTGTATCTGCTGTGGCATCATAGCTCCTAAACGGATGGAACGATTTCGATGAGGTTGAAAGCTAGTTTAATCGAGATGGTTCTTAGCTAGGTTTCATTAAAATTTGTTTACCCGTTTTTTAAATATTGAACTGTGAAAAGACAAATATCGGGGGTTTTTCAACTTTTCTAAGTTAGGTTATTTTCTACGGTGTTACAAAAATACCCGTAAAGCCGAAACGAGGTTAATTGGTCCATTATAAAGAGTCCATTTACAATATTTGAATCACTGTATGAAACAAAAAAATATTTTTTTTTCATACAATAAGCAAACCTTAACCCCCTAAGTTTTTACGGGTTATTTAGTAACACGTTGTATAAAATAAATAGGTACATAATAAGTTGATTGTGAAAAAAATGGTACCTACGTGTCTTCAGATCTGACGCAACATTATTTTTTTTCTAAACTTGTTTTTATAAAATTGCAGACGGGAAGTAAACAGTATGATCAACTCTTCATCCATCGCATTCTACAGCCGAAAGTGATCACAAGGACGGTACAGTAACGGGACTGGGCCCGAACTGGCCCAAGTGGCCCATCAGACGAGCAGAGCTATGTGGTTACGGTATTCTGTCTATCGTGAGGTCACTGCCGGAGACTGGTCGAGGCTGTTGTTACACCGTCACGAATCGTTATGCCAAGGGAGATTTTTGAGTTACGAAAGCGCGTCTCAGCCTGTAATCCCTATACTTACTAACTTAATCTCTAAAAGAAATAATAGTTTAGTAGACGTAATGTTGCGTATTTTGATGAATACAATGGTGGAAAATCATCAAACTTTGATTCAGGCAAGGCATAAAGGAAAGATGCAATATGTACACGTGATATCTCACTATACTTCCTCCTCCTTGTGATATTTCGGTTTTTATTTTCCAAGCGCACTCCCACCAGTTGAGCCTCACGTGATTAAATGGACGATCCCTATAGCTCCTGAAAAAAATTGTCCCGGTTGTCGTAGCTACGAATGATGGAATTAATCAAAAGTTACTGATAAACAACTTATTCGTGATTTATAAATCAGTTATAATGGAAAAATAAAATGTGGTGGAAACTTTCCGTGAATTCGTGACCTACTGCAATTAAAAATTAAACAAATATCACGTCGGAAATAAAGGTTAATCGTGTGTATAGTGCATAAATTTGGAATTAATGGGCAAGGGTGATGTAAGCTTACACAAAGTTATGGTCCACAAAATGAGAGTTAATTACTTAACCAATGATTTAAAAAACTTCGAGAAAGTTACCAAATGACGCATTTCTCATACTCACATTGAAGACCATTAGAGGCATATACCTATGGGATCCTAAGTTGTTTCTCCAAATTGTGAATAAAGAATACTTTTCAAATTCGCTTGATAGGTACCCGTGTGATAGGTACCCAGGTTTGCAATGAACAGTGACGTGTGAGCCGGCACGTTGGATGCGCGCGCGCGTGGTTTCGACCCGAACGCTTTTCAAAATAAAAAAGTTGAAAAAAAAATAACCTGTTCATTGTAACCTGCCAGTGCGTGTAGTGTTTTTTAAAGGTTTATGGGCACAAACAGTCGACGTGAGTATTTTTGGTATTTTCTCTGTGAAAGCGAGTGGAAAGAGTGTCTTTTAACCGATTTCTAAGTTCGATGCACGCGACTGTCATTCTTTATGACATAAATAAGTGCTTTTTTTTCTCAATCTTTAATGAAGGTACGAGTCATAATTTTGAGGTTTTGTTTACTTTCATGTAGGCATCTAAAGTATTATAAGGCATTGTCAGGAGGCACGACTTGTCGATTTCGCTATAAGTCCAGCTCACGGATAAACCAGCGCCAGATTATGAAAAAAATAAAACGAAATACCACTACACAGTCTCCTAAACTCATAATTAAAAGCTATTAGATTGTAGAAAAGAGACGTTTTTGAAGGAAAAAAAAAAACGAAAGCCACCTAATCAACTAAGTTATCCGCGGTATCATTATAGGTACGTCCGTGCATACTAAGTGGGCAAAACCGGTCCTTTCTTAGTATTCATGAATCACTCATTCACTTCATCCTTATATGTATCTCGGAAACACATCTGGTCCTGTAATAACTCGTTTACAGACGGCCTAACATCATTTATGTTTATTTATGCAGATGTCCTTAAGCTGAAACCTAACCCTGTGTAATAACCGTTGACCGCTGTTAAACTGTGACCAATATTAACTTAGGAATTATCACGAGAGACAGAATGAAATTGACTTTCAGTATAAGCCTTTATTTTTTATTTTCTGAAATAAATATACCTACCTTAATGGTGGGACGAAAATTAAAATTTTGAAGGATTCGCCTTTTCCCAATTGGACGTCCAGACTAAAATTATGCTTATCTAGACTGTCCGATTGATGTACATATTTGCATTGATAACTAATTGAATTAAATCATATTATCACCTTAATTGATGTAGTTCATAGCGGCAGTCTATGAATCCCTATCTGAAACTAATCTTTGAATTGAATCTTTCTATCTACATCAACTGATTTAAACCGAATCTGTCCTGGCCAGACCAAATGTTTATTTTCTTACTTTACCTTCTAATTTTTACTGTGAACAAGTCCACAAGCGTTCATCAGTTTCAAGCTATGGCTGACAAAGACAAAAGAAGGTTTCAGCCCAGCAGTAGTTAAAACATAATTTGAAATATAAATTCTGGATGATTAGGATTGAGAATGATGTACCTATCTGCTTGAGAAAAAACTTTAGATGAATGATAACTCTGTAGTTTAACATTTGGTAATATTTAAACGGCTTAATAACAATCGTAATATTACGACTTACGTCAAGTTGTAAAAAAACCTTTAGTCATAACTCATAACATAACATCGAGGCAGTGGTTGAACCGACTCCCGAGGCAGAAAACGTAAAAAAGTGAATAATTGGCGTTGGCGCTGAGTCCTACTACAGACAGACAGACTCTAAAATCGACTGTAAAATTTCTTCGATAAGGTCATTAGTACCGTCAAGATATTAAATAATACTATGCCTGACGTTTTCTTTCCATATAATCTGACTTTTCTTTCTTCTAAGGCCGATTTACATAGAGATGGGTTAACGGGCTAAGGGGTATGGACTATTCCGGGGTTAACTCGACTCACCTCGACTTAACTCGGTCTCGGGGTTAGTGTTTAACCCAGGTTGGTGCAAGTCGGTCTAAGTTACTTCTGACATAAATTTACTGCCTATGTAACTTTTCGGCCCTTTAAACTGGATCAAGTTTTTGATCCTTCTAAAATGGGTTTACTTAAATCCTGTACCTAGTAGGGTGAAGCACATACGTCTCTTGATTCTTTATTCGACTGTTCATCTTGATATTTTTAACTGGCCTCAAAACAGTAGTCATCACCATCATCATGCCAGCCGAAAGACGTCCACTGCTGGACATAGGCCTCCCCCAAGGCTCTCCACTCAGACAGGTCTTGTGCTTTCAAAACAATAGTGCGACAAGACAAAGGAAAAATACTTTTGTGCTAGCCGTGCTGGTCCTTCGAGACAGAAAGTCATAAAGTTCGCACGTTTTAACGAATGGCAGTACACTTAGAAGTTCTCAGCTTCAGTCCGTGACTTTGTGCAGAAATATAAAATTTAACTCAACTAAAATTAGTTGATGAACATAGCATTGTTCTAAAGAAAGTTCAAGTGAGAAAACGATGATTTACTGACGTTTTATGTTACATTTATAATAACTACGTTTAAAGAATTGACAGGCTGTACAATGTTAGACTTTTAGTGAATCGGTATATTGTTGAAGTTTCTTGTAGTTTGAATCCTAAGTGCAAGCGTATTTTTCTGGATTTTTTTTTTAACATCTTATTCTTTGGAAGGCTAAAATGATTTAGATTTTTTTTAAGTTTTACAAAATGCATGGCTTGTTGTAGGTAAAGGTTAACAGAACACAGAATGTCAAGGTACCGGGTTCGATTCCCGGGCTAAGCTATATTTTTCTGATTTTGTATGTATTCTTGTATCACTAAGTATTTAGAAATGTTACAAAACATTTTAAACGGAAAAAAACAGTTTTGCTTTGCCAGACATAATTATCTTATCAGTATCACCTGTGCGAATATTTCAACCTATTCGCAAAATGATTCCTACTGATAAAATATTACTAAAATCTAATCTAAAGTGCTGTGATTTGAAATGATAGGGATTATCAAATAGGCGAATATTCTGTTTAAACAGATTTAGTTAAGCCTTAAATACTTTGATGGTTTTTCAAGTCCGATAGTAGTGCGTGGTGAAGAGACCAATAACAATCACGATAGATCACGTTAAGGATACGAACATTTTAAGTGAGAAGTGAGTGAATATACAACTAACTTGTCTCAATCTGGTTCTCAAATGTTTAAAATATGTAAAATTATTTCTTAAAGAAGTATTAGAGATCAAAGACGAAAGAAATAATTTAATTGGTTTATCTTAATAAACGATGTGATGTGATGCTGACGAAGATCGATTGTCCAAATTAATTTTAGTTCGTTCGTTCATCGTCGCAAACTACAGTTATATTATAACTGTTGAGTATTAGTTTTGGTTTACCCGTTGGTATACATATTTAACTAACGGCATGGCACAAGCCTTACCTTTTACATCTAGATGTTTTGTGCTATGTTGCCGACTGCAGAAGATACAGTCTTTGCAAGGACTAAAACATATACTGCTTCTAGTAGCTAGCTAACAATAAAGATTTACCTAAGTACTTACACAAGAATAGGATTTGATTGAGAAAGATTTGTGAGGACTGAAAATGTCTATAGGTACAATGGTGGTCTCTGTACCATTCATTTCTGTATGGCACTTCCGTATAGCGACATCCATATTAGTTTTATCTTTGTGTTCAACGACAAAGTTATTCAGAGTTGTTGGTCGGTGCCAAGAGCCAAGAGATGCGGGTTCAAATCCCGGCCCGCGCCCTGAAACACTTTTTCTCTTGTAAATAACCTAACTAAACTGTTTTAAACGAAACCCTATTAAATATGTGCTTGACTAAAGTGCATGACTGCAGTTGTTGAACCCAAGTTCAACGCTTTAGCTATTGCCAAGAAAACGCCATAAAAAGAAACAACCTTTTGCCAGCCAAGTTGTGTAAGCCTCATTTAGCGAGCCACCGCTAATAACAGGGAGGGATAATAACTCAGCTATGGCTAAAACACGGTCTCTTGTTCTAAATTTAGAATAGGTAGCATGGTAGCTATAGGATAGGAGCTAGATGAAGTCGATGACAGCCATACCTACGCCATAACTCATTAACGCTGCCGTTCGACCAAACTATAAGACTGACTTAGGGAAGTGTACGGAATTACGGAGTATTAAGGCATTTTTGACTTTCCAAGCGATTTCCAGTAAAACCGTAAATCTCAGCTAATATAAATTGATTCACATATAATATTTCAGAGTATAGAAAGACATATAATAATTATGTATTGAATTGTTTTTGTTATGATTAATCTTTATTTTTGTGGACCTCCTAAATGTCCGTTATTGCGGTATAAAATTTGGCCGTTCTGGTAACCCCGTTGATGCGTGCAGGTAATTCCGTTATATGCAATTAATGCCCAATCCCTATAGGATTAATGAAATAGAAAATTTTAAAACTAATGTGATATGATATGAAATAAAATCTTTTTAACATATTGCATTCTAAACAAAAAGAAACTTTTAGCTAACTAGGGGAGATTGGGAACATTGGATGCGTGTGGTACCGTGGGATCCGTTTGAAAGGGAATTTTGTATAAAATTTTGGTTATTTCAGTTATCTCCAGGTCCTTGACCCCATGGAGGACATCCGGAATAATATAGTCTCCCATAAGTGCATATAAATTACAGAATTTAATCACAAAATTTCATGTGCTTTAAGTATTTTAACAAAAAAATACCCAAAATTAATCATTATCTTAGTGAAATAAACGGATCACTCACGTATAAAAGTTGAGTTTAGCTCGACATGTTTCGGACTAATCATGATGTGTCCGAAACACGTCGGGCTAAATTCCACTTATGTACGTGAGTGATCCGTTTATTTAATTATGATTGAGTCTTACGGTAGTTTCATTTAAAAATATTTATTAATCTCTCGAAAACTAGAACTAACACAACCAAAAAACAGTGCAGGTAATCACGGCAGTCAGAACGTGGTAAAATATAAATTATTGACACTTTTGAATTATTTGAAATTACTTGAATTCTGTATTAACATGATTATGTTATTGATAGATCCCATAAATTACACTAAACCATCGATCTTCAGGTAGTAAATTAGTCATTTCCTGCAGGGGTTTTTTGTGGTAAATGTTCAAAAAGTAGAATGTTTTTTTCGATATGTACATCTTTTTTATAGTAAAGATTAAATAAAACCATACTACGTAATTTAATCTCAAGAAACTATGAACTATATCGTACTCGTAACAGTAGAGTTTGTTAGTTTATCTCATCTTAATTCTTGGTAAAATGCAAAATAAAAAACCCTTTATTTTCCTCAATTCCGTAATTCATACGCTTTTAGGGTCATGGCTCGTTTTATTGTACCTAATTACGGCAATCAGTAAATTGCCAGTTATTTACCAAATAGTAATTGAAATGTCATGAAAATTTACCTAATCTGCTTGTTTCAAAATCTACTACAATAATTTAAATAATTTATTATGAAGTACCCATAATTTATAAAATCCTTATGAAAAATGTACGCGGCGCTTGCGGGCACACGACTCATACGCTACTGTTTTGGCGGTTTGACGCTGTTGATAAAGTTGAATGATATAACAGCTGACCCGATGGTTGCAGCTCATTGATGCAGTGTTTATTTGACGACATCTTGATCACACTTAATATAAAATTGCAAAAATGTTTGCAATAGTTTACGGTTTTCTTGTTTTTGGGCCTTAAACGTAAACTTACGGAATTCCGTACCTTTGACGTTCAATGTGTGGTCTTTTGGCACGGACGTTTTTAAGCGCTAACCCGAAGTCCATGGTTTTGGTAAGTCAATGTTTTCTGGGCATAAATTATTTTGTTCGAACCTATTTGCCTGTTTTTTTTCCCGCAGTTGAACAATGCAAAAACGAATCAATTGGTAGGTAACAGTTTGCATACAATTTTCTTAACATAGCTCGTCAAATAAGTTGGAGTTACGATCGTTACAAGAATCTACAGTTGTTAATTGATCATTCCTCACCAGTTAAGGCAAGGTAATATTGACGTAGTTATGGACAATTAAGTGCTGTGCGACTAAGACTTTACAGGAAAATAAGTACGTATATGTTATAAGTCACGAGTTTATTAATGGTCCAATCCATCATCAAATATTGATGCGTTAATTACTAATAAGCCTTCATGTCTACAGTTCGTGGCTTCCTTGTCAATTGTCTGGTACGTGACGGAAGCGCCAGAGCCACTTAAATGTAATGGGATATTGTTCAGATGCAAAAAATACACGTTAACGCATATTCGTAGGTACGCACGAGTTGACGGGCAGGTAGGAACTGCCTACTTATTAGTTAACGAATGTAAAGTGGACCTAGCTTAAAATTACAAGAGGTAGAAGAAGCCGTCAGAGGTACCAGATCACTACTTAAGTGGGTCATTAACTACTCCATAGCCGTGTTTTTCAAACTTACAACATAATTTTCTTACGACACTAACGGGGAGCCGTGGAATTTAGGAGCTGAAGCCTCTACCCAGCAGTGGGACATGTTAGTTAGCTAAATTCTGAATAGTTTGCTTAGGTACCTAGTAAATATAAAATCTTAGAAGACCGAGTGGGTTTTGAGAAAACAGAAAGGTAATAATCGGCTATGAAGTTACGAATCTTCAGCCCATTTTAATTAGCTGCTGCACATCCTCTTACGCCTCTTCCGAGGTTAAGATACCTACATACTGAACCCGATCTTGGGTTATGAAAGCATATAAAATATTACACATACACACCACCAACAATCCCGCGGGATTGCGTGTTTGCGTGAGTTTAACTATAGAGTGGGCGTTAAATCGTCAGTTAAATATTAATTTCATATACCTAATTGTCACAACGTTAGATAAATGCAAAGATTGATTACGGTATCCTTGGCTTTTACTGTCAACTTTCTATTTACTCTGCCGGTCATTGGCATGGCTGGCGTCGGGAACTAGGTCGCCATTAATTGTAGCGAAATTATCAAAAGTCGTGGTAAATAAAATGGTACTAAGTAATCTTAGGCTATACTTATTAAGTTTGCAATTAGAGAATCAACAAAAAGTAAGTAGCTTAAGAACTGCTAGGGATGATTTTCAGGAAAGTACCTATAACCAACATAATTTATAGACACTTTCCAGTTGAAGATCGTATTTCTAGGCATCACAATAATTTGTATTTGCTGTTCGTCGGCAAGAAAAAGGGCTATCTATTCAAGGACATTTGAACAGACGGCAGCAAAGACAATGCTACGCATTTTGCTGTAGGACATCACATCGCACTTATAACTTCTAGGGTAAAGTGACGATAATACTAGCACACCACTTTCCGAAATTCCTTATCGCGAATAGCTCAAATATTGAAACTGCCCATAACCTTGTCAATTTCTCTTATAACACGAATCCTAATTCCCGGTCTGCTTTTTTCAGAACAGCCAGGCACAATGCCACGTTTCAAGACCATATTAGTGACTGGTGGCGCTGGCTACATCGGCAGCCATTGCGTAGTGGACCTAGTCAACGCTGGCCACGAGGTCGTTGCTATTGACAACTTCGCCAACGCAGTGGGAGACGACGAGGGATCACCAGCACTGAGGAGAGTTGAGGAGATCACGGGGAAGAAAGTCACGTTCTACAAAGCTGATTTGCTGGATAAACCGCAGATTGGAGACATTTTTGATAAGGTAAAACGATGTCCAGAAAACGAGTCTTCAAAGTTCTCAATATTTTTGCTACTAGTATTCTAGCTGTCGGAAAAGAGCTTGAATGTGTGGTGAAATACAATACAATAGGCACCGAGGAAAAATACAAGAATTTACTTAGGTCCACGATAGTATAGTATAGGACTTGGCTAGCGAGCGAATGTGAGGCATTAAATGCATTTACCTGAGACAAAGGGACAAAAGATAAAGCTGGTTTAACGCAAGTCCTGCTGAAATTTACGGAACGATGCCGAACTGACGCCGAATTTTATCTCACCATAGAACTTTAGCTATTATACCGTTTTTTTCTGACGTCTGTGTCTTGCCATTGAATACTTGTACAATTCGATTAATATTTATCACATTATTTTTCAGCATCCAATAGACTGCGTGATCCACTTCGCAGCTCTGAAAGCGGTTGGCGAATCCATGCAGCAACCTCTGCTGTACTATCAGAACAACTTGCTCGGCATGCTGAATTTACTCGAGGTATGTTCGTCTGAATCAGCAGGACCATCGGATGTTATTATTTATAATCTCCGTTCTTCCCGGTATTAAAAAGACTGTGAAAGCATTTTAACTAGTGTTGAATAACTATTGCAGCTGAATTCCATTCACCTGAATGGTTATATTCATGCATGACTTTGGTCACATACTCTAATTTCCAACTCCAATATGTCTGTTTCCGCTGATCATTTGCATTTATAGTCTTCTTTCTTTGAAACTTAGCTGTATACCCATTTATGCGCCAAGAATGAGTTAATTTAAATGCTTACACATAATTGCTGTCCTTTACTAACGTCATGCATAGTTCTTCCATAATCTTTAAAAGTCAAAGTCAATGACGTAATCGCAATCACACCTCATCTGGTCGTGAAGTTAAATTATCGAGTTATTGTTTACCTTATACATCAATCTGGCCATTGACAATATTCCCGTCTTTTTTTCTTCAGGTAATGCGTTCTCATAACTGCTTCCAAATGGTATTCTCGTCGTCATGCACCGTGTATGGAGAGCCCAAACATCTGCCGATCACTGAAGACCATCCTACTGGGAACATCACCAACGTATATGGAAGAACCAAGTACTTCATCGAGGAGATGCTCAAGGATCTTAGCATAGCTGACAAGGTTTGTACCAACAAGGTTGCCTGTATGTAATTCGAGACCATCTAAGCTCCATCTCCAAATGGATGTAAGGATTAACGGAAGCGGAAGTCAAGATAGTCTATGTCTTACGCATTAGATAAGTGCCGGTAGTAGTGAAATCATCAACTGTTGTCACATCTGCTTCTTTATAGTTTCCAAGGATTGGGTGGTGTGGAATCTAGGTCCTTAACAAAGTACAGTATTCAGAGTACTGTTTTTATATCAGCAAAAAATAACGTACACGGCACGCATGTTCATGAACGCTTAAGGTCTATGAACCTATTTTGTGGGAATTTGATAAATGTTATGACATCGTTCTATGCTGAATGTTTTGACCTTTTTCTCACTACGGAGGTGCCAAGTTTAAATAGAACTTTGTGTGATGTTACCTTTTAATTTTAATTTACAGAGATGGAACATAATATCGCTTCGCTACTTCAACCCGGTGGGAGCGCACCCATCTGGTTTGATTGGAGAAGATCCTACAAAGGAGTTTACAAATCTGATGCCTTTCATGGCACAAGTGGCGTTGGGGAAGAAGCCAGTTCTTACTGTTTTTGGGAATGACTATCAGACTCCTGATGGAACAGGTAATTCATAACACATTTTTTAGGTTTTGGTTGAACAAATAGACAAATAGGTACTGTATTTTTTCGATCGTGGGTACCTCGATGCAATCGCACGAAAAGCGACAAATCAAGGTAACCTTAACGGTTAGCTGTTGATGTTAACGTCGACCTTGACGTTTTTTGGGCGGTACCGGTCAATGACCTCAAACTTCATAAGATACGATCAAGTGTTGATTTAACCGCCTAAAGCGAATTACTAAGAGCAACGACAAGACATATTTTTGGTGGTCTCCATTTGGGCATCTATTATTTTTGTTCTCTACGTCATAGCCGATTACTCACCCCTAACAAAATCTGGTGGAACGGAATAATTGACGGTCCACCCCTGACTATGACTACATAATACTTAGCGCTTCGTCGGTCTAATTTAGATTGTTTGTTATGTTAAGGTGTAAGAGACTACATTCACGTCATGGATCTAGCCAGCGGTCACGTTGCAGCTCTGAACCTCCTCAGTGAAAACCATGTTGGACTTAAGGTATGGATATCTGTAAATTAATACGCTGAGCAAAAACTTGGATTCTTTTTTAAGATAACTGCGCGAGTGCGAAACGTGGAATCACGTGGAGTCAAATACTAGATTAGTACAACATTAGACATATTAGGGGACGCGTTTTCTTTTCGACCGCAGCGCAGTGAAAAACAGTACAGTACCTATACGTATTGATCAGAAGTTTTGAGCCAATTCCGCATTGCGGAAGCACGTGGAAACTAACATATCCTGAAATCGATAGGTGTACAAGATTTATGTATACTTAATTATGACCTAGTACCATCCTGGTACTAATGCTGACACTGCTAATAGGCCTACTATTTTATGTGTTTAACAGAATAGATGGTTAAGACTGTTCAAATCTAACAAAATTACATGAGAATTTTGAGGATTCATAGAAAAAAGAACATGGAATTCATTTCTTAACTAAAAGCAGAAGTTTGAATCGGAACACGAATCCTACATGTTGATGTAGGTAGTAACAAAAAAATATACGGACATTTAATTTTCATAAAGACCTCATTATGTTTAGCAATTTTTGTCCCGTTGCGTGGCTAAGGCCTTTTCCCCTTTACTTCCAAACGTCCTTTTTTTCCGTGGAAAATGCGGCTTATGCATGTCCCGTGTTCGGGGCAACAGGGGGTCTGTGGGGCTCTCTCACAGAAGTTACGGATACCCACTAAAAACCACACGGGTTCCCTCATGGCCGTCGTGGGACGCCGCGAGGTGCCCCCATTGAGCCACATCGGGCCGACAGATTAAATTAAACTATCATCATTATTTACAGGTCTACAACCTAGGCACAGGCCGAGGCGTCTCGGTGAAAGAGCTAGTAGAAGTATTCGAGAAAGTGACCAGTACTAATATCCCCCTTAAGTATGAAGCACGAAGGGTTGGAGACATAACGGCCATGTGGGCAGACGCGACGCTCGCTAAGAACGAGCTGCACTGGGTCACGAAACGCACCATCGAGGAGATGTGTGAGTACTTAAATACACCAATGCAAAGAATATATAACGCGTCTCTACTCTCTGGACATTGAACGAGATCCCGAATAAGGTAGAGTTCCTTCTCAGGAATCTTCTAATATGGTAAATTAATTGATTAGATTCGTAAATCAGTAATTTTTCCGTTAATACTGCGGAGTTTGGATTGAAACTTTGTACATAGGTTAGAAATACCCTAATCAACACGTCCTATTTGACGATGATTATTTATTATTTTATAATTTATTATTCATCTATGTCCAGAGGGTAGAGGCACGTTGTATATATCAACGTGAAAAGAAACGGTTGTGACAATAATACCAAAAGCCATTGAGGAAAAAAGCTAAACTGCCAACAGTGCCAACCCTATGCATATACGTGCTATTACAAGGTCACCGGCGTGACTTACACCGACAGAGGGCGGTGACGCGTCTGTGAACAATAGCTAATTTTTCATACCATAAATGGCGCCTATAGCCTGTCATATCATAACGTTAAGTCTTGATGTTGATATACTCCTTGGTGGTAGATATATAGGACCTTTTGCACGGTGCGTTTGGATCGCTGCCACTGTGTTTTTCGCTTATCTTATTACCGCTACGCAGCAGCAGTAGTGATTGCACTGCTGTCTTCCGGCGTAGCGCATAATAGCTGGCGAAATACAGGTGAAATAATAGACAAACTATTAGTTCGTTAGACTTCCTTGTCTCAAAAAAAACTGCCAGTGGCGATCGATGTATCCTCAAAAAAAAAACACTCACTCGCAAGTCACTCAAAAATTAACTCGAGCGAAGCCATCATCCACAATTTTATTCAATGTGAATTTCTGTTCTTAGGCACCGATTTCTGGCGATGGCAGACGATGAATCCCGACGGTTATCCGAAGAAAAACGTGAAAACCAGTGTCATCGTGAATGGGAAGAGTTCGTAACGTCACAGTGTTTATTAACTTTATTTTATTATTATGCATAATTATTATTAATAAATAAGTATTTTTAATATTTATTCTGTTTGAGTTTTATTTAAACTTACTTATGCAAAAGTTGGTACGATTTCAGATTCTGAGAACGCCAACGTTCTAAATAGAAATCGGACTGTATCTTTGGAGTTTTCTTTAAATACACTCATATTAGTTTAGACGCCATCTGATCCGCTGTACAAAAAAGAGACGGCGTTATTATTCGCATAATACCAATATATTAGTACCTACATGAAAAGTGCGAATAACATTCAGTTTAATGCATCTTATAAACCACGAGCACCCACTAACTAACCCTTTCTAATTTACAAAAAAATCTACATAGCCGTATCTTGCATCTCACAGTCGCTCTTGGACTTTAGTCGACTGTATCCACGCACGTTGCGTCAGTGTGCGTGACTTGTATGCGTATAGATACGTATTCAACACGGCGAAAGTCGACGCGACATCATAAATTGCAACAACTAACTACCAAGACTAATACAATAAATAAGTTTTACCTTCATAATTTTATTCAATCAACTAACTTTATCGTATAAAGATATATGCTGCCATTTCAAAGGCTCATATCCGACGCTGGTGGTGTTTGGGAGAAGATATCTTGCAAATAGTTCCAGAGTTTGAGGATTGGGCACATTCACATATGGTGACAGAAGATCTGAAATAGAAAATGCAGGTCAAAATCTATTTCTGATAATACCAGGTTTGGTATTTATGGTTCTTTTTATAGCATAACCCTTTTCCAGGCATAGTATGATTTACCAAACAACATAAGGGTATTATCATGCTTAATCACGTAAAAATAAGTATTATTTAAATACCTCGACGTTTCGGACGCGACGTTGCGTCCATGGTCTACATGGACTAAATGTTTTGGTAGAGTCCCTTCGAAACCATGGACACAACGTCGCGTCCGAAACGTCGAGGTATTTAAATAATACTCATTTTTAAGTAGTTGCAATTTCAACCAACCAAGATTTATGATTCAAATCAAATTGAATTTACTAGAACAATTAATTACTTCTCTTAAAATTATTGCCAAACTATTGTCAATATACATTTAGTTTTTTGCTAAGCCATCTAGATTGGTGCAGCCTGGAAAAGAGTTAAGTAGTTCAGTTCAAACAGCATACATACCTAGTAAAGGAGGTTTGTGCGAATGCAAAGCGCTCGGTACACTCACAACCACCTGCTTCTCAGGGAGACTCACATCTCCAACTTTACCCAAAATAATTCTCTCATAAGGCTGTTTCTTACACCCGGTCCCGAAATCACAAAGCGGTTCCAAATCTGTGGTAATTTTTAACCAAAACCATGTGGTTACGTATTCTACTCCCCATCGGGGGAATATTAGGTCTTTGACGGCTGTGATGTTGCTTGGTGCATTGGTGCACCAGACTGCAACCAGGCAGTTCTGTGCGAGCAAGTTTTTTACAGGTATAGATGCAATATCTTCATTGTACATCATGGAGTAACTAGAGATAAAGTTTATGGTAAAGTGGTGGTTTTTACATCTTCAAAGTACATTATGCGTCAAACCTAAAAACTCCTGGTGTAAAATCAGTTATTTGTAGGGGAAGTGAGACCCACAGACTAATGGGAAAGTGGGAGTAGGATGTGGGAAAGCCTGAACAACTTCCGAGGTGCATTTAAGTTTGACACACTACATAGACCATGAAATTTCTATAGAACCAACAAACATAGCTTTGGTGTAAATTATTGAGTTTTATTTCTTTATTTAGTGTTTAAGGTAGTTTATTAAAATTATTTACAATGACTTCAAATGCAAGTACCTGAGCTTATCATTAGCGTTCTTGAGCCTCCGTATGTACTTGTTCCACCATGGAGGATCTGCTAGTACTAGGTCAAATTTTTCTCCAGCCAGTTTCTTACATTGTTCACTCGCACATCCACAGTAGAACCTGCAACAATAGGTATGGATCAACTTCAATAATAATTTGATTTAATAATCCGAGAACTTAGTAATATAATATCATGCTCAATACTTTTACAGCTACAGACTATCAGCAGTCAGTATGCTTCAAACCTAACTGCACCTGTGAAGTTGATCAGGCTGTGGGAGAGGTATTATGGTCTCACACTCAAATTCCTGGTAGTCGATTTGCATCTCGCTTCCCCTTCGAGTAACTGACTTCACTCCAGGCGCATTTAAGTTAAACACAGTATTTAAAAACTTGTGTTTGATACCTTTTTTTTTAATTTTTACCTTGAGTTTGGAGGTATTAAGAAAAGATTGTCTTTAATACTACATTGCAAAGCTGTATCTGAGCTGTTGCCACCATCTATTCCTCTGTGATCAAACACTGTTGATTCCAATAAGTTCTGCGATAAAACGCGTACATCACTAGTGGTACATGGTGAGTTTGTTTCCAATTTAGGTTCTGTTTTTAAGCTATTTGGTAGTTCTACCAGAAATTGCTCATATATTGCTTTGACTTCAGAGCACTGCAAAAAAATATAAGATTAACATATTAACTCATTTGCTATAATCTTAATTGCTATGTTGCTGTTACTTCTCTTTAAAGGTTAGGGAGTTAGTAGAAGTTTTTTATTAAACGTGAATTTTCGAATTTGAATATATTTATGCTTACTAGGATAGTTCTATAGATCACAGCTAAAATGTCATTAAGTATTTACTTCTTTCTGTAACTCATCATTTTCAAATTTCCTTTTTCTGCTGGAAACTTTTGTATCCCGAAAAATATAAAAAAGTTTCTTGTTAAATTCGTAGGTTCCAGTTTCACCATCAGCAAGTGATGTTTTTTGGTAAATGTTCGATATATACTTGCAGTGATCTAAATAAACATTGCTTTTATCCTTATAAATAATGCTCATACTGAAAAAGTAAGTAAGTTTATCCAAAAACTGCAGCCACCGGAATAAATTCAGAAAAGAAAAACACGTACAGTGCAAATAAACCGTCAAGCCGTCAATGGCTCAATCTTGTACTTGTACTTGTACATAGTTTCTCTAATCTGTGCCCACAGATGGCGTCAATGTCAATCAATAGTGTCAATGTCAAAAATCCTTGTGTGAAACTATTCAAGCCTTAGTAAAATCTTCGCTATCAAGGAAAATTCATATTAATTCTTATCAAGGCAGCATTTTACTCCATTCACTACAGTGAACGCAGTCTCTGGAAACTTAGAACAATTTTTTTTTCTATGAAATTTACAACCCTCCTCTACCAACATAACATAACATCTGTTTCCATTGGCAGCATTGAGTGTGAATTAATGCCATCTAAATACTAATTGTAATATTGGTAGAAATTTTATGAGCTAATTATTTTCTTTTGGGATGCGAACGCAGAGAAACATTAAGTATGCAAATTTTGATAACATTTATGTTATTTTTAGAGGGTCACTGCATCAACAGACGCACTTGCAAAAATTCTACCAAAAACGTGGTACTATTTCTGTTATTTTTTATGGCATCCCAGCCATAATGTAAAAAAATGACTGCCGTGACGTATTCATGTTTGTTTGTGAAAATTTTGAAAGTTTTCCTGTGTTTTTGTTTTTCCAAGTATGACTGAGTATGACTCCTGCGAATAAAACGTCGTGTAGAGCAATTGCTCCTCCGTTTTGTTTATAAGAAAACTGGGACTTTATTATTCACGTGTGGTGTGATTTTTCTATCGCAATATTTGACGATTTCATATTTTTAAGACAATGACTCTAAATTTGTGTTTTTATGCTTTTCACCATGGGTAAAGGCCATAGAATGTGTGATATTTGCGGTTTTTAGGAGAGACATGTCGGCGATAAATTATCCGTGCTTTGTAATTGTAATTTGTAGCTTTATAAAACACGGCTCTGGTAAACTAAAAAAAAAATGATTCGTAAAAGAGCATTCAGCTGCCTTGTAATGCTGAATAAAATCTTGATTTTTATTCTTGAAGTGCCTTTAGTCTTTTCATTGTCTGTATTGAGCTGTTTTGGTGTGAAATAAATGGTAACTAAAACAGTAACATTATTACTGGAATATGACGTAAACGTAATAATATTATTCATATTAAGATGAATACTCAATAAATCATTCTATTTACCATTTTCTTGACTTTCATTGTTTTATTTTTATACATTTCATCCACAAACCCCACTGCATACATCCCTAAAATTATCGATATATCGATGAAAGAAAAAGTCTCGATATGATGCAGGACATTCCTATTAACCTTTGCCAATCCCTAAATAGTAGAATTAGTAGAATCACAGAGTACTATAAAAAAAATTGACAGTTTATCATCTCATGTTGGTAGCATTGTTGTATTTACGCGAATGTTGGCACTGAAAGGTTGTAAACCTCCTCAAAAAGTGTTGTATGAAGTTCCCTCTCTTAAAACGTAGTGATTATATTCTCTTTGGCCTAACTGATCGGCGCGCAGGTACAGTTTGCAAGCCCCGCCTACCGCGATACAGTTTTCGTGGTGTCATTTTGAAGCGACAAGAATGCTTCCATGTCTTAAATGCGTTCACTGATTCACTACCATTAATCAATTTAATTTAAGCGTTGTAAAAAGTACTAAATTATTTTCAATAACTATTAGAATAGTTACAATTTGATTACGGTAGTTATTTTTGCGGCTTTATTATTGATACCTCAAATAGGTTTTCACTTCTTGGAATGTTTAAGCATCCATTTTAAAAGCCTTATAGTTATAATAGCACTTCATTTTGCCAACTTTTTTATGTTTGTCTTAAATATACTAAAATGGCCGAGTGTTGTCTACGTTTCAGAAAAATGTTGACTATCGATTCATTGTGTTTTAATTTCATATTTCATTATCATTTGAGTTTGATTGAATTTTTATCTTTACGTCTTCTAAATTTTCAGTAATCAGAGTTAGTCAGAAGGAGGGGAGCATTTCTGTCAGCTCGCGCATGGTTTACAAATAATTTCGGAGTCACTTTAATATAATTAAAACGCCGTGTTTGTGTCAAGGCATGCGGTACCTTATATATATTTTTTTGCTATGTTATTGGTACTTAAGTTTAAAAAAATTTTACGAATACGTACAGTGTGTAATTAGATTGTAAGTATTCCTTTCTAAGTAAAAATAACATTAGGTAATTGTTAAACATTATGGTTCACTGAACATAGAGTTGGACTAGTTAAAGCGATTTCCCCTTTAATTTTTTTTATTATACTCTGTGGAACGGGGTTTGTTGATTGTTTGCCTGTTTTCGGCATTTTTGGATTAGGAATGTCACTAATTTTCATATGAAGGTGGACGGGTGCTGTATACGTGCACCTTGTTCATCTGGAAAAGTGGCAGAAAAATACAGCTGTGAAGATAAGCTAAAAGCTGCTCCCATCTGTTTCTTTTATGGTTTCATACTTCATAAGTATTTTTTTTTATCGATATATGTTATAAATGGCAATGCTTACATCACTACGCATGTCATTGAAATTTTACGGTCGACATGACATTCGTTTAATTTCATCCGACTTTATTATTTTAAAATTCATACTTTCCAATTTCTAGAGTTACTTTGAGGTGATCTTTAAACGAAAGAAACATCAATAAGTCATATAATAATGCCTACACGCGTGAATAATTTGTCTTGTGATTAACACTGCTAGTAACATGAAACAAGTGTTTGTATTTGTAATAAATAAAATTGTTTAAAGAGTCGATTTAATTGCGCTCTTATAATATTTATGAAGGGTTATAAAAGTTGTCGTGATTAAAAACTAAATGAAGAACTGAACTAGTCTATTGTTATGGCCCTGAAAGGTAAGAAATTATTAAAATAATACATTTTATTCTTTAGAGAAAACTTTCGTAAAGGTATACTATTTATACAAATAAAAAAAAAACTAAATAGTTATTTATGTCACTAAAAAGTTAAAATCTGGGAGATCGTACGCATTAGGTACATTTTTGTTTAGTAAATTTCAATGTGTATCTATAGTAATTTAATTACTTATCAATAATTTATCACTATTACTATGGCTAACTGTAAGTACTTAATTCCAAGTTCAGAATGTCGTTACTTTAATCCAACAAGAATTAATCATATTTGGGTAGATTAAATAATAAATAAATAAATTTTCTCAAGGCCTTGCAACACACCTGTGACTCCCCTAGTGTTGCAGGTGTCTATGAGTGGTGGTGATTGCTTTCCATCATGTGACCCACCTGCTTGTTTGCCCCCTCTTATATAAAAAAGGCTATATATAAAAGAGCACTTCATTCTGCAATGAGCCTGAAAACCTTGTGGGAATGTTGTAGTGTATATACATACAACTACTTACAAAGTTTTCTGAATTATGAGTGAAAGTTTGGAAAATATTAGGGGGGGGGGGGGATTAATATTTTTTTTATTTCCATCATTATTTTGTTTACCTGTTAAACATCAAAATTATTAATGTAACTTTCAAACCTTCCAACATAGTCAGACATTTATTCGTGATAAACAATATAATATGTAAAATACATCTTATCTCTATGTCATAAGCCTTTCTCAATGACATTTATCAATGGAGAGTGCATCATGTGTAAAAATAACATAAAACATTATGTAAGATCTAAGGGACCATCTAGATAGCAGATCTACATGAAGGCAATGTTTCAAAGTTACGTAAAAAAAATCTAAGTTACAATTTTGATTCATTGATAGTGTAGGTCCAACTCTAGGATAAAATACCATAAAATCAACTAAATATTTTTAATGATTAAGATTTAATGCTTTTAAGGTTAATCTCAAAGCAAAGTTATGACATTTTGTTTTAATGTTGGGTCCTCCTAATGCATATTACATATATTTAGCTAATACAGAAGAGTGAGATGCAGCATTTAAGGTTTGTCTCAACGGTTATATGCCTACTGAATATGTCTTTGATCACAGACTGTGTGAATGTAAATCATCTTGAACTTATGTGTACTTACTTCAACGGGAGAAGGCCCTTAGTAAAAAGTAGAAAATAATACACATGTTATCTTGTTAGTCATTCAAATAAATTAATGGCCCAACTCTAATGCCCTTCCTTCTATTTCTGTTAGGAGTTTTGTATAAATAAATTATCTATGTTAAATTACATTCGTAATCTTAAAAAAACTTTATTTTTTATGCAGTAGTAAGTACAGCATTATGTTATGTATGACATTAATTGCTTAGTATAACAGAGCATACAATTTTAAAGATTTATTACAAAATAGTTCCATCAAAATACTTTTCATGTAAACTTCAGTATAATGTGTATCAAAGTATGTTTTAAATATTTTCTTTTATTATTACGTGTATGCCTCTAAGATGCCTCTTGACATGACATCACAGAGTAAATAAAATAAAGACTATGAAACTAGCAATGATAAACATGGGAGCTATACATCTCCCATGCCCTGGCATTATTGTAGTTATTTTCAATTCAAGCTGGAGAGCTCTGCTAATTTTTATATAGGTTATATTTAAATAGGTTTTATATAGAAAATAATGATTACCTACTTGCGTAAAAAAAACTTATTCTCTCCTTGCAACAGCCTATTAAGTACAAATTTATTAATTAATTAACTAACAAAATAATTAGGCGAGTTACATAAGCTGAAGAACAAAGTTGAATTAATTAGCTATTCTGACTCAAAGTATCGCATATCACCCGCGAACGCATGTCCAGTCCACTGAGGGAACCATAAAAGTTGCATAGAGTAGGGTTCCCGTACGAATATTGATCAAGGGTTGGTCTGCGCGTGTGTGCGCGGCGCCCCTCGCGCGGACATGGCGTTGCGCGCTAGTGTGCGTGAGAGCCTAGCCCATGTGCCGGCGACCGCGGCCGAGTCTCTCGCCTTTTATAAACACTAAAAGCTCAATGCACCAAAAATAAATAATCCAACCCCGCGAAAACCCGGCGCCCATGTCGATTCACGTAACAAAACCCTGTCGGCAACAACCACGTAAAATGCGACGATAAAAATCAATAAATCTCCAAGTGAAACTTCCACAATATTTTACCGTGCCCCAGACCGCCTTGTGGAGTGCATTACAACAGTGTCTTGCATTTCAGTGATACCAAAGGTCTAAAGCGATTTACCGATGTTCAATCACAAGTTACCGACTGACTTTCCAATGCAAACCCTTCGTAAGAAAACCAGCCCTTGCAAATGTGAGTGCACTAACGTGTTTATCTCGATACGCTTACGCTCATTACATTTTTTTTTTCTATCTTTATCATTTCATTTACGATGCAGTGTTCTAGGTAGCGCATAAGTAAATCCGATCACAGCATCTACGCTTTGAGTACTATTATATTTTGCGATGTATGTTGTCTCGAGCATGGATCCGCTATGAAGTTCACCGTGAGTTCGCTGGCTCTCTGAGTCGTGAGCACTCACTGCTAGTCCCATGTCATAATTAGTGAACCCTGCTATTTTGGACAGAGGGTGTGTTGAGGGCCCGTGGCGAGCACCGGCGCGGCGGGGGGAGTAACTAACATTTTTCCGTTTTGTAAGGGAAATAATGCAGGTGTGTCATTTCCAGCACCTCTTGCGTCAGTTCGGTAAGTATTATTGTGTTCACAAATGATAATTTTCCATGCTTCTTGTTGAGTTTTTCCTCGCATGGTGTGGTTCGTGTGTGCGCTCTCTACCTCGTCTACTAACTGGTAACTGCTTATACCTAGTCGTAGGTAGGTACTAACATTAGTGGTCAGCTGTTGAGATCAGCTGACCAAGAAGAGGATAGTGTCAGTAGACATAACACTTGTATGCCGTGTTCTGTTCTGTCTGTCTCTAACTAACAAGAGCTCCACATGAAAAGTCTTACCACTAATTTGTAGGGTAGAGTCATAATATTCATCGCTACATGCCGCCCACTAACGCTGCCAATCCATTCACTAACCTAATGACAAAGCTTCGTTGACAATGCAACAAGGAGCTCACATTTTCCAAGTCACAAACGTTTCAGATGTTCTTGTGACTTATCTTTCTAAGAAGCGTTATCGTAAAACATTCTGTTAGAGATAATGCAAATGACATTTCTGTTTACCTTTCTGATACGCAAACATGCTACTGTTAGACCAAACAAACTAATAACTTATTTCAATAGCAATAAATCCGTGTAACTCGTCACGTTAGCTGTTTGTTGTTAGAAGCATTTTAACGGCGTATTTTTAACGAAGCATGCTCTTTCGCAATTTACATTCCTATATCTAGTTATTATTACGCTATTTCTTTACGTAGAATCTAGTTACATTCTTGACGTGTTTCGCGCTTTTGTCGAGATTAACCATCAGCTAAAATTCTACCTAATGGTACCTTTGGTGTCATGGTTTATAAAGTGAGGTCACGGAATATCCCAGATCGCAGTCCCTCGTGTCCCGAGAATCTAAATTTAAAAACAGGAAATTCAATTAAATCGGCAATGATGCACTGTAAGCAGGCACCGAAATAGGGCAAACGGGCTTACTTTTATTTTGCACTCCACTCGTGATATCAGCTTCGCCTATAAAAAATTATGTCTCCAAAAAATTCTGAGCTCAAAAGCCTCATCGGCAAAGGTAGCGTGCCAAAGCTTCGGGGTTTATTTCGGTCGTGTTTTGCGTGAATTTACATGTGTTGTTGCGAAATGTTTTGCTTCTACCTTGTTATACATCGCATGCTTGCACAATTGTTTGTTCGGTGTTTAACGTATGTAGTTGAGTTTCACGATGCCTACGAGCTTACACGTTTTGCAGCGTTGAATCGAAAGTGAATGACCTTTAATTGAGTCTGGCTGGTGGATATAAAAAAAATGACGATCGCTTTAGACAATTTGAGGAACGGTTACGGGTTTACAAAATGGAAAACGCGTTGTGCAGACAAGAACGAGCCGGGCCGTTTCCTGGGGGAAGGCGTGTCGTTCCGTGCGAAACTGATCGGTGTGTTGGAAGTGCCCGAGGCGCGGGGAGACAGGATGTGCCAGGACGCGCTGGCGGACCTGAAGATGGCCATCCGTGCCGCCGGCGAGCACAAGCAGCGGATACAGGTGCACGTCGCCATCGACGGCCTCAGGCTGCGGGACGACAAGACTGGCGTGAGTACTCAGCTATAATAACACTAGGGCTTTGTTGGGATACGCGGACTAAGAAACTGCGTCAAATTTTGCTTCGGTTGATACGTTTTCTGGTCAGATATGTATTTTAATTATAGTGTTTACATTGAAAATTATAGCTAAAAGTAAAACTTTAAACCGTAAAACACTAGCTGTTGCACGTGACTTCGTCTGCGTCTGCGATTTCGGTTATCGAACTGTACAATTTGCCTACTACTACAAACTATCTTCTTGCCAAATTTCATCTAGATTGGTGCAGCGGTTTTTCCGTGAAGAAGTATCAAACAGACAGTCAGAGAGACAGAGTTACTTTCGCATATAATATCAGTATAGAATTATATGTATAGATGTGCCGTCAAATAAATGAGAAGACGTTGCCTCTGCTGGTTGACAATACATATGTATGGAAGAATGTTTTTTTTATTTGTATTAAAAAAAACTTCACAGCGGTGCTCACTTAGACTTACTCAACCCCTTTCTGAAGTCTTGATAGTTCATTAAAACGAACCCTGTATAGATCCTACCTACCGTACCTATACGATCACTACATAAATAATGAGACAAATATTTGACGTCCAAACGTAAAACGTAAATATTTGGCCCTAGAAGCAATGGATACCATCTTGCGGAAACTGTCACCTACTAACCCACTCACGATAACTCAATAGTACCTAACTTCTTTTCCAGGGCTTTTATTTATAATTTAGTTCCTACGTTTCATTAAACATACCAAGTTCAACATAAACACCCTTTATTTCCCTATCTCTAAACAAATGACTGCGGATGTAGCCTAGTTCTTTTGTCTATTATTTGATTATATCTTCGCAGGACTCCCTGTACCACCACCCAGTGCATAAGATATCGTTCATCGCGCAAGACATGACGGACTCGAGAGCCTTCGGCTACATATTCGGCTCGCCCGACAGTGGGCATCGGTTCTTCGGGATAAAGACTGACAAAGCTGCTAGTCAGGTAAGCTTCTTTAAAAAATTGTGTTACGTCTGAATTGATATAGTCGTCCCACGATAACTCTGCAACGAACTGACAACAGTAGAAATTTAACGTTTGTTTATGGCAACACTGATTTATAGTCACAACACGTTTTGAACTTTTGATTAATAAAATTGATTTACATTTACAATGACATTAAATCTAAAGCTAAAACTAAATTAAATCTAAATAAGGCCCCCGTGGCATGGTGCCCAAAAGGCTGGCAGCGTTGCCTCGCTGTACAGCGATGCTGATTCTTTGAGAGAGAAAACTGCCAGCCCTTTGGTCACAAAGCTGCATCGACTAAGCGCTTTTGCAACTCTGAAATAAATAAACTTTTGATTAGGTCGATTAAACATTAAACAAGTCATCGTTCATTCACCATCCACCATTAAAATACCTCTCATATTTCGTTTTCTAGATTTTTTTCACCGTACAACGGCAAAGCCTACTAAACACTGGCAAAATTGTCCTCCAACGGACAGAGCCATATTAAGAAAAAAACAGCAACTTTTGATTGCTACTATCATTATTATTTTTAATTAAAGAAATGTCTCAGTGACATGAAAAAAGTATTACCACAGCGTGATTTTTCTGGGTTGCCAATTAATATCTTATGCAGAGTTATCGTGGGACGATTATATGGGCAAGGCAAATTAGCAGCGCCACTAGTGGCACGTATCGACAACAAACAATTCGATACTATTTGAAACTTTAACGTTAACGCTTATGCTATAGATAATCTCTACCTAGATCTAGGTAGTGGTGTAATCAACGGATTGAAATGAAAATGCGAGGGTTTTGCACATTTTCCTAGTTGTAATTATTTATCCTATGTTTACTACCATTCTTTAAGATTGTTAACAGTTCCTACGAAGGTTGGGTATGGGGGCGAGGTAGCGCTAAGTCGCGTTTCAAGGACCAATAAAAGATGGCCTTCAAGATTTGGTGACCTTTATTCGATTCTTAAATGGCCTCATTACCTTTTGAAATACGTTCACGTTTAAACATTTTAAGTCAATCTTTTCTGTGGGATATTAGACGAAGCAATTACTGGTACCTGTGGTACACCTGGTACCAGGTACGCAGTGGTACCAATTATGCGGCTGGGTTGTTTAGAATGGATACTTACAAGCTATGTTTAGGTGTATAGTTTTTTTCGTTTATGGGAAGTGGAATGTGATTGGGTATATTTACTGAGGTAGATAGAGATATCAAATTAACGTCATCGTCCTCCCGTAGAGGAAGCGTTCAATTGACAGCTCCCCATGTGATCTGAGCAATTAACTAACTGCTATAATACCTATATACTGAACTACAAGTATCACGTCATAGCATGAATAAACCCAGTAACTACCTAATCTAAAAACAATCATTATCATTTCCAGCATATTTTAACGTCACTCTGCTGGGCACAAACAATAAAAACTTAAGAAATGTAATGTGATGTTAAAACGATGCTAGGTAGCTTTAAATAATAAAAAAACAAACTTCAATTTTAAAACACAGGATTTATTTATAAATTTTATAATCAGTGCCGACATGTAAAGTCAATTACTAGCTCTAGGGTTATCGGGTACTAATTCATTAACTATTTAATTATATTACGTAATTTTATCATTCGATTAAATCAACCGAAATTCTATTGATTACGCCGAATTTACATTCGTCGAAAATCGCGCTATCCGATCGCATAAATTGTCGCCATAATAATTCTCGCCCGTGTAGGAGGAGCCCGTATAAGAGCGAGCGAAAATGACAGTCGAAATTGGTGGAAATCTGTGCAGCTATTGCCTATTGCTACAAAATTATCGCGTGCTGTATTTTTTTAACCCCTGACGCAAAAGATGGGTGTTATAATAAGTTTAACCGATTAAAGGAGGTTTTTTTTATTTGAAAGCTGCTTTTCTAGAAATGTTTTATCAAAATATGTGCAGCCATTTTTGAGATATAACATTTTGAAATAAAAGTGGGGGGTTTGATAAGTTCAAATCTAAAACGTGAGAGCCTGTTTTACAAGTTCTTGAACCAGAATCCGGGAGCCCGTTGGTATCTTTGACATGTAAAAAAAAAAACCGTCATAAAAACCTATTATAAAAATTAAAAAACAAAATTCTGGGCTTAGTCTTTTAATTTTTTTTTTTTTTAATTCATCCCATAAGGGATAGGCAAAGGAACTGAGTCCATACAGCCACGTCTGATGTGTTTTGTAAATTTCTGTATATTAAAGTCCTGTCACCGTCAGAGTTGTCAGTCTGTCCTAGTCACGTCCTGTCAGGTGCTCATGCCTTCCGTAAAGCGATAGTGTACTTTACGGCGAGCTACGGCGAGCAGCAGCCGGCGGATATTTGGGGGTCACAAACAGAGGGAATACGCGTTTTCACTTGAATTCTTCATTTGCTGGGCACTTTCACGTCAATTTGTTGTATAACACACTATCTTTATTATCCACCAAACAACATTAAGCACAGAAACTAAAATTCAATTAACGACACGATCCACTCTCATCGGTTTCCCGCCAAATTCTCTTAGTCTTTTAATTAGGAACTGTGTTAACTTTTGCCACAGAATATATAATAGTGCGCAGTCGGGTGCCGTACCTACGGACTTCCTACAAAATACTGTAGCGACCCTAGCGCCACACGCGAGTGAAGTCACTGTTCTACGTCACTGTTCTGCACTGAAGTTTCTCAAGTTGGTTGCATAAATACAACTTCCAACTCTCTTCCTTCGGACTTCGGTCCCCAGGCATATCATCTGCCTGGACAGAGGTCTCTCTATTGGAGTCCTCCCCAAAATACAAAAAACGGCTCCCGACTGCGATAGGTTTCTACTAGGTACCTCTCGGCGTCAGGAATTTCAAATTCGTCACGTTTTTTTTTAATTTTCGAGTGGTATTTTCCTGGGTGTCCTGGCCCCTATTTCACCAACTTTACAATTGTCAGTTTTCAATGTCAGTTCGGTATCAACTTCTGACTTGAAGAGCTTTTGTTTTAGCGCGCTTCATATTGTCAAAGAAATGTAATTCGAATTGTCATATAAAACTGACAATTGTAAAGATGGTGAATTAGGGGCATGGGTTAATAAAAATTCGGCGTGTTGTTTGGAAATGACTTACTGTTAATACTGCGGCAATGTCACGTAGCGTTTTTATGTTTATGACATATCAGCACTGATGTATATCGCGAAACGAGATCTAACTATCATGAAGGTAAATACGGCACTAAGTAGTCTGTGTTGATATTGTATAATCTTTTTGTTTTGGAAGGAATAGGTGCCTATGATGTAACCAAGAGCGATTAGATCAATAGGACCTATACATACAATGTCGCGTTTTTGTTTACTAATAATAAAGAAAAACATTTTGTGTAGCCCTTAGAGCTGTGTTTAACACAATAGCGCCCTCTATTAATAAACCGGGCAAGTACGTAGGCGAGGGTTTCGTGCAAATTTGTAGGTATGTAAATAGCTTGTCTATCACGGGCTTCGATCAACAATCACGGGAATCGAAAACCGAAGATTTAACCTGCTTCTCCCCGAATATTTTAAGTTGCCCTGTTGCTAAGCACGCAGAGTGGGGTCATTTTGTATTGGTATGTTTTAATGTTTTGATGGTATGTGACATGTTCAGATGACATTTTTCAGACTTATTTTATAATTTAATAAGGGGAGGAGGTTACTCTAAAACCGTGTTGCTTAAAACATCACGTGATTATTTTTTTTTAGTTCATGACTATTTGTAGATGATTGTTTTGGTCAGGGTTTAACTGAAGTCTTCTCAACAGGTAGTCATAGCAATGCGGGACCTGTTCCAAGTGGTCTTTGAGCTGAAGAAGAAAGAGATCGAGCTGGCGAAGCAGCAGCTCGAGGGGAAATCGGTCACCAGCAGCCTGGTGCGGTATTCTAACACCGCTGCTGATGTCAAGTCCAAGGTTAGTTGGGTTCTAGGTTAATGTGGCTTGTAGAAGTTAAATCCTCATTGCTCACACACACACACCGATACATAGGGCTGTTATTGACAAAATCATCTATATTAATTAAATATGTTTTTTTTTTTCCAAAAAACTGAATTGACGAAAAAAGTTTTTATAATTATCCAACCTGAATTAGATTACATAGTTTTTTTTTTTCCGATTCTGTTTTAGGAAATTATAATTACATATATTAAAAAATGAGCTCACAGAGCCATTAGTTTAGTTGGTTCCATCCTAATTTAATTTAATTGAACGCGCAGAAACTATCCATCTTGTAAAACAACACAAAAACGTTTATCCTGCCATCGTGCATCGCTCTAGCACCACATCCACAGAATTTACCGCTCAAAACCTGTTACTCTTCCTTATTAGCTGTACATTCAACCCGCCAATCCGACTGTTCTCTTTCGATACCAGCATATGTATACCGCAAAGCAATTTATAACGGGAGCTGCCTTAGCTTATTTCTAACCCCCGACACAAACAGACGGCTGTTATAAGTTGGACAACAGTCTGTCTGGCACCATAGCTCCTAAATTTGTAGAACGATTTGGACGCGTTTTTTTTGTCAAAACTAGTTTAATCGAGATGGTTCTTAACGACTTTTGAGATATTAGACTTTTAAAACGAAAATTTCGTGTGTTTTTCAAATGTTTTTAAGTTTTTATACACGCACAGGACACGTCTACCCACACTATAATGTTCCTTCCTACAAACACACACTGAGACGAAACCGTCAAACAAATGCGAAAGGCACATAAATACTGTTTCTCATGATCAATGTGGTCATTGCCTGTCATATTTTTTTGGAGGGCAGAGCGCGCGTTACCAACTTCTGTCATAAGTGCTTCGTGACCTTTACACTATAAGGGTGCGTTTACATTAACACAGAGCTGAGTGGCGCGGAAAGGAAGGGACTGTGATTTATTATTTATTTATCTATTTACCAAAAAAATTTACGCAGCATGACAGTAACAAAACCAAAGCGCTGAAAAACTCAAACAATATGCACAGTCAGCAGCAAAAGTTGCTAAGCAACCGAAGCGGTCACAATGGCCTAAGCACGGATGTCATTCTCCACCAATGAGAGACAAGCTACCGGCCTATGATTGGTGGAAATTGACATATAGACCTCACTCGACCCTAGCGACCCTAGCGGACTTTTGACTCGCGATAGTCCTCATTGTATAAGGCCCAGAGGGGCTAGCTCGCACGCCATTTTGTCGCTTGTCGCTCAGTGCGTCCTTCACTGATTACATCACTATGAAAGGGACGCACTGCGCAACAAGCGACAAAATGGCGCGCCGTGCTACATGTGCAGGGGGGCTAGCTCGCACGCCATTTTGTCGCTTGTCGCTCAGTGCGTCCTTCACTGATTACATCACTATGAAAGGGACGCACTGCGCGACAAGCAACAAAATGCAGATGCTGCTGCACTTGAGTACTGCTCTTATCTCTGAGCTGGGGCGCTTCCCACTGTCTTCTCCTTCATTTTGATCCAACGTCACGCAGCCCGACTTGCCGACGATCCGCAGATTTCCGGATATTTGGATTCCCTATCCTTGCGAAGAGACGTAGGTGATGTGTTCTTTACAGACTATCACGGGGAGTCCTCCGAGGAGTTATTCAATTTCATGCCGGCCACTGGCTTCCACTGTCGCACCTCAAACCTTAAATCCAAGTTCCATCGTCTGTCGTTACCACCTCGGTGAGGCGGTCTACTTCTATGCGTTTCCGTTCACATTTTCTACCACGTACAGTGAAATTGTGGAATCAACTCTCGTCAGCGGTGTTACCAACTAACTATGACATCTTGGCTTCCAAGAAAAGAGTGTCTTGAAAGGCGGCAATGAACTAGCGACTCTCTTGGGGTTGCTGGTTCTCATGGATGGCTGTGATCGCTTTCCATTATGGGACTCGGTTGCTCGTTTTCCTCCTTCTTCAAATTAGAAAAAAAGCTCCGCGCCTGTGGAAACGCATCCTAAGATACCAGGCATGCCTTAACGTGGTCATATTAAGCTCGTGTTATACTTATTATATTTAGGGTGTGTGGGATTATCCTCTGTGATATGATAATGGATGCGCCGGATGCCTCATTATGCGAAATGGAAGGGCAACCAGGTTAAGTGTGGAGCGGAAAATGACATTAACGGCAGTTCGTTTTAAGCTGAGATTTCAATACAAATTGTATAACATATTAGTCAGCGTCAAAAGTAAATAGCTCGTTGCTTTTGTACTTTGTCTCAATGACAAGTGGTAGGACCTTGTGCGAGATCCGTCCGGATCGCTACCACCATCTTACTCGCTAATCCTGCCGCTAAGCAGCAGTGCTTACACTGTTGTGTTCCGGTGTGGAGAGTAAGACAGCCGGTGTAATTACGGGCACAAGAGGCATTTCATCTTAGCTCTTTAGGTTTTCAACGCATCTGCAAACCCCCCGGGGTTATTATGGGTGTCTATGGGCAGTGGTGATCATTTACCATCAGGTGACCCACTTGCTCGTTTGCTTATTGAATAAAATAAAAAAAACCAGGGTCGTATTTAGTGGCAAATAAAAAAAAATACTTGCCTAATACCTATGTTTTATAAATTACTGTTACAATGAGATGTTTCTATGTGTCTCTTCCATACAAATTCAAACCTAAAAGACCAAATTTATAGAGAAGTGACAGATGCCAAATTGGCCAAAAAATCCCACTGTAGCTGGGTTTATTCTGAACTACTGGCCGCGACTGTTTCGCTAAATTATCTGTGTGTATGTGTATTATTAATTGTAAGATCGCTCACTTTAATTGGTGTACCTACAAGAATAGAACATTGCTGATTGCCTGTGATTGTTTTCAAACAAATCTTCTTCTTTATTCCTATAAAACAGTACCGTGACTGACTGACAGACAGACAACGCTCAGCCTAAACCACTGGACCTAGAGACTTAAAATTTGGCAAACATGTACCTTGAGTAAGTATCCTAGAGGTGCACTAAGAAGGGAACTAGCCCATTTTGTAATATTTCACGGGGGCATAAGCTAGTGAATTGATCAATTGAAAAAAGTAAAAATTCAATAATTTATTGAGTCAGGCGTTATTTTGCGGAGGTCCATATTTCTTTATGGTCGCGGGTGAGCAAAGTAATTGTTTTTAGTTTAAAAATTAAATGTTACTTTGCATTGTTAAGTTAAGAATTTATTCAATTACAAGACAAATGTGAAACACGTAATCTGCTAAACTAACCAGATGTTTTAACTGCCACACTAATTACATGTTAGTTAGCTATTTGGCACATTTCGATATTGTAGATACTAAATATTTCATGTTATTGGTATTAATGTTACTCAAATAATATTCGAAGGATCTTGCAAGCTCACATTCCCTCGCTAACTACGTTACGGTCATATGCGTTAACTTTTGTGTTTATCTTCATTATTTGAAAGGTCGTTTATCAAAGATTAGAGGTCGGATTAATAATGGTGGCTTTATGAAACACACTAGCAACTGCAGACGCCTAAAACGTTGTCTTTCCTGTGGACAAAATTAATCTAATAACAGACAGAGTTCATTAAATTAATCTAATAACAGACAGAGTTCATTAAATTAATCTAATAACAGACAGAGTTCATTAAATTAATCTAATAACAGACAGAGTTCATTAAATTAATCTAATAACAGACAGAGTTCATTAAATTAATCTAATAACAGACAGAGTTCATTAAATTAATCTAATAACAGACAGAGTTCATTAAATTAATCTAATAACAGACAGAGTTCATTAAATTAATCTAATAACAGACAGAGTTCATTAAATTAATCTAATAACAGACAGAGTTCATTAAATTAATCTAATAACAGACAGAGTTCATTAAATTGAAGTTGGTTGCTCATTTTTATTGGAGTCAAATATCCTCCCCCTTAAATCCCCATAGAAACTAGATTAGCGTATCTATGTGATATGCAATCACTTTTTCGTAACGGCTATTGAACTCTATCCTGTAGGTCTAGCACAACTCACAGTTCGACTTCTATCTCGCGCGAGAACAACTGCCCGTCCTTTTCTGTCACTCAAAATGCAACGGGACGGGTAATATAATCTCGCGCGACAAACAAAGTCGCGGCCAGTCGTGCTAGTCCTACGGGCGTGCTCGACACTCTTGGCCGGTTTTGTTTTTGCTGAGGGTCGAGCACGACTTTACGAATGCTGCGTAACGTTACGGTTATCGTATCGAGATCGAGAAACCTCATACTAAATTTTAGTTCCAAATACGCTCACGGGCGGGCGCTGTTCCAAACGTCATACAAACTCGACAACGTTTACTATTCGATTTTACGTTACGCAGCATTCGTAAAGTCGTGCTCGACCCTCTGGTCACACTGCCGTGTAGTTAAGGCTCATTCCCCTTCAAACGAGAGCAGTGAATGAATTTGCCGTTTTTAAAAGGTTAGGTTTAATTTTTCTCCCATTAAAGGCTAAAGTCGAGTATTCATGTGACCTTGGCATTAATTCGACACCGTCCATATTATTTGTTAAGTATTTACATTTCATTGTTATGAGATCTTGATTCGGCGCGAGAGATGCACTGCGTCGTAACTTCACGCAGTGAGCAAGAGTGATGCGCCCATGATTTACTTATGGTATTAAATTGCTGACACGCCTTACCAGTCGAAAGCATGTCAAAACTATTTATAAATACTTTTTTACTAAGCTATGATCCTTAGCCTGGCGTGTTTAAGTAACTTGGTAATATACATAATAGTACAGTCAAGGAATTTAATTTACTACCCATTTCGTTGAAATGTTGTTTGAAATTCGCAATACATTAAGCTCGAAAATTCTATTAAGTCGTGCTCTAACTAGCTCTTATGATGAAAGTTTGCTGTACGATATTGAACCTTAGGTGGGTTGGAAATTAAATTCCTTGACTGTACAATCGAAGTTCTAATACTTATACATATCGCTTACCGATACTGAACCCTTTGAATCTTGAATACAGTACTGTCACCGTGGCGAGCGGTCCCCAAGTATTTAAATTAAAAACATAAAACTAAAGCCTGTTAACCTGACTATTATGTTGTGAGGTGCGGCCATGTTGTGGAATTTCTATGGAACTAATTTATTACACTGGTATTACTCGTACGGCTGACAATGTCAAAAGGCATTACACGATTTGCTTATATTGTCAAACATTAATAAATTGAAGTTATTATTAATCGTCTACTCAAAATGCCTTAATGAACGGAAAACTCGAGATCTTTAATATAGGGTCTGGTTGTACTGGGATGATAATCTAGACTTATGTTTGTTGATGATTTAAAAAACAAACTAACCCTTTGCAACTAATAGACCTGGATTAGACCTGTATCTGGCTAGACTAAAGAAATACTTCCGCGTTGGAGAGAATATACTTCGTCACGATAAAGACTTTGAACCTTAAAAACATTGACTTGAACCCGGTTTCAGTCGCGTGCAGACTTTACATTAGGAACATTCCTTTGTAACAGTATGTTACAGACTTTTTGCTTTATTAATATGTAGGTACTTAACTACAATACATCCTGGGATAGCCCTGACTAACTAGTGTGTGTATGTGACATCAGTAGGAGTTTTGCTTCTTAAGTTTTAGTAAGCAAATTAAGACATAATACGGAGGTGATGAGCTGTATTGTTGAAGTCTTGTTTCGTACGGCATGCTCGCGTGAAACTTGACTATCGTTATCTGGAATAAAGTATAGCTTATTTCTAATACTGACAATAGACATCATAACAACAACAACCAATCTTGTATGTCTATTGAATCGTGTCTATTAAGTCCTGTGTTTGGTCAAAAGTGTCAAAACATCGCATAATTGCTTGTGTCAATATTCGCCGGATGAATTGACAGTTGGTGTATTGACACATTCCGATACAGGACATTGTTTCGGCCAGTTGTTTGTTAAATGTCGAGAAAACGCCTGCTTTCGTCCGAGTGCTACGAGAGCGAGATAAAAGAGGTTCCTTTTGATGTGTTCTGCTACTGTCGTTCTGTGAATTTTATGTGGTAACCATATTAAATTCCGTGTCAGTCCAATCAAGATTCATTACCTCATTAAGTTAGTGCGTTTCACTGTATTGCGTGCTGTCCAGATTAAAGTCAGTGTTAGTTTAACTTAGTGGTGTGACATTATTGACTGTCACATTTTCTTCACTCATTATGAGTCCTGAGTGCAGTAAATGTGAACTTAAACCTGATGGCATTACAATAAAACGTGGCTCTTTAGATCATGCTATACAATCGTAGAAACTGCCGAGAAGAGTCCTTACATTTATTGTGATAAAGTGTCACAGTAACGCGATTTTGTTCCTACTATTATTAATTTATTTACGTTGCCGAGCTGACTAATTTCAGTCCCGTAATTTCTGCTGCATTCGGTTTTATCCAAAAGTACAATTTCGTTCACACGGCGATGTAAAATGAATCGTCTAATTAATTAATATCTAATTTCTGCTCCTCTGGTTTCACTCTTAAATCCATAATAACTATAAATTAAATCGGAAAATACCCTATATTAATAGCTTCTTTCCTGTTTTGCTACACCAAAAGACAATGCATTTTTTTCTAGAGTAATATAACGACAATCGGTGAGACCAGTACATCATCCTTCAAGACCCAGGAGGCGGAAGGCGGGGTGGCGGAGCTGGTGGATTTGGAGCAGGAGCTGAGCTCTTTGAGGAGGGGGCTCTCCCAGGTGGAGGGGCTGACCCCCTCTAGCGACCCGTTCGGGGACTCTTTCATAGTACCATCGCAGGTTAGTTCATCCTTCATTCACACGCCCCCACCCCCTCTATAACAACCCATTTGAGGACTCTTTCATAGTGTCGGCATGGGTGACAAAAACTTTTAAACTCTTCTCTGACATTATATTCCTCGTCATCCCAATTAGGTCTCGCTGCTGTCGTAGAAAAAAAAAACCGGCCAAGTGCGAGTCAGACTCGCGCACGAGGGTTCCGTAGAAAGATTTTAACGCTTTTCCCCAGTGTTTTAAGAAGTCCAGTGTTAGCAGAGAGCCCTGTTCTTAAGCAAAATGTACGCAGTGTGGGGTCAACTTATATTGGTCTGCGAAATCTACAGACAGACATAAAAATTTAAGATTTTGACACTTTTCGGAGTGGTTGTAGTATAAGAGCTACCTTCATACCAAATTTCAAGTTTCTAGGACATCTGGAAGTACCCTTTAGGTTTTTGGAAATCGGCAATTTGTATGGAAATGGCCTTTTTAATTACTGTATATTTTGATTGCGTTGACTTAGAAGGTTGATTCTTTCACAGGTTCAAGGGACCGCAAGGATGAGTATTTGATATTAATTTCAGCATGCTACCTCCACGCGTTCCAGAGAAAAAGGGTCTTGACAGACAGACAGATAGACAGACGGACAACAATATGATCCTATAAGGGTTCCGTTTTTTCCTTTTGAGTTACGGAACCCTAAAAATGAAGAAATGTTACCTATCTTATTTTATTGTAGATCGCATGTAATTTACCTGTGTATCACAAATAAATGGCTTAGTTGATTACAAATATCTTTCTGTTATGCCGATTAATTCTTTCGAAAATATTTTCACCCATAGAGTATAACATTTTTTAAAGTAAGATCTCCTTTTTGTATTTCAGAAAGGCCTGCTCCCCCCGCCCCCCTCTGGGTCCTCAAGCCGCGGCCGTAACACCCCCGCGGCCACCTCCCGCACTATCTTCAGTCCCAACAAATCCCAGCCGTTGCCTTTCGACTTATCAACCAATACGGAGTTTGAACCGGCTACTGCACCCGCTCCGTCATTGGTCGACAATATACAGGAAGCGCCGGTGAGTGAGACGTCGTTGAAGTGGTATAGGCTTTGACGTTAATGTAACTTTTGGATGAAACAATTAAACTCATTGTTTAAAGATAACTCACATTGTTGGTGGACCACGACCGTTGCTAGTCAGTCGAAATGTCAGATCTTCTAGAAAAAAGCAAATTTGAATGATGAAAATTAAGCTCGCATAGACTCGTTTGTATATTACTCTTGTAGTGAACAATAAGGAGTAGGAGCTCCATAAGAAAATAAATTCAGCACGTTGTTTATTTTAGAAATAAAATGTACAAAGCACAGTGTAAAGACGGTTGGTAGAAGAATTCAGTTCACAGAAGGTGACCGACAATTTGTACAAGCTGTACAGTATTACTTTTATGGTTAGTTGATCTTCATTGTTTGTAAGGAGAGTAAGACAGCCGGTGTAAATACGGGCACCAGAGGCATTTCACCTTTGCTCTCTAGGTTGGCAACGCATCTGCAAACTCTCCAGGGTTGCGGGTGTCTATGGGCAGTGGTGATCACTTACCACCAGGTGACCCACTTACTCGTTTGCCTTCCATGTCGTATAAAAAAAACTAACATTTCGGTATTTTGTCATTGACGACCTATTTTTGAAAATATCTTGTGACTAATTGACAGTTATTAGACTAATTATATTGTGTCAGAACAAATGGGACGTTGGTTAGATATTTTTATACTTGTCTAACCGTTGTTATACTATTTCCTGCAAAGGTAGGTCATAATATAACATTGTATAATATACTAACATTTATATTATACATTCTAATTAGTTAGATCAGATGAAAGTGCAAATAAAGATAAATGCATGTGGGAAGTTTTGATATACATCATTATGTATGGTTTGGGTACTAATCTAGCTGAAATTTAATAAATTACTTTTAGTCAGTAAATCCTACGCTTTATGCCTAAGTGTTAACAATGTACAGGGTGGTAAAATAAAAACAATTTTTTGAGAATGTTATCTACTAAAAATTACAATAACGTTAAAATGCCTTCAATTATCATTCAGCTTTAATTGCTACTTAATATTTGCTTTGTGCATGCAATCCTGCTTCATATAAACTATTTCATCTGGTTCATTAAGACCACATGTTGTTTTTAAACATCTGTTATTACTTAAGATGTACCAAAGATACGTACTATATCCTTAACATGCTGTGATGTGACAATCCATGTGGTCGTAGTGAATTTAACTAAAACTTTTTGCTTAATTGCTTTTAAAATATCTACACTAATGTAACACTTTCCATTCCATTTGAAACATATACAAAACAGTACCATTGTACGGTCAAGAACAGTAAATATTGTGGAGCTGAGAGCCTTTTCCACAATAAATATAATGACATGTTCTATACCAGCTAAGCAAGTCAGTTCGACATTTCATTGTGACAAGGTTCGCAGCTGCTCAACGTTTACTGTAGTTGATTGTACAGCAATACCACAATATCACGCTGCAGAGTTGTTAAACTTACATTAAACCTGCATGGTATTTAGAACTTCACTCAATTCGTGTCCATAGTTCATAAACATTTGAATAGTAATTTCTTATCATTCTAAGATCCACTCATATTCTGTCAAAAAAAAAATGGATTTGGAAATTGATTCAACAGTAATGTAAACTTTCCGTTGGTTACAAATAAATAACAATTTGTTATTTGTGCGAAAGGTTCATAATTGTTTTCTTGAACTAATATGTACGAATGTATGTCTTTGAGTAAGCATTGAATTTTTGAATTGAAGCCACATTTTATGAGAAATATGTTTGTATTCACTTAAAATTATACAGTTTCATATTTATTTAGAAATATCATTTTGCAGTTCTCATTTTACGTCACGTCAGATCATTTCGTTGATTAATGGAGTAAATTTCTGTTAATTTTATCAATTATCGGTCTCAATCGTAACTGGCATTGCGTTACGCGTTTTGCAATAGATTATTCTGGTATTGTTTAATTAACAAGATATCATTATGGGTAACACAAAAATGCGATGATTATTCGAATACTCTTACGATTACATTTTAGCCTTTATTTCATTCATGAATGTGACAGGTGACAGGTAATGATAATTCGATCTAAATTTCGTAGCCAATATGGCGTCCGGTTTAATACGGAACTCCTAAAGTCAGTAAAGTATTTCTAAGGCCAATTTGCACCGACCTGTGCTAACCCCGGTTTAGTGTGTAACCAAAGTCTGTGCAAGTTGGCCTGATTGTCATAGTCACTTGCCTGTCACGTATATGTAATTTGGCCCTGATCTCGTTAATGTCTGCAACTGTCTTAATGGATGAAGACAGCCGTACTTTCTTCTAGGGCTTTCTTCTAGGTATAGTGTCAGCGTCGCGTACATAAGCATCTTACTCGGGGTCAGGATATATTGACTTACGACCTTAAGCAACTTTGACTATCTTCTCTAGTAGTAAGCGCGCAATCTCTTCCGCACACGATTTGTTGTCCATTGCAGTGTCATTTAAGAAGGATACAGCTACCTTACCCCTTTTACACTAATAAGATAAATTGAGTCAGTTCCATTTACATTGGGGCGTTCGGTCGACTACTGTAGTAACTGTACTGTGTAATTTCGGGGGTAATAATACGCCTAAGTTTATACTCTAAAATATAGCGCGTAATCCGCGAGGATGGTAATTTATGGAGGACTGTGAACGTCTTGTCCTCAGACTAAATAGTTTGTTGATATGTCTTTTTGAAAATAAGCTCCACGAATCTTTTGCAACCACACTTGCATGTCCCCTCGTACGTAGTGAGTGTTGTGTCCGTGAATGTTCGCTTCAACGTACCCGCGTCGACTCCGAATACTCAATAGAGCGAGTAACAAGACAATAGTAGTAGCTGCGTCTCTGTCCCCCCTGCACACGGTGAATGCTTGAGCGTTTTGATCTGCGTTTTTACTGGCCAAGAACCATTGACGAAAGTGCAACTGGTAACAACTACTTTAAATTTATTGTAACCAAAAAAAACCTCCTTTTTTTTAAGTCGGTTTAAAAAAGTTGCTCCAGTCGTTTAATATTGAAAATGGTTTAGATTATGATTTAAAGAAATACATTTGATGACTTTTAACGCCATTATTGTTACAAAAAAAAAAAAACAATTGCGTATTGGCATGATTGATAGATAAGACAGAGTCTTTGAGTAATAGTCATTTACAATATTTCAAACATAAAACATAATCCTCCTGGGGCAGTGCAGTTAATAAGTTTTTTTTTATAAAGTGTCCCTGGTGCAATGAGTTCGATTGGTATTACAATAAAAGCGGTCGATGTGAGTATTTTACGCGTTTTTATTTATTGCATTTTTTTTTCACAAAAATAACAGTAATGGGCCAGACCTTTTTGTTTTATTTTTTCAAGTTGTCACTTTTGTCGATGATCGGTAGCGCGGTTGAAACGTTTGAAGTATGGAGTGGTAGGCTTTTCCTTAATTCGTTATATTTTATATAAAAAACAGATTATTACAAAAAATCCCTTTTCTTCGTGTACTTATAATTTGTATAACACTAAATTTTATAAAAAAAAAGCAACTGCGTTATCGTTAAAGATAGCTGTTAGTCCACTACCCGTACCTTCGCTACTTGGTTCTATATAAATAAAATACACATTAGAGACAAAAATTTAAATAGCACACAATTTGTTAATGTGACCAATAAAGCGAATACCTATCTTAGTATTATACGCCCTATGAAATATAACGAATTAAACAAGTGCGTACCCCCGACCGTGGACCGCCCAGGCGCCCACGCCCAGTCGCCCAGTCGGCCAGAGAGCCGCCAGCCGCCCGTGACTGCGCTGACCCGCTGCCCTGTTGCAGGTCCGGCCCGCCGCCGCCCCGGCCCTCAGTTACGACGTATTCACCGAACTAGACCCCCTCGGCACCGGCCGGAGTAAACCTTACGTTGACAAAAAACTCTTCTTTCAGGAGCTCAAAAATCCGCCAAAGAAAGTGCTCAAAGACCTCGTACCCACACAGCTCCTCACCGACACACCAGCCGAGAAGCCGGGCGACTGTCAGACCATGACGTCACTGTCGCGGCAGTCCGGGGGGACGGTGTCGGTGGGGCGGCCGCTTTGCGCGGGGCACTTTTTCGAGACGGTCGATCCGTTCGAAGAGACCGATCCGTTCGACAGCGCGGATCCTTTCTCGGAGTCGTTTAAGGACGATCCGTTTACGAGTATGCAGGAGTTCCCGAAGGTGCCGCGGGATCCGGGGGCGTTTCTGCGGGACGAGGGCCAGCGGAGGCTGGCCGGGGGGGGCGCGGAGGAGGACGAGGCGCGCGACGTGTTCAACGGCCCGCTGCAGGTGACGCTGCCGCCCGAGCCCGTGCCTAAGTCGCCGAGGCCGCACAGACAGGTACTATACTTGTTAACCAGTGTCAATTATTTTTTGACAACCTTTGAACTGTTGAAAATTTTCGCTGTCGCGGATCACTTCTCGTAGCTATACTTTACATGCAAACCGTAATTGCAAAGTAACCGATGGCTATTAGCAAACTGCACTCCCTGACCCCTATCCAGCTTCGGTCGTCTCTTCGGGGAAAATTCTCCCATTTATGGCCGCCACACGCTTCCAGAACAAGACAGACACCAGTACCATTCGTCAGCGGCCGCAGCCGAGTTGCAAGCTGAGCGCGGACAACGCGTCGCCGCCGCCGCCGCTGCCGCCCAAGAAGATCGGCGAGCTCGTGCTCGCGCGCCCGCCGCCGCGCCCGCCGCAGCACGACGAGGACGGGCCGCCGCTGCCACGACCCGTCAGGAAGAAAGAACCACTGGTAAGACCGCTTATTGAGCTGCAGAGAAATACGCCATGGCTTTAAAATGTGTGCTTATGTATGGTGTGGTGAGGTAAGTCATGTCAAGAGGGGGCTGTGTTGGGGCGGCATTTTACCAGATCGAATGATTTTTGCTGAATCAGTCCTAACTTGCTTATTCTAGCGACAAATCTATGTGAAATACTCGAAATTATGTGCCTCTGTCTTTCGTCGTGTTCGCTGATGATGATCGTTATCCGTCGAAAATACATTGAAAAAATATACGATAAGGTAATTGACGAACGAGCAAGTGGGTCACCTACTGATGGTAAGTGAGCACCACTGTCCATAGACATCCGAAACCCCGGGGGGTTTGCAGATGCGTTCCCAACCTAGAGGGCTAAGATGAAACGCCTCTTGTGCCTGTGATTTTCTGGGTTGTCTTTCTCTCCACGCCGAAACACAACAGTGCAAGCACTGCTGTTTAGCTTCAGGACTAGTGAGCAAGATGGTGGTAGGGATCCGGATGGACCTCGCACAAGGTCCTACCACCCGAAATTTACGTGAAACTGTTGTCTGTAGGCTGACCGGAGCATGAAGCCACGTCTATCATCAGCGGCGACAACGAGCAGCGAAGACGAGTACCTGTCGCCGGCGCCGCCGCCGCTGCCCGCCGCGCGGCGCTTCGACATCACGCTCAGCCAGCTGCTCACCTGCAGCATGGACGAGCTGGCGCACAGGTCAGTCGGGGCTGGAGTACTAGGTACTAAGCAGATTCCCACCATGTGACGTTACATAATATGAGAGGTTGAGCATAATAAACGTAGTAAGTACTGATAGGTTTATTATTCAAATGACCGAATAGGTGTTTCGTCGATTATTTTATTGCACAACGGGTTCTTGGCATAAAACATACCTAAATATCAATTTTTTGTGACAACCAAGCAATATTTTCCGTGCTGATAAAAAAAGACCTGGAAATGATTCTGGCTGATTATTATGCCACGGTATACAAGACCAACAGTTTCCGTGTATCAAAGTAAAGAAGCTTGTATTTCGTTTTAGATTACGAGTTCCTGCCGCGACGTTGTCGTCCATGACTCTACCTCAACTCACAGACTACCTCCGGTCGTACCTAGCGGCCGACAACGACAGAGCGGTAACTATCCAACTTACCGCCATTTTTGTAACATAAAATACCTGCATCACTAACACAAATCTTTTTACAGCATATCCACATAGGACCCTCAATGCCTTCAATGCCTTTAATGAAGACAGAGAAAGATAAACCATCGTTCACTATACCTATTTCAACTGTAGTAACAGACAAACCTCCACCAACCGCTCCTCCGATACCTAAAGATTTCAAGCCTCAATTCGAAGACAACTTCGCCCCTCCCGAAGTAAACGACACATTCGTAGCGAATTTCGATGATTTCGACAAAAAGGCTAACCCTTCTTACGATAGATACGCGGCGTTCAGAGAAATACAGGAGCAAGAACTAAAAGCGAAGTCGATACTAGACCCTATAGATGACAAGAGCGTAGACTCCGAACCGAAACAAGACTCGGACGAAAAAGAAGAATTAGCAGCCATTAACATAATGCGAACTAATCAAGAACGGGAAGAAATTAAAGAAAATAACCGTAGCCCCTTAAAAACCTTAGACGAATTAACGCTAGATTCCTTCAACATGTTCCGAAAATCCGTGAGTCCGAAACCGACGCAAATCGATCTGAAAATCGAGGACATAAAGTCGGTTATGAAGAACTTACAGTTGGAACAATCTAGAAGATCGGTATCGCCTAGAGAGAACACTAACGAAGTTACGAGTAAGACTGAGAATGCTAACGATAGATACGCAGCTTTAAGGGAAATCACTATTACGGAACCACAGGACGAGTTCGAATCGATACCGCCTGAAGCACCGAAGGAACGAAAGCGTTCTGATGAGAAATCGGACGGTTTCGACAACTCCGATTTCTTCGATTGCATCGACAATAGCAGTCTGTCCTTTTCGCACGTGGAAGATGCGTTTAGAAAGAGCCCGGTGGTGAAAGAGAAAGAAGAAGTGAAAGTTGAGGAGAAAAAGGAGACGGTTGCGGAATTGGCGCCCGTTCGGGATTTGCAGCCGCCCGCGAGGCTCTCGGCGGGCTCCATCAGCGATGTGGCTAGTGGGTCATCCCCGGATACCAAAGGTAACGATTTTTTTTATATACGACGAGGAAGACAAACGAGCAAGTGGATCACCTGATGGTTAGTGATCACCACTGCCCATAGACACCCGCAACCCCGGAGGGTTTGTGCGTTGTCAACCTATAGAGCTAAGATGAAATGCCTCTTGTGCCCGTAATTACACCGGCTGACTTACTCTCCACGCCGGAACACAACAATGCAAGGACTGCTGCTTCTGCTTAGCGGCAGGATTAGCGAATAAGATGGTAGCGATTCGGACGGACCACGCACAAGGTCCTACCAGCCTATTTTGTACATTTCTTTTAAAGTTTTTTTTGCTTGCATTAAACACAGAAACATTTTAGAGATTATTTGCTAGACTGTGACAAGAAATTAGGTAGATTTCGTTCTTGACTACTACTAGAGAGCAGAACTTGATCTTATTTTAAAAACGTTAACTAAGAATAAAGTTAAACGCAAACTGACGAACGCAACTGACGCAAACATTAGCCTACCATAAACCATAACCCATTAACACTGAAGCCAAGTCGGCTAGGGAAAAATACAGTCTAATTGAAAAATATTTTTCTAAGGTTTCATTTAGTGTTTAATTTTTTATCGTTTCTGTCATAAACAAGCGCGTCAACATAGTGGATTGAGGTTAACTGTCACTTCCAGTGGTCAAGAAGTTATTCAGTGATCTCGTTTACGAGTGGGTGGGGGCATTCGTATTTGATATTGTGGTCATGAGAAATTTAGTCACCGGGTGAGATTAAAAAATACGAACTTAGAAATCAGTGAATTTAGTCACCGGGTGAGATTCAAAAATACGAACTTTTTAGAAATCGGTAAATTTAGTCACCTGGTGAGATTCAAAAATACGAACTTTTTAGAAATCAGTAGATTTAGTCACCGGGTGAGAATCAAAAATATGAACTTAGAAATCAGTGAATTTAGTCACCGGGTGAGATTCAAAAACACGAACTTAGAAATCAGTAAATTTAGTCACCGGATGAGATTCAAAAATACGGACTTAGAAATCAGTAAATTTAGTCACCGGGTGAGATTAAAAAATCGACACACTGATGTTTGTGTTCAGAGAAGTGCGTGTCGGGGCGCGGCACGGCGCGCGCGGGGCGCTGGGCGGTGCTGGGCGCAGCCGCGTCGCCCTGGTCGTCGGACTCGCGCGACAGCGAGCCGCGCCGCGCCTGGCGTGAGGGCCGCCGCCGCCGCCACCACAGCCCCGCGCAGCCGCGCTCCAACACCGGTAACTAGCGCCACCGGACTAATAGAAATTAAAAAACAAAAAACCGTTCAAAGACAGTTTTTCACTAAAAAGACATGTCAAGATTGTTTACCTTCTTTCTAATGCTAAAAAAAAAACTGAGTATATTAATTAGGCCTCTAAAGTCTCAATCTCATCTAAAAATTTATGTGCCCGTACTTTCAGAGTCAAAATTGGTTACATAAATCACAGTAGAACGTGTCAACGAGGGTTCACCAATTAGAAAGCCACAGCCACAGTAACCGCTGACCAAGGCGTCTGCGTCTCTTCAACTTTGCATACAATACAACTGTAGCTCGTACCGCCATGTGGTTGCAGTGCAAACATCATCGTCATCGCGCGACGTGTCCCCGTGGGACGAGGAGCCCCCGAGCCGGCTGCAGCGGCCGCCCTCGCACCATCGGGACAGGGAATCCAGGTTGCCATTACTTTACTTACCACTTTGCGGGTTTTATGATTATGATTATGACTAGCTGTTGCCCGCGACTTCGTCTGCGTAGATTTCGGTTATCGCTATCCCGCGGGAACTATACAATTGTCCCGGATAAAAAGTAGCCTATATTATTATTCCTCAATATTCAAACTATCTTCTTGCCAAATTTCATCTAGATTGGTGCAGCGGTTTTTCCGTGAAGAGGTAACAAACAGACAGAGAGACAAGAGTTACTTTCGCATTTATAATATTAGTATAGAAGAATAGATCAGTATAGATCACATACACCCGCGTTTCGTCAGTCTACCCGTGATCATGTTTTAGGCTTATCTTATGTTAAAGTATGTATTTTCGTTTTGAAACTAGTGGCTCTGTGAGCTGTAGACCTCGCTCGCTACCTCATTTTTGAACATTATCCGGTTTTTTTTTATTTCTCAAAAACAAATCGACAAAAAAAACACCGAACCTGATCACAAAATTTCACGAAGATCGGGTAATTTTTGAACATTTTTCGTTTTATAAACGTTCCATAGTGCCTAACAAACTTTCTAGAGCCGTGTGATCTGACATTTTAATTTAGCGACTCCTTTAATTAATATTACAATTTTCCAGACACAACTCATCCGGTTCAAGAGAATGCTTAGATTCCGGCAGTGGGCGGGAAAAGGACAAGTTGAGAGACAAACGCGACAGCAGAGACAGAGATCGAGACGTCAGTAGAGACGGGAGGGAGTCGAGAAGAGACTCCGGTAGCGGACGCGACCGTCGAGACGTTAGCAAAGAGAGGGACCACAGAGACCACAGGAGAGATCGAAGGAGTCGAGACAGGGAGAAAGACACGTGGGATAGAGATAGGACTTATAGTAGAGAAAGGGATTATAGGGACTCGAGGAGTAGAGAGAGGCCACCGGCAGACTACAGAGACAAGGAGCGCGATCGACATAGGAAGCCGAGGCATTCTTATGATGAAGATGAAGAGTAAGTGTTATTTTTTTATTTGATTTTTATTTATGGGTTCTTTGCGTGATAAAAATAGAAGCCTTAGAGATATTATCTATGTGAAGACCCATTGCATACTTTTTTTTTCGTACAATAAAGGTGTTTACTTACTTATGATTTCAATGGATTAGCTTTTTTATTTATTTTTTATTTTACGGTTTTCCCGTTAAAAACGAATAATAAAATTAAATGAAAATAATATTCAACTTTAAATGCTGACTAAAATAAGAAAACACAGACAACCAGAAAAATATTACTTATATGAACTCACCCCAGGGGATCGAACCCATGCACTAAAGTTACTGCAAAAATATATCTATCTTTCTAACGAAGTTTTAACTGTAATTTACTTTTGGTAGTAACTTTAATCTGTGGGTATAAGCACGTGATCCAGGTTCGATCCCGGGATTGGTCTTATTTTTCTGGTTTTCAGTGTATTCTTGTTTGAGTGAGTATTTAAAGTTAAACAATTGATACACTTTTAAAGTATTTATGTGTATTTGAATACATATTTAGCAACCTTCATAATCACTTCCACTTTCGCGACGTCCACTATTTGGATCCCCCCAGCACAAATGTTGTATGGAGAGGATCCAAATAGGTGATCCTAGTGGTCATTCCACTTTGATGATGTTGGTTTGATTGTAATGTGATTGTAATGTTTTGTGTTGTTTAGTTACAGCGACGGATGCGGGTCGGGGCGGTCGTCGCCGCGAGACCGGTGGTCTGACCAGCGATGGCGAAGAGATGGTAATGAATATGATCACAGTAGATTATTGTAGATGAGACAGTATTATTCTAAATTTTTTACTTTTACGGTTTACCTCCCCGTATCTGTGTACATACTTTAGCAACACGCAACCACGTGCACGTAAGCACGTGACCATGTACCTGTATACATACTTTAGTGTATGGGTAAGCACGTGATACGGAATGTCAAGTACCTGGGTCCGATTCCCGGGGTAAGTCATATTTTTTCTGTGTATTCTTGTTAGTATTCGGGTATTATGCAATTTTCCGGGATAAAAGATAACCTACGTTTTAATCTAGGGTACAAGCTTCCTATTTCAAATTTTGTCCAAATCCGTCCAGCCGTGTTGTGTGGTTGAGTAACAATAAATATCCACACTAAACATTCAAATTAGTTAGATATACAACCGTGTGGTGCCGGTCGAACCGTGTGGAGCCGGTCGAACCGTGTGGAGCCGGTCGAGAATTGCACCATCCCATCTCTTCCCGTGGGTGACGTAAGAGGCGACTAAGGGATAAACCGAAGGATGGGCAGCAGCGTCCTCCGCGAACTATCGGGTATAACTGCGGTCGCCAACCCGCCTGCCAAGCGTGGCGATTAAGGCATTTCCCCCCCAATGGTACAACATGGAGAGCCTTGGGGGAGGCCTATGTCCAGCAGTGGACGTCTTTCGGCTGACATGATGATGAAGATATACAACACCATACACACTACCAACCTCACATATAGGTACGCTAATTATGGGTTACCATATGCGTAATTGACATATTTGTATGTTATTTTTCAGATCGCAATTACGGCTCACTAGGTTGGCGGGAGACGCGGCGAAGGAACGAAGCGAGACTAGTCGAGGAGCATAACGAACGGAGGTACATTTGGGACAATCAACTTTTTGCCGCTCGTTGCCATGGAGATGTCCCCTGAGTCACTCGTCTAAAATAAGATACTACTCCGTCAAACGCTAGGAGTTTCGACAGTTATATGCTAATTCCTTTATGGCTCATCTCCTAAGCATGCAAATCCTGACTTTCTAGGGAGTGGGGCCTTAGAAAAACATATTTTTGTTGTGTTATCTAGGGGACATCTCCATGGCAATGATGGGAATGAAAAATTTGTTGACCCATTTCCATTGGAAATAAACGACAAAGACAAGTATTTACAAATATTATGCATCATTTGGGTTTTAAGCTCAAGCAGGATCTCAGTAACGAATGCCGAGTTATGACTCGAGCTCTTCAATAGTTTTGGCATTTTCTTGGCACTGCGAAACTCTATAAATCGTTTTTGTAATTGAAATCAATAGTAACATCTGTTAACCCGTCTGTCCTACAGACAGCAAACTTCGAATAAACTTTAACTTAATAAATTAAATGAAGCCCCTTTATTTTGCAAAACTAAAAAGAGAATTCAGGAAGAATTCAATTTTATGTCTACTAAAAATGTGTAATAAAATAAAAATACAAAAATACTGCCAAAATATATTGATGATGGTTCAAAACAAAAATGTTTTAAGTAAGCATCTATTGCTAATCATTTTTGACATTCAACGCTATGATTTATGACATAATTTTGAACGGCGGAAAAATTCATAGACGACGTTTATGCTATGTCCTGCCAATGTATCCTATTAGATACACTGTCAATTATAGGGTTAAAAACCTCTTCTTGCTTAACCTAATCCTAATAGAAAACAAATGAACTTTCAGATACGGCTCGACTCTAGGCTGGCCCTCGCGTCGCAACAACAACAGCGCGTCGCGTCGCGAATCCGACCGTGACATTCGCGACCCACGGGACCCACGGGACCCCCGTGACCCCCGTGAGCCGCGTGACCCCCGCGACCCCCGGGACCCACACTCCCGCGACCCGAGAGACCCTCGCGATATAAGAGACCCTCGTGATTCCCGCCGGCGTACGCGCCGCGAAGAACAGCGCCAAAGGCCGAGGGATTATAGATTCTCCAATGACTTCTCGCCGAGAGAGCGAGAGCATGCGAGTCCGTTTGATAATGATTATCAAGAGCCAGCGCCTGCTGTTAAGAAGAGAGCGCCGTACGCTAACTTAGAGGGGACTAGGTGAGTTAAGCCGAGCTGTTCCTCCCTCTGGACCCATTGATCTTACAATGAAACTTCAAAAATCGATAGTAATAAATTCATATGAATTAATGTTTTTCACCTTACCAGCTCGGAAAGGCTTTCTTATCATTCGATATTAAGAAATTTTTGATTTGCCCCTCCCTAGTAAGATAGTAGTAGCGATCCGGACGGACCTCGCACAAGGTCCTACCGCGATATTCGCGACCTAGAGAATCTCCGTGACCCACATGACCCCAAGTGATCCCACATGATCCACGTGACCCCACACGAACCACGTGACCCCATATGAAGTCCACACTCCCGCGACTCTCGCGGTTCCCGCCGTCATACGCGCCGCGGCATATGTATAATATCTACATAATTTCCAGATTCGCCTTCGAGCCGGACGAAATAACCGCGTCACCGCTGTCGACCGGCAGCGCGCGCGCGCACGAGTCGGACTCGCCGGCGCCGCGGTTCCGCTTCGACTCGGACTCGGTGTCGCCGCGCTCGCTGTTCGAGGACGACTTCGCGACGCTGGGCACGCCGCGCGCGCGCGCCGCCTCCATCGCCGAGGAGGACGAGCACGTGCCGCCGCTGCGCGCGCGCGCCCCGCCCCAGCCGCCCCAGCCGCCCCAGCCGCACCAGCCGCCCCAGCCGCACCAGCGGGATATTAAGAAGTCCGAGTCCGTCAATATTTTCACTAGGGTGTCGGATCCGTTTGAAGGTTAGTTAGATCAAGTTAACTCTTTACGCCTAGTGCGATTTATCAACCACATAAGTGTAGTTACAATTTGAACCCTAACATCAAGATTTAAGATTCAATTTAAATTGAATTTGGATCAATCAAATTTTCATTGCCGCTCGTTGGCGTGGAGATGTCCCCTGGGTAACTCGTCTAAAATATTTTTTTCTTAGGCCCCACTCCCCCGAAAGTCAGGATTTGCATGCTTTTGAGATGAAGCAAGAAGGAATTGACATATAACTGTCGAAACTCCTGACGTTTGATGGAGTGGTGCCTTAGATAATCTTATTTTAGACGAGTTACCCAGGGGACATCTCCATGGCAAGAGTGGCAATGAAAAGTTGATTGACCCATGTTCGGTGCATCCGAACACCTTTATGACGTCAGTCGTTGGCGGCTCCCGCCTTTATGTAAGTTAGTGCTCTTTACGGTATTATCGCGACCGGGTGCATTCCTAACATTAACATTTTTACCTAATCTATATACAAGTAATAAAGTAAAGTTATTAGTGCATACCAGAAGTATTTTACTCAACAATCAACATAACAAACGCCACTCCCCGAACAACCAATTTCTTAGAATAGTTTCTTGCCTTAAAATAATTGCCAAACACTATTACTATTGTGAATATACATTTAGTTTTTTGCTAAGCCGCCTAGATTGGTACAGCCTGAAAAAGGGTTAATCATTTGCTCGATATAAAATCAAAGACAAAGAATAATAATTTACGTCCCACTGCTGGGCACAGGCCTCCTCTCAGAGTGAGAGGGCGTCGAAATAATAATATTAATTTCAATGATAATTTCGTTCCTTCGTTCGTTGTTTGAAACGAACTGTCAGAAAGAGTGGTCAATTGGGTCTTTTATGAGTGTCCAACTCTGGCGCAGCAGTAACACATATACTTCCCCATTCTTCATTGATTAATTTAATTGTAGATGACGCGTTCTTCGCGATCACGGGGACGGAGCGGCCGGCGCGCCGCGAGAACTGGCCCGGGGACTTCCAGGGCTTCGACAACGCGTGAGGACGTAGCGTGCGCTTCGTCGTGTGACGGGAGTACGGTGGGACCTTTTAGCACCAAACTGACACTGGCCATTAGTAGAAAATATTTCGTATGTGTCTAAAGTATAAATATTCCCACAGTGTTTATTGACGTCCCTCCATAGTGGATTAACCGGCGTCGCGCGCTAGAGCGAAGTGTTTCGCGTTGTACGGGTTGGTGGATAATTGTTTTACTTCGGAAAGTTCGTATTTACGCGCGGACTGCTGTATGCTGGTGCCGCGTTGCTAGACTAACTTTGACATCACACCTGTATTTGATGCAAACAAAATAGTTGCATTGGTGTTTTTTAAACGTTGCTTTATCATGATTTGACTAAAATCTTTTGGATGTATTACGTTTTCAGTACATTACTTAATAATATTAATTTTATAGCTCAAAAAGGCTAGAGATATTTGAAAGAATTAGCAACTTTAATCTGTAATTTGTATAGACGCGGCAAAACGGTCGGAAATATTCGTGATATCCGACTTTACCCGATGTAAAGTTGTTATTCACTAACTGTTTTTAAAGTCGTACCCGTCTTCTAGAATATTAATGTAAGTACCGCAGCTATTTATACCTAACTATAAATTAGGCTACGCACCCATTGACCATTGGCATCCTAGTATTATGTATATTGTTGAGGCGTGTATGGGTTTGGAGCGGGCTCGTGTGCGTACATGCCTTTATACGCAACCTGTGATATGTATAAGCAACGCCCTATACAAATGCTTTGTTGATAATCCTTTTATAGTGCGATAGGCTTTACGAGTAGTAAGCTTAATTTCATTGGTCTCAGCGCACATACAATTCCTATAAGTACCTATGCATATCCGTATGGCACTTGCCAAGTTTATCGTGGGCTAACCTTAAAAAAAAACGGTAAACAGTCAAAGATTTGTATACTTAATTGTCCAGTAAAGACATTACGGGCGAAATTGTCACGTATGAGACGTAATGCTTGTCGTCCCTTTCACGCACATTGAATTACCATAAGCAAGAAAGGATTACTTACACGAATTCGACGCATCACGTGTGATTTTGTTTGGTCAAAGTCCTATCAATAAGTGTCTTTGTCTGCTAGTCAATTAGAATTAGGCGGAAGCATGGACAAATGGAGGTCTCGATAAACAAATTCGCCGTACTCTAAATCTTTAGATATACTAGGGTCAGTATTTAAAGTTTTTTGACGTTGAGATTTATTTGCGAAATTTACAGAGCTAAAATAATGTTTCTTTTTCTATGTGTATAGTTTAAAAATTACATGCAATCTTACGCCCGCGATTTACTGAGCGCGCTTACATTTATGTAAAATTTAAGGATTTCAAATACCCTTTTTACGGACAAATAACTGCCAAGGTTTAGCTTGGGTTTGTAAATTGTAAGAAATTTAAAAAATATTTTACATCCCATCTCTCGTGCTTCTATTCATTGTATGTAGACAAATCCAAATAACAACACTAGAATGTTAATTAATAATTTACACTCGTATTTTTTTAACTGGTCTCTGGCCATTTAAGGACAAAATACTGGATCAGAAAAGGGTCCAACTGTAAGTGTGAAGTCTGTTTTAAATTTTCTTGGACTTTTATACATTTAAATGCATTTCCTACCAAATAACATGATTTTTTTAAAAGTAATTTTTCAGGAAAAATCGATTGATTTAAATACTTTAGTTACTAGGTTATTAATGTGAATAATTTCTGTGATATTTTATTTTATTGTGATGTTTATTTATTAGTTTCTAATTTTACTTGAGACTGGATCATTTGCCAGGTTGAGTAATGACTCGTTTCAATGCTGCTTTTATTATTGTAATCGGTTACATTACACTAATCCAAAGTATTGTAAAAACATAGGGTGTTTACGATAAATGTATCTCCAATATGAAATACTCATAAAATATTTTATAGCTCTCAATGATATTCATGTGAACTAAAATGTTACCTATACTTAGTATTTGCGAAGTCAGTTTTTATATAAATGTATTGTATTTTTTGTACATAATGTAGTTAGATGAAATTAATTATGTGCAATTATTACCACCTTTACGGCGCAATACCAAAGGTTTTTTGTTCTGTAATTGTTGTGTAAAATATTTGGAGTTATTAAATTATAACATCATGAATGAAAATAGCATATAATTTATTGGATCCCCTACGACGCTTTTAAGCAACCACATCTTCAAATATTTGGGCGGTAATGTTATAATTATAAATTACGTATAGAATCAGGAAAACCGTATCTATTATCATACGCTCCATACCTCTACGGTCTTGTATTTCAGTCATTTAATTAAAAAGATATAGTCAGGACAGGATCGAGTCAGGATATAGTTGAATAATCCTAACTATCCTAATCCTAACTAATATTAAAATGCGAAAGTAACTCTGTCTCTCTGTCTCTGTCTGTCTGTTTGTTTCCTCTTCACGGTAAAACCGCTGCACCAATCTAGATGAAATTTGGTAAGAAGATAGTTTGAATATTGAGGAATAACATAGGCTACTTTTTATTAGGGAAAATTATATAGTTCCCGCGGGATAGCGATAACCGAAATCCACGCAGACGAAGTCGCGGGCAACAGCTAGTATGTACCTAAGTATGCTAAATTGGCTAATCTGTAAGAAAATTAAATGCTGATATTATGAAATTAAATTAAAATGTATAGATCCAGAACTACCAAGAGCATTGTGAAAGCAATCGTACCCGATTCATACTCAGTATAGCGTGGTATAGCCATGTATACAAAATAATTGGCAAGTAACTGTATCCAGTTCATTCTGTGTACATTTTCCGAAGTGGCCGGGCCAGTGAGTAATAGTGGCAGTTAACAAGGCCATAAAATTACAAAAAAAATAGTGGCAGTTTACCTGGGCCGCGTTTTGTAAAGCTACAAGTTGAGTACAAGTTACAATTTACAAGTGGAAGTCTCTTTCTAACAATAGGTGATAGAAAGAGACTTCCGCTTGTAAATTGTAGCTTTATAGCTTTATAATGAAACGGCCCTGATGATTCTTATTCGAATGTACAAATAGCGTAACGAAACGCGTTCTACCTTTATGCAAAACCTTTATGATCAGTAATCATTCAGTAATAGTTCAGACAAGTGTCGTCCGTGTTTACCTTGGTTACCTACTGTTTCTGGATAAACGGTTTGTTTGTTACAAGCTTTCATTTTTCTTTTATTCGCGAAATAATTCGCAGTGAGACTATCCAATAGGCAGAATAGGTTAAATAGAATACCTGCTCTATTCCGAACTAAATGTGTCGACTCGGCTGTCACTGTCAAGCTGACGTTGTCAAACACTCGTTCGTTCGTTTCGTTGGGTCAGTTTCACCGTTTCAGTTTCAGCTTACACATTTGTAAATTTTACCCTTGCATTTTTGCTTTCTTCGAATTCAAATTGACTGAATTCAGTTTGAACAGTATTGGATTACAACAGGAAGCAAAGTCTTAACCCTAAGCTATACAATGAGTATCTGTAACGTGGAAGTCGTGAAAATAGTCGGAAAGTACCTAAACGTGCCGGTCGGCACAGTCTGTTATAACACGGAAAAGGTACGCTTTTTTGATTAACAGTGTATTTTTCAAGGTTGCCTGAATTGCCTGATATTTATGAAATAAATGGTAACTAGTTATTTCTTAGTGAGCTATAAAAGCTTTGTGATGGGCTCTAACGTACAGTCAGCGTCATTTAGATGGTGACATCCAAAGTACTCAAATAGTTCGGTACACCATACGATTTGTATGGTGTACCGAACTATTTGATCACTTTGGATGTCACCATATATATGACGCTGACTGTACCGTCAAGTTTCCGTCGCTGTTCGTGCCACGTGAAATCGGTTATATGCGTGGCGTGCTTGTTTGTTAAACCCTAGAGCTTATTAAAATATAAACAGTGCTATAATTATGACCTTATAAATTCCCTAAGTGGTTTTAAAATCTTATGTTTTACATGGTTTTACTCATCTCAATATTTTTTTCCGCTTTACAGAAAGAGGCACAAACTGTTACTTTGTATTTAAATTGTCTCGTAGTCTCCTCTGAGGAGGCCAGTGCCTGCAGATGTGTACTTTTTAAATGCTTACTTCACAGGTATTAACAACCGTTCTAAACAAGCAAAGCATTGAAGGATTTGCCACAATAATAATGCGTCTTGTGGTGCAGAGTGGAGTAAAAATGTCACAGGAACAGACTCTACTTTGCTACCAGTGGCTAGAACATATCTCCATGTATGCCAACCAAGCTGCAGCCAACCCAACATTTGCTAAGAGCTTCTTGCAGGTACTAATAATAAATGGTTTTTATGGTTTAAAATAGTTAGTGAAACATTTTTTTTTCTCTATTTTACTCAGTGTACAATAATTATTTTTGTGTTCCAGGACATTAACAAAGCTTTAAGGGTAAATTCTTATTTAACTGGACAAGTACTGTCAATAGCAGATGTTGCTGCATACCACACCCTGTATCCATTACTGGTAAATATCAACATACTAGATCTATTAGTTCTGTCTGTTGTGTAGACCAACTATTATATGAGCAACTAATTGTAAAACTATGTACCACTTTGAAATGTTGAGAAGCACCAGACAAGACAAAATAGAATTTTTATTGTGTCAGTATTTAATCACTCTCTCACTCTGCATCAACACAACTTATACATATAATTGAAGAAACTGAATCACATACCCCTGTAGAACTTTTTCAGTATTAACTTCACAATGTTTACTTGTAAGTCAATGTGACTTTTGCAGCAAAAAGCTATGTCAAAAATTTAAAGCATGTATTTTTTTCAGGAGCGTCTCTCAATTTCGGAAAGAGAGTCATTATTGCATCTATGTAGGTGGTCAAAACATGTTCAGGCCCAGCCGAAAGTGTGTGTAAGCCGACCCCCTCTACCGTTGAACACTTTGACGCTAACACTATTGGCTCCAGCGGTACATTGAGTAATGTGTGAGGTATTATTAAAATTCTCATGGTGAGAGTTTTTGATATGTACAAGTAATAAAAATAGGCTTCAAAATTAAATTATTCCTTAGATATTTATAAGTTGCAAAGTATTTTCCTGTATGAATTTTTTTTATTTTAATTCGGTTAGCTTATCAGTAACAACTGAACAATTTTATTACCTAATGATTTTTATTATTGCTACGTTTCGTGCTCAATATACCTACAATTTATTTCCAGTAATAATGTTTCTTGCAAAGTTAACTATTTATATTTGGGTATACTTATCAAGTTACAGCATAATATGTGTAAATATTATAGTTTTGTTGTTAGTTTCAGTGCTTCATGCTATACATATAAATTTTATTTGCAATACTTCAATATTACTTACCTATGGATATTGGTATTCTTTGTGTTTTGTCGGCTATCTTTTTTTGAGCCTATTTATTCTCTTTATACTTGTTTAATCCTGACAATGACACACTCGCAATCTCATTCGCCATCTCTTTCCACCGCCATCTTGTACCATGTGACAGATAGAGACTTTGATTGAGATTGCAACTGTGTGCGCGTCAGGTTAACACGTGGAAGTAGTAATCATTCTTTATTTATCATCAAGTGCACAAACAATATTCCCGATGCTATTAGTTAAAGAAACATATTTACCATAATATTGTTTTATTTTAGTCAGTGTCGTCTCTGCCGTTTAACAATTTACTGCCAAGACAGATATTTCCTCATGAACTGAACAACGTGAGTCTGAATAAGCCTGTGTTGTACCATCCACAGCCGTTTTCCTACCCAGGTTATCCAGTGATATTGTATTTATAAAACTTGTTGTAAGAAATAAACCAAAGTGTCTCATTCAGACTGTATTCTGATTTGCTTCTACCCTAAGCTATGTACTACCTTATAAATAATGTACAGACAGTCCTTTATTGTTGCGAACGTTGAGGGAAGTCGAAAACCAGCATGAGTTGGTGAGGAAAAAGTGGTCGTACCATCATGGTGATGGGGATTACAACTTGCATAGATCTGATTTGAGTATGAAAAGCTACCATTCCTTTTTCTATTGATTGTCTCCGCCTATAGGCAGCAGATTTATTTTGGGTTGTTCTTAATTCTGTCCACTGTTGCTAGTCGTGCCGCCTGCCTTCCGATCAGAAAGCCGCAGCATCAGGCACCGTTCTAGTTTGTTAGAGTATAAACAACCATTGTCTTCGGCTTCTGCAATAAGAAGAGAAATGACAAATGAAAGCACACTTGAACCAGTTGTATCGTAAGCGTGACACGCAAGAAAATTCTCTCACTATAATAAACGCAGTTAGGCACAACAGTTTTCCTTGTCAGTCAATAATAATAATACCTAAATATCTTTGGGAACTGTATCTCTCTCATGTATTGTGAAAAGGTTCCAAAGTGGGTTCAACTTATACTTCTATAAGTACCTGTACGTAATCTAATTTCATGGCATTTGTTTTATTATGTCGCCTATCGGAACATGAGTTTTCCAATTATCCTTCCTCCGTAGTGTATTAGCGGTTATGGAAATCTACTTGCTACGGGAATCTAGGACTGATGTTTATCGATAGGTATCTTATACATTGTTTAAAGATTGAGGCAGCTATACCTGACTGTAGCTCCTGAAAGCACGCCCTGGTCTGGTCGTGCAAAGCGACTCGCGACTGCTGCGATGTGACCGACGATTGTATGCGGTTCCAGAGCTCGCTCTCGCGGGGAATACCTCTAGTGTCCACCTGTTAAACAATTTGTGTTACCTTATCTACACTATCAAACAGTAGTTGAAAGTTGTTATAGTTTATTATACTGAGGTTGCTTACCACTTGTAGATTGGCGAAAACGCATTGGCTGAGGCACTGGAACAATAAGGCATAGTTAGGTTAGGTCATTTTGCTATTTATTTTCTGTAGGAGCTAAACTTTTTAGATACCGCCCACTGACTTGATAGAAACAGACATCCATTGTAGTCTAAATAATCATAATACCTTTTCTGTTTAGTATGTAGGTAGGATATCTTTAGGTGGTAAGTAAGAACTACTTTTTTGTCTCGTCGAATAACCCAGAAGGTGCCCAAATCAACTTACTTGATCGGAGTCTGGCTTGTTAAGCAGGGGCTCGCTGCGTCTGGTCCTATTAAAACTTCCAGTTCCAGTCATGTTCCCATAGTCCCCGCCATTCGCGGGTCTCGGCACTGCTTTCACCAGCTTCTCCCCTCCACTCCCTGAGCCGTAGCCCTCGTAGTCAAAGTCCGTCGCATTTAAGACGTGCATTTGGTCTTTTAAGCCGGTCGTGTTTCGTCTCTCATGCCCGTATTGGTTTAGATCCTGCTTAGCATTGTCGATTCGCGCAGTCCGGTCGGAGTATTGGTCTTCGTATTCATCGGACCGACGCGATCGCTGGTTAGTATTCTCTTTGCTGTCATCGCCAGGGTACGAGCAAGACCGGAGCGCCTCCGCTATCTCGTCCTCTAGCAAATGAATGTTTCCATCCCCAGTACACGTGATCAGCACTGGCAGCAGGGTCAGAATAACGATTGCTGCCAACATCGCAGAGTGAATGGTTTTCAGCGCGGTGGTTTTGGATTATAAGCGCCTTGTTACAGGAAGCGGCCATCTCTGCTGACAGATGGCTGACAGGACCATTGTGATCTGATGGCTGAAATTGTGTTGGTGCAGTGCGGCCGCGGCATTGGTGCCGACATTGATTCTAGTTAGTGACAAATGATTATCTAGTAACCTTTAGAAAGTTACCATAATGGGAGCGATCTGCCGGTGGCGGCATATTAGAGGCATTACAGCCTAATGTACCTACTTGCTTGCACCACGTTTTTTGCGAATTGCATACCTATATATTGATTCAAACGCGTGGCCTAAGTCATACATAAATAGGTAAGTACCTTATGTATAATAATTTCGGTCTTAGTTAGGGCCCCTATTAATTTAATATTTACAAGTGCAGTTCGAACTAAACCATATCCGAAGCCAGGCAATTTGTAAGCCCTCTAGGAAAAAGATGATGAATTGATGATAGAAGTCAAATAAAACAAACGCACAGTTCATCAGGACGTACCATTTATTTACCTTACCCCTTACCATAATGCCCCCACTTTCCGTTCCCCCATCCACTCCACGAGGCCCCACCACTGCCTCCATACACCCTAGTCCCAGGCAGTCCAGACCTATACAAGCCATAGCTGCTTCCAGCTAGCCCCGACTTCCCATAGTTAAAGATATCGTCCACAGTGGCATAGCTGCTGCCTATAATCCCAGTGCTTAGGCCAGTGTTTGAACCGTAAGATCCAGTCAGACTAAATGTTAGTGGTATATGGAGGCCCCTGATTCCGTAGTTGGTTGCCTGCCTCGGCCAGAAGGTTCGCCCTTGTGGTTCATCCAGTTCTACGGCCGCATCTGTAATGGAAAATAATATTTCTGATTTCAACTGAATATCACCATTATTTTTTGGGGTTTGCCTTTAGGATTTTCTCGTATCTACCTACCTAGATATTAGGTAGGTACTGTTCAAGTAATAGATCCCTTTAATATAACTTTATGTTTACATTATTGCAATTAGGTACCTACGTGTAACACTTGCAATACCTACTCATGTCATTGTTACTTATTCCATTTATGGATTCGAATCATCTTGTGTTGATGTGTTTGATTGTAGGGTACTTAAGGCAGGTAAAGATACCTTACCTACACAGTTTATATTTATTACGCATTGCTTAATGCCTTTGATGAGTAAATATTCGTCATCGTTCGGCCCTCTGCGATAATTAAATGACTTGTGTTTACGAGGCCGGTGATTCCCTTAAATCCGGATTTTGTCGCGTACCTTCTTTATTTCCAAGCATCGGAACGTCTTCATGCTTTGGAGGCAGTACTTCAGTTTCTAAGGACCTGGACCACTGTATCACTGCAGCCGGTTCACCAGTCAGTGGTGGACTTGGGGACAGGTACAGAGCGGGGTCCAGGACTGCCGCTTCCGCCAGGCTGAAGATGGCTAAATACAATGATAGGAATGGCTGAAACAAGTAGAGCCGTTTTTAATTGGTACCTAATGTAGGAGTCTACAAAAGATTAAGTAGGTAAGTACATGAAATAAAAAATATATGATACGTGTCTGTGTTCATGATAGGTATATACAGGTAGGTAATTAATGTAAAGGACGATTATATATGCATAATTTAATTATGCGCAAGTATTTTATTTGTTTGTACGAGTATGCATTATGTACAGGTAATTTGTTCCAGTAGGCTCTGTTTAAATACATTACACCATTACCTAGTAATAAGTACCTATAAGTATCTAGTATGATTAGAATAAAGTATGACCTAAGGTTTCTAGTTAAGCCTATACTATGAGTATTAACCCTGGCTCATTTGTATTTCCGTCTAGGTACATAAGATACGTATTTAGGTACTCCCATATTTGGTTAGTTCGATAAGTAGGTACCTACGGTGCAAAGAGAATATAACTACGTACGTACGGTGTGGTACGGTGTAAATTTCATGCCGTAGCATACGTTTCGATATTGTTCGCGTTAACGTGTAAATGCTATGAGATGAGAGCGCCTAGTGTAATCGCCGACCAATGCCCTAAGCACGACTTGTCGAATCCTGCGTTACGTTACGGTTATCGTATCGAGATCGAGAAATCTCATACTATAGCAAACCATAACACTGTAAGAGCGCGGGCGTCCCGCGGACAGTTGCCAGCCCGCTATAGGGAGGAATAGCGCGACCGCTATCGCCGTCACGCTCATACTATTGCGCCCGCTTAAAGCTCTAGTACAAGCACAGTTGCCTTGACGCCTCGGAGCGGTCGGTCGATTTTATATTATGCGCGCGCGCTATTTCGCACACCTATTGTCCTTGTATTGTTTGTGTCCTTTAGGGCAAGAATCTGTGTACCTAGTTTACATATCTCGTGACTTTTGTAACCATACTAACAATAATTACGGTCTCAGCCACTACTCAGTGTGTTTTATTTAATCTTCTTTGAGGTTATCCCTCATAATACTAGATTTTAGTTCCAAATACGCTCACGGGCGGGTGCTGTTCCAAACGTCATACAAACTCGTTATAGTTTACTATTCGATTTTACGTGACGCAGCATTCGCCAAGTCGTGCTTCGTGCACAGGCCAAGAAATACGTTTCGATCGCGTTCGCGTTTAATAATTCTCATACTATTTGACACTTAAACGCAGACGCGATCGAGACGTATTTTGTGCTTTTTTATTACACTAAGGGCAGAGATGAGAATGAATAGTATATAGGTACGTTGCAAATAAGTGCCGCTAGATTTAACGCGAACGCGATCGAGAGATCTAGATTTGTTTGATAACCCTAATTGCGTCTGAAGGCAACATATTGAATTCACAGATAATCGCGTATTTAGAGTCAATATCCTGTTGAATATTACAGACTACTCGTTTATTATCTACTTAGCTACTACCCACCGGCGTCGTCACATCATATCACTTTACTTATGAAGACCATTAATCAATAAAATTATTGATAATTAGTTATTGCAGTGCACGAACACGTCTGCAAACTATGTACAGGTATTCTTAATATTATACGTTTAAGTGTTTTTACGTGACTTTATTATTTTTAACTCTAGGTTCTGTAGCCGTATGGTCAGCACAATAATGTTAACAGTGACTTAATTAAGTAGGCTCAACGCTCAAACCAGTGCGAATTTAAAGACATTGAAGGGAGTAACTGTGATAGGGTGTGCTACCCTGCAGTTCTGATTTCATGAATTTTTTTTTTTCCTGAGATGAAAAGATCAATGCTTTTAAACTAGGTTTGTTTGGTAAAATTGTCAACGTCAATTAGTATGAGGTATTAGTAAAGTTCGGTAGCCATTTCGACACCTTTTTTGACGCTGTTTGCGCTTAGGTGTCGTAAAGTTATGTTGACTTTGCAATGAATATGAACTCGACCACAAGACTGTTTGGACACTTTACAAAAAAAAAAAACCGAATAGTCTGGAACCAAAAGTGTAGATTACGATTCCATTTTTTATTAAAAAGACTTTTGTAAAGATTTTTAAGGAAGAAAAATTGAAATCCAATACGTACAGAATACGAAAGCCCAGAAGTGATTATTGGTTTATTAAGGGCTTAAAAAAACATGTCTGTAAAATTTTCTATACTGTTCAATTGATAAAACAAAGAAACCAATAAATCAATAAATGAATATGAATATGAATATGAATATGAACAACTAATATGTAACCAGCTTCTATTAATTAGCACTCACCAACATTTTCAGTCAATTTAAAAGCCACAGGACTAGATTTCAGCACCCTTATCCCGCTGTTTTATTTTTTGTCAGATTTAGTATTCTATTTTTTTACAGATGTCATATTCTATTTTTGTCAGATGTAAACAAACAAATGCACACGTTTTGATGGCTCACTAGTCACAGATTGACTGTAATCTATGGAAATGGGTTCGGAATGTCAGGGATAGGCTTTCTCCCACCTTTGGGTTTTATAGCTTAACATGGGGGCCAAGGGCGGTCGGTGAATGCATGTCGTAATGTGAAAGTCACAGCGATTAGGGAAGTTTTGAAGAGAAGATAGTGTTTGGTTGCGTTAGATTACGACATAAGACTATACAGTAGGTACATATTTTACTTTTTACCCGACTGCGCGACGTAAAGGAGCCTACGTCAGTCTGCGCGCGAGCACCGAGGAATCAGGGCTAGGCTTATTTGATTTTTAGCAAGCACAGTATACCAATATACTTACCTATAGAATAATTTCATAATGATTATAATAAAACGTAGTATTCGAAAATAAAACCCCAACACTGTAAACTCGTAAGTGTTTTGATGTTGTGTATGAACCGTATCAATAGCTGTGCCATACTATGTTTTCGGACATTCCTGCATGTGTGACTTTGAAGTTGTCGTAACATCGTGCGTTGGACTGTCATGTCCCAATCCTGATATTACTCATACATAGAGTAACCTTAACCTCAGTGAACTTGTCATAAAGACGTTACCACTGGAATGCCCATAAACATTTTTCTAAGCATTAAGTAAGTACCTTCCCGTCATCTCAAAGTAAATAAAACAATAATAAAACTAACCACAAGAAGTTATTCCGCCGACTTTAACTGGACACTTAAGATGAATGACTAATGTCCAGCCTCGGGAAAAACCACGAGACACCCAAAGCAAACATTTACGATAAATGTGGAAAACAATACCTACGATATTAACACTTCAACAAGTTAATCTTCTAGTCTTAGAAATTCTGAGACGGAAAAACCACTTTTTAACTGTACAGTCGAGGAAATTAATTCCTGACCCACCGTAGAACATTTTCATAGTACTAAACGTCATAACGATTTTCTTTGTCAAGCTATGCGATGTCCTATGACGTTTACTGTGAAAAGGTTCCATGGTGGGTCAGGAATTAATTTCCTCGACCGTACCTAAACTGTTTTACTTTAATTAAAAAATACTTCGGAACTTAGGAATACTGAAAACTAAGGCTAGTGTAATTAGGGCTGAAAATTCTTCGGGTTGACGGACGGGAACCATATTTTTTAGGGTTCCGTACCTCGTAAGGGAACCCTTATAGGATCACTTTGTTGTCCGTCCGTCCGTCTATCTGCCATGTCTGTCAATTCCAAGTATTAGAGCAGAACTTACCATAAGTACTTCCCATTGAGCTAGAATCCTGAAATTTGACAACCAAGTAAAGCAAAAATACGAAATTTTTCAGGTACTTACTGAACCCTCATTGCGGAAGTCAACTCGCACTTAACCGGAATTTTGTAGCCATCATTCGATTTTCTTGCAATGTAATAACATAAATAAAAATACTGTGCATAAATAATGCCACCTCTTTAGGGTTCCGAACCAAAATGGAACAGACAGACAGACGGATATGGCGAAACTGTAAGGGTTCCGCTTTTGACATTTTGGCTACGGAACCCGGGAGAGAGAGAGTCAGATAGTCAGACTCGTTCTTGACCGGTTTTTTAAAGTGGGTTAAAGGCAGTTTTTGAATGAACTTTTATTTCATTTGGAAGCTTTAAAGTAAAATCTTTGCAGAACTCGTTCATTTTGTGCAACTAATGCTAAAGAAAGTTTCGAAATCAAGTTATTCTGAGATTAATAGAGCTTCCTAGAAGTTACGGATTTCTGAGAAAATGCGTTGCTACGTACCTATGGTCAAAACTCTGTAGGTATTTATTTCTTCATCTATTTACTTAGTAAACGGAAGCTGATAAGTAACCATAATGTAATGTTTTTGCTAGTGGCATCAAAGTTAGTCTGATTTAGATATCAATAAGTTTTTACTTGGATCAAATATTTCAATTCATCAAATGACTGAACCATGACTTTCAAGCTCGGGCAAGTTCAATTTGATGTTAATGACCCTTGTTTTTTTACCGATGTGCGCTTGCGCTCGGCAGTGCTGCCGGCAAGTCTAATTAATCGTGTAGACTGTCACTCCCGTACAATTTCTAACCTAAAACCACGATCTTGTGCGGGAATAATAGCTGTCAAATTCGACTCAAACTTTACCAGTAGGTAGCTAAAACGAAAACAATTTTTTTGTTAAAAAAGTATAAAACAAAAATTTTGTTAACTGTACTTTGTAGTGTTATGTTACTTATAGTTTATTTTCTAGCTTCTTTTTGCTCCATTTACGTCACATCTTCAATTCTTAATTATTTTCTGCTCATTCATTTTCATAGGACCCTGAAACGTTTTAATCTCATAGTATCCCCATTTCACTTCGTTTTCACTAGAATAAAATTCTTCACGATATAAATTGTCTTAAAATCATAAATCTGCCGATTTACTTTTTTTACCTACGTTTCACAGTCTTTTACTGAACTCTACAAAACGGGGTATTGCGCGCTACACTTTTTCCTATTCTTTTCAAAATTTATTTTCAGGCTCACAACATTGACGACGATAAAGAAAATCAGAAAAAACATTAAACGAGTACATCAACGAGTATATCGAGTACGTAGATATAACAATAAATATGTACTTAAGTACTTACTTTGACTTTGACTTTGAGTACATCAAAAATAAAATGTACTTTTAGTTTAGTGTAGTTACTATTTGACAGAAAGTCAGATTTTGATCAAGTTTTATTTCCTAACTGAAATTACTAAGCGTCAATTTTTTGACGCAAGTTATCATAAAACTACACCTAATTATAAACAGAAACTTGCCAATGTTTTTAAAGACGTGTTATCGTGCTCGTGTGAAATGGGTAAGACAGGTTTTATTTTTTGTGCCAAAAATTGAGACGAATTAGGTATTTGACACAACTATAATTTATGTAAATAAAATTAAAAAAACTTCGCCAAAAACGTTAATGAACTCGTTTGATTTGCAAACGATCCACATGTTGGTCTCTTCCGCGTTTAAAGAATAATTTGAAACTAGCTAATCTGATGAATACCTATTATACATTTATTTTGCGGCGTATAATAACACAAAGCATGGTGTAAGAACATTAAAGTCTATGAAAGTCTCAATTCCTGATAAAGGTTGCCCCTGACGTCATACCCGTAATCACAGAATACTTAGGTTATACTTAGGTAGGTACTTAGATATACTTAGGTATATCGGGATACTATGGGGTAACCCGGGAAGTGGGCACTAGAGACGAACCCGATCGCGGTCTAAGTGTAAAAATCTATTGCCTTGTTTAACTAGTAGGAAATAGAAACACTTATATTGAGACTGGGCTTATATTTCTCAAGTAAAGACAGGGGCTTAAAACTAGTACCTACCTACAATGTTTTTAACACTATCACGGACCCGGCCCAACTGATCTGCCTCCGAAAGCAAAGACTGTTGCTGTATACTAAAACCATTCTGAATTCAAAACGAGTTGGGTAGATCAGTCTAGCTTTCCAGACATGCATCATTATGCAGCCTATCTCTACAGTACCTACAAGTAAACAAAGAAAAATGTCCCTGAGTAGTAATCGCATCATCAGAATCTTGAACCCAGCGACGTGCACTACTGAACATATTGTACAGGCATCGACACTTCTCATCTTCTTCGCTCGTTGCTCCTAAGCCTCAGCAGTTTTTAGTTAGAAATATATTACCGATGCGGCGACAGCTCCCTACCTGATGGTAACCACGAACCGGGAGATATGACGCAGGTCGGCCTCTAATGTGGACGGCGGCATCATACTTTGGGTCACGCTATTACTAGGTATATTAGTTATTTTGTGCTTGGGTAAGGCCATCGGATTCGGATACCCGGGATGCGAGGCGTGTCACCGTTCGTTGTGGAAGGCAATGGGGGTCATTTTGACTGTATTTGGGTATATAATTTTCTTGTTCGTTTTCCTTCCACTTTAATTATACCCAATTCCCACCGCTTCAAAGCATTACCGCAATTTGAGCAACAACAATTGCTGTTTTTCGGCAGTCGAGGAGTCTTTTCGCCTTCATTTTATAGTGTTATTTATAGGTACGTATTTTCAATGTTACACAGACCCCTGATCACCTTTTCATGAATGATGGCGGCTGGTACTTACCAGCCTAAACTTCATCTTCAGGCTGAATTAGCGTAGGTACAGTCAAGTGCAAAAATATGGGTGCGTACAACTAACTCAAACATATGTCCCATGGTCGGCTAATTAAGGTTGTGGTGCTGTTGTTGTGGTGGATTAATTCGATACCTAAATATTTTTGCACTTGACCGTACAGTCAGCAGCAGAAGTAGCTAAGCAACAGTAGCGGTCACAATGATCTGCACAAGCTCTTATGTCTATAACAATAGAGCCGTGATTAGATCACTGTGATCACTTCGGTTGCTTAGCTACTTTTGCTGCTGACTCTACCTAGTCATCGTTGTTATATGACATCTTACTGTCATAGTTTCGGCTGATATACTAGAACACTAAGTAGTTCCCAAACAGTTAAAGTTGTACAGTGACCTATATCGCCGTTTACGACTAACTAATTCGTCGTAGAGACCTAACGGCCATGACCATTGACGAGAAACAAAGTAAACCACAATCTGCATGTTTTCTCCATTAAATTTTAACAAAGAATTCGTAGGGAAGTCCTTGTTGCTCTCCATAACTAGTTTAGCCGGTTTCAGAAGTGGGCAGGTGTCGTACGCCAGAATTACTTGAATTCTTCGCAGGCCACTACGCGTTTGTGTTAGCGACGTCATCTTTGTATCATTGCAACTTAAAGGTTAATCTAGATTAGTACTGTAAGTATGTTTCTGCGCATCTATCTGGTACTGTACTGAATTCCTTGAGGTGCTCTACAAACTTTGTTGGGCGTAAAAACCTACAGTTAGGCCCCTTTTTAACCAACTTCAAAAAAGGAGGAGGTTCTACGTTCCACTGTATGTATTTTTTTTAATATGTACATCGATTACTCCGCCAATTGTAGACCGATTTTCAACATTCTTTTTTTATTCGAAAAGGTATACTCTTGAGGTGGTCCCGTTGTCACCAAATCATGATCTGATGATAGGATCCCAGGGAAATTGAGGGCAACCCTCAAATTTTGTAGGCACGTAAAGTGTTTCATATATTTTCTAAAGCTATTCAAGTTTTTGAGTTTGGTAGTCATCATCTCATGTTGATGAGCTGATGATGGAAGGTACAACTCCTTAATGGTTAGGAGTTGGACAATAATTCTGAAAATGTTAAATCAACGTAAAATTGTGAAATAAAAATATTTTAACAAAAAAGTAAAAACCGCCTTCAAAACGTAAAATAGTCCTTTAAAATAATAATAATAAAAAATAACAGAAACTAAAGCCTAAATAAGTTAGTGCTAGGCCATAAAACTTCAGGCGTTAGTTTCTGTTGTCCGAAATAAATGCATTTTATTTTATTTTATTTACTATTATTTCAGAGGATTATTTTACGTTTTTTTTCTAAGGTTTTTTTTGAAGGCGGTTTTACTTTTTTGTTATGATATCGATGTTCGAAATTTATATTTGCAAACGAAACCTCCAATTATTGTAATCAAACGAGGGGGCAAACGAGCAAGAGGTTCACTGCCGCCCAAGGACACTTGCAACACGAGAGGAATCACAGGTGCGTTGCCAGCCCTTTAAATTATTTATGTATAGATAAGTGACCGCGAAACAACACGCTTTTTAAGATGTTTCTGCGTTTTTACACGACTGATGACTTTGCGAAAGGGTTCCTTTATGTCAAGTTGACAGCTAACCCTTCCGTTGGTCGACCTCGCAAGTTGTTTCCTACCTCCATTGTTTACGAAAACTATGATCAGCAAATCAATTTCCGCGTTAAGCAAGAAGCTACTATTTATAGACTATTATTTGGTCAATTCCTTCTTAGTTATTTAACTTTAAAAATTAAAAAACAAAGTCCAATTAATAGTACCTAACTCAAAAAAGTCAAAAACGATCTTAATGACACTTAGCTAAGAACCATCTCGATTGAAATAGCTTTCGACTTAATACTTAGGAGCTTGATTAAAAACAGTTCAACCGCTTTTGAAATCCTAGGTACTGAACTTTTTAATGAAAGTGAGGGTTTTTCAACTTTGTTTATTAGGTTACGTTCTGTTTTATATTATCTGCAATTGCATCCATGTTAAAACACACTGTGTCGGGTTGGGAGTTTATTGACACTAGAAACGAAAACGGTTATAATTATGATACTTTTATTTTTAAATCACAGTTGTAAACTAAAGTTACGAGTTAATCTTACACGTTAATAAAAGCTAAACAAACGTGACTTTGACCTAGCGCCCCCATCCGTAATATCCCCCGCCGAGGCCGCCACCGTATCCCCCGCCGTATCCTCCCCCGTAGCCTCCGCCGTATCCTCCCCCGTAGCCTCCGCCGTATCCCCATCCGCCTCCGCGGCCCCATCCGCCTCCACGGCCCCAGCCGCCTCCATGGCCCCAGCCGCCTCTCCCGTATCCACCGTATCCGCCCCAACCGTGCCTGTGGTGGGACTCCGCCGGCTCCAAGCTTTCGTCTGCCTCCACTGCCACTGCCTCAGGTTGCGCAGGAGCCGCTGTGTCTTCAACAGCAGGGTACGCCGACGCCAGCGCCAAGGTGGCGCAGATGAGTAAACTGAAGCTAAGTATCTGGAACACAAGAAAAGAAAATAGTTTCGATTAAGGTAATTTGGATGGATGGCATGGCTTATACGTATCTCACTCTTTATTCCTTGGACATTTAAGTACGTAAAAATGAAGGCTAGCGATATAATTGTTGTTATGGACTAAATTAAAACTGCATTTTTTTTACAGGAGTAGAAAGGCAAACGTGTTTAACCGAGACACCGAACACCAGAGGGATTGCAGGTGCCAACCTAGAGGGCTAAGATGAAATACTTCTAACTTTCCGGAATACAATGCTGCTATTCTTGAACCCCTGACGCAAAAAGAGGGGTGTCATAAGTTTGACAGCTATGTGTGTCTGTTTTACCTTAGCTCTTAAACGGTTGAACCGATTTGAATGTGGTTTTTTTATTTGAAAGTTTTTTAACGATGATTCTTAGACATGTTTTATCAAAATCGGTTCAGCCGTTTTTGTGATATTGCATTTTTTATTGAATTGAAATAATAATAATTATATGAACTCGTTCTGTGGTCGACAGTAAATTTAAGAACTAAGAACAAATATTTTGAATGGTAACTAAAATTTTGTACAAATTTAATTAAATAAAAACTTCAATATGCTACATATTATGTACATGGATAACGTAAAATTAAATAACGTTAAACAGATTGCGAAATTAGCTAAAATACTGAACACAAGATAACACAAAAACTTGAAGCACAAAATGACCAGACACGTAAAATTTTGTTTTTTTTTTTATTCTTCCCAGGAATCTTGTTGTTCTTCCAAGGATTAAGTTCGAAAAAAAAACTTTTCTTTTTATTTAGACACTGTCGTAGTTTATAGCAAAAACCCTCAATAAAAAAATACTCGTATCCTTAGCCACTTACCGTGTTCATTGTTTCAAATGCTGAGGAGCAGTGTGCTATGGTCCGCTGAGGAGGTCTTTTATATTCCAGTCGTGAGTGTGAGTCAGCGCTGGTCACAATCACAACACATCTCCACTGACCTCATGATATGCCTAAACAACATTTGCATATAACAGTGCTAGTTAATACGTCACACCAGTTTTCCCATTGATAATGATAACGAAATGAAATCCTGATTTTAGACAGCGCATGTTGTTTTTGTTTACTTCCACGACGAAAGATTAAGTATAAGTTTGACCTGTGTATCTGTGTTTCTGTCCGTGGCATCATAGCTACCAAACGGATGTACCTATTTGGATGCGCTTTTTATTAATCGAAAGCTAGCTTAATCGAGATGGTTCTTACCAAAGTTTTATTAAAGTCGGTTCACGATTTTTTGAAATATTGAACTTTGAAATGACAATGTCGGGGGTTTTTCAACTTTTCTAAGTTGGTTAGGTTAGGTTATGCTAAGTCTCACGTGGTTTAGAACTTTGTAAGGATAAAGGCGTAACAATAACAATGTTGAAATGTTGTTTTGGAAAAACAAACTTTGATTCCGGTATTAAAAATGATAATGTGGTAATCAAAGTGGTAATAGGGCGCCGATTTTATTACATGACGCACTTGAAAATAATAATATACCATCCGGAAATGTAAAAAAACAATGGCTACGTAAATACCGCTCTAATTAATTTCGACTATGTAGTGTGAGCCTAAATAGCCGTGATAGTCTAGTGGTTTGACCTACGGCCTCTCAAACACGGGGTCGCGGGTTCGAGCCAAGACTCATACCTCTGAGTTTTTCGGAATTTAAGTGCGAAATTACTTTTTCCCCTCACTACCTCGGAAAGCCGTCTTTTATCCTTTAATACAAGCGGGTAAAATCGCTTTTTATCCACTAGTGGGGAAAGTAATTTGACCTTGGAGTGGAGCGTGTTCAAGTAGCTTTTGTCAGATAACAAAACGTAAAACGCTCATAATAATGGTTCGTTCGAATTTAATTATCATTAAATAAATGATAGATCCGTGAATAAATGATAAATAAATGACGAAGCCGTGATAGCCTAGTGGTTTGACCTATGGCCTCTCAAGCAGAGTGTCGTGGGTTCAAACCCCGGCTCGCACCTCTGAGTTTTTCGGAATTTATGTGCGAAATTACATTTGTAATTTATCATGAGGATTTCGGTGAAGGAAAACATCGTGAGGAAACCTGCACACTCCTGTGAAGCAATTCAATGGGGTGTGTGAAGTTCCCAATCCGCACTGGGCTTGCGTGGAAACTATAGCCCAAGCCCTCTCATTCTGAGAGGAGGCCTGTGCCCAGCAGTGGGACGTAAATAGGCTGATGATGAAATGATAAATGGTTTGAGAATTTAATAAAAAATACCGAATTTAGCTTTATTTAATGGTCCTTAAAATTCTATAAGAAACATTTGTTTTTTTATAATGATGTTGAATATAATTCTGAACGCATAAGTTGAGTCGATGCAATTTCAAAACGCATCGTCAGAAATTGTCAACATTGTCAACAAAAAATTTCTGACCGACTCCGACTCACGTAAAAATACACAACTTCCAGAGGTTTCAAAATAGTGATTCCAGTGATGAAGATTTATTTTTATGAGCTGTTTTTTTGCATGTTGCGCTTTCCTCGCTACAGTGAGGTGAAAACTATAGAATCCTTTCGCTTGCTTGTGTTTCAAGTCCACACTCGCGGGTAAAATACAACTGTGCACCCTTGTATAACAAATAACTATTGTAATTTATCACGAGCTTTTGGGTGAACGAAAACATCATTAGGAAACCTGCGCGCTCTGAAACTCCCAATCCGCACTGGGCCCGTGTAGGAACTACCTATACTCCAAACCCTTTCATTCAGAGAAGAGGCCCCCCCAGGCAGTGGATATAAAAACAATTCTGGTGATGATGATGATGATGATGATGATGATGATGAGCTATGTATGGTATGGTACAGAAAATAAATTAGGATAGTGAAATAAACTGGTCACTTACGTAAGTCCGTCGAGAATATCCCGTTTATTTCACTAAGATTGAACCTCACGGTAGTTTCATGTTAAAATGAGATGGCAATTTTCACTCTACTTCACTAGTTATCTATTTCAAAACATACCTACCTAACTAAGGCTTTTTATTACTTTGGCATGGTATTGGTAATTTATTAATTACTAGCTGTTGCCCGCGACTTCGTTCGCGTAGATTTCGGTTATCGCTATCCCGCGGGAACTAATTATAATTTTCCCCGATAAAAAGTAGCCTACGTTATTCCTGAATATTCAAACTGCCTATCATCTTACCAAATTTCATCTAGATTGATGCAGTGGTTTTCCCGTGAAGAGGTAACAAATAGACAGACAGAGAGACAGAGCTACTTTCGCATTTACAATATTAGTTAGGATGGTGCCCCACTGCTAGTAGGAACAATCCCAATTTCAAGTGTGAATACACGGATGAATAATTGTTGCATCAATTGAACAAAAAAGAATCATTAAAATCGGTCTATAGGTTTCGAAAATATTGTCGAACAACGTAAAAAAAACTCCTTCTTTGAAATCGAAAAATATGGAGAGGGGATAAGTAAGCGAAATAAAGAGTTCTACCGGGAGAAAAATTCAGCACATGTTTTAGCAATGCATACACCATTAAATTCCACAATACGTTCCCATAATAGATATTCATAAATAGTGGATCTGGATTCTTTGGCATCCATAAGTGCTTTCTGTAACCTAAGCATACCTTAATTTAAATAAAGTAGTTTCACCTTCAACTTGACTTGACTAGGCAGTTTTGTGCCAGGATTATGCAATGATATAGAGCTGTCGTTTGAATCTGCTTGCTTTGTATAGGTAAAAGGTAAAGAACACACAATCCGTCCGCCATAGACCTTTTTAGGGTTCCGTACCTCAAAGGAAAAAACGGAACCCTTATAGGATCACTTTGTTGTCCGTCTGTCTGTCTGTCTGTCTGTCTGTTTGTCTGTCTGTCTGTCTGTCTGTCTGTCTGTCTGTCTGTCTGCCTGTCTGTCAAGACCCTTTTTCTCTGAAATGCGTGGAGGTAGCATGCTGAAATTAATATCAAATACTCAAGCCTGTAGTCCCTTAAAGACGTGAAAAAATCAACCTTTTAAGTCAACGCAATCATTAAAAAATGTAACCCCACAAATTGCCTAAATCGGAAAACCTACAGGGTACTGCCAGCAGTCCTAGAAACTTGATATTTGGTATGAAGGTAGCTCTTATAGCACAACCACTCCAAATTGTCTCAAAATCTTAAAAATTAATGTCTGTCTGTAGATTTCACAGACCAATATAAGTTGACCCCATACTGCGTACATTTTGCTTAGGAGCAGGGCTCTGCTAACACTGGACTTCTTAAAACACTGGGGAAAAGCGTTAAAATCTTTCTACGGAACCCTCGTGCGCGAGTCCGACTCGCACTTGGCCGGTTTTTTTTAAATATATTCACATGATTTATTCAATTTCATTGACCTTACGATCGTAACGATAGAGTAATGGGTACTTTTTGTAGCAGAATCATTAATTCATAACATTGTGCAACTACTTTTTATTAGGTAGGTACTCATATTGGAAAGGATGACTTTCCGATGTTATTTCATCGTTAGAGCTTTTTTTATTTAATTTTAGAATTACGTCGTTACAGGTCAAAAAACCAAGGAAATGACATGAGATTTGCTAAATAGGGCTTCCAACTGCCAAGAATGTATCTTTTCATAGAGATTATCGAGAGGCTCGACGACGTAACCGGGAACAGAGACGTTATGGATTTAAAATTTCGGATCTGGATACAGATGCGGTTATATAATTAACATTGTACCGGTTTCGGATACAGTTATGGATATGTAATTACTTCGGATTATCCGTTAGTTTTGGATAGTTTCTAGGATCTTTAAGACGTTGTAAACGCAAAGCAGAAATGTGATAATTTTACTTTATTTTCAAGTTGTCATTTGGTACAACTATCAGTCATAGAAGTACCTAATTACTAGTTTAGTAAGAAAAATCTGTCATAACGTGTTTCATTTGGACTCCGCTCCTATCCGAAATTATGTGCATCATTGATGGTGATCAAGAAATAATTTTAACTCAAACACTAAGACAGCCAGTGTAATTACGGGCACAAGAGGCATTTCATCTTAGCTCTCTAGGTTGGCAACGCATCTGCGAACCCTCCGGGGTTGCGGGTGTTTATGGGCAGTGGTGATCACTTACCATCAGTGCCCTAAGCACGACTTGTCTAATCCTGCGTCACGTAAAATTCGAATAGTAAACTATAACGAGTTTGTATGACGTTTGGAACAGCGCCCGCCCGTGAGCGTATTTGGAACTAAAATTTAGTATGAGATTTCTCGATCTCGACACGATAACCGTAACGTAACGCAGGATTCGACAAGTCGTGCTTAGGGCACAGGTGACCTACTGTACCTAACATCCTATCCTAATCTAAGCACCACCAGATTGTAAATAATCTAGCTCCCTCTAGCTGGAGTCTATATTATTAAATTTAACCTAGAACTGATCCTGGTCACGGGTAGACCTAACTGTAAAGAGTACCTAGCCTAATCATACTAAGAAACATAAATCCTTGGTAACCGCGACACTATCCTGAAGTACTCTAGCTTACTCTGAACAGCCTACCTAGAAATTTCAATTAAATATTGGCCTTGTGATTCGTCTAGCGATTGTGGAACCTACATTGTGAACGCTGTAGTAAACCCAAAGTACTTTAAGTCAAAGTAAGAATGGATCCCTACTTAACTAAGAAAACACTCCTAAGTGGTTAAGGAATAATACATACTTGTTAGGAATAAAACAATTGATTAACTGCGTCATATAAGAATAGTATGTCCATGAAGTATTGGAATTGGTTAGCAAATTAACTAAAGTTATGTTATCTTAAATGAAATGAAGTTTAATAGTATCAAAGGTATTAAATTAATGATCTGACAAAGTAATTTTACTAACTGAAGTAAAACAAAGTAACTGGGGTAGCATTAATGCTTGTCAAATAAGCATTATGCTTTGCGGCTAAGATTAGGGCCCCATCCTTCCGCCCAAGACTATCGTCTTTGGTTGATACCATAACTGTGAGACTCGACTCCTGACTGGACATCTCTCCACCGCCCCAGGGAGTATTGAATTATTTATTTATCAAGAGTCTATAGTCAGTATAGCAGTAATGTCAGTATTTTTACTACTAGAGATAGAGAGGAACCCCGCAAATGTATCAACCATTGTATTGGCTAATTTTCTTTTCCCATAGGTATTTATAGTACCTGATTACAGCATATTTATGTCTGCCAAAGATCAATATTTCATAGATTCATATAGAGTATAGAGTACATATCATAGCAACATGAGTAACCATATATATTTAGTTTTCCAAGATTGTAAATTTCAATCACTCAATTAATATATAAACTGAGTATTAGGTATAACAATATATTTAGATGTATACCTTGTTTGGCATTCATTATTTGCCTATTTTATTTAGAAGTATAGATAACGTCATTATAGGTAATGTTATAACTTTCAGTTACATAGCGCTTAAATCAGCTATGAATTTTCATGCAAACATATTTCTATTGCTTTGAATGGTCTAATTTAGGCATACTTTTATTTAGTATAATTTCACAGAACTACCGTGGCTTATTGCAGCTGATGTTTTAGCAGTAAGTACAACTTTATAGATACTATTATCTACTTTTATGTTATTCACATACATGTCTAAGTACATTGTCTTTTACTCAATTAAGCTTTGTTTGCTAAGCCAGAACTTGGTTTATGGTTATGATTTTGTTTTATCATATTATGGATAGGTAATGTTTATGCCTAATCCCTTTCAATTATTGTTTACATTGAAAGTTAAATGAAAGCATGCTAATTTTGTATAGCTTCCTTGTCCATGCTGGTGTCAAGAAATACTATAGGCCTTGACCTCAAAACTAACACATATTCATTCATTGTGTGAATGTCAATTATATATTTGTGGATTGTTAAAAGTCCTAGTTTTGACTTAGAAAACTGCTCATAAAGTATACTGTATGTGTATGTACTTTTCATGTTTCAACTTCTACCAATGAACACTAAGGATCTATGTTTATTTAGGTTTGCTTTTATATATATTTATTTATCAGTCATTTAAGCTTGTTTGCCCAGACATAACTACGTTTCTTTTTCAGGTAATGTTTCGTCTTAGAATTCTTTCAATTATGTCTGTATTGAAAGATAAATGAAGACTATGTTAGTTCACTGTTAAGCTCATTTGCCCATACGGTGTCAAATTTGCTCGGGACGTATCCATGAACAAAACACAATGTTCATTTAGTATATGAATGATAGATTCGATTGGAAGATAGTTTTGTCTTTGCAACTTCACTCTTTTGACACTGCTTATATTTTAGCAAGTAACTTTACTGTATAGAGGTGTGCATCAACATAGCTCTTAATGATCATATAATAGAGTTAGTGAGTCATTTAATTAGACAATTTTACTTATGACTATTGATGTGTATGATTTTAAGCTTTTCCCTAGCTCTGTGATGAAAACCAATGTGAGTTCATGACCTCACTTTTATGTATTAATTGTGTGTGTCCGCGAAATTGGGCTATCTAGTCCGTCACTAGGCTTCGCCATTCTAGCTATTCCCTAACAACAAAGTCCCTGCCTAGTTCCCTACCTTCCTATCATCCTAACTTGTACTTTAAAGCTATGCCTAGAAGGCCCCTGAACTGTGTGTAAAATTGACAAAACTAGGGTACGTTCCCACATTTACATTTAGTGTAGTGTAAAGAGTTTCGGGGTGCAATGAAACTCTACTATGCTCCTATAAAAAAGATTGTGTGTGCTAATATTCCTAACCAGTCCCTAAATGTTTGCCAGGTCTTGGAAAACGCGAACGTTTTCCCCTAAGAGAAAGACCCGGCGGATCAGCAGAATACCTATTGTCGTGTTTAAATAAATATATAGATACGGGGAACAGAGCGTATCTGATGTGACCACAGCTATGCTTTCGCCCTCGCTGTCGGAAAACTTAAGTTCCTGTACGTCGCTATGATCAGTCAGACGTTCTCTGTGTAAGTTAGTCAGCTGCCGAGATTGACCAGACAGCCTATAACGCCTTACAACGTTATATTTAAGACAGTGACTGTACCAACAGTGTTCGTTGTCACCGGGAGGTATCCCACTGTTGGTCACCAGACCCCTTATCTGGTGAAAGCCGCCTTGGGAAGTACACAGAAAGTTTAAATGGATTAGTACAAATGCGTAGAATTGTAGAGAACTACTTATAAAAATAACCTCCACATTCCCACAGGAAGATATCCAAGATGATACCTTAAGTTTAAATATTTCAATCGGCAATCGCAGAATTTTAATCCACCACTTAAAGAAAACAGCGACTAAAATCTGACTATTTAACTAAACAATTTTACGACAATACTCACTCTGAATAATCCCTGAATATAATATAAATTTTGTAAAATGGAATAAAATCCCAATTTAAAATCTAAATAAATGACTCTACTCTAATTACTTAAAGAATTTAATTGAAAAATCTCCGCGTATCAAAACTTAATCCCCAAACCCAACAAGTGACGTTAACTCTCTCAAAATCGATGATATTCTCCTTCCCCCCTCGATGCGCTCATCCTTTTTATAGCTTTCGTAAGCGTCCTGCGACTTCGGCGAAATTACCGACCCAATCGACACAGCAGTGATACCATCCCTAATTTTTGCCGACATACTATTATTTCCCTGACAATTCTTCGTGAACCTTAAAATTCCAATATATTCCAAGCTTACATAAACATTCTAAATATAATTTTCCTTCACTATACTTTAGCTTTCCTTCCAATTAGAAAAATACTCTAATCCTAATTCATACTATTATTATATTTTTCCACCTTTTATGTACATAGCCTATAAATTAAATCGCTCTATTAATCTTAGTTCTCCTAGTACAGAAATCATTCTTAGTGTTGTTTTTCTTCTACTGATAAATTTGATGCTTTTATGTGAAATCCCTTTTTATGTAATAACTATTTTACTTAACTATCTATTATAATAACTTAATGTTCCACAAAGGAACTATCATACGTACACACATACATACATGATCTGATAAACACATCACTGTTCTTCGCGTTTCGCTGTCGGGTGAAATGTGCTAATTTGCCTGCAATCGATATATTGGCAACATTTCTCCCAATTCGTTCCCGTTCAACTAAATGTTCCTTGTCACATTAAAACGTCAAGTCCTCGCATACAGTTTCCTTACTTTATGATGATACGACTCATACGACAAGGTTCTAATGTCAGCTATTTATATTAAGTATGTTCCTACGTCTTCCCAATTATCCTATTTTACTTAAGATCTTAATTTAAAGATAGCTAATAGACCAAGACATAAGTTTCCATTCATATATTGCTTGCATTTTTAGTAATTTAGCTATTTTTAACCTTTACTTCGTCCGCTCCAAAACTTGTATTATTTAGCGACTTTTAACTGATTTATAATTGTAGCTGATCTTTATGATAATTTCGGAGTTATATTAGAGTATATTATGATAAATGATATTACATGACTTTTCCCTATTAATTAATTAAACCTTATTACAGATTTTCTTTCTATAAAATGACGCCATGCTAAGTACATCGCCATGCTCGTATTCCATTTCATGTTTTGATGCTCTTTGCTCTTAAACTACTGAACAGAACTTGACGAAACATATGTTAAAATGAGCGTAAGACACTAGTCTTTAATAATCAACTTCCATTTTCCTTGCATTTTCCATAATCTCTTTGTATTATTCATAATGTTATTCCCATGCCGCGTAGGCCTAAAATACTGAATCGAGTTGTATGAAATTTGCTAGTATTGAAGATTATAATGCAGAGATTATTATCCAATAATTGTTTTCCTTGCATTTTGAGTATTTCTTTTGTACTGATGATAAATAACTCAGACTTAATTTAGCGCCATCTATTATCATAAACTTGAACAGCGTAAGAGCCCCACTTAAGCTAGCTCGATAAACCGAAACTTAATTAACAACCTGTTGCCGGATACTTCCGCTAGATGGTGTTACTAGTAATTTTACCCCATACAAATCCGTATTCATAACTATTTTGTTTATTTAATTAATTACTTGTACCAAGTATGAAATATATTCGTGTCCAGGGTCAAATATGCTTAAATGAAGCCTTGGACCGTTACATCCGACCCCTACAATATACTAAGGTGGTTAATACACTAAATTAACAACCGGTGTAGATTGTACCCATAAAGCAAAAAAAAAAATTACGCGAATATATTTTTATCTTATTTTTTTTACTAATATTTGCCGAAGAAGTGTATTTTGTGTGGTGTGTATTTAAACCAATACTCGGTCACCTCTGCCCAGGATAGTGCTTTCGAGCTTACAATGAATTGTGCAATGTATGAACTTCCACCCCAACCAGATCAGCTGAATTCAACAAGGGCACTTGGGGTGTGAATCCAAGTGGGTTCTAATAACCATATGTCTGCCACTACAGCACTTCCGAGTCTCATCCGCCTGTACTTATTATATTAGTAATTAAGAATCAACAAAGGAAATTCTACATATCCCAAATTAAAATCATACAATCCTTTTAGCATTTTTATCTTTTTTCTGCAATTAATCAGAATGTTAATCCACCATCAACGCCTCACTTAACCCGAAATCCGTCTCCCAACACAAATAATGACCAAATGTTGGAGCATGTGTAGTGTGTCGAACTGGCTTGCATACCAAGTAGAGTAATGAACTGTTTGTATGCAACTTTAACGTTGAATTTTTGCCTGCTGGCCTAACCTAACACCTTCTAACAAACAGCTCATTTGTAAGTGTGATGTTTCTTGGCAATTATCGGTAAATGGTTCGCCAAAACTACGCAATTGATAACTTACTAACACCCTTCCCTCTTTAAATAATAAAAATGCATCATCTTACAAAGGTTCCTAACAAAACCCCTTTCAAAACCTCTTGTAAATAAAACTTCATACATCACATCACTACCCTAGACCAAAATAATTGTGCGCGCTGTCTTAACAAATCATCAATTCCTCAAGTTTGGCAAACATCTTTTGTTTTTTTTTTTTATATAATTAAATAATAATTATAATTATTATTAATGCAACGAACACCAGCTGTATACAGTGCATAACAACTCTTAATAAAAATTAGTATACTAACGTATTAATATTAAAAATCTTCCCTCCCCATTTAGCTATAAATCTTGCCAAAACATACTGTTATAAATTATTAAAGAATTAATTATTTAATTTCCACACTTGCAACTATTTTTACATGATCTAAGCCTAAAATAAGTAATACTTACTATTTTAACTAAATTACTAAATCAGGTATACAAAAATTCTTGTCTATCAGACCTGTATCGATATATATATCGACCAATGTAGACCTAGTGAATTCACCGAGAAAACAAGAAAACCCGTTTACAGTTTCTGCCAGTACGGTAAATGTGCGCAGCGCACATGCTAACGACGCCTTGCCAAGTAGGTTCGTGCGCGCGCGACACGGCATTATGAAAACTTCTTTCCGATTTAAACCCACTCGACTGCCACTATCACTAACGATGAGGTCACTTTTTATTTTTTAGAAGCATGTCGAGCTAAACTCTACCTACATACGTGAGTGATCCGTTTCATTTCTCTGAGATTGCTTTTGTTATCCACAACCATCCTGCGGTACTTAAAGCGCAATGTTATTAATTCTTATTAATACTTTCCCCATCATCATCATCATCATCATCATCACTCTACCCATGTCCCACTGTTGGGCACTTTTCCCAATCAACTATAAAATTTACGATAAATTAGCGAACCGCTCCGGCCTCGCATGAGTCTCTACGCTACCTGTGAATTTAACTGGAATAAACCTCCTCGGAAAACTATCTACTTATAACAGTGGTCAAAATCACAACAAAATCCGTTCGTAGCTTTTTTTTTTATAGACCGATAAACAAACAAACATGACGGAAAACCTTGTCCCATAACATGTAATTTACAAACTCACATGATTTACATACATACTGGACCCTGATTACTATACATCCCCTTTTCTTTTTGCAGTCGTGTACATACGTGTACGTGTGTGTAGGTATACGTTCTATAGACATGTGTACAACACATACTACTCGTTTTCTTACATTTACGGTTAAACAATGAAATGATGCAAAAATATTGCACAACTAGCACCACCTGCTACTGAGTAGATGAACTTTCCATTCATTTAAAAATAAACTTATGAGAGCTGTAATTTACGAATTCTTACTTTATTTTAAATGCAACTCATGTAAAATGTTTCGATTTGATTACTCCCGATAAGTAACGTTCAACGACCCTCACACATTTGTGCTCGGCCGCTAGTGTCTAGAACACCAAATCGCTTGAGTCATCATCATCATCATCATCATCATGTCAACCGAAAGACGTAGGCCTCCCCTAATCTCTTGAGTGTCACCTACTAAACACTCTTGAACTAAATCTACCTGATAACTTTAAATGCCATGCTCTAACGGTAATTATCTTTAAATCTTATAAAATGTTATTAAATGGAACCTAAAATATTCTCCCAAACTTCCATTTTCCTAACTTAAAATTTCTCAAATTATAAATATCTTGAAACATCTGAATTTGCTTGACAAAATAAGACAACTAGCGCCATCTATATTATTCTATCCTGAAACTACTTTAAACAAATTCCACCAGATTAGTTTATTAAATGTTCATGTTTAACACTCGTATAAATAACTTAGATAAGCTTAAATTACTATGAAATGTATCAATTACCAATATTGCACTTATCAGACCATATTTAACAAAACGTTGAATTCGACTAGGTCAACATTAAGGACTACTAACGCCATCTATGAAACCGAATTGGAAATAATCCATAATTTATTAGAACTAATTCTACTCTAAATCTAAATATTACGCTGTTGCAATTTAATTTTCTAAATACTTGAAGTAATTGCAAGAGCAATTAAAGTTTATTTGATTCATTTAACTAAATAAACGATGAAGATCTATCGATTCTACTTATTTTCTCCAATCGATCGATCGCATTTCAAATTACGAAAATGAAATGGTGTGGACTATGAAATTCCTATCTCACACACATACCTAATTTCTGAAATACTTATGCTACTCATAAACGTAACTAGTCCTTGCTATGATGAATTAATTATTTGGTTTTGTTCATTCATCCCCCTAAAATCGTCCATTTTGGGTGATATTCAACACTAATCTACTTTAAAGCCATAAGGTAACTTTGAAAATTATAAATTGTCGTAGTTACTCCTCAGTATGTGTTTCTAGTAATTTTTAGTAAGATACTACCATATTTTTCTAAACATTTGTGCATTATCCCCCTCGTATCACCCATTTTATACGATCTTCGACATTATTTAATTTTAAAGCGATAAAATAACTTTTAAATTTATAAATTGTTGTGGTAATTTTCTCCGTATATATTTCCAGTGATTTTAGTGTGATATTATCATACCTTTTGAAACATAAAAAACAAACCCCTTTTTTTTAGACTTTGGTTGTATGGTCATTATACCCTTTACCCCTCATCTCATGTCAAGTCACCAAGAAAATTAAAAAACAAATCTAACCTACAAACTCGTCTTGTCTGTGACTCAGTGTTAATTTAATTTGAACCCGTTATCGATCTTTTAAAATGATCAATGAAATAAAGATTCTGATGAAAAGAAACGCTAGAAGTAACCCAAGTTCTAAGTGATTTCTAACAACCGAACTCGACAAAACACGTTCAAGTTATCTTTAAAGATTCCAACTTCATTTAACAACATGACAATAAACAGGTAATTAACCACTCCTTCATTTGTTTTTTCTATAAATTGTGACAAATTCTCTTCTTCCTAATTGCGTAATAACAACTGCGTAAAGTTTCCGATCTATTGTTTCGTATTGCATTTGGTTGTACAACTCTAAAATACTAATAATTTAATGTATTAATCTGTTTTCAGATACCGAATATCTCCGATTAATTATTATCTATGAGACTCTATTACAATGAATGCTTGTTTTCTATGGGTACAATGCACTGCTACTTGCATAAAGTGAGTGATCAAGACCAAATAACCATGACCCCAGTTCACAATGACGGCTACTTGAACACGATTTTTGACAAAATCATCCTACTGATAAGTTAGGTAAGTTACACTGGTACCTTTTCTCAAATACCTTTTGTTACTTGCTTGTCGTTATAAGACATATCAGTGTCAAACATACAAATACATACTAGGTAGTTAACTTATGTCAACATAATTTATATTCTAACCTTTACTCTGCTAAAATAGTTAATTACTAAGGTCATTCTAGTAGTTCATTAACCCCTATTAATGAAACTTGTACAAAATGAGTGATTTATCTGTTGGATCTAACCAATTTCTGATTCATATCTATCTATGTGTAGCATCAACTAACTCCATAACCTACAGTATTGCATATGTGCATACTTTTCTAAATTGACCCTTTTATTTACAGATAAATACTATTCATAGAAGCCTACAATTAAAGTTTACCTGAATAGTGACAGAAATTCTTGATTATGCAAGACTGGCTTGTCACATAATATAAGATGTCAGCGCCTGGAATGCTGAGAATGATTTTTGGTTTTGCACGCATGAGAACTATCAAAGTGATGTGACTACTCGTCATCTAACAACTATGGAATGTCCTGCTACTGTGCATTTCTTTTCACTGCTTGTCAACTGTTAAGTTCATTCACCTCATCACCTATTTTGTACTTTTGTTGTGATGAAATAAAAGTAACTATTAACATACTCAACAGTGAGTATGGGACTAATATTGCCTCAATTTTACTGCATACTAATAAAAGCTTTCCTACTGTCATTTATTTTATAAAACATCCCGTGCGCATCCACCCTAATTTTGACTTATAGTAAAACTTAAAATTTATTTTATATCAATTGAAACTAATGTAAATCTTACTGGATTGGATTAAATGCTCCCTATGAATGCCACAGACTCGACCCCCCTTCTTGTAAAACCTCAAAACTCTGCCATCCTGTCATCGGCTTAGTGTTCCTATACTATACTAACAGCATCCAATGTTCATTTTTAAAACCTTTATGAACAAGTCAATTTGATCTGCATTGGTTTACACATATAAAATAGACATTTGAAGTACCTAGCCTATTGTCATACTAAATTTAAAAAAATGCCTTGTCATTCTTAAAATAATTTAATTAAATTTGATTTTCTGTTACTGAATTTACTAATCTGCCAATGCTTGTATTTGCAATTTTTCATACTTGTGTTTTATCATCATCATCAGACTGTTCGTGTCCCACTGCCGGACACAGGCCTCCTCTCAGAATGAGAGGACTTACAGATAACATTGAATACCAACTGCATTTGATGAACTCAACCTAGGTATTTCCAATTGCACAGCATGTGTTTGAGTCACTGCTATTGAGCTTATTTTACTATCAATACTATTTGCTTGAAAAGATCAAAAGATAAGTATACCTACTTATGTATGTGTTACTTCTCTCTAGTGTTAATGCATGATGTTTAACACTCCTTGTCTGTATTTCAATTATGATGAGTTTGTTTAATTTTATAAGTTGCCTACTTATCAATGGCCTAGTCTAGAATTTACCTCCACTTCTCAGTGTTTCAAATGGAAATGTGCTCTGGTCATTTCTCTTCAACTCATCCATAGGATACAATGAACAATGACTACTCCTACTATAACTTAGATCCGCCCCGCTTGATGATGCAGGTGTAAAATGGAAAACAGTAGGTAAGTGTAAGTATTTGACTCAAATAGGTACATTCCTAACTTGATTTGCTGAACTTTGACCTCTTACTGTCTCTGCACAATTAGTACTTATTTAAAATAATTTTCCTTTTCACGACCCCCCGTCTTACAAACTCAACCATATGTGAACTCATGAAGTGTGTGACTCAGAGCTTCATACTTAATTCTTGCCAATCAACTCCCTAACTAACAAACCATACAATACTTTACATATACTTACTTCTGTACTGCCTAACTGTAAATAAACTTCTTAGAGTTCAACGACCCCCCATCTGATAAATCAAAAGCATCTCTTATATTATTATGAAATGAGTAAGTATGTGATTCTAAGTTTCCCGTATGTATGATTCTAGCGACCCCACATCTAATAAACCACACAATACTTTACATACTTGTAGTATATAGGTATCTGTTTGATTGAACTTTCCTTACTAGAAAATAATTTCATGTTTTTCCTGTCCCTAAATTATACTTGATAATCTCCTTATTTAACTAACTTAAAAATGCTTGAACTAAACTCAAATCTATACACTATTTCACTCTCATACGTTAGGGCGTTAGTGCTTTCTTTCCTAAAATAATTTCTATGATTTTGATCAAATTCCCATGCAATTCTTACTTGACTTGTGTCCATAAACTATAGCCAATTCAAGAAGTCGGTTAAAATAGGTATATCAAATAAACCGGCCGACTTTGCGAGTCCCTGACTGACATTTAATAAATCACGTGACGTTACTTTCTCTAAAATGGCGGATGGCCTCATGAACTCTAACCAACCTTACCACTCAGTTTTATTTGTTTACAAGTAAATAATGATCAAGAAACTAAAGTATTCAACAAAAGTCTGAACTTATATGATACAGCAAAATAATATGCAGTTTATGTGATACTACCAAGCAAGTTAGCTGCTCGAAGCAAACCTGATGAATCTACAACTTCGATAGCCTGCTTTCTTTATTTCAGATGGAATTAAAGAAAGCCATTGCAGTGTAAATAAAAGTGAGGTGTACAAACTATACCATCAAGTGCTACCCTATCCATTTAGTGACAACCGCTGTAGTTTTTATTAAAATGTACTAGGTACAACTTAACCTTATATTATGTCTTTGCTGTGAATATTTATTTTCCTATTCCCCACTAATAGTCTTTACTAAATATACATTACATCCATTCTTACCTCCAGACCTCCATTCCACGAACAACAAATTGTGACTATCTTTAAACAAATAGTCACTATCTAAACATAACAAATCTGAAGTCTAGACTTCCCTAATTGACATATTATTCTAGACTTGTTCACTAAGTAATTGAAATAATTGAGTAAGTTTAACTGGCTGTGATAATAATATCATACTGTACTTATGTATTAGAATGATTTGGTACAGCTGTTAATCATATATCTGAGTGATATGTAGTGTAAATATTTAATGAAACCACTACTCATTGCAAAACTGTTACTAACCTAGCAGTACTAACTGTAATCTAGACTTTTAATGATTCTAATCCTATAACAGCTAACCATAACTTATAACTAAAGTCCGATCCTGGTCACGGCACCAAATTGTACCTAACATCCTATCCTAATCTAAGCACCACCAGATTGTAAATAATCTAGCTCCCTCTAGCTGGAGTCTATATTATTAAATTTAACCTAGAACTGATCCTGGTCACGGGTAGACCTAACTGTAAAGAGTACCTAGCCTAATCATACTAAGAAACATAAATCCTTGGTAACCGCGACACTATCCTGAAGTACTCTAGCTTACTCTGAACAGCCTACCTAGAAATTTCAATTAAATATTGGCCTTGTGATTCGTCTAGCGATTGTGGAACCTACATTGTGAACGCTGTAGTAAACCCAAAGTACTTTAAGTCAAAGTAAGAATGGATCCCTACTTAACTAAGAAAACACTCCTAAGTGGTTAAGGAATAATACATACTTGTTAGGAATAAAACAATTGATTAACTGCGTCATATAAGAATAGTATGTCCATGAAGTATTGGAATTGGTTAGCAAATTAACTAAAGTTATGTTATCTTAAATGAAATGAAGTTTAATAGTATCAAAGGTATTAAATTAATGATCTGACAAAGTAATTTTACTAACTGAAGTAAAACAAAGTAACTGGGGTAGCATTAATGCTTGTCAAATAAGCATTATGCTTTGCGGCTAAGATTAGGGCCCCATCCTTCCGCCCAAGACTATCGTCTTTGGTTGATACCATAACTGTGAGACTCGACTCCTGACTGGACATCTCTCCACCGCCCCAGGGAGTATTGAATTATTTATTTATCAAGAGTCTATAGTCAGTATAGCAGTAATGTCAGTATTTTTACTACTAGAGATAGAGAGGAACCCCGCAAATGTATCAACCATTGTATTGGCTAATTTTCTTTTCCCATAGGTATTTATAGTACCTGATTACAGCATATTTATGTCTGCCAAAGATCAATATTTCATAGATTCATATAGAGTATAGAGTACATATCATAGCAACATGAGTAACCATATATATTTAGTTTTCCAAGATTGTAAATTTCAATCACTCAATTAATATATAAACTGAGTATTAGGTATAACAATATATTTAGATGTATACCTTGTTTGGCATTCATTATTTGCCTATTTTATTTAGAAGTATAGATAACGTCATTATAGGTAATGTTATAACTTTCAGTTACATAGCGCTTAAATCAGCTATGAATTTTCATGCAAACATATTTCTATTGCTTTGAATGGTCTAATTTAGGCATACTTTTATTTAGTATAATTTCACAGAACTACCGTGGCTTATTGCAGCTGATGTTTTAGCAGTAAGTACAACTTTATAGATACTATTATCTACTTTTATGTTATTCACATACATGTCTAAGTACATTGTCTTTTACTCAATTAAGCTTTGTTTGCTAAGCCAGAACTTGGTTTATGGTTATGATTTTGTTTTATCATATTATGGATAGGTAATGTTTATGCCTAATCCCTTTCAATTATTGTTTACATTGAAAGTTAAATGAAAGCATGCTAATTTTGTATAGCTTCCTTGTCCATGCTGGTGTCAAGAAATACTATAGGCCTTGACCTCAAAACTAACACATATTCATTCATTGTGTGAATGTCAATTATATATTTGTGGATTGTTAAAAGTCCTAGTTTTGACTTAGAAAACTGCTCATAAAGTATACTGTATGTGTATGTACTTTTCATGTTTCAACTTCTACCAATGAACACTAAGGATCTATGTTTATTTAGGTTTGCTTTTATATATATTTATTTATCAGTCATTTAAGCTTGTTTGCCCAGACATAACTACGTTTCTTTTTCAGGTAATGTTTCGTCTTAGAATTCTTTCAATTATGTCTGTATTGAAAGATAAATGAAGACTATGTTAGTTCACTGTTAAGCTCATTTGCCCATACGGTGTCAAATTTGCTCGGGACGTATCCATGAACAAAACACAATGTTCATTTAGTATATGAATGATAGATTCGATTGGAAGATAGTTTTGTCTTTGCAACTTCACTCTTTTGACACTGCTTATATTTTAGCAAGTAACTTTACTGTATAGAGGTGTGCATCAACATAGCTCTTAATGATCATATAATAGAGTTAGTGAGTCATTTAATTAGACAATTTTACTTATGACTATTGATGTGTATGATTTTAAGCTTTTCCCTAGCTCTGTGATGAAAACCAATGTGAGTTCATGACCTCACTTTTATGTATTAATTGTGTGTGTCCGCGAAATTGGGCTATCTAGTCCGTCACTAGGCTTCGCCATTCTAGCTATTCCCTAACAACAAAGTCCCTGCCTAGTTCCCTACCTTCCTATCATCCTAACTTGTACTTTAAAGCTATGCCTAGAAGGCCCCTGAACTGTGTGTAAAATTGACAAAACTAGGGTACGTTCCCACATTTACATTTAGTGTAGTGTAAAGAGTTTCGGGGTGCAATGAAACTCTACTATGCTCCTATAAAAAAGATTGTGTGTGCTAATATTCCTAACCAGTCCCTAAATGTTTGCCAGGTCTTGGAAAACGCGAACGTTTTCCCCTAAGAGAAAGACCCGGCGGATCAGCAGAATACCTATTGTCGTGTTTAAATAAATATATAGATACGGGGAACAGAGCGTATCTGATGTGACCACAGCTATGCTTTCGCCCTCGCTGTCGGAAAACTTAAGTTCCTGTACGTCGCTATGATCAGTCAGACGTTCTCTGTGTAAGTTAGTCAGCTGCCGAGATTGACCAGACAGCCTATAACGCCTTACAACGTTATATTTAAGACAGTGACTGTACCAACAGTGTTCGTTGTCACCGGGAGGTATCCCACTGTTGGTCACCAGACCCCTTATCTGGTGAAAGCCGCCTTGGGAAGTACACAGAAAGTTTAAATGGATTAGTACAAATGCGTAGAATTGTAGAGAACTACTTATAAAAATAACCTCCACATTCCCACAGGAAGATATCCAAGATGATACCTTAAGTTTAAATATTTCAATCGGCAATCGCAGAATTTTAATCCACCACTTAAAGAAAACAGCGACTAAAATCTGACTATTTAACTAAACAATTTTACGACAATACTCACTCTGAATAATCCCTGAATATAATATAAATTTTGTAAAATGGAATAAAATCCCAATTTAAAATCTAAATAAATGACTCTACTCTAATTACTTAAAGAATTTAATTGAAAAATCTCCGCGTATCAAAACTTAATCCCCAAACCCAACAAGTGACGTTAACTCTCTCAAAATCGATGATATTCTCCTTCCCCCCTCGATGCGCTCATCCTTTTTATAGCTTTCGTAAGCGTCCTGCGACTTCGGCGAAATTACCGACCCAATCGACACAGCAGTGATACCATCCCTAATTTTTGCCGACATACTATTATTTCCCTGACAATTCTTCGTGAACCTTAAAATTCCAATATATTCCAAGCTTACATAAACATTCTAAATATAATTTTCCTTCACTATACTTTAGCTTTCCTTCCAATTAGAAAAATACTCTAATCCTAATTCATACTATTATTATATTTTTCCACCTTTTATGTACATAGCCTATAAATTAAATCGCTCTATTAATCTTAGTTCTCCTAGTACAGAAATCATTCTTAGTGTTGTTTTTCTTCTACTGATAAATTTGATGCTTTTATGTGAAATCCCTTTTTATGTAATAACTATTTTACTTAACTATCTATTATAATAACTTAATGTTCCACAAAGGAACTATCATACGTACACACATACATACATGATCTGATAAACACATCACTGTTCTTCGCGTTTCGCTGTCGGGTGAAATGTGCTAATTTGCCTGCAATCGATATATTGGCAACATTTCTCCCAATTCGTTCCCGTTCAACTAAATGTTCCTTGTCACATTAAAACGTCAAGTCCTCGCATACAGTTTCCTTACTTTATGATGATACGACTCATACGACAAGGTTCTAATGTCAGCTATTTATATTAAGTATGTTCCTACGTCTTCCCAATTATCCTATTTTACTTAAGATCTTAATTTAAAGATAGCTAATAGACCAAGACATAAGTTTCCATTCATATATTGCTTGCATTTTTAGTAATTTAGCTATTTTTAACCTTTACTTCGTCCGCTCCAAAACTTGTATTATTTAGCGACTTTTAACTGATTTATAATTGTAGCTGATCTTTATGATAATTTCGGAGTTATATTAGAGTATATTATGATAAATGATATTACATGACTTTTCCCTATTAATTAATTAAACCTTATTACAGATTTTCTTTCTATAAAATGACGCCATGCTAAGTACATCGCCATGCTCGTATTCCATTTCATGTTTTGATGCTCTTTGCTCTTAAACTACTGAACAGAACTTGACGAAACATATGTTAAAATGAGCGTAAGACACTAGTCTTTAATAATCAACTTCCATTTTCCTTGCATTTTCCATAATCTCTTTGTATTATTCATAATGTTATTCCCATGGCGCGTAGGCCTAAAATACTGAATCGAGTTGTATGAAATTTGCTAGTATTGAAGATTATAATGCAGAGATTATTATCCAATAATTGTTTTCCTTGCATTTTGAGTATTTCTTTTGTACTGATGATAAATAACTCAGACTTAATTTAGCGCCATCTATTATCATAAACTTGAACAGCGTAAGAGCCCCACTTAAGCTAGCTCGATAAACCGAAACTTAATTAACAACCTGTTGCCGGATACTTCCGCTAGATGGTGTTACTAGTAATTTTACCCCATACAAATCCGTATTCATAACTATTTTGTTTATTTAATTAATTACTTGTACCAAGTATGAAATATATTCGTGTCCAGGGTCAAATATGCTTAAATGAAGCCTTGGACCGTTACACTACTTACTCGTTTGCTTTCCTCGTGGTATAAAAAAACACTTTTCATGGCAACCACATGCAACCATCCCAAAATAAAAATGTTGTAATTGAATCTCTACTTTTTTGCTAGAAGCTGCAGTTACTCAGGGAATTCCCTTTAAGCCTTTTATTATTCGAGTCGGGTCCCGCGCTTTGGTCAAGTTTCGAATAGAGCCAAGAAACCGGTTTTGCTCCGTAATTGTTACTTTAGTGGTTGCCGGTTTGAAATAGGTAAGTAAGTAAATAAATATACTTGTTATAAGCTTCGGCATTCAAATAAAAGGCCCATTTTATAAAAAAAGTTGTAGGTACACACTTTTTGTTTTTTTTTTCATATGCAGGTACTATCGATTTTAATAGGTAAAAAAAAGAATCCCAAAATGTTCATAAATTTTTTGTACTTCCAATTCATAACTCTTATTTTTATTTAGGTGTATTTGCAAAAGGTACTTAACGAAATGGAACACAATACTTTGGGACACTTTTTTTTTCACTAATTAAAATCAGTACTCAGTTCGTGATTCTAAGTAAATAGATGTAACATAAAAAAAACACAAAAATTCCAGAAATAAAGTGTGCGTATGGTAAACATTCGATAAAATGGCCGAAAAATGCTTTTATACAAGTAAAAATTATATCTGTGAATAAAAAATATCATTCCCTGTGAAAATTATTCTAATCCTGTGTCTGAAATTGAGGGCCAATTCCTTTCTAAAATATAATCAGATCAGAAAATAGTTAAAGATTAATATAAGTTAAATATTAATAGTTAAAGTACTTAAAGGTTTTTTAGTTATTTCTTAACATCATAACAAATGATTCGGTCACCTTTCTCTACACAATGTTCCTGTCTTTGTATTGTTGTTCGTTCTGTTGTGGTGCTCGAGCTTGCTGCAGCAGTTCTTGGCCTGACAGAAATAGCTTCAGGCCTAGTAGTTACTTTAGAAGTCGCTTTAGTAGTGTTAATTGTGGTAGCAGTAGTGGGCTTTTGAGTAGAAAAACTTAATGTCAATTTAAGAGTTTCCTTAGTGTTCTGTATAATATTTCCATCGGAGCTGGGGTCTTGTAAAAAATGACGATTATTGCCTTTGGGTCTCGCAGCTGGCGGTCGTCTTATACCATCGAACGGGGGATTGACGTAGCCACATTCAATCCTGTCACCTCGGAGTCGACAATCGTTTCCCACTTCCACAGTTTGCACAGGCTGTACTAGTTGAGGATTACTATTATACCCACACAGGACTCTGTCATCCACCATCCGACAAATTGTATCGTCGAAATTGTAGCCTAAGAAATTAAGAATCACATTGTTTGTAGTAGTTTCATCACGAGCTCTGCCATACCTTTTTAATTCATCTGGTGTTAGTAACTCGTATAGCGTCACCTTTTTTGTGGTCTGCGTAGTTGTAGATGTAGTGTTTTGATCATCAGTGGAATGGTTAAAATAAGATGTTGTGTTCAATGTAGTACTGACAGTTTCAAGGTTTAGTTCGCCTATGAAAGCGGTAGTTTTTTTGGGAGTTGTTGTTGAAGAAGATGTTGACGTGATTATTGTTACTTCTTCAGGATATTCCATGTCGAAATTGGCTCTGAGAGCATTTCCTTGAGTTACGGTTTCCTTAGAGCCTCCAGTTATTACGTAAAGCATCGTTGTATTCACTGTGGACTCTGATAATGTAGTTTCTTTTTTTGTAGGAGTAGTCGGTTTCTCATCAGATTCAAAGGCCTCAAATAATATGGGTTCGAACAATATACCCCCGATTTTTGGTGCGCAGTGCATCACGTCTAGGAGTAACAGGATCTTAGTAGATAAAAGCCATAGCTGCAAGCAAAAATCGTTGCCTAAAAATATAGGTAGTGAATGTGACGTAATTTTGAATCGCAGCTTACCTAGAGTAGGTAGTAACAATGTTTTTGTGGTACGCGTTGATATGAGTAAATGGAGATGAAAATATTTTGTACCTATCTACACAATGTAAAAAGTGACGAATAAAAAAAATACCTAGCTATAATGTGTATTAGAACACGTTTGTAAACAAACAGATGATCTAGAAATTAAACAAAGTTTTGTAAGCTGTAAAGCGATGAAGGAATAATAACTTACCAATAATGGAATTGACATCGTTTAATGCATCCCATTGGGAAATTCGGAATTGATTGTTTAATATTTATGAACAATAAAGCTGGAGATGATTCATTGGAGGTACTGGCTGCAATCCCAGCTGCATAAGAAAGAACGTAAGTACGAAATTCAATAGGAAATATCATTTACCATTTAGATTAAATGATGAAACTAGAGCTTGATTTTAATAAATGAATTTAATCTGTTGTTACTTCGCCGATTCGACCTAACTTTTTGATTCAATTACGAGTATCTAAGTTCGGACGCGTCAAAAGATCTGGACATAAATTAATGTCTGTCAACCGTGAAATCTGTCATAGTGGTAATAAATTCCACTCAAAATGTAGTCTTTATTGAACTTAACGTAAACAATGAATTTTATCTACTTTTCAGGTAATCCTAATATCTAGTTCCAGATGTCTGACCGCGACAAAATCAGACATCATTTACAGCCATTGCCAACTGCGACAACTTGATCTTGGAAAGAGAAAAGAAACGAAATAACTACAAACACCGTTTCTTAGCTTAACATTGAATACAATATCTTATATAATTCTATATGCAACTATTATGAAAGGTAAGTCTGAATTACCTTTATAAACATTGGCTTCACAATTGTTGCACTAGCTTACGATGGCTACAGGAAGAAGGAACGTTACTCGAATAATTCCTGATGTCGAGAAATAAGAGGAAACGATGCAAAAGGAAACCCGTCAGTGGGTACAGAAGCGGCTGAACAAATATTCCAAGAAATACATCGTTGACCCACTTCTGGAGAGATTAGAAAATTTAAAAAATAGGAAGAGAAACAAAGGCACGCAAAGTACTTTAGACAATCAATACCATACTTCATTCAAAGCTTTACTTAGGAACAACATTAAATACACGTTTTCTACAGCAGAGCTATCAACAAATCGTTATAAATTCAGGGAAATAATCATGAAAAAATATCCCCTCACCAAATCTCAAGCCGATACGTTACAAGAAATAATCGGGATCCATAAAATAACTAATATTAATAGTTTAAAAGCCATCATTGATAGAAATATAGAGAATAGTAAAAAGACTAAAATAAAGAAAAGACAATTGCTGATGTTGATAAAGGATTATGAGATGGAGAAAAGTCGAAGAAGCTCTGTGGCGATACCGCTCCCCGCTGCATTCAAGAAGCTTACGACTGTCTACTCTTTAATACGCAAACTTCACCTTTAATCTAATTCAATTGTAGGTGGTAATAACAAAATTATTGTAATTGTTTGTCGTTTGAATTATAATGTCTGGGAAACGAAAAGATCTGTTTTATTTAGTTGCCAGGTAGATAACATGTAAGCAGGAAGTTTTGGGGGTAAGTGGATGTTATGAGATTGAGTGTCATGAATTAAATCTATCTATCTATGATTACGGAAATAAGTGTTTTTGATAAAAAAAAAAAACCGAAATCCCTCCTTCAAACCGTGAATTAAGTATTTATTCCGATAAACCCAACATTTCTGCTGACCTTGCCGATTTACCGTCAAAGTTAATTGAAATGTCAAGCTTGTCGTACAACCGTGATAAGGAGAGAGATGAATTTGAACGATGTCCACATTTTCATAGTTAGTGACTGTTTGAGAAATTGAACTTAAAAATTTAATTGAAAAAGTAACTAACGAAATTCTTGAATTCTAGATGACCGTGGCTCTCGTGTACGGTGCTTCTAAAGATTGCATCCGCAAAGAAGAGAAAAGTCGCAGCAATGATCCGTTAGTTGTCAGAGATTTTACAACTCAGAGGTCTAAGCCAAGGAAGAGGTGTTGCCCGTACGACTTCGACAGTAGTTTATGCAAGGTTATCGACGACAGGGTTCTGTGCGGGTTCAATAGGAACCAGGGAACGCCGGAGAGCCAGGGTCAGTACAGGTCACTGTCCGGGGGTTGTCGGCTCCGGGGCGGGCGCGTCGAGTGCGGGTACTTCGAGGGGCCTTACGAGGGGATCCGCAGGCCGCCGCCAGACTGGGAGACCACGCTCCTGGACTACCCAAACGACCCGACTCCCGAACCTGATCAGCCTAATCCCAATGACGATCCCAACGAAGTTCAAGAGTATGTCGTACCAAATAGCCAAGAAACCTTGAAACACACCGTAAAACCTATTGTTGACTACGTCGGCGTTACGAAGTGCGTGGAAATTCATTCTCGTGTAGTTTGTAGACAGACTTGAATATTTTTTTTACTCAGGCGCAAAGTTTTAATCATACCATCCTGATACCTGATTTAGTGTAAACGTCCCAATTTTTGACATTTTAATTTCAATAATTGAAACCCTGCTATCACCTGTATTGCTATGAGTTAAGATTGAAGATGCCAACTATTGGACTAGTGTCGGGCCCTGGGACATTCATCGTACTCGGCCAGCAATCAAAATGTCAGTATATCGTCAACGTAAGCTTGATGCGTAAGTATGAAATGTAAATGGAAGAGTAAGCTTAACATTTCCAGGATTTTCCCATATGTAATCCCAGGATATGTACTGTAAGTATTATCTTGAACAGTCTCAATTTTAAATACTGAAAGTGCCTAGAAAAAGCACAACAAGAGAATAGTTTACGAGCGCTTTGCTTGGTTTTAATTACAAGGCGTTTAAACATTTTTATTTTAAGCATTTGTTTTCTCGAATGGGTTTAAACGTATCAAGCCAGAAAGTATCTTGTTTAATTCTTAAAAAGTTGATGTGTAAGTTTATGAAAATGGGCGAATCATTTACTTTCAATTTTATAGTCCACTAAGTAGACAAAAGACATTAAACTGCGATTTTAAGATGTCTTCACTCAAGGTTATCCAGTTTGGGAATGAGTTTGGGTTGCTGTGGTGTTGATGGTCACAGTTTTGTCGTGTAACCCGTAGCTGCAAGCTTCAGTTTAAAGATTGTTTCGGAACGTATCTTTTGGCACGCTGTCAGTGTCACAATTGACATAATGCTCACACTGCGACTATATTTTTGTATATTTCTCTAAAAGTAAAAAGTTAATATTTTAAGCTAACATTTTGTATTTTATAGGTATCTCCATGATCACTGTGTAGTTCATTCTACAACCCCGTGGGATCGTTACATGCTATGTACCTACTAAGTATGTCAAGAGCTCCAAGAGCATCGTTAGGTGCACAGTTTAACTCCTAAGTAGTTTTATTCAGAACTTTCGGTAGATATAATATGTGAAACAGTATCTTGCCTAACTGACCAATGGACAGACAAAGCACAGCCTGAATCGCTGAAGATAGAGCCTTGAAATCTAGCTGACATAATGTATACTTTGAGTTTCACAGAGGACCAAGGACGATAAAACTAAGAGAACTGCCAATGTCTAAAATATAATGTCGTCCCTTTAAAATAATAAACCTGCTGTAACTAGTTTTACTATGGAGCGGTCTCTGTACCATTCGTTTCGTAGGGCAGTCTAAACTTAACGCAATAGCGCCATCATATTAGTTTTTCATTGATTTCATAGATGGCGCTGTTTCGTGATAGAGCTACAGCAAGCTTATTTTTAACCCTTAATTTGGCAGTGTACAGCATGATGGACATAGACAGTACATAGCACAAACGTCATCAATGAATTTTTCTGCTGTTCAAAATTAAGCCATAATCCAAAGTCACTGAATGTCAAATTTCAATAGCAATAGAAATTTACTTAAAACATTTTTGTTTTGAACCATCATCAATATCTATAGCAGTCTTTTTGTATTTTTAAATTATTACACATCTTTAGTAGGTATAAAATCAGATGAGACAAGAATTCAGGTTTTCACTTTTCAGTTCTGTCGAATTAAGGGTTAACAGACTTAAAAAAAAAGGAGGTTATTAATTCGACACGATATATGGATATTATCGTCATTGCAAAATATTCACATATATATCCTAATCTATTAGGGCTTTCAAACTAATACACAAAATTTTATCGATCTATGTATACACGTATGTATGTTAGTCCTCGAATTTCTCTGTACCTAACTAATTATTTTTTAATACGATAAGAAAGTGGAAGTGGGTTACCTGATGATTATTTTACAGGAACGCGGCATTATACATATTTTATAATAATATTTTGTAGTCATTGGCAGTCATCTTGGTTTTGTCGTCCTTTCAGTCAGAAGGGGTTTTCTAAACTCTCACGCCTATTTTTTATCCTTCCACTAGTTCCACGGGGCCAAGATACAGGCATACCTACATAAGCTACTGGTCTACTGGTATACAGTCATATACTACTCATATCAGTCGTAGGTAGACGATAGTGTTTTTTTTACCGCGTATATAACTCTATCTATCATAGGTATCTACGAGGCAAAACAGCTCTATCGTCTACCTACGCTTAATATCTACTATCGATAATTAAAAGCAAAATTTTGTATTGGACGGGCTTTAATAATAGTTTATGCAACTGCTACATAATGAGTGTTTTAAGGCCTAATTATGTGGAGTTGCATACATTACTTTATCTACACACATATTATAAAGTACTCTAAGATGGGTTCCGAAGCCGAAGGCATATATCATACCCATACCTGTCACGAATTTGACTGATTTTTTTTAAATCATAGACAAACATACCGAGCTGACGTTTCGTAAACTGTTTTTTTTTTGTAAAAAAAAAAATCAATATCACATTATTGATTATACATGTCGGACTGAACTCGACTTATATACGTGAGTGATCTTGATTTGAATTCGATGTCGTAATAAATAAATAAAAATAAATAAATAAATATCACGGGACAATTTGACACCAATTGGCCTACCTTACCTACCTACCTACCTTAGTTTTTTACGCGATTAAGTCCCGAGTATCATGATAATGTGTGAAAATCGCGAAAGTTTAAATCAATACCAATTGACCTAGTCCCAAACTAGGCAAAGCCTGTACTATGGGTACTAGACAACGGATAAACATACTTATATAGATAAATACATACTTATATACATATTAAACATCCAAGACCCGAGAACAAACATTCATATTCATCATACAAACATCTGCCCCGACCGGGATTTGAACCCGGGACCTCAAGCTTCATAGTCAGGGTCTCTAACCACTAGGCTATTCGGTCGTAATGACTATTACTTTACTGCAGAACCTGCTGGTGGAGGTGGTTGGCGGGGGAGGCAACGATGTGCTGCAATGCTGGTAATTTTCTACGGTTTCTGAACGCATTTTAGAGGACTTATGATATGTGTGTAGATAAAAACTTTAAATGAATATTTTGACGTGCCATGCAGCACACTGCACAGTCCAGCTGGTGAGCACCGGCCTTTACGGATTCAAATTTTTTAAATATATCCTGGTGTGTAAAACCGGAATCAATGCTGAAATCACTTTCAATTTACCTGCAACAGTATGGGTATGGAATGAATTGGCAACAGCACTATCGGATAAGTTTCAGGCAAAAAAAAAACAGTAATTGTTTTTAGTTCATAAATATGGACAAAGTAACGCCTGATTCAATAAATTATAAAAAAAAGTAGGTAGCGGAAATTCGAGCACTCACCTAATTATTTTATTGTCATCTTAACTGATAAACCTGATAACTATTTATTGAAATATATTTATTAACCTTGTAATTTATCTGAGTAAGTGGAAATCACAAAAAAATACTAGTGACTCGTAGCCCCGTAGTTAAGTAGTATAAATATGTAAATTTTTGTTATTATCTATTTGCCAATTAAACAACGAGTGACTTGCAGTAAAATCACAAAAAGTTTACTTCACTGAAGTAGGCTAGCCTTAAAAATCAGGTAACATAATTAGCAGGTATAACTAGGTCTCAAACGATTCTTGCACTGATTGTGAAACTGAAAACCCTTTCGATTCAGTTTCCTAATACAGATTTAGGTACTAAGATTCCTATTGTGCGGAAAACGGCTCTACCATGGCTCTACCTATTGGAAATCAAGCTGCATTTTTTTACGTTTCACGAAACTGAAGCCTTGAATAGGTATTTAGATGGATTGGCATTATATTTACAGGAACATAAATGTTATTGGTAACCGAACTTAGCATTAAATAAACACAGCATACATCTTAAATTTTAATAAATAAATACTTAACATATTAAAGCCTCTATTCTCTTTAACTTCTAGAAATAATACTTGACCCTTCTCACTTAAAATCTATCGTCACCAGTTCGCTCCTAAGCCAATGAATTCGCTACTGAACTCCACAATTCCGTCGGTAGTCAACAGCATGAAGAGATGCTTTAATATTCTTGAAGACCAATCATCTTTAGGGAAAATTAGGTCTAAGTATTTGACGAGAGCTTCGGACATGCTGCTTCGGCCTTCGGCTTGAGATTTCGGCTCGGCACCCCTTAACCAATCTTCAATGTCGTGGATGAGGCCGCCATTGCACGATACGACAAAGATTCCAATAATTAATAATTGCCAGGCCACAGACATGGTGGAATCTGCAAACAAAAAGAAAGCGGCATTATAAATAACTGTTAAATCTTGGTAACAACTCCAACGTGCGAGGTTTCCCGAATATTAGTGAAAGTCGAAGTGTCTGTTTATGCTAAACCTTGCGTCATCCATTCTGATTAACAAGTCTCCGTGGAAAACGCATGAAATATTTTTCTTCTGTAACTATTGACAATCGCGAGGTATTGATTAAGCAAAGATTTTTCATAAATCAATAATATTTATTTAGTTGTCAGTGTCGAGTAATTGTCCTCGTATATTTTGCAATACAATACAATTTACCACAGAAGTAAATTTAAAAACATTAAATTTGTATTCAGCTAGGCAAATTAATATGGCACCATTTCCTTAACTTGGTAGAGGAAGTAATATCCAAACGAAAAGATTTTTTTGTAATTTTTGCAAATATTTCCAAGGACTTTGCGATAAATACTCAAATTGTTTATGTGGTGTACCGAAAAATCTGGTTCTCTACACGTTATGTATTTATATAATGTATTATGCTAAAGTGCTTTTTTGCAAACTATACACAATCGCACGCAAGAGGTGCTTTAGTATAGTTTTTAATTTTATTTTTTATCTCCTCTTTTAGTCTTACCTCCGTTTTTGGGACATATTGATATCGTCCGAAAATTATGAAAATGTAGAAAGTGACAAAGTGCTTATCTTTAAATTTTATTTCGTAATTTAACCTTATTAATGTATGGTAAAATACAGGTACTTGTCTGTAAGGTAAGACAATAGTTATATTCTTTATTCTTCGCTACGTAACTTTGGGGCGATGTGACTTTGTGTAAATGAAAAGATCGGATTTGCAATACCTATATGGTTTGAATATAAGCCGTAAAGGGAAAATATTAAAGCGCACGTGTGCCATAAGAATAATAATAAATGTAATCAATAACAGGACCTTATTGATGACACATGTTATTAACCTTAAAGTACAAAACAGGTATCTCAGAATTTCAAAACAGTTACAAGCTCTTACTTTTAAAATTAAGTTTTAACCTCAATGTTCAGCAGTAAAATAATTGGTCAACGACCGTCTCGAACTCGGCTCTGGCCGTCAAACTAAAAAATGAAATATTAATGCAGATAGTTACGGAGTTGAATATAAATCAGTGACGTTTATGAATTTCTTAGAGAAGTTTATGTAAGACCTCATTAATGATGCGAAAGAAATTCCGTCGTTATTAGCTAAGTATATACGTAACTTGCGTAAGAAAGTATGATATAAGGAAAACTCATCTGCATTTCTTGTTCCTTAATAGATACATGATAGCTTCAGCAAGATCAAGTTTAAATAAAAAGTATACTTGTCTTAACATCGATATTAGGTATGTACAAGAAGTAAGGAAGGAGGTTGCATTAGTTTCCTCAAAAGGCTCAAAAAGTGGTTAATGAACATTCGTAATTATAGTAAATTATGTAAAATTTTAACGCGTCTGTAGGTCTAGTACAACTCACGGTACAATTCAGAATGCAACGACGGGACGGGTAATCTAATCTCGCACGACAAAGTCGCGGCCAGTCGTGCTAGCCCTACTGTAGAGAAGTCAATCTGTAGGAATGTGGGAGCGGGACCGCGATACCACCTCCTATGGCCTGAATAATTTACGGGGCTCATTTAAGTTTCAAGCGAACGTACTATATTATAAACTTTTAAGTACCTACTTATGAATAAATGGATGGATAATTAAATCGATGAATGGTGCGCATAAAAAGTTAAAAGTACTTATGCTGAATAAGGAGTAGTATTATAATTTGACGATTGTGACTTAAATTCTGTTATAGTATGTATGGAAATGCCGCTAGCGGCTTTGCACCTTGTGTGGCAAGGGGCGGGTTATTTGATAAAACATTATTTTTATAGTAAATTGAGTATGTTTTTTAAATACATTAATTTGTTTGACAAAAAAAAACATACCTACAGTTGAATTAAGAATTTCTTCGTTTTTTGAAGTCGGTTAAAAATCATCAAAAATAAGTTCTTTTTGGAGACATTTACTATGACTCACGTAACGGCGTTATTTATTCTCTTCGTGTGTTAAATATCCTCATTTGCCAGGAAATCCTGTTGAACGTGAAAGTTCAACTAGAAAAACGGCTTAAAAATGACAAAGACCTGCGGTTTAACACTTCGCGGCGTGAATCTATGATATTTGAATAAATTTAGATACCTACTTGACAATAAATGGCAAATAAAACGCCAGGACCGTGTTGAACACGGAGTTAGACCTAGATCGAAGATAATTGAATGCATAGCATTGATATTATTAGCCTTAGCCAGAACATCTATTTCGTACGATCTTTGTACATAACATACCTATGTTTGACAAATAATTTATCTATTCATAATTTTTATTTAGTATAAAACAGATAGACGGATGTATGGGTGAATGAAAAATTAAAACTCAAGAACGGCTGACCGATTTTTATGACCTTTGATTTTTCGCCGCTCCGAATAAGTATCAGAATAACTATTATGAGAGGGGATTAATTCACGAAAAAAAGTTTATAAACAAAACTAATTTTCTATGAAACGGCCTATGATATGGCGGTACGAAGTTCGCTGGGACGGTTAGTAAAACTATAGGTACTTAAATGCTTGACATAATTAAAACTCGAGACAAAGAAATGTAGTCCTTGTGACTTTAATTGCCACACGCAGGAAAACCAATTAGCATTCAAGCTTAGCACAAACTCTATTGAAAATCCTCTTAAATTGAAAACAGACAAATGTAATGTAAATAAATTGACGTCTGTAAGTGCAGCAGTTACAGAAACAACAAGCCTGTGCTATCAACAAGCCTGTGCTATCTGGATCGAAAGTTACATATCCGTGTCATTAAGAAATTGCTAGGTCAATCACACCGTTGACAATGACTGTGGGACTGCCAGTAGGGAAATTAAACCATGCGTGCAAGGAATCCTAAGTAACTTACCTGATTATTCGCTTGCTCGTACTTTGTGTGAGGGACAAAGTGTGAGAAGCCTTTATAACGGTACAGTACGATTTTAACCGACAGACATCGGGAACCTTGATTGAGTCCGTGTCAAAAGCAGTTTGTCGCTTTTGTACGTTGTCGCAAAAACACATTTTGAACCTCCGATCCGAAAGGGGCCCTGTGTTATAAGTTATAAGTTTGACGTGTGTATCTGTATGTCTGTGACATCGTAGCTCCTACAAGGATGGACCGATTTGGAAATGGCTTTTTTAATCGAGATGGTTCTTAAGAACATTTCAGCTTTTTTGAGATTTCGCGCTGTATTCAAATTGCAACTTCGATAAACTGTCTAAATAGTCCATGCTACAACATACTCAAAAATCAGAAGTGTGATTTCTACAGGGTTTAATTGGTATCAATTGAAAATGGAAAAGAGTAAAAAGAGAAACACAGTGACATCTACAACACATAGAGTGCTAATTATCAATGGTAAAAAGAGAAACACAGTGACATCTACAACACATAGAGTGCTAATTATCAATGGTAAAAAGAGAAACACAGTGACATCTACAACACATAGAGTGCTAATTATCAATGGTAAAAAGAGAAACACAGTGACATCTACAACACATAGAGTGCTAATTATCAATGGTAAAATAGAAAACTTGTCTAATAGCGGAACTCGTTTGCGACCTATACCCATAAGGTCAAGTTTGTTGTTAGATCTATTTGGGGTCAAATCACGTAAGATCTTTATACCTACTTGAAACATCTTGATGCACTCTCGCCTATTTCAATTGTATCTTTCTTATATAATAGTTTGTAAGCAGTTCGCCATTACCGTCTGCCCGTCTGTCTGTTAGCGGCATAGCGTATCTATACTATTGGCACTAGAAAGCTGTAAATTGGCATGCATATACATATTTTTCACGCTGACAAAGTGGTAGAGTAAAATGTAAAAAAACATTGGTAGCGTACGGTTAAGTGCAAAAATATGTGTCGAATTAATCCACCACAACAACAATACTTACTACAAACTTAATTCGCCGACATAGAGCCATGGGACATGAGTAAGTTATATGCACCAATATTTTTGCACTTGACTATAACCTATTAAAATTAGACAGGTGTGCAAGGACTTTTTCGTAATGGCTACGAAACCCTATTCTGGGCGTGTCCGACACGATCTTTGCCGGTTTTCCTTAGGTACCTAAGTACCTACATATATTCGCGGCCAAGTAAATTTTATGACCGCTTGTCCTTTCAATTTTAACTAGACGCTAAAAGTGATGAAGAACCTGCTTGGACTTACTTAGTCATAGTCAAGTATACCTATTGTTATATTCATGGTCTATTCATGGTCTTTCCGAAAGCGCTGGTAGACTCAAAAAAATGACGTGTAAAAGAGCATTCAACTGCCTATTTGCTGAATAAAATTTTGAATTTTGAATTTTGAATTTTGAATTTTATTTTCAATTCTACATCGATATTAATCTCTAACTCTGAATGACAAACCTACAAATTTTCTGGGTTGTGTGCGTTCTGTGATAGGACATTTAAAACTATGGGCTAGCGAAAACCAACCTGATTGAGGAATTTAATCTTAGCTCTCCAGGTTGGGAACGCATCTGCAAACCCCCCGGGGTTGCGGGTGTCTATGGGCAGTGGTGATCACTTACCAGGTCACTTATCAGGTGACCGACATGCTCGTTTCCCTTCCTTGTCATATAAAAAAATACCTAGGTTGTAGAATGGCTCACCGTCGACGGATACGTCATGTCATGGTCCTCCATTGTCCTCACCATTGCCATCAATGATAAAAGGAAATGTTTATAATTTATTCATTCTGAATAGTAAAAGCTTGTTTATGACAAACGAGTTAAATATATTCAGTACATAAACATACGCAGGGTTCTTAATATTTTATTCTACATGAAATCGACCAAAGCACGTTTAAACAATATTTTATCGTTTATCATATTTTATTTTTGAAGTATAATCGCATGCAAAAATTACGAGTGTGATGTTCAAGAATACGTTTTTAAATTAGGTGATCGTTCATATTGGGTTTCAGTGGTTATTAACTTATAGCCTACGTAGTCCCTCAATCGCTACTGACACTAAATGATTTTATTACACTAAGAAAGTACACAAATATACTTTGATATTAACCACGCATATCGGGAAACAATTGACCGCTCAACGAAAGCTGCTCACCTTGCGTAACGCGCTCTCCAACCCGTTTAACAACTAATCTCACTGAACTAATTTATCACTCCACCATTCCACAGATTCACGTTTTTTTTTAACAAGAGGCAAGGATCCAACGTGAAAGGTGACAGTTCCACCAAGCGAGTCGTCGGTTGTGAGGCGCCGACGCACGAGGTACCCACTTTGTGACCACCACATTCGCCAATTTGGGTGGTTAAAGCGCTTTTCCACTGGCGGGGTCCCGACATCCGACGTTATGTAAACCCCGAACTTGTTCTTCGCGGAATCTTGCCATTGCAGTTAATCTTCATCTGTGACGGGGCCAGTTTTTGCTTCGTGGTAAGGTGGTAACCCGTGAAATCAATTTTGTTATTGCAAATTATAGTATCTAATAATAGTACAGGCAGGTCACAAATGCATCGCTGAAAATAGTGCAGGAAAGGATTCAAAGTGTGTTGTAAGAATCTTTGTAGGCTCCTGGCTAAAATTTTTGGAATCTTTGTAGCCTCTCAATTGGTAGACTCTGGTGTGATGAAGATCATATACGTTAAAGTCAAAGTTATTTATTGGCAGGGCACAGTGATTAGGTGACACCTATCTACTTACTACAGGTATCGAACAAGACCGTGCTATGTTCCACCTATATAGACTCACTAATAGGCATGCAACATTTTGGCTTAGTTTAAGTAAATAGTTACTCATTATTACGATTTACTTAATTTTTGCAAAGTTAACTTACATTAATAATATAATTATCACAATAAATTTATTAATTATTTACAGGTTATTTTCGTTGCCCATCACTCATGTCAGTGCGCAGTGCAACATGTGCAGTCAGCTTTATTTATTCACCATCAATAAAATTTATGTGGACAGGTTCTGCTACGTTCAAAGTCCAATTAAAGTTTTACTAGTTTTATGGAAAGGGAAACTTATTATTCTAAGCATGTTTTGGATTTGACACTTTCTACTGCTTAAAGCCTTTTAACTTGATAAATATGAATAAAACTTATTAAATAAAGGCAGTATAATGCTTTACAAGGCAAATATTATAAAAGGAAATATCTACAACTATGAGTACCTGCGTAGTTAGAAAAATTGTCATGAACTTGAAATAATGGAAACTACATCCTTAGGTTATTATCTCAACTATTCAACTATTTTATTATTATTAGCAATATTTAAGTACTTTTGTAGCAATAAACAGATAACACAATTTTATTATTCTATTTTCACCTGATTGTGTCGTGATTTGCAAAAGGCACCTGTGCAAAAATTTGCTCTTCTCCGATGTGAAAGTGTTTTCGATGCTTAATAGTATTTATAATTTTTAAATAATGTTTATTACGTACAGAAGCATCTTAATAGACAGGGTAGGTAAGGATAAGGATAATATATAATTACTAGGTTATGCCACACAGCTCTGCCCCCGTGAAATATTTCAAAATGGGCTAAGTTCCCTATCCCGTGGGAATTTCGAAAAATCCCTTCTTAGTGCACCTCTAGGATACTCAAGGTATATGTTTGCCAAATTTCAAGGCTCTAGGTCCAGTGGGTTAGGCTGTGTGTTGTTTGTCAGTCAGTCAGTTAGTCAGTCACGGTACTGTTTTATAGGTATAGATAATTAATGAAAATGAAGCTATAGTTATTGGTGCATTCCGTTAATTTGCGTGTTCAACTAACCTTCATGAAGAATAGGCTGTATTTTGTATTGATAGGTACCAAGTTTAATGTCAGCTTAATTAGTAAAACAGTATTGTCTTCTTGGTATCTACTCCTAATTACAGTCTTTGAAATAGCGTAGCGTGTTCTAAGGTTACTGATTCACATTTCAGTACCATTGATGGGAATAATAACACCAGGAGAGTTTATTTATAGAGGTTTGTCTTTGCTAATCTTCATAGTGTAACGTCATTTAGTGGAATATGGCTGTGTTAAAGGTATTTAGTTTTTCGCTAATTTTGTTTAGTTTTGTACTGATTTCTGCATAGATTTGTTTCACTGAGTATTTTGATTCACTAATGGAGTAACGTAGTAAATTGGTGTTCTTTGTTACAGATTTTGTTTTTCCTCGCCGCCGTGCAAGTCGTACACCCAAAGCCGTTCCTTTTTAAAGAAGTGAAATTGAAGAAAAACTTTGAATTTTCCTTAAAACCAGTGCTGAAGCCTCTAACATTTATCAAGGAGTGGATACCGTTTGTGCCCGTTAAAGTCAAACATGCAGTTGCAAAAAGGAGTCCATCTCCACCAGCACCAGTCAACCCTGAACCGCCACCAGCTCCATTGTTCAAGATAGACCTGGAGAAGTCAATAGAAATTAAACCTGTTCCACCACCACCGCCTCCACATCCCCATAAGGAGCAAGAAATAATCAAACCGCATGTTAGTCCACTGCCAGGTGGTCCGAAAATTCATGAAGACATTCATGTAGAACATTTTCATGACATACCAAAGCCACCTCCAGAGGGTAAATTACTAACCCGAGTTGATATAGGCCCTTCTTCAGTTTTGCCACCTGAGAGTCATGAACGACATTTACCACCCCATGTTCGATTACCTCCAGTTTCACCTATACCTCCACCACACGTGGGACCCATGGACCATTTGCGGGAATCAAGACTATCTGTACGTCCTCCTCCACCCCTAGGTCCTCATATTCCTCAAGCTGCTGGACATGAGCACCATTTGCTGGTAGAGCCGAAGCCAAAAGTGACTGTCCAGCCAGGAATCGAACACGAAGGCCCTAATCTTAAAGTTTCGAAATCGGTTTCGGTAATTCACGGGCATCCCCCTCCACCACCACCACGTCATCTAGACAAAATTAGTCCATTGCCACCAGGAACCGAACATCAAGGTACTTTGGAGGCATTTTTCGCACCGCCTCCAGCGGGAGTTCAAGAAAGACCTGTGACTCCTCATCACTCGCCGGTGTTGCCTCATCAATTCACAGGGCAAGGTTCGTTTCCAGAGTCCGAATTTGTGCGACCCCCCCCAGCGGGAATTCAAGAAAAACCTATGCCTCGTCACCCGCCAGTGTTGCCTCATCAAGTCACAGGGCAAAGTTCATTTCCGGTGCCAGAGTTCGCACGATCTCCTCCCGCGGGAATTCAAGAAAGCATCAAGCCCCCTCCAAGTTCTTTGTTCACTGACATCTCCCGGGCTGATGAAATAAGTGCTTATCTAAAAGCAATCGATGCTCTACCTCTGGTTAAACCACCTTTAGAAGAGAATGTGTTACCAGCAGTTCCCGGTAATAGTGTAGAACCGGTTGGCCCAAAAACGACTGTTGATAACAAGGCAGATGAGAGTACTTTGGCGAGGGGATCCCGGCTAGCGCTGTATTTTGGGAACATTTTGCTGCAAGTGATGTCGCAGGCCATCGGTAGTGCTCGTTCAGCCATCGGACAGTATTCGATGCCGAAGATGAATTGAAACAGTAGTTAATAGTAATCTAAACTTTTTTTTATTTTATATTTTAAGTCATAGTTACAACAAATGGAATTAAAATTACGCGATAAAGCTATGTACAAAACGCCTAGCTTTTATTGTTTTTAAGTCTTTAATACTTTCGAATAGGTTTAGCGTCCAAAACCACCTCCGAATCCTCCTGGGCCACCACCGAATCCTCCTGGGCCACGACCGAAGCCTCCTTGTCCACCACCAAAACCGCCTTGTCCACCAAATCCTTGGTTTCCACCAAATCCACCTTGGCCACCGAATCCTCGGTTTCCACCGAATCCACCTTGGCCACCAAATCCTCGGTTCCCACCGAATCCACTTTGCCCACCAAAACCACCTTGGTTCCTGCCGTAGCCACCTTGCCCGCCAAATCCACCTTGACGCCCGTAGCCACCTTGGCCGCCGAAGCCACCGCCACCACGGCCACCGCCGCCTCCGAACTGGGCCGACACTGTGGCCATCAGCACGACGGCGATGGCTAACACGAAGGTAATCTGTAATAAACACCCATACATCTTCTACATTTTCAATTTTAGTAACAGAACTGATTCAGTGCGTTGCAAAAGCTAGGTAGATGAGTGTAGTTGGTCCATGTTTGCTAAAATTTCATTTAACTTTTTTTTACAAAGTGATGTTTCCCTTAGGTCAAAAATTCCATAAAGTGCGGTAACATAATTTTAAACAGAAATCTATGGAATTCTTTCAGGAATTAGGGAATGAAACAGGCCAACTGAAAAATAACATCTATCTTACTAGTAAGTAACTATTGCATATGGGAAAGTTTGTTTTATATATTTGGACGTTTTGTTAATTTACTGTTCAACCAAAAGTTTTTGTGGGATTATGTAACAAACATACACCCCATCACCCACATAGACTGTCTTTTATTCCAGGAAATCGCATAGCTCCCTCGGGATAGCAGTATCCGAATTCTATACTATTATGTATTCTGTGATTCTACGGAGATGAAATCGCGAGCACAGCTGCGCTACATGCGTAATTAATGCCTATTATTACAACTTGTTACAAAAGCACTGAACTTTGGTTACAAGTATCAGTTTATGATAATTTAATGATGACACAATATCTAATTAGCGACCTTGCGACTGTTAAACAGGTTACCCTGTAAAGTACTTTTCTTAAACAATAATGTTCGTGCTCTGTTGCAATTATATCCAACCTCCTTCATAATTTTTCACTTTTGTGCAAGTGGCCGTAGCAAATGTTCTCATAATAAGAAATCACTGTAATTTACTACGGAGAAATGTTTATCTAAATTCCTTAGCATTATCAAACTTAACGTATTGTTATCATAAGTCTTACTTAGCACTGCATCTAGGAAATTAATAAACGAATAATTATCATAAATTGCTTCTAGACATGCATGTAAATTATGAAACATTCCCAAAATTTTATACGACTTAGTCAGTTACAAAACTTTTAATGAGTTGAATCATTAATTGGGAATAGAGAACCCAATTTTCCCACGTATTAGATCAAGATCAATCCCTGCACTGGCTTTGGGTCTCTCCATTATACATTTAACTCATTAAGGAACCATTTTAAATACAGACACTGTGACAGTGTCTGTATTTAAAATGGTTCCTTAATGACTATGAAGTCATAGTAACTTCCTATGGAGGCATTTGGTATGTCATACATCTTTATTGAGTAAAAGTTTCAGAGTGAGACAAGATTTTAATGGTTCAACTTTCTGTACCTTAATGCACACTTTAGAAACCTTATTATGGACTTTGATTCTAATCTTTATTATTATTATTATTACTTATGGTTGTCTATAAGTACCCTTTACCGAGTACCTAGTGGCTTTTAGTAATAGTACCATTAATTTTTAGTTTAATTTAACACTTAATTTCTGAAATTACGCACCTCACATATTAAAAACTTACTTTGAACATTTTGGCTGTGGCAACACTAACTTGTAAACGTTACACTGACCAAAACATCCAAGGATCTTCGCTTAAATATGTCATTTGGTGTCATTTGGGGAATCCTAGCAGTCGCACATCTAACAAACAAAGATATTCTTGTAGTTCTGAAAAACATCAAACTGTACCAATTTTGTGAAGTGGTTTGATTTTGAGAGCTGAATTGGTAAATTTGTGTAGCTGTATGCGAGTCTAGTTTCTATAAATATGAATTTTAGCATGTTGGAATGACGCTGGCGCTCAAACTTTATTATTACGGGGCTTTCTTGCATTTTACTTCGTTCTTATTTTTTAGTTCGTTTTAATAATTTCTTCTCCTATACTTAGTCTTGTACGATTTCTCCGAATCCATGCGATGCATAGAGTGTTGTCAGATATTTAGAAAATCACTGACTGTTTTTAAGTCAGCTGGTAAGTAGTACTCGTTCTTAAAACCCAAGGCCTATACGCTCGGGTTTTTGTCGTTCAACGCATGAGCAACGCCAACAAGCGTGGCCCCGCACCGCTTCGGGTTCTAACTACCCAGGGGATAATTGATGCTGTTGATGCGTTTAAATGGGTCTAGATCGAACACGGACAACTATACCGTACCGTCTTATTCAACCTCAACATTGGCGGAATTATCGCAACCGACCGATGAGGTCCTTATCATAGGATTTTTTTAATAAGAATGTATCCATATTTCGACGTGTAATCATTATTGTGTCATATTAACACAGAGTTTGAACGCCACTGGAAATTTGACCACAAACAAAACGTACTTACAAGATTTCACATAGCCTTACAAATTAATTTCAATGTGTATTTTATAATACGTCACCATTCACATTATAAGGTGAGTTTACATGGTTTACATAACATGTAAACAGTCTCAATTCCAAGGTGCGATCAAGGGCAGTGCTGTTTCTACGAAAATTACGTTTTTCCTGTTTACTACATACATACAGTCACGCCTGGTTCCCGGAGGGGTAGGCAGAGACCACGGACTTCCACTTGCTACGATCCTGACATACAACCTTTGCTTCCTTAATCTCATAAACTCATAACATTCTTCATACATGCTCCTGTTTACTAGTGTAGTTAAACTCAGCTGCTTTTCAGTTTTTGTAAATATTTGACGAATCCTTTTGAAAAGTAGAGCTGAAATTGTAAAAATCCATTTAAACTAATATGAATTAATAAATTGTAACTTCAAGGAAGGGAAACTAAAGTAGGTAATAAAAAAAACTTGATTGATAACACAGTCATGTATATCAATGAACGTAAAACATTACAAACTGTTACCGGAACATAGATAGCGACAAATTTGCACTGCAAAAGCTGAAAGCTAATATTTCGAATAATCTTTATCCTTATTATCTTTCCGTATCACAAAGTTCACATTTTGCGGGTACCCATACCCATGCGTAGGTGGGTAATAAGTATCCACGTAAGGATAGTACGGTACAGTGTATAACCCGCCCAAGTACGGTGAAGGCATAAAAGGCCTCCCCGGATGGCCCTCTTGAACAAAAGAAACGAATTTTCCGTCATCGTATTTTGGTTGCTTTACACTTAAAGGCTTCGCTCGGTCTCCGTAAGGTCCTATTACTGGATGCCAGGGGTACAACTCGGACGGCGAACGATTTTCAAAAAGTTCACTGTCAGTTTCATAGCTCTGGGATTTGGCCACTAACAAAAGACAAAAGAAGATCGGGTACTGCATTCTTCACTCGCTTCTTTGCGACTGGCTGGAAAGTGTAATTTTAAGCAGTGTCTGTTGCAAGTGTTTCTTCGGGTAAATACCAGTTTTAATTATTATTATCAGTAAGACAAAAGTCATTAGCGGAATTGTTGTTTTATCACCGCCCTTGCAATTTGAAAAAACCCGCTACAGCTACCTATATTACGTTAAATACGAGTATATGTAGGTACAGTCGAGGTCAAAGATATATGGCCTTATTCATAAACGTCACTCAAGCCTCCATTAGCTAAAATAGGTTTTGTCTTCTTCTTATTAACGGAAATGTCAATGTGACAAAAAAGGACAAACTAACTTTAACGGCATTTTAGTTAAAATGGGTTTATGAATAACAGGTATAATGTTTACATTTGAGTTACAAAAATATGTATAATACAGTAGAGATCTTATTACCGCGGCAATAAAGTTGATGTAGGTACCTATATACATATTTTTGTAACGTTGTGCAGGTACTCATTTCTGACCTTGACTGTAACTATACTACGGAATATTATAACTTACTGAATATTCTGTGGTAACTACAAATGCATGCTTTTTATTTGAAGTAAGATTTTCCCCTTCCGAGTATTTAAAGATCCGTGATAAATATTAACTTTGATAATAATACCATGTTAATTGATACCACCAATAACGCTAGTATTAGGTTCCTGATGGTTTAGTGTAGTGTACCAAGAAAACAGTGCAAAGTAATATTGAGAAGTTGGTTTATAGGCATCGCAATGAATGAACGAATTACCTACTAGTCGCTTGATCTGGAGGCACGGGAGTACCTTCACCAAGTCGAACACGTCGTAGCCGTAGGTACCAAATCTTTCTTGAAGTGACTCACGGCACTTTTGGCTCCCCTGTACCTAATTGTGAGTAAAGCTAGAAGTTTGAATTTTTAGGCACCAAGATAACATACTAGGACTATTTATATTACTAATGAAATAACGGAACACTCACACGGAAACGGATCACTCACGTATATAAGTCGAGCTTAGCCCGACATGTTACGGACTAATTCGTGGTCCTTCCTCTGGGAGCTGGGGGTATTTATATTTCTATAATAATAATGACTTGACATTTGCACGGCGACCTAATAATATTATTATTATATCTACACACATGAGTCCTCTATAATGCGTTTAGAAACCGTAGAAAATGACCAGCTTTTCATTACTGCTGTCGCCAGCATCGATACCGAATTCGATGTCATTATTAAGAGTTTCAAATTTGAAACAACTTTAAAAACCAACATAATTTGCAATAAAAAAAAAGTCCTTACGAAACTTCAGCTCGGTATGATTTAATAAAAAACAGGTATGGGTATGATACACCTTCGGCTTCTGAATACATCTTAGAGTACCTATAATATGTGTATAGATAAAGTAATGTATGCAACTCTACATGATTTGGCCTTAAAGCACTCGTATTTGGTACTTACTAAATTTCACTTACGAAATTTCTCGATGGCAGTAAGATAACGATTACGTTACGCATTATTCGAATATTCGTGTTCGGGGCTCAGTTGGTCGGCCGAAGTATCGCTGGGCTGATGCTGTGGAGCCGGATCTACGTCAGCCTCAAGCCTGCAATTGGCGTGAATCTGTGCAGGATCGGGATAATAGGCCAGGGCCGTGTGTTATAAAGCTACAAGTTACAATTTCCAAGTGGAAGTCTCATTCTATCACCTATTGTTAGAAAGAGACTTCCGCTTTTAAATTGTAACTTCATATAGTCCAACTTTTCTATACCAATTTCAACCCCCATTTCACCTCCTTAGGGGTAGAGTCTCTCCTTATCCGGGGGGCCTACATTACAAAGTAAACCTCTAATGCAAAATTTCAGCTTTCTACGTTCGGGTATGAGCTGGGTGTTGCTGAGTTAGTCAGTTAGGACTTACTACATGTACTATTAACGATACCGACTCACATTACAATATTTTGTATCACGATAGGTGTCAGCATTAAGCAATTGCTGTTATTTTCCGTCAGGAACTTTATTTTCTATATCGTAGCATGCCTGATTTCCATCACCTTCATTTAATACCATAAGAGAGACGCCCAAAAACTTAAAATAATCTAATTTCTATCAATCATTAATTTATTGGATAGGTAGGTACTCGTGCCTATTTAACATTTTTCGTCGAAAAAACTCCTAATCATGAGAATATGTCTTTATCTTCCTTTAGATACATTTGCTCCTCATAATGGAAATCTGTGATGATACAAAGAGCTGTTTGGCTCGCAACCAGGATTGTTTAACTTGACTAGATTGTTAAAGTATTGCATTAATAGTTATCAATCAATAAATCAAATTAGCTTGCATCAACCCACTGCTGAGTAAAGACCTTTTTATTTTAACACCACTTTACAATTAATACATAAGTAGGGATCTTTAATAAAACGGCAATTACTCAGTTTTTATTTTTATTTTAGAATTTCGTTCAAACTTTTAGATTTACAAACTTTTTCGATACATTTTTGAAATTTTCCCGATCTTAAGTTTTTAATATTTTCTTTAAACTTGGACCTCTCTTTTTATTCCTTTTCCTTTTCTTCCCGTATTTCTTTATCTTTGTCGTCTTCATATTTGTGAGGTTTTCCTTTATTGGATGGGAGGTTCATGACAGTAGTCATTGTATTAAGCCAGCCTTGGAAGTCATCGATACTGAAGCTGGGTGTGGGAATGATTCCGGGCTTGTCATCGGCTCGGCGACTGCGGTTGTGGTCCGGGAACTGGAGAGACTGGCATACCAGCAGACACAGCACGAGGACGGAAATAGACACCTGAAACACACAAGTTCTTTGTACTTAGGATTTCACCATTGAAATTACTGTTTACAAATACCATGGTTGCTATGAATAAATGATTATGATTATGAGTACCCTACCTAATTGCCAGTTATTATGAATAGCTTTGGAAAATATATGAAACACCATGATACGTGCCTATAAAATTTGAGGGTTGCCCTCGATTTCACTTTGATCCCATCATCAGATTCTGACTTGGTGACAATGGGGCCAACTAGAAAGTATACCCTTTCAAACAAAAAAAGAATTTTTGAAATTGGTCCAACCGTCTTCGAGTAATCGGTGAAAATACATAAAAAAGTAATAATATGAAAAAGCAAATATTCCGACGAAGTCGGTTAAAAATAACGTTAACTTCATAACTACGAGTATAAACCCATGGGGGTCGATTTTTGAATCTCACTCAGTGTATCATTCGTAAATGAACATGCGAATCAGCACGGAATCGTAGTTAAAAGTTAAGGAAAACGGAAAGATTAGGAGCAATAACGAATAACACGCGCCTGGTTCAACGTCAGGAAGTGACAGATAATACAGTTAAAACGCGAGTGCGATAAATTGCAATGATTGCATTAAATTTTCCTGTGTGACACATTTACTTGATTGAGGATAAAGTTTTGCTTTATTATCAGATAACATAAAAACACGAATATGTATAAAGCAAAATTAAATAAAAGGGTTCAATTAAAGTGTCAGAAACATTTTTTATACTTTTCCTAATGTTTTTCGGTTGCGTTTAAGAATTTTAAATAACAATAACAATTATAAATACATTTAAAATTACCTTGGAAACCATTTTTTCACTTAAAGAACGAAACTTGAAGTATGATGGTGGTAAAAGGATTATCGTATTTATACTAAGAATTGGTAGATTTATGTGAGGGAAATGACAATTAGTGAAAGAAAATGATAAGGAATAATTATCAGCATTTGCAGTTTATACAAAATTTAAACCTGTTTCCATTTTGAGATCGGGTTTTCATTTCCTTTGTGTTTTTATACGATAAATACATCTACCGAATGTCATCGGCACTAACAGTATGCGGCTCGTATAAAGGTAAGTAAATACCGCAGCACATAGATTCATTAAAGAACCTAAACTATTGTCTTTATACCATGTATACTCTGGTTTTATGGGAATTTTTAATGTTTCATCGCCTTTTTTGAAAAGTGAGGCTGTAAGGGTAAAATGGCAACTGTGCTCGTTGTACGGTGGTTTTAGTGCTTTGAGAATAGGCTTGAAGAGAGTTCGAAATGCTTCAGCGTATAGTGTAGTGGTGGTGTTGATAGTTGGGTCTATGTCTGATGTGACATGTGCTGATTCGTGTGGCAATGGAGGTTGAGGTGTTGCATGAAAACATACATTTGTCGCGTAGACGTCTACGTAGCTGTGTGAGAAAATTAATTGTTTTTAATTCTTAAAAATATCGCCTCCTCACCTATACAAATTAACGCCTGATGCAATTAAATATCCGAAAACAAAAAATATTGACACATTTTTGTGTATTATGGCAAAATTACCTACATGAAATCGGCACCCAAATATTTTTTTTTAAAGTATCAAACTGTCATTATATTTTTGGCTCAGAACTATGTCAAGACCGATTTTATGGTAAGGTTCGCGAAATTATAATTCCCAGGTCCTTATTTCACCAAATTACAAATTAATGTCAGTTTATACAATGACAATTCCATGCAAAAGCATATTGCTGACTTGATGACTTTTTGTTTTAGCGCGCTTCATAATTATTGGCAGTGGAATATAGACCGAATTGTCATTGTGAACTGACATTTTTGTAACGTTTTATTAAAATAAGGGTCAGGACTAGAAAAAAAAAACTTTATCTACACACATATCATAAGTCCTCTAGGTATTATACGTTCAAAAACCGTAGGTAATGGCCACCATTACGACAGTCAGTTTTCATCTTCAAAAACCAATACAATTAAAAAAATATGGTACCTATGGTATGTTAGTTTATGATAAAAAAAACAGCAAAATTCGTGACAAGTTTATTATGCTTTCGGCTTCTGTGCCCTGAGCACGACTTGTCGAATCCTGTGTTACGTTACGGTTATCGTATCGAGATCGAGAAATCTCATACTAAATTTTAGTTCCAATTACGCTCACGGGCGGGCGCTGTTCCAAACATCATACAAACTCGTTATAGTTTACTATTCGATTTTACGTGACGCAGGATTCGACAAGTCGTGCTTAGGGCACTGAAACCGTCTTAGAGTACTTATAATAGGTGCGTAGATAAAGTTATGTATGCAACTCTACATAATTGGGCCTTAAGACACTCGTGTGATCCTATTTGAAACTCAGCTTCGCCTGGTTTCATAAAAACACACTCGTGTTTTAAGGACCCTCATTATGTAACAGTTGCATGTAGAATTAGTGGTGTTAAATAATGCTAAGAATAAACTCCCTAACAGTCAGCAGACACTTAATTCTGTGGAACAGCCCTTTTATTGTGAGGCACGAGAACTATTGAAATTTATTAATTAAATGTTACGGATGTTTATTTTTATTGTGATATAAAACTGAAATGTCTGAAGGTAATAAACTCTAAAGTTAAAATACGTATGCACATAGCTCAATTCAACATAAAAGGCTCAAAATAGTTTAGGGATTAAATTTAAGGTGTACCTATAGGCGTGCTGCATTCTGTTTCAAGTTTCAAATGCATGGCTGGAACGAGTAGAGCTTCATTCAGGCTAGACTTTTAACGCATACGTATAAAATCTGGAAAGGGTTCGAAATATCGGGACATATATTTTATTGAAACGAGATATTATTTACCATTGAAAGAAGTTTTTGAAATAATTTTAATATTTAATTATCGCAGTAACATAGACAGAACGTAAAAGTTATACAAATATTTTATTAAACACAGGAGACATATCAATGAACAATGAATAGCAATGTTAATCCTATTTTTTTTCACGAGTAATTGAACGCAGATTGCTTGTAAACAAATTTGGAGTCATAAATGACTGCTGGTTTATGTCTCTGAATGCGGCATTCATACGTGTAGGCAAACTCTTTATTTAAATTTACCTTTAATAACTGCGTGTTTTGGAATAGTTAATGCAAACATACACATCATGCATCGGGACACAAGATGCATGCCTTATCACTAGGCTTATCTCTATTCCTATCTTTATTCTTATCCCTATTCTTATCTTTATTCTTGGTAGGTTTGGGTTTAGTCTTCTCCACAGGTTCAGCGTCATCAGTATCACCATCATCTTCACCATCATCTCCGCCAGAATTCTCAGTTCGCTTTGAGTTGATGAAACTGGTGATTGCTTTTAGCCAGGCATCGAAGCCCATTGGAGAAGATATAGCTGCGCGATCTTCGCGATTACGGTTGCGGGCTGGGAAAGGCAGCTGTAGAGTCTGGTTTATGACGAAGCTCAGCAGAAGGACGGACAAAATGGCCTGAAAAAGAATTTTTGTATGATTATTTATTACATTTGGGTTAACGACTGAAGTGAAAATAAAACTTTTTACTCTATCATAAACATAATTATATTGTGTTTATACATATTTTTAATATTATAATTATACTCTTATAGTTCTAAAGATACAGCCCTATGAACGGCAGAGGGACGGACAGTGATTTATGGTCGGAACCCTGAAATTTCATCACTGGAAATCATGACATCATAATTGAGTAATTCAAATAAAAAACTCATACTAAGCGATCGCTTTGATATTTGAAAAAAAGTTGCTGATTTGGCCTAATATGCAACAATTCCATTGGTTGACAGATAGTCAAGTTCAAAATCTGTTGTTGGAAAACCAGGAATAAAGCGCAAGTTGGGTAGTACAGTAGAGGTTTAGCTAATTGATCTTTATACACACGGTTCAGAATTGCACAAACAAGCACTCTTTCTGTTATTTTATAAGACGTATACCTTAGAAACCATTTTCTTGATCAAGGGAACTGGAAACTAAACCCAGCTGATGGCATTTTTTTTGTTTTATACTCTTGAACTTCGTCAACAAAATTAGAGAACGTTTTAAGGCAGATTTATATGCAATTTCGATAAACTTTAAACGAGTTTGCAGTTAGGCAGCTGGTTTTTATTTCCTTTCCGTTTCACATAACGATTAAAGTCGATAGCGGTTGACGGATGAAAGTTAGATTTTGTCACAGTACAAGTAGCCACAGACTTCGGAATTCACAAATTTGATATTCGCAGTATAAAGTGATGCACAGACAGGATCAAAGTAGCTTATCACTATTGTACCTTGTCACTCTACCGCCAAATGTGTTATTGCGACGCAGGTACAAAAGTGAGATGCCATACTTTAATTTTTTTATTAATTATATTTTTATTAAAATATATTTTTTTATCGGTTGAGAAACGCAACCTGTACAGGATCACAACCGGACAGACATCCGGACATACGAAAAATTTTTAGTCCGAGCTGAAACGAAGCCGTGATAGCCTAGTGGTTTGACCTATGCCCTCTCAAACAGAGTGTCGTGGGTTCAAATCCCGGCTCGCACCTCTGAGTTTTTCGGAATTTATGTGCGGAATTACATTTGTAATTTATCATGAGCTTTTCGGTGAAGGAAACCATCGTCAGGAAACCTGCACATACCTGCGAAGCAATTCAATGACGTGTGTGAAGTTCCCAATCCGCACTTGGTCCTCGTGGGAACTATAACCCAAGCCCTCTCATTCTGAGAGGAGGCCTATGCCCAGCAGTGGGACGTAAAAAAGGCTGGTGATGATGATGAAACGAAGACGCTTCGCTCGCGCTTCGCACTCAATAAGCCACAAATGTTTTCGTCAAAAAGTCACGATGGTGTTTTGTTTGATGCTTCCAGCGGATAATCTTGAGTTTTTGGAATTTATGTGCGAAACCTGAAGTGAAAGTATAGAATACATTGTGACGTGATGTCAGTTACATCAACGTTCAACAATTATGTCATGAAAGGAGTACCTAATACGATAAGAATAAGACAATAGTTAGTACACAATAGGTTAGCTGATTGCTATTCATCATCATTATTTTGGCTAGTAATATTTCAATATGACCAATGAATTGATATCCATTAGTCAGTCTTATAGATTGGTCAGAGCCAGACCACTCTTGTGCAAAAATTAGTCTCTATCTAAGTTGTTCTATTAACAATGAGACGCAAGATTTTAATCATATTAATAGCGGTAATCTATTTGTTAAAGATAACATTTACTTTTTGTGTACCTAGTTGGTTGCATTTTCTATTTTTAGGACATTAGATTAACTATGGATTAGTCTGTATCTGTATCGTTTCACTAACAAAATTGTTCTGTTAGACTAATACATACTTGTATGTGTCGCTTAAGAGTAACCTCCGTGACGCTTGCAGACAGCTATTATGGAGTTAATAAAATCAATTGTGTTTGTTTCATTTGTTTTTTGTGACTGTTTTACGTCACCATAAAAGCTGCCATTATAAGTGCTAATTACAGGAGATCATCCTAATACAACGCTGTAGTATAGTATAGATATACAGGGTGTTTGGTAGCCGGGTGCAAAGCTTTAAGGTATTTTTGAACATTTTGAGCCATAAAATTCTTAGACGAAATTTTAGAATTTAACAATTTCGAATGCCTCCATTTTAATTTTGTGGCAGCAAAGACGCTTAAAAATTGTTTCATTTGGTCTAATACTCATTAAACTATCCGATTTTGTTTACAAATTAACTCTCATTGAGGCACTATTGACGGGGCTATTCTGGGTATTTTCCTAACATACCTAAATTTTAAATTAAAAAAAAAAAACAAATTTCGTCTAAGACATTTATATGGCTCAAAATGTTCAAAAATACCCTGTAGTAGAAAAACCTTTCCCAGGGGCTGGCAAAAATCAATTTTATGACAATGTCGTAATCATTTCGACAGGGGAAAGCTTTTCTCACTTTAATTTTTTATTCCTAACTCTGTAATTATCTGTAAGTTTACCATCGTAAAATTAACTAACTGTCGGGACGTAATAATTATTAGGTACAATGTTACGATAATATTTATAGCGAATTAATCATTAGTTTATAAATTACATCTAAAAAGGCGTATTTAAATGTGCATAATTATTTTAATACTAAACTAAAATTCAATATACGTCATATTGAATAATTCCAGGCTTTGGCATGTGACAACAAACTGTGAATTAAAGTGTTTTGTGTTCAGTTCTTACTTAAATAAAGGTTTGTATTTTATTACAAATATTACGATATCTATTAACTAATATATACTTACATATTAACTTAAAACTCGTATTATTTGTAGGAGACTTCAGACTACAGATAAAAATCAACTTTAAATCTTTCTATAATGTTGCAGCTGACAGTTTTTCAAGCGCTTATTCCCTGCGTCGAATCAGGTATAAGAGAAGAACTCAAAAAGTTCAGAAACTGGCTAAATAACAATACTACTAAAATAAAAAACCACATACATTTTGGGTTAAAAGAAGCCTGCAAATGGATCAAAAAGATAATATTAAACAAAGTACCTAAAACCTCTGCTAAAACTGATGATACTACGACCAAAAATCCAGACACAGGAGGAGATACAGAACTATCAAGCGAAGTACCTACAAGCTCTGCTAATACTGACGATACTGCGACCACAAAAACTGATGATACTGCGACCACAAAAACTGATGATACTGCGACCACAAAAACTGATGATACTGCGACCACAAAAACTGATGATACTGCGACCACAAAAACTGACGATACTGCGACCACAAAAACTGATGATACTGCGACCACAAAAACTGATGATACTGCGACCACAAAAACTGATGATACTACGACCACAAATTCGTATCCTAGAAAAGGCCCTCGTAGGTCGTTGAAGAGACACAGAAGACTTTAAATTACAATTATAAAACAATTTTGACAAGACAGAACAAAAGTAGGTTGAGAAGTCTTATTTTTTTGAATAACAATCTACACACATCCGTCGGCTATTAAGATAGGCTGCCAGCGATTAGAAAATATATTTGTCATATAAATATTATGGCAGCTATTTTGACTAAAGAATTAACACTGGAAGCTGTCGTGGTACCTAAATGCTGCAAGGTAGAGACCTTGAGACACGATGAGAGGCGAAATGTTTACAATGCTTAATTTTGTTCATGGTTTTGTGATATTTTTTAAGCTTTTAATTGAAGTTTTCTTGTTTGATAGTTCACAATTGATTATACTTAAAAGCTAATTATGGACGTTCCATGAGAACAAAATGTTGTTTATTGTCATTTATAACTAAGAACATATTAAAATACAATAGCAATCTTAATAAACAATAATATTCATCGGTAAATATTGGTCTATAGACTATTTTTGAAATATAAAATGTTATAATAATACACCAGGTTTTATTATTTTTGCTCTCCCTTGACAATGGGGGTTTGTCCTGGGTATGTAATAATAGTTTATGCGACTGATACATAATGACGGTCTTTAAAATACGAGTGTGGTTTTATGAAACGAGCTTTGGCGAGTTTCACATTAAGATCAGAAGAGTGTTTTAAATATATATATATATATTTATTTATTTATATATTGGTATTTACTTCTACTTTGCATTTAGTAGTATATTGTAATATGGTAGGATTTTGTATGTGTGTGTGTATTGTATTGTCTCTCGATATTAATAATTATGAACTCACTTTGTCTCGATCCCCAGTGAACTATTCCTCTCCACCACTCAAAGGTTGACTGGCAGAGATCCCTTAAAGGGATAAGTCCGCCTTTGTACTCAAATGTTATTGTTGTAACTTGTGTTTTATCCTATTTTTTGTACAATAAAGTGTTTACTTACTGACTTAAATAAGGCCTAATTATGTGCAGTTGCATACATTATTTTGTGTATACACATAAAGTCTATTTTTTCTCCCGCAGCCGAAAATGACAACTAAAAGTCGCAGCGTATGTGAAAAAAGACATAAGTCACAATGACTTAAGTACATCCTTCTTCCACAAATGGTGCGACTTGTAGCTGTCATGTGCGTCTCTGGAATTAAAGGATAGACTTTAGTTATTAATAAGTACTCTGAGAGGGGTCCCGAGGCTGAAAAAACTCCAAGAGGATGTTCAAGACAACAGCGGAATAGCAAACAAATGCCGACTAGACTAACCGCCGCCATGAATGTCATGTTGTTTCATCACACATGCACGTAACAAGGGTTACAACATACAAGCTAACTTGACGGTTTAGGTTTAGGTTTTCCCTCGGACCTTTTCTCTGTCATAACGCCCAAAAGCTGTAATGGCATGCACAGCGCGTCCGCATCAGCACCGTGCCACATTTCCATTATGATTTCAAAAACATTGTAATGTTTCACGAACGCTACTCTTCGACTTCGGGCTTTTACGTTATTCCTTGTTCGTTATTCCTTACTTACCGCCCTTGGTACACAATTAACAATTTTTAATTACTTATCAACATTTGCGCGCGCCTGTGGGCGTCTGGTATAAGGGAAGTAGGGCTTGTAGTCTAACTCGCTCGCAATCAGTCGTACAAAAACTGACATTTCAATCCGATGTCAGTGTCAAAATCACGAGTGTCAAAAAGTTATAGGTAAAAAACTTTACTAAAGCACCTCTTGCGTGTAGTTGTGTACAGTTTGCAAAAAACGCTTTTTGGAATATGGTGGCTGTCAAACGTTGGCCCACGAGAGCTTGGGGTATCGCTGATCATAACTTCATGAATTTTGGTGGGCGAGTAGTTAGTTGACATAATTATAATTAAGTACACAAACATAGAAATAATAATGCCAATGACCCTATCTACATGCAGATAACCATACCCATACTAGACCATAGACGGATTGACGTGATTATTTGCATGGACATAGTTAAAAGGCTGGAGAGTGACATAGGGTACTTTTTATCCCGGGAAAATATCTCATTCCCACGGGATACGGTTTCTAACATAGTCATTATTTGTGGTCTTGCGATGGATTGAAATAATTTATTTTTTTACTAGCTGTTGCCCGCGACTCCGTCCGCCTAAAATTTGTTTATTGATATAGGTATGTACCGCGGAAAGTAAGTACCTGTTCTAATGTCATTATTCATAAACGTCACTCAAGCCTCCATTAGTTGAAATAGGTTTTGTCTTCTTACTAACGGAAATGTCAGTGACAGAAAAAGACAAACGACCTTGAACGGCATTTTAGTTAAAATAGGTTTATGAATAATAGGGTAAGTAACCAAATATGTCCATTATCGCAAGCGATGCTGAATAAACAAAAACAAATTCTCTTATGGAATAGTGTAGTAATCGACGACCAAAAAATACGTCTCGATTCGCGTTAAAATGTTAATACTATGAGAATAGTTTCATGTCAATACGCTAGAGGCGCCGCCGATTTGCCCATAGTAATTGGGATGTTAACGCGAATGCGATCGAGACGTTTTCTTTTGTCAAAAATTACACTAGAGTATACATTTGCGTATAATAAACCAATGAATACAGTTTTACCTTGCAGTTGCGCTGATTTAACTTCATGCATTCTTAACGCGAATGTATCATTAGTAAGTATGATCCATTCAAATTCAAAATCGTTTATTTGCATGTCGCATTACAGTCATTAGGATGGAACATTAAAACTAGGTCTACATGTGACCCATTGTAACTCTTTCTTACTTTTGTTACAGATATTCGCTGTCTACTACAAACAGAACTCCGACTCTAATGCTGCGTCCATTGCAGAAGACATCGTCAATTTAAAGAACTGGTTTTTTTATAGAATGGCCAAAACTAAGCACAACTTTACAAATACAATGAAAGCCGCGTGCGAGTATTTAACCGGCTTAAACAAACGAACAGATAAAAAAGATGAGAAGTCAAAAAAAAAAGGGTAGACTCTTAAGTAAGTAGGTAGTAAGTACTTACTTGTAAGTAGTGGTTCACCCCGAACGAACTATAAGAACTCGCAAACCGTACCTTAAAATGGTACCCTTATATGATCACTTTGCTGTCCGTCTGTCCGTCTGTCTGTCAGTCTGTCTGTCTGTCGGTCTGTCAAGACCCTTTTTCTCTGGAACGCGTTTAGGTAGCAGGCTGAAATTAATATCAAATATTCAAGCCTGCAGTCGATTCAAGCTGTGAAAAAATCTAACTTCTGAGTGAACGCAATCAAAAGATACCTACCTACCTACAATCATTTAAAACGGTTGTTTTCATACAAATCGCCGTACCGTGAAAACCTAAAAGATACTTTCAGTTGTCCTAGAAACTTGTAATTTGGTATGAAGGTAACTCGTATAACACAACCACTCAGAAAATTCTCAAAATCTAAATTTTTTATCTCTGTCTGTAGATTTCGCAGACCAATATAAGTTGACCCCTCACTGCGTACATTTTGCTTAGGAGCAGGGCTCAGCGCTGCTAATACTGGACATCGTAAAACACTGGGGGAAAGCAGGGGAATCTTTGTACGGAACCCTTTATGTCAAACATTGACTTTTTATTTTTAGTTCGGCGGAAATAAGACCTCTTCAGCATAGACGGTGGCGCTCCCTATTGTAGCAAATAATTAAAGTAAAATAATATAGAAGAAACGTGTTTTTTTATATATTATACATAAAGTTAAATAATTTACTGTGGCACGAACAACCCTACGCCGGTTTTTACTTAAGGTCGAGTCGGGACCAACGACTCGGATTTTTTTGGACACCCATATTGTGAAGAAAAAGTTGAGGTAGCGAGCTGAAATTCACACTCTACTTGCTTTGGTTATTAAATTTGTTCCCTTCATTATCAGTTTTTCAATTAAGACGATAATAAAGTAGTCAGACGATGTTTTAAAAAAAAAAAGGGAAATAAGTCACTGTGTACCGGTACTGGGGTACTGTGACTCGACCCTGTAGTACATAGAGACTCTAACATTACACAGTCACTCAATTATATAATACTTAATTAAAACAACAGTTTATATTAAATCCGGCTTATTTGTTTAAGAAGGAAATATACTCTTAAGCCTAACATCTATCAATATCCGTCACATAAAAGTTACAAAATCAAATTACTAGAGATTTATTTTTTGGCTTTGTTTATTTATTGTTTGAGATCTGAAATAAAGAAATTGTTCCATTTTTTAAACAAATAATATTTCAGACATCAACATTAATTAAAGGGAAAACAAATACAGAAAAATAACAACAAAAAATAATAACTAGTACTAGACTCTTCGAGTCACTGTTTACTTCCTACATTTGAGCCACTGAACACGCCGCCGCCATTTTTAATTCAACGGCGCACAAATCTCACCCGATTCGCCCAAAGATATGTGAATCTATGTCATTGCCTACTATATTAGCTTGGCTATCCATCAAAATAACAAAGATTGTCTAAATGTTTTAACGTGTGTTAAAAAAACAGGTGTAAATTACCTTTGAAAGTAGTTTTTCGACCTCCAAAACGGAAATCACTTCTAACCAGCTCCGGAGCTAGCGGATAAGTAGTTTGTACGTGTTTGGGTGTTGAGCGCTCCCGGAAAATTAAGGATACAGATCGATATTGCTGTTCTATATGGAAAATATAGGCGCAAGCCAGTCCCGACCAGATCCCGACCCGACTCTAGGTACTTTTTATTCCAAAGATGGCTCAATTGAGAGGGTATTCTTTGAATCGGTTTGGTCATTTATGTTTGTTTCTTACCTACTAAAAAAAATCTAAATATATTTATTTTTATTGCAAGGGCTCTGAGAAGAGGTCTTAAAAACCCCTGACATTGTCATTTTAAAGTCCAAAATCGGTCCATCAGTTCGGGAGCTATGATGCCACAGACAGATACACAGATACACAAATACACAGACACACAGATATAAGTACAGATACACAGGCCAAACTTATAACACCCCTCTTTTTTGTCGGGGGTTAAAAATGGGGTTGTAATTATGAAAGGGGTTTGGTTATCCTAAATCATTTTTTTAAGCCCCGTAGTTTCCCTTACCTAAGTAAGTATATTCATGTCCGAAGTTTGGACTTAGAAAAATCTGAAATTATTACGTAACCTAATAGACGTGTTTAGAAAGATTAGAGGAAAGTAAAAAGATGTTTCTAAATAGCACAGTTTCTCAGAAATCATCAAAAAATACATTAAATTCAATTCAACTATATATAGGACAAGAGACGGTGCTGTCCGTCTATCCTACATTGAACAGACTGTGCGTAAATCACAAATGTTATCAGATGATGGCTCGGAATCCTCAGTGCGCTAGTCTAACTTCCTCCTGACCGGGTTTTTAAGTTTGTATTAGGTTAGTTCAAGTTGGTTGTCAAGCTGAGGAGCTAGCACGCGCGCCATTTTGTCGCCAGTCGCTCAGTGCGTCCTTCACTGATTCCATCACTATGAAAGGGGCGCGACAAGCGACAAAATGGCGCGCGCAAAATGCTAGCCCCCCTGGTACTTTAGTGACGTTAACGATGACCCTCACAATTTTCGGGTCTGGCTCCAAGCAGTGACCTGACGTCAATTCGTCCAAATCATGAAGCAGGGGTGTTATTCTCTAAGTTATTCACCGTGGTTTTTGCGTCGAAGTGTCAAATTAGCACACGTAGCACGTGAGCCATTTTGTCGCTTGTTGTGCAGTGCGTCCCTTTCATAGTGATTGAATCAGTGAAGGACCCACTGAGCGACAAGCGACAAAATGGCGCACGTGCTAGCCCCCTAGCTGTCATACAGTATCGAAAATTTGACACGTTGACGCTGAAACCGTCACAACGCTCTCACCTTAAATACAAAGACAAACACAAAGAAGTTTATTGCCAGAACATAGTAAATACATATAGGTCTTAGTGGTTCGGATGTTCTTATGTTCTACCCTAACTAGGCGTGCAATAATGAGAATAATAATTCTCTCCCAGCATTTACAACATGGCAATAACATAAATTTGACACATCGACGCTGAAACCGTCACAACGCTGTCACCTTAGACAACAACATAAATTTGACACATCGACCCTGAAACCGTCACAACGATGTCTCCTCAGACAATAACATAAATTTGACACATCGTCGCTGAAACATATTAACACTAAGGTGACGGCGTTGCGTTCACGGCTGTTTCAGCGTTGAAGTGTCAAACTTTCAATACTATAATATGACAGCTAACTCGACGCTGAAACAGCTGTGAATAATGTTAGAGATTAACATTCCAGCGGGGATCGATTTTTGAATCTCACCCGGTGACTAAAATTCTCATACCTATGATATCAAATACGAATTCCCCCACCCACTCGTTTAAACGAGATCACTGAGGGACATCTTGGCCACTGGCAGTGACAGCTAACCGCAATCTACTATGTTGACATGCTTGTCTATGACAGAAACGCAAATTAGCTGCATGTTAGTAGACGGGTATGACATTAAGAAATAAGGCTTTTGGCATATTGTGATATCAATGTCATAGATAAAATAAATAAATAAATAATAAATTAATATCATGGGACAAATTCACACCAATTGACCTAGTCCCAAATTAGGCAAAGCCTGTACTATGGGTACTAGATAATGGATAAACGTACTTATATAGATGAATACATACTTATATACATATTAAACTTTCAAGACCCGAGAACAAACATTCGTATTCATCATACAAACATCTGCCTCGACCGGGATTCGAACCCGGGACCTCAAGCTTCATTGATAAGAATTTAGTCACCAAGTGAGATTCAAAAATTGACCCCCCGTGGTGTTTGCGTTGCGACTCACCGCCTCCGGCGCAGGCCTATTACCCGAATTGGATTACTAGGGCGACCAGCAACTTTGACTACGTTCGAGGATAAATACAGTGTCTTTTTCTTATTCGATATTCGAAGGAAAGATAAATCTACAACAACCTTTCTCTGGAGACTGATATGATATGAAAACAGAAAAAGTGGAACTATACAATTCTAATTCAAGTACCTACCTACGAGTAGGTACTTAATGTAAAACAGTTACCACATAGAAAAGTTTAAAAACCCCTATATTTTCATTTCAAATACCATACTCAATGAAGTAATTTTAAAGAAACCTTAGCTAGTTTTCGATTAAAAGAAACGTGTTTAAATCGCCAAACATGATGATGGTTTAGGCCAAATACTTTAACGTTTTCCGCGGCTTGATTCGTCGGAGCGCCTAGTGTAATTGACGACCAAAAATACGTCTCGAACGCTTTTGCGGCAAAGTGTCATTTGAAACGTATTTTTTGGTAGTCGATTGCACTAGGCCATAGACTATTTTACTCTCACTGAAAGGTTGACTGGTATAGCAATCTCTTATAGTAATAAGCACGTCTTTCTACCTGTATAATCATTAATGATTGTAACTTGCGTTTTTTCCCTGTTTTTAGGGTCCTGGATCAAAGTGGTCAAAGAACCTCTGCTCTGGTGTGACTCAGTTCGTGTGTCTGACTTTTTGAAGAATAAAGTGTTAAAGTGTATTCATAGATGTTGCAATGAAAAATATGGTACTTATAGGTATGCATTAATATTAAACATCAAGATTAATGCCCTTTGGAAGATTTTAAATCCGTCGCCGTCGGCATTCGTCAGCCACATGGCACTACTCTTAGTGCCATAAAATTGGCAACAAAACCGGAGTACCTAAGAGTACATACGCTATAATCTATGTCTGATACGGGTAGGTATATGCCGTAGTTTAATGCGCACCAAAAGCCTACCTACTTAAAAGTGACATCACAACTTTCAACTAATATCATGGGGACTATTGAACCGTGACCGTGACCAAATGCTTCCTCCCGGTCCCTCATGATGGTCACAGCAAGTCAATCATGGACCAAATCGAAGCGTTAAGGTGTGGCCGGGTGGTGCGTAACTAATGTCGCGATACCGATGGATGCTACTGGCATTCAATACTCATTATTGTTGAAAGCTTTTGCAATATAAAGTAATTTTTATACAGACGTACAAATAACAAAAAGTTACCATCTCTTTTTCTTTTCAGGATTTGGGTGGAATCTTGGAATCTTGGTATGGTTGGGAAATTGATGGTGGAATTTTTGTATAATTAGCTGTGAGTCAATTGTCCGATAAATGAATACATGACTTGTGATGCTCACAAATCCCAAATCTTTGAGAGATTTCATATTACCTGCTCTTACGTACTATGCTTTGCACACAACTATAATATTTCACGTGATCTAATAATCACGCATGGATTTCCCCGTCTCATCCAAGATAGACATTACGTAAAAAAGAGATGTTTGCATCGCAGTTCATAACATAATTGTAATTACGGGCACAAGAGGCATTTCATCTTAGCCCTCTAGGTTGGCAACGCATCTGCAAACCCTCCGGAGTTGCGGGTGTCTATGGGCAGTGGTGATCACTTACCATCAGGTGACCCACTTGCTCGCTTGCCTTCCTCGTTGTATAAAAAAAACATACATACAAATATTATGTATAGTCGTCCCACGATAACTCTGCAAGGAACTGACAACAGTAGAAATCTAAAGTTTATTTATGGCAACACTGATTTATAGTCAAATAACACGTTTTGAACTTTTGATTAGATTAAACATTAGACAGGTCATCGTTCGTTCACCATCCACCATCAAAATACCTCCAAAAATACTCTCATATTTCGTTTTCTAGATTTTTTTTACATTACAACGGCAAAACCTATTAAATACTGGCAAAATTGTCCTCCAATGGACAGAGCAAAAAAAAAACAGCAACTTTTGATTGCTACTATCATTATTATTTTTAATTAAAGAAATGTCTGAGTGACATGAAAAAAGTGTTACCACAGCCTGATTTTTCTGGGTTGCCAATTAATATCTTATGCAGAGTTATCGTGGGACGATTATATATCCTTGTATCCACATTCCTCTCATTATAATGTAATGTACCTACCACCAAATCCGTATGTACCTACCCACTGGCGCTGTATCGCCAAAACTAAACGCTGACAGAATGGCTGTCGTTTTATTTGTAAATCTAAACATAATTGCATTCATTTGTAATGCAAGTTAAGCAGGCTGAACATAGATTGATGCGCGTACTTAAATAATATTTTATCATTAACGCGGGGTTCAGTTACAGTGAGTGTGGGAACTCCATTAACGCGGCACATAATTCGATAATCTCATGTTGACAATACCCAGAAATACATTAACACAATAGCGATATGGAATTAACAAAACAGCCAAATCATTTTACGCAGCTGAATACCTATTATACTTTCTGCCGTGGCACCGCAGATGTTCTAGTATTTTTATTGTATTTATCTGCCGAATCTGATCTATCCATTTATTTGATCATTCTATCTTTCTTCTAATCATAAAGGGATCTTGGTGATATAGAGATCAGTCACTCGGTTCAATTCACTCTTTAGTTTAGATACATTTATCTATGCGAGAATTCGGCCTCCAAATTAAGGTATTTAGTTCTTATTAGCATTAATATAGTTATTGATGGACAAAGATCAAAACAACAGCGTCGGAATCTACCTCAATGATACAATATCGGCCACATAAATTGACCTGTTAAGAGTGATTTCACATAACTTCTTCCCAAGTGCTCGTCGCCTAATCACATACCGAAGCAAAAGCATGAAAATTGGATACGTTTCACATAGTTTAATAATCCTCGGTATATTTCTGTAGTTTTATGTACTTTATTTGCGCGTGACACGCGGCGCGAAACACACTCGTTGGCACAGCCCTACCGTGTTGGGCCCATTGTCCTCTAATTTCGCCGCAGATTACTATGACACACGTGCATGCTACGGGCGAAATCGGAGCATCCTGTTGATCCTTTGTGTCCAGAACCAGTAGAATCCAAGGCTTTGGACTGACCGTACATAAAGAGCTGACTGTTCAACAGCGACGATCTTTCGCGAGACGCCAGTGATATTCGATAACGTGATGGATTACCGGTTGACCATCCTGATATGCTTTGTAAGTCAATTTACTGTCCTAAAACACCAATTAACTTTAAATGGGTCTCAAACTAAGTGCAATAACCGTGTTCTTAATTGCTAAAGTATACTCAGCACTGAAAACAATAATCGCAATTTCAGCTCTTAACACGACCGGGAGGCAAAAAAGATCTCCACGCTTCATACAATGAATACCTAGATGTTAACACTAATTGTTGAGCAAACTGTTTGTTACGTTGTACCACCTATCTTGGCTTCTATAGCTGACTGTAAGAATATAGAGAAAAGTTTAATTGACCTCAAGATCAATGGGTACATTGAGATGTCCACGCTTCGAAGGATGCGTTCATAAACTAACTCATTAATGCAAACGACGCATTAGAAAAACTGTGATTCACACCTATTTAAACCTAAGAGTGTCTTTGAGGATTGTACCATTAGAAAACATACCTTACAGTCCATAAAAAATTAGAATATGATTCGGGTTTGGATTAATTTGTATTGACATCTCATGAGAAGCGCCATTGACAGCCAAAGTACTCCTAAAACCCGAATCCTGTTCTAAATGCTCACAAACGTACTACCTGTTCTCTCAGGTCCTCTTTGCTCTGGTGTCGGCATCGCCTGCGGAGCTCCGAGAGAAGAGGGATGTCATGGACTCCTTGAAGGGGGCGTGGAACGAGATGGTGAAGACTATGAGTGACGCAGGGGACGCTGTCGTCCACGTCTTCAAACCAACTGAGAAATCCGTTATAGACCAACTAGCTGCAGGGGTCAAGGGACTGGCATAAAATAGAACAGATTAGAATCTGTATTGCTTTCTGTTGTAACGATTTAATACGTAAGTATTATGAGTATTATGCTGGCGGTATTACATACCAACCAGATTGTAACCGTTCTGTATATTTAGGTATTTTATATTTGAAATTATATTGAGTTAATATTGGCACAATAAAATTAGACTATTTGATTAATATTTATGTACCAATAACGGAAATACAGGGGCTTTTAACGCTAAATAAAATTAAACAATAACTCTATATTTTGTTTTTATTAGAAAAAATAATACGAAAAATACTTTGCGCTAAACATAGTGCTCTAATACTAGTTACTGTAGATCTGTGACCTAATTAAAGTGGACGTGTAGAACAAAGGGCTAAGTGTAAATTAAACAATAATGATATTTAGATTGACCGTGCGTTAAACTATTAGACGTCACTGATGTAGGTTGCGTTGGAACCTATTTCGAGAGTACCGTCCTTGTAGAAATCATCGTTTGCACTGTCATCGAAGAACTCCACAAGTTTATCGGTGCTCATCTGCAGTGGCACCGGCACCCGACTCTCCGGGTAATCCGGCCTTTTCTCGTACTCCTGGTCATCCTTGTGTCTATGCCGCGTCGGGAGTATGAATATGCCAGCCGAGAGCCCGCTCTTCTTCTCAGGAGTGGTCTCCGCGTTAGCTTCAAGTTCCAGTTCTTGATTTCTCTTTATAATGTCCCCTATGTTGTACTGCGCGTGGGTTTTGTGTCGCTCTCGCACGAACATGCAGTAGATCAGCCACAGAACCAGCAACACGGACTGTAAAAAAAATAAGTTGTCCAACCGGTTTTCTTAAGGATAAGGACACGAATACTAGTGTTTTAAAGTAAACTTACTTACCAGAACTATTGCCGCGATGAAACCAGCGATGTATTCGGTCATGTTTTGTAAATATTGGTCAGACACACGAGTTTTTTTTTCACGTGGCCGTCTCGGCGTCGCTAGACGAGTGTCGCAAGCGAAGTCGGCCGGGAACAGCCGGCGCGGGCGCACCCGTACTCGCCGCACTCAATTGATGTCAGTTGGACTCTGTTAGTGCGTGATGTCACCAAGCGCTATATTGGAGGAGCTTCATTAACAACGAAACTGATTGTTAATTTTAACTTATAAGTCACCCAGCTTGTTCCTAAGCACGAGGCAGTCTTTAGTAAATCTTGCATCATACTACGCTGCGCCTACGCTACTCTTACCCGTTGGTTATGTCATCTCTGTTTAATCGATGCATTAAAAAGAGACGGACGACGGTGGGGCAAGTGGTCATGCCATTAAAGGCAGCCAATTAATAATCGTGACATGATAGTGAATAATAATAATCATCTATAATCAGGCTGGCTTGGGATCCTTTTATTATGTGATATTTTGATTGTGGTTATTTTCCAATCAAGTAGTGGCATTGTGGTACGGATGCTGGACGGACTTGACCTGATTGCCCAATATCTCGGGTCAACAGGTCTTGACAATACATCAATTCATAATAATACCTACACGAAGGGATCTTGCCCACGGCCGCGCAGTTATTTTTAGAGGCGAGGTTTCGATTGTTTGTTGTTTAAATAACCGATTGTTTATTTTATGGCGACCGATTGCGTCGATGGTCTGCCGTTTTGTATGTACCTACCTAAGATTCTTTGAAACCTATCAATAAATAAATAAATTGAACATCAAGTGGATTACAACATGAACCTCAAAAACTTGTAAATTAAGATTTAGGTAATTGATTATACAGCTAGAGCAATCACTAACAAATGCGAATGCAACCTTGGTGAGGTAGGTTGTGGTTTCCCATTTTTAGAATAAACAAGAATTATTAAATGACATTGAATCCTATTGTCTTTCGGTTACTTAAGTAAGAGGTGGTAAAATCCTAGTTATTTAGCCACTTAAGTAAGTAAGTATTATTTCCAGGTGTTGCTTCCTTATAATAAAATCACGGGAAACTTTTTGCCGTGGCCAGATTGTTCACCTTTAACTGACGAATTTTGTCGCCTTGTGGTAATTGAAAGCACAGCCTTCTGAACGTGTTAACGTGACAATATAATCTAAGGAGTAAATTCTTAATCCCCGCCGCAGTCAAAAGTGTATTGTTGCTCTGGTAAAGTATGGTTGTATATGTTTGTATGTTTCTGAATAGACGACTCTGAATATGACAGTATCTAAGTCAACATCATCATCATCATGTCAGCCGTAAGACGTCCACTGGTCTAGACGTCATAGACTGGCTAAGACGTCCATAGGCCTGCCCCAAGGCTCTTCACTCAGACCGGTCTTGTGCTTTCCGCATCCATCGCGATCTCGCGATCTAAGCCAGTATCTAAGTCAGTTGTGGAAATAAGTATCAGTCAATAATATAGTAATACAAAACTTTATTTTACAGTCATTGGTTTAGGGCTATATCACATTATAAAACAGCTGCGGTTCCAACTATTGGTTCGCTGGTCCGCCCCTTGGTTCTGGTCCTGTAAGGAAAGAAAAACCGGTTACTGGTTTCCATCCTACAGAAACCAGCTGCGTAAAATCTATGTCATACATCTATGCCGGTATCCATTCATTTGGCCGAAAAACGTTTTCCCAAACTGATTCATTTTAAAAATGTTTCATTTACCGAAATGCTTATTATTCAGAAACTTTAAATATTTCAGGATTCATTCCAGGGCCGTCTCGTAGAACCCTTTAGGTTAAGTTAGATTTGTTTTGTAAAAATCCTGAAATATTTACAGTTTAGAAAAAAAAATCAGTTTGGACAAAGTTTTTTTTTGGCAAACATTAGTAAACCATCTATGCCATTTTAATAGAAAATATTAGGCATTCGAGAATTTTTTTTAAAGATAAAATCGCACGGAACTCTTTATTTAGCAGTCCACAGCGGGCCAAAGGGCTCTACTAAGGATCTCCGCGACACCTGACCCAATACAGTCAGTATCCGGTGGCTTTCCGAGACTGCCGGTAGACCATTTTCATCACCTGTGAAAGTCTGCCTAATGCTCTTATAGTTTATGCACCTTACAAGCGCGCGAGGCGTTTGGCTGTGGGTAGTTTTTAACCTACACATCACGTAAGTGTGAGTGTCTGTTTGAATCGGAATTCAACGATTAGAAGCGGGGGAAAGCTGTTCTATGCCACAAACACTTAAGAACAACTAAGTAGATATAAGAAGCTGAAACTCGAAAAATATGTGACTAAAATGGTCACAAGCATGAGCTTATACTTTTATTATCCAGTCTTTATTTAGATCTCTTCCTCACTAGTGGGAAACGATATAAACCAAAAAATGGGAAATGGCATGTCATGCCTGTGAAGCAGTTTTTCGAATTAGTACCTATATTATAATCTAGAACCTACACTTACGACTTGCCGTACATCGAAATGCGTATTTTGTCTCTACCTAGAGTTAAGCGCGGTCATACTATAAAAATATTTTAGCTATGTCAAAATGTACAGAACCGTTCTTAAACTAGATTAGATAATAGTTTATTTTACTTTATTTACATAATAAAAGCAATTTACAATGACATTAAATCTAAGCTTAAACTAAATAAACTACAACTTAAAACTAAATTAAATCTAAATAAGGCCCCCGTGGCATAGTGCCCAAAAGGCTGGCAGCGTTGCCTCGCTGAATAGCGATGCTGATTCTTTGAGAGAGAAAACTGCTAGCCCTTTGGTCACAAGTTGCATCAACTAAGCGCTTTTGTAACTCAGAAATAAGCTTGTAAGCGCTGGGACCCCATGGACCCAAAGTTTCAAACCCGACAGGAACAAAATTATAATTCGGACCGAGAGATTGATACTTAGAATTTTTTCTATTTTCGGCCGTTTCTGCCGCCGCACCAGCTTTTTGTGTGGTTCCCTGGAGATGTGAGGGTGCTACTGTATCGACACAGGTCGCATCCCAAACCAGAACCCTACCCATTCTCCAGGGAATCAGAGACAAACTAGATTTAAATTTCTACTACAAGTGGTCCTTAGGTACATTTTGACAGAACTAAACTGGAATTATAACAATAAAACTGGGTTTAATTTTTTGTTGCAAGAGAACAATAATTTCATCATTTACGCTCTATACTCACTACACTATACACATTAAACAGTAAGTATCTACAGTCAGAGTCAACAGTAGCTTGCAAGGAGGATGAAAGTAAAATTACTTTTATTCTTCTTGGTAGCTTGTCACTTTCGTACCTTGTCGCAATAACGCAAGTATGACGCGCTGTACCTGGCTGTGTAGAGCGAAAATGTATAAAAGTGACACGCAACTTTTGACGCTGACTGTACTTACTTATAAATGTTTGCGGCATCTAATACGTAGTACATAGTGGCTAAAACTAATTGCTTATTACCCGTCCTGTCGAAATCAATGCACTTCGCTCTGAGCAATCGCATTTAGTAGTAAGTTTGCTCAAAGCAAGTCCTAGGCTGTTTCGACTTACCCGATCCGTCAACGACGGTCACTGCAAAGGAAACAAATAATTATGTAAGTACTTAGGTTAAACACTTATTGTACAAAAAAACAAGAGAAAAAAGACAAGTTACAAACAATCAAATTCGAGTACAAAGGCGCACTTATCCCTTTAAGGAACCTCTACCAGCTAATCTTTGAGTGGTGGAGAGTAATATTATTTAGTAAGTACTTATTAGTTGAAAATAAAGAGAATAAGCCGAATTGTGTTATGTAGAATAAGTAACTAAGTGTGAAGAGTAAGACAGCCGGTGTAATTACGGGCACAAGAGGCATTTCATCTTAGCTTTCTAGGTTGGCAACACATCTGCAAACCCCCCGGGATTATGGGTGTCTATGGGCAGTGGTGATCACTTACCATCAGGTGACCCACTTGGTCGTTTGTCTTCTTTGTCGTATAAAAAAATTTGTAAATAGACCATTCTGAGATAGAAAAGAATACAAAAACATTAAAGTTAACACTTAGTAAGCACTTAACACAACAAGCTAATTATTTTGTTTTTTAGACTATTAATTATTACAAATAAGTATATTTAGTTACCTCCGCCACCGTTTCCGTCCACAACATGCACTGAAAAAAAAAAAATATTTAGTAGTTTTGGTCAAAAATGCTGGTTAGGTTAGGTTTGACTGCGACCCCAACATAACCAAATCACACATTACGAACATTATTAGACCAAACAGGATTATGCCATAGTGTTATTAGGCTAAACAAGATTATCACCATCATCATCAAATCCTTTTATCCTTAATCAGGAACACAGGGCTCTCAGCATTTTCCTCCATTTGGAACGATCCTGCGCTACGACCTCCAGCTCTTGCCAACTCACGTCCAGGGATTGGAACAATATTATGCCACAGCATTATTAGGCCAAACAAGATCATGCGATACGAATTTCGTACAAACGAGGTTATGCGATATGATAATTATGCCAAACGATACTAGGCGATACAAGTTTATGCCAAAAAAGGTAGAACCCTCCCAGAGTAGTGAAATATACGGATCATACAGAGTGAACATTTCGCTGCCGCCAAGTCGTGCACTCCCAGAGGAAGAACTAACTAGTCGACTAAATGTCGACTAGATGTCGGACTAAATCGACTTATAATACCTGAGTGATCCTTTTAATTAACTATGATTGAGTCTCATTGTAGTTTCATGTTAAATAATCCCAGAGTATGTGTTATTAACCTTGGTTTGATCCATCGACGACGTGCACTGAAACAAAACAAACAGTTTAGTATGATTTATAATCATTACAACAAATTACTGCTTACTCATAATTAAACCACTTGTTAATTAGATACCTGTCAAACTATTATTTCGTAGCAGTTATTTTAATATTTACCTTGGTCTTGTCCGTCTACGACGTTCACTGTAAACAAAAGGTTTCTATTACTTTGATGATATTAAAAGTAAGCTCTTAAGTGCTACAAAGGTGCTTATTTACAACAAATTTACAGTTAAATTAAAGTCCGAGCCACACAGTGCTCAGAGCACGAATATTCAAATCCTACGTAGCGTAATTGAGTAGTAACGTCATCGAGAAAAATTTCATGACATTTGAAACAGCGCCGCCCGTGAGCGTATTTGGTACTAAAATTTTATATGACCACATTGCACACATTGTAAGAGTGTCGTTGACATAATCAACAACCATTGATTGATGTAAAAATAAAACCATTTTACATTTTCACTTATTAAGCTTCTGAAAATACTCATAAAAAACCGATGCCGCACTTATTAGTGCAAGTAAAACGATTTTTAATTTAACAAAAACTATTAAAATGAGACTGTTTCTTCTTTTTCTTCAAGTGCCTCTCCAACTAGTGAAGGTCGGCTACCAACTTCTGGAATTCTTGTCTGTCCCTAGCGAGGCGAAACAATTCAGATGCGCTCGCTATTCCAGTCCACTCTCGGATGTTGCGGAGCCACGACTTCTTTCTCCGACCAAATCGCCGCTTACCGGCTACCTTGCCCATCATTATAAGCTGTAGAAAGATTATGTCTATCGTGTCTAAGCACGTGACCGAGATATGCAGTTTTTTTAAGAGGCCTTAATGATGGGCAAAAGTTTCCGTCCCTGCTTCGCTCGTCTCAAAACCTCGTCGTTTGTGACTTTCTGCGTTCAGCTTATTCTCAGCATACGCCTGTATGCCCGCACATTTCAAAAGCTTCAATACGTTTCCTGAGGTCTTCTTTAATAGTCCAAGACTCGCATCCGTAAAGAACTATAGGCCAAATGTAACAGTGTAACAGTCGAGTGCGCAAGTTGATCGTTAAACTTCAGCAACACAGTACAGCTCTCATGGTATTGAAGGCACTACGAGCAATCTCCACGCGGGTTTTTATTTCTAACTCACTATGCCAGTTTTCCGTGAGCCATCCTTCTGATCGTCCTGAAGAGATCGTCCTGACACTGTGATAATCGGGTCAGCATTGAGATTCCTTGAAATCACCATAAACTTAGTCTTGCCAACATTCATCCTAAGGCCGGCTCGCTCACTACAATCGTTGACTCTGCTGCTGTAGATGCTATAAGGACTGTGTCGTCTGCGTATCTAATGTTATTAATAACACGCCCATTAATCCTGACTCCACAATCTAGGTTCTCCAGAGCTTCTGCCATAATCGTTTCAGAGTATAAGTTGAACAAGGTAGGCGATAAAATGCAGCCTTGTTGTACTCCCCTCTTGATCTCGGTTCTGTTCGGTGCACTAGCCATCAATACGCACTGCTGCCTGCTGATTCCAGTACAGATTTCTAATAATGCGTAAGGCTGTTTGATCACTGAAAATTATGACGCCATAGTTCTGTAAGATATATTGTATAAGATAAATTGCCGAGGCCGTGGAATTGCATATGTAGTGGTATTGTGTGTTTGTAGGCATTCTATGTAGAAAGACTTGCATGAAACTGGATTATACAGTTAACTCACTAACTGGGAGTTTAGTAAAATGTTCTGGTTTTGCTGTCCTATAATTATTTTCTACTCTTGTTCCTAATACCGTACCTAATATTTTATGTGTCAGTTTTCTTTTTATTAAAATTGGCTTCAAAAATTAAAGGTACCCAGCTATCCGGCTCCGATTTGATTTATTTTTATATACCTATGTTAGAGAGTACAAAGACTTTGTTAAATATAATATTGACTTACCTTGAGGATGCGCCTTCGCTACCGCAACCAGAGCCACCAACAACAGGACGAACTGGAAGCAAATTAATGAATATGAATCAAACAGGATGCTACTTCAACTATACTTACTGTACTGTTAAAAACGGAACTCTTTATTGACCTCGTAAGGCCCTAGCGAAATTATTGTTTTAAATTAGATTTACTAATTAATTTATTACACTCCAAGAGAATTACGCAATTTTTTTCCTGTTACCATTATACGGAGACTACGTTTAAAGATGTAATTTTGTTTTTTTTAAAATCTGTATTTTGTGAAGGAGCAATTTGCTTTTACTTACAGTGATCTTATTCATGGCTATTATTTTAACGTTATTGCTCGAAAACAATGATGATATATCTGTCGCGTGAACCGTTCACAAGTCTTTTATATACGAGCGCGCTAATATTGACTTATTTTAAATAGCGGATAACCCCCTGACCGTGATGTTAGATAAGCGCCTTTACGCACCTTAGATGCTAATAAGTACATTCTCATAAAATTTGTAAAACGTAATTATTCTTGTCTCTTTCTACTTACCTATCTACAAAGAAACTACTGTCTATTTTATTGAATCCGCAACTACATAATAAGGAAAAACAGAAAAAATAGGTAAGTACGACAAGGAAAATTAGAAAGATTAGCGCATAGAGCTGCTTGTGCCTTATAGGTTCAGAACAGCCTCTTTCAATCCAATTCATTTTGAACTACTTTTATAAAAAAATGCGGAGCATAATGACCATAGTGACCATGGCTCATGGTGTTTTGAGAATATCACATCAGACCCCCTATATAACACGATAACGTATATTCACGACATAAACCATTTGTCCCTCTCGCACTTGCATAGTTGTTAGAAAGTGACGAATGCTTTATGTCGTGGATAAAATTGACCCCTTAGCTTGAGTTAGTTATGTCGTCGTATGTATCAGAATACAGCATTTTATTTCATTTAACTACGTAATCGTTTAATTTTGCTGTAAAGTAAAATAATGTTGTAAATATTCAGCTCTACATCAAAATACTAAGGAAGATAAAAACACAAGCGGATACAATAAAATCTTAAGTAGTCGCTACGTGACAAAGATTACAGATTCCGACGTTTTATCTCTTCCTCTTGACTCACGAAAGACAGAGGACGATCATGACTGGGTGACAAAAGATGATATTAACGACCATAATAATTCTTGATACTAAGATGGTGTTTGTTACATACCTACAAAGACGTGCAAAAGAAAGGAAAGAAAAGAAGGAAAGAAAGAAAACAGGAAAGAATGACAGGAGAATGAAGGAAGGGTTGTAGAAGTTTGTTGATGCAATTATATAGAAAACTTAAAATTGTCTATTTATTTGGTACCTAATGTAAGCAAACAAACACAAGGTGCAACATTTTTTGGCTTGCTATTTTTATAGTCATAACAAAATTGATACGACGGCGGCTTGTAATTCTTAGTATTGATATGATGCTATCATAAATAAGTAAAAAGATACTACGCAGATATAACATAGTGTTAAGCAAATTACATCAGTTCTGAGAAAAAAACTTTTTTCGGAACTTTCGATTGTTTCGATTTTTCATCTATCCCTTTTCCTCCTCAAAGGCCGGCAAGACCCGCTTGCTCGTTTGCCTCCCTCTTTCAATAAAAAAATAAAAATAGATTAAAATAAATTGACATTATGGCGATTAAAAAGTTTTGAGTTCAAGATGGAAATTTGATGGCATCGATATACTACTTTTTTTTAATAAGTACTAACTCTAATTTTAATAGGTTTTTTACTAGGCACGCAAATATTTTTTAAAAGTGGGCAAATTGGCCAAATAATTAAAGGTTAATTTATAAAGCCTATACACTAAGCACTGCTCTGATTTATTACTTGATTTTACTTGACTCCAACAAAAAGCATCACTGTACAGCTTAATATTTCGCAAACAAACAAGAAGTAATATAAAATTTCTATAAATAAACTGATACCTAAATCGAAAAACGTTCTTCGCGCACCCTCACCATTTTGAAAGACCTATCCAATGGCACTCCACACCATGGCATGGCACTTTGACGGCGTGATTGATATGTACAGCTTTCTAGTCCTATAGGAGTCTCTCTGCTATGCTGCGGACAGACAGACGGACAGACAGACAGATTTCATAAAGTTTTCATTAATTGGCTATGCAGTAGGAAGTGTTCAGAAGCACGTCTGATTATCAACATTATCACATTGGTGCAAATCCTGTAGAATGTCGTTCTCATTACTGGAACTTTACACGTCTTATTATGATTTCATTATCGCGTCGCGTCAGCAGGTTTGATGTATGCCCATTGAAGGCTGTTTGCTCACGTTCAGTTGATGACCAATTTCATTTATAGCTTGGAATTTACTTCACCGTTTTATATATAAGAATCTCGGGATGTTGGATCAATAAGTAGTGTAGTCAGTAGCTCTGAAAGGTGCAAAAGTGTTGTCATATTTTGCGACGTTTGAAGTGGTAAGTTGATGTTAATATTATTAACCTAAGGTTTTGTTTTGTTACGTAAGACACTCATGTAAGTACTTTGACATTTCTGGATTACTATGAATGTCGTTCAAGAGTACCATGTACTTTTAGAATCTAAAGCCCATTTAGTAGATTAACTGCACAGTAAATTAGGTACACTGATTTAGCGACTGTTGTTTTATTGATTAGTGATTTATGTGTGGGTCACATCCATCCACATGTTCTAGCCAATATTGTGATTCATCCGCCATTTTTTCAGTGTCCAACTGTCCAGGTCCGAAGGCGTCATAGTGTACCTACTAACCCAACCTGCCGCCATGCTTGCTGTACTCCCCACAAGCTAGCTTCACGACGAACTATTGATCAAGTCACAGACTCTAACTGTGCTTCAATTTTATCTTTCAGCGATCGCAATGAAGACGGTGCTAATTCTATTTGCGTTGGCGACGGCGGTGCTCGCGCGCCCCGACGACTCGCCTTTCTACGGCTCCCACTACGACAACTTCGATGTGCACGAGTTGGTCAACAACATTCGCCTGCTAAAGAGCTACGGCAACTGCTTCCTGGATAAAGGACCTTGCACTGCTGAGGGGAGCGATTTCAAAAGTATGTTTCAGCAACAATTTCTTTCGTGAATCTGTGTCTGAAAGAGTTTATTTTTATCTTGGGTCACGAGTCTAATAGCCAATACGACTCCTTACTCCATTTTGTTAGTCCTTATATTTACGATAGTTAACAAAAAAGTAAAACCGCTTTAGAAAAAAACCTTGGAAAAAAAACATAAAATAATCCTTTAAAGCCATGAGTTTATGGCCCAGCACTAGCAGAAATATGAAATCGGTGCTTCATTCAAAGAATATTCCGCTTGCACCGCACCGGCTTTAAAGGATTATTTTACGTTTTTTTCCAAGGTTTTTTTTTTTGCAGGCGGTTTTACTTTTTTGTTAAAAGATTTTTATTTCACAATTTTATGTTGATTTAACATTTTCAGAATTATCCTCCAACTTCTAACTGTTAAGGAGTTGTACCTTCCATCATCAGCTCATCAACATGAGATGATGACCACCAGACGCAAATACTTGAATAGCCTTAGAAAATATATGAAACACATAATACGTGCCTATAAAATTTGACGGTTGCCCTCGATTTCCCTGGGATTCCATCATCAGATCATGACTTGGTGACAATGGGATCACCTCAGGAGTATACCCTTTCGAATAAAAAAAGAATTTTGAAAATCGGTCTACAATTGACGGAGTAATCGATGTACATACATAAAAAAGAATACATACAGTGGAACGTAGATCCGCCTCCTTTTTTGAAGTCGGTTAAAAAGACCGTTTTTATTGTGCATCCTTTGTGTAGACACCTATGTATCTACATTAATTATTCTTAACTAGGCAGTTAAAAAAATTGATGATAATTTTGTAACAATACTCAGATTTGTACCAATTTCCAGTGTTAAGTATTCTCACAGGATGTGTTTTGTAAAATCAGGCTCAGAATTCAATTGAATTCACAATGGAGGCATCAAGCGTAATTTGGGCTTCTGTACTGATCCATAAAAGCCAGTCGGTTCTTACACATCTTCTCTTTCTCCAGAAACGATCCCCGACGCACTGAAGACCAGCTGCGAGAAATGCTCGCCGAAGCAACGCGAGCTCATTCGAACTGTCGTCAAGGGCTTCCAGATCAAACTGCCAGAGCTGTGGAAGGAACTGACCCAGAAAGAAGACCCTACCGGCGAGTACAAGGAAAACTTCAACAAGTTCCTGAACGCTTCCGACTAGACCCGACCAAAGATCTTGATTCATCTCAGTGTTTGTCACGTTGTCTAGGTTGTGAACCATTAATTACAACGGAGCTTTCTTAAATGACTTGACCACTAACGTATTGGACTGGTATTACGGTATGGACTGGTATTACGGTATGGACTGGTATTACGGTATGGACTGGTATTACGGTATGGACTGGTATTACGGTATGGACTGGTATTGGTATGGTCTAACGTGGTATTGGACTTCGTTTTCGAATGAAGTCTAAAAATAACTGACCTTTCGCAAACACCTTTATTTGACCTTTTGATAGTTATTTATAAGAATTGCTACAATGAACATCACATTACTTTTTATAATTTATTTGACAACACGGTATAGAACTGTGAGTTTTTTTATGTTTCGCTTAATTACTTTTTATACCAATAAACATTTTTTTTATAACTCTTGATTTTTACTAAAATTGCTGTTTAATTCCTATCGCAGTAGAACCGCGCTCAGATTACGCGTCGTTGATAGAGAGAGATCGAACGAACGCAACGCACTTACTCTACTGTACATTTGAAGACTGCGCCCTTAGTGTAATCAAAAAGCACAAAATACGTCTCGATCGCGTTTGCATTCGCGTGTTCACGTGTCAAATAGTATTGTTAAACGCGAACGCGATCGAGACGTATTTCTTGGCCTGGTCAGCGATTACACTAGGCGCTCTGAATCGCTGTAGAACATTTTCACTACAAATGTCACATTGACATTGGTATACATCTGCCAAAAAAGTAATTTGTGAAATTATTTGTGAAACAGTTCCACAGATGGCACACGATTCAGTTTCTTCGACTGTACACCGATCAATGCACTTCCAACATATCGAGCTCTTGTTTCTTAACTTCTGCCTAACTACTGTTAGTAACAAAAGTTACTACTTTTGTTTGGGTCAGATAGAGACAAAAAACTCATTGGTAATGACATTACTCAGCACAGTCTCTGTAAAAAGTTTTACGAGTCGGCATGATAATTATTATTATGTTGACTTTTATTTCCTGCTTACCAGGAATTACTTTTGCTTTTGTTTATTTTGTTTTGTGTTTAGGTAAATTTAAATGCAAAGTCACGGATGTCGAGCACCACTTAAAGTTTAAGTAGGTATGTAACAAAATTGAGGAAAAATATACAGGTCTCGCTCGTTTAAAGTCATAGGTTAAGTTAAAGCATCATAATTTTATGCGGTGGCTGGACTAATCGTAATTGATAAGTGGCGAATAGAGTTTATTAAGCGAGTGCATTAGGATTTATGACTGAGTCGATTCAGCGTTCATTAAACTCAACTAAACTCAAATTGGATATAGGTATGTATATTTATCTAAAACGTCTAGTAGAGACTGGGACAGTTTTCATTATTCGATTACATTAATTTCTATTTGAAGTTTCTTGGGGGCGAAAATTCAATGTAGATAATTATAGCTATTCTGATTCTTTCACACGCCGTCTTTCGCTTGGTCGCCCATTCTCTAATTAAGTTATAGAGTCAGTTTATTTTTCGTTTTATTTAGTACGACAGGAAATTTAGAAGGATTTATGTAAAATCAAACTAAAACAATCATGAGCGATAACATCGCATAATTATGTGTATTAGGTATGCTATGCTAACATTATTTAAGTATACAAAGCTGGAAGTAAAATTGACCACAACAAACGCAGTCACATAATTTATTGAGATTTTGCAAAGGGATTTGTTTCTAGTCAAGATAAACACTCTTTCAAACTGATGAACTTTTTGTACGTGACAAGGATAGCAGATATACATTTATTGTAACATAAAATGTGACTTTTGGAAATATCTACTTTAAACCGACTTTGGTTCATTAAAAGTACCTAACTACGAACTGAGTACGTGTATTACATCTTTAAATTATTGATTAAAAAAATGATTAAGTAGTCCCAGACAAGTACCACACATTTGGTAAAGGTTAGATTATTCATTATCTTTACATTATCAATTTAAGTAGGTAAGCAAAAAATGCAATTTTTTAATGCATTTCAAACATCTGTTAGGTACCACATTACGATTTTTCTGATGTTGGTCTAAAAATAGGACGAATGACTGGCGTATTCAATGACATCCTAATGCACATTAGTCTCGTGGGATGTAAACACTGCTTAGCATTGGGTTTTTAATCGTAGACTTTGGCCAACAATTTAGTTTTTCTAGTATTTAGTCAAGGTAGATTCATTATGTGACGTATGAATGCTCAAGGATCGGATCTACCGGGAAAATATATAAGGCTTACACAAACAGATGGATAGCATCAGTATTAGCGGAAACTTAAGCAGGTGAGGCTCTAAGTGAATTGAGTATTTAGGGGTCGCAGTCGCAGCTCACAATTTAGGTGCTTATTTACATAATAACATATCGTGAATTATGCTAATAGACTTTTGTAATTGTAGCGGCTTTTGATACACCTAAATTTTTAACCGACTTCAAAACAAGGAGCATTCTCAATTCGTCGGGTTTTTTTTATAGCTTAGTTGGGGTATAATGGGATTTAGGTTCGCGTCTTGCCCGTGGACATAACCAAAGTTAAGAGTCTATTTATATGCAATATTTTTTAAACATGTCTAAATCAAAAGGTACCTATGGCACCTGGCCTGAGCAAGTTTTTGATAAGTAACGTAGTTGAAATATTATTTTATAACTTGCACAGTGCTGTTTCCAGAAAAAATGGTACCGACTTCTTTTAAAGTGGCCTCTTATTCCAAGCATTTCACCAATTTTCAGGGGTAAAGTTTAGTTCTTCGCAGTATCTACTTAACGCGTTGTTTGGTCCAACAGACCTTTGACAGAATATCTCTTTTCACTTAACACAATTTCAGTTTAAATGCGTGACCGTTTTAGAGACACTCTGAAACTCAATTGTATTATACCTTCCAGATTCCAAAACCCTAATTCCTAAACAATGAAGGCTTTCATCGTACTCTCCGTGGTGGTGGCCGTCGCCCTGGCGCGTCCCGATGGTGACCACTACGACACCAAGTACGATGATTTTGATGTGGAGACGCTGGTCTCCAACCCACGGCTGCTGAAGGCCTACGCGCACTGTCTGCTGGGCAAGGGCAGCTGCACCGCTGAGGGATCCACTTTTAAGAGTAAGTGAGTAGATGCGGAGTTGCAGTTGGTGGACTGAACACTGCTAGGCACAAGCCTCCTCTCAGAATAAGAGGGCTTGGGCTATAGTTCCCACGCGGGCTCAGCGCTGATTGGGAACCTCACACACATCATTGAATTGCTTCGTAGGTGCGTTTACCTTCACTGAAAAGCTCACGATAAATTACAAATGTAGTCCCACACATAAATTATGAAAAACTCAGAGGTGCGAGCCGGGGCTTGGAACCCACGACCCTCTGCTTGAGAGGCCATAGGGCAAACCACTGGGCTATCACGGCTATTTCTTCACACCTCAAAATGCAGGATAATAATTAATAGTAAGAGTTTTGTTCCCAGAAATCCTCCCCGAAGCGATTGAGACCACCTGCGGCAAATGTAACCCCAAACAGCGCAGCATCATACGCACCATTACCAAGGCGGTCCAAAAGGAGCTCCCCAAGGAGTGGGAAGAGCTGGTCCAGCAGTACGACCCTGAGGAGAAACACAAGGACTCCTTGGCCAAGTTCCTGTCAGAATCCGATTAGGTTAAAAAAGAATCCTTGTAAGTTATAGACATTTTTGCGTTTTCTTCTTCTTTATTTTCTACCCGAGGCTGATCACAACTGAACATGGGGCTTCCCATACAACAGGTGGTCATGCTACGTCTTTTAAATTAGTTAGTATCCAATCCACGAAGCCAGCCTACGGAGCAGGTCCATTTTCTATGTGGCCAGATTCAAACGTAAATGATAAGTTATGAAACTAGTTATTTGACATTTCGTTTTTGTAGGAGTATTTATTTATCAAAGCTATTCTGTGATGTTTTTGTTCCATGAAGTTTATGTTCAATAAATGATTTCCAATATTTGATACTACTTTTATTGTTTACATTTAGACGATTATAATATTAACCCTAATAAAATATGCATAAGTGCGCACACCTATGAGTGAAGATTTGCTAGGTTGTAATGACAAACACTTTAAAACGTTTCATGGACGGTAGAGCGCCTATGCTTACCGTATATTTCCATCTTGCGATGAGAAAGGTTTGCTAAATAATTTGTTCAGAGATTATTGCCACGGTGTTGGTGTATGATGCCGTAGATATAGCAGTGACCGGCGAGACGTTCCTTAAATTGTGGAACTTCTGGGAATGTTTTCGATAAGGAACTTATTAATTGAAATTTATTAAAAAGTCAAAGACATATTTGCCACGGAGTTACCACGAGCAGGGATAACATAATTTGCCCCAATCCCATACTGCTCTTAGCCACTTGATGATGTGAATAATTCCCGTCACGAAAACAGCTGGTCCAGTGTTAAACCAAAACAGCTTTCTTTTGGATCCCTAAGCTTGGTTCACCTTAGGTAACCCTTATCATCACATACTCACTATCATGACGCAAGATACCTAAGTAGAGTATTCGTAGTTAAAAAAAAAACAACTTTAAAAGAATGTAAATGTACTTACCTATCTTTTATTTGGGTGGGATCTTTCCACTGCACTGTTCTCAAGTTGCTTAGTTTGTTTATTTGAAGATGACCTTACTCAACGCTTCAAGTACAATCACTTGACCACAATATCTTAAATTATATCCATTAATGATGAAAAGGCCACGTTATTCTTTAACTATCTCAACATTACTACATGCGTATTTTATGCAAGTTTTTTTTTTGCAAGTTCTTATAGATAATTTAATTAGATATATCTAATATCTAGGTTAGCCTCTTATTCATTATTATTTGTATTAGCTTAAATACTGCTTTAACTCTCTTAACTACTCAATTTCAAGCTGAAAATGCATCCATGATCTGCTTTCTAAGCATTTGTTGAAACTAAGTCAAGCCCAATTATTTTTCAAACGCATTTACTTTCACGGAGACTTCCAATTCTGTCCTGGTTGATAATATAAATAAGAACAGAAAATGAACTCCATTTAAATGATAATGTGACGCTATTATCGTTGCATTTAAACTTAAATAGAATATAGTTACTTACTCTTTCATTATCACTTTAGGTACGTCCCACAACCTGCTAAAGAGATACAATGGCCTATCTCTTCATAGGTATTTAAGATTCTTGTATTCATTTTGGTACTGTCATTTAGTCGAATAGAAAAGTGCCATAAACTAGCTAGCATAGTTATATAAGTTTGATTGAAGCATCTGTATCGTTGAGTGTTTTTATGAAAATTTAGTTTAATCGAATTAGTTTCATCAAGAACTAGTTGAGATGATAGAGATACTGAATGTATTTATACGTTTTGTTTTTATCGTTTAAATAATGTACAGAAGGGCTCTAAAAAGCAGTCAGTTTAGCGTCTGGCTCAGGGGAGCCCTTAAAGTGAACGTGAAGCTCTAAGCAACTGGCGTAATTCTAAGACAATATATTTGTCAAACGTGTCCAAGATGCTTGACACATCATTAAGATAACCCGCCATACGTCGGTGGCCATACAAATCAACGCGTCTTGCTGTCACCAAAACAGACATGGCTGAAATAAAATCCATAGTTACAAATAAGACTCTTAGTAGTCTGTGTCAAATAAATCACGCGTTTGACTCGAAAATACTCCACACAACTTTCAGTTTACGAAAAGTTAAGATCTCACATTCGACAACATTCTAGAGAGATGGATCATTTTTAAAGTAATCGGTTGATAAATAGAACGGCTCTAGCAAATATTAATTAGGCAAATATTAATTTCTTCGATAAAGCCTATAATACCCAATGAAAAGGATTTGGTCGGATTCTAGAACACGTTAACTTAATCAATTTGAATAGTTAATTCACAAAGACATTCTACAAACCGTGTCAATTCGTTTGTGTGAGACCACGGATTCAACTTCTGCCGCCATAAGCTCCCTGCGTCTCACGATCCACCGATTGAATTATCTTCTTATCTTTATAATCTAATTTTTAATAAAAAAAGATATAATAGCGTAGGCAGACAACCTTGACTGAGTCACCCACAAAGCACAAGTATATAACGACTGTGGACGGAAAAGTCCTCAATCACCTGCAGGCAATCCAGGTAAGTCGAAGTCAGGATTTAACATCTGCTTCATTAAAAAACGTTCAATTAATCAAAAATTGTGGACTAAAACATTGGATCTTGTCTGGCTCTTAGGATGCATCTCTTTTAAGACATGGATATTTTATGGCTCCAACGAGGTGTGAAAACCGGTGTCCTGTCACTTTGTCGCCACTCATTTAGCAAATTTTCGTTTCACAACCAACGATTGACAAATGCATCATTCCTAAAATTATCTTTACACAACTACTGATTTTGCAAATAATTTTATTTTATCGAATAATAATTTAACAAATTTTCATTTTGTATTGTATCATTTGTTAACTATGTTATTTTTTAACGCTATCAAATAGTAAACGTATCACCTACCAACGTTTGGTATATTAATATTACTTTATCTGTCACAGGTTTCATTTTATTAAATAAATATAATAACGCCGTTACGTTTTACAAGATTGAGCCCTTTTAAGGAATTTAAGGCGGAAAGACCCGAAAGACAGACGGACAGAGCGAATAGGCTTACAATAGGTTAGGTTAGGTTAGAGTTACGTCAAGGCGCGAAGCGCCTAAAGCGCGCGGAACAGGAGCTCCGCTTCGCGGAGCTCCGTCGACACTGTCCAGGAATCGGGGTTGAGTATAATATTTTTCAACACATGTGCTCGAAAATTTTAGAAGTCCAGCTTAGAAGTCCAATTTAGAAATCAATAATAAGGTGCTATAAAATTACGGAGTTCGAGTATAAATTTCATACCGTCCTGCGTTTCATTACACAGAAAGTAATTTTTATGGAACAATGTTTACAAATTGACGTTTTGCAAAATAACTGATTTTACAAATGATTTACTTGTGAAATGAACATTTTTAAAATAATGTTTGTCATTTCGTTATATTTGTCAAGCGAAAAAGTTTTGAAATGTATATTTGTCTAGTAATTATTTATGAAATGAACATTTTTTGCAACAATGTATTTGTGAAATGAATAATATATGAAACGTTTGTTGTGAAATGAACTTTTGTTAAACAAGTTTCGGTAAAACATTAGTGAACCGTGAAAACTCTTTCGATGTATAATAATCCAAAGTGTGCTCAAAGGTAAAGTACTATTCTAAAACTTTGTATACCTATATAATTATGGTCAATATAGTGTCCAAACTCATTAGACAAAGATATAAAAAAAACTTTGTATATTTACTCAATTAGACACGTAGTTTATTATGATGATACTTGGTTTTAACTTGTGACTTAAATTTTTACCAATAAGCACATTATCTGTTTAGAAGTAAGTACCTAATATTTTGTTGTATTAATATTTGAAACAACATAAAAAAAACTGTTTACTTGTCTCTCCACAATGTAATTATTTTGTTAATGCACGTAGTGTTCAACATTGATAGCAACATCAGTGACATGTTTGTTTATGAATGTGAATGATAATTAAAGTCAGAGTTGAGAGAGTTGCGTTCCCTCTCAGTCACGTTCTGCACTTTGCCGCTGTTGCTAAGTCTTGTCTGCGCACACGCTTAGGTGAGATTATTTTAAATCAAAAAAATTCCTAGGCAAGTAGACAATAGCCTACGTTATTATTATATCTTTACGACTGCTTGCTTAGAAACCATTTTGAAAATTGATGTCAAGATTTTAATGCAATACCTACCCTACTAATACTAAGACACATGAATCAAAATTACTTTATATCACTATCGAACCATTAAATATTCATATCTAAGCATTATTTTATTTACACTATGGCTTCAATACACACCTATTGAGATTTTTTTATATCGTTAAGATTGTCAGACAAATAACTGGAGACTTTGTAGAGTTGCATTGCATTCAACCTATTTTAACGTAACTATATACAACTGACGTGAAAGAATAAGACTATACTGAAATCAACGGATCAGTCACGTTAGCACGACATGTTTCGGACTAAGCTCGTCTACGTAGAGCGATACAGCTTAAGTGTCGCGGAGTCGTGCGCTCCCAGAGGAACGAATTGAATTCGAATTGAGGGAGGAATTCATCTGAAACTGTCCCTTTATTTTACTTTAGCATCCACCCTGTAGTTTTAACAAAACATATTATGCTATTTTACGTTGACTCCACAGTTCAATATGAAGCTCTTCATTATCCTATCAACCCTGGTGATCCTGGCCGTCGGGCAAGGCACGTACACCACGGAGAACGATGACCTGGACATCGACAGCATCGTGAGCAGCCCCGAGAAGCTGCAGGAGTGGTTCGGCTGCTTCGTCGACAAGAGCGCTTGCACTAAAGTGCAGTCTAGCTTCAAGGGTAAGACCTGTCGTTGCAGGCTGTTGGAAGGTTTCATATTTCGACGTTCACGGTAAACCTGAGGGCGTTCACGGAGAATCCGTGGTCTGCCCTACAAAAACCCTGTCTCGTTCTCCGAAATCTTTTACTTTACTTCTGAACTATGTAGGTAAGACCACACTTTAGTGTTACCAGTAGGGATGGTAGAGCGAATGATTGGATTATCTAAGGGACTGTTTTGTTATTTTTACTTTCGCGTGGTAAAACTAGGTAATTACTTTTTGTACCTACTGAACGTAATTATCGGATAATTCTTAAGAAACTTTGGTAACTGCCTGTAGTACGGTCCACTCTACGCTACATTCGAGGTGGGAGCCAGCACTGCACTAGCATGTTGAGTTAATAAAATAAGTGTTGAATTAGATGCCTCTATAGAGGTAGTTCCTCACGAGATGATGCTAATGCCATCCTAAACGTGTACTCTTTTACAATTATTTAAATACCGCACACATTAGTTGACCACCAATTTCTGTATGCTTAACATAAACATACAGTTTCCGCATACTAAGTACACAGTATAACATGAGCAATGAATAATTGGGCGGTAATGCTCAAGGCTACCCAATTTATTAAAAATAATCACTATACTCTTACCGACGGTCACAAATAACGGGTCAAGTGCTGTGAAAGTGCTATACAAAATGACATTTTATTTTGCTCGTCGGTGTTCAAGGTACATCAGTCTGGCTAGCATGACTGGCCGCGACTTTGTTTGTCGCGCGAGATCATATTACCTGTCCCGCTGCTTTCGAGTGACAGAAAAGGACGGGCAGTTGTTCTCGCGCGAGATAGAAGATAAAAGTCGCACTGTGAATTGTGCTAGACCTACTGGATCATTGTCGCCAGACAAGTTGTCGTAAAAGCCAGTGGAATATGATCTTAAACATTATTTTAGCCTCACCCATATTGATTATCTCGTCGTGAAACATAAATCAAGACCATAAAAAATTAAGTCTGTAGGTACTTAATTTTTGTAGTATGTACTCCAAGTAATACTCTTGTAATTGCTGCACATTTCATTGCCAAACTTCACTGTAACTTTAACTTGTTTGCTTGCAGCCGACATGCCCGAGGCGATCCGTGAAGCTTGCGCCAAATGCACCGGAGCTCAGAAAGAGATCCTGAAGAAGTTCTTAGCCGGGCTCGAAGAGAAGGCCCCAGCCGACTATGAAGTGTACAGGAAAAAGTTCGACCCAGAAGACAAATACTTTGCTGCACTTAAGAAAGCTATTGCATAAAATACTTGGCTTTATAAACTTACGATCTCTTTGTACGGTTTCTTTGTGTCATCGTTCCGGAAGACGTTGGAATAAAAGCAATAAAAAAAACCCTTGTGAATTATTATGTTAGTACGGCAAGGTACGAAAACTTCCAATAAGTCGTAGAATCCAAATACACTTTGAAACTCATGCAAGACTATGAGCATCATGAGTCTATCAGTATCATAAATAACGGTCGCAAGCAAATGTTGACTTTAAGATGATGAACCCTTTTTTTCCCGTATCATTACCATTATCTGTATTATTAAGAAAAAAATACAAAGAGTCAGATTTAATATACTTAGGTATGCACTCCTTACCAACTCGCTATAGAGATAGAGTTTGAACATACCGAGATGAAAACGTCCAAATCCGATATTAAGTAAGTACATTTTTCATTACTGGACATGGGACAAACACACGTCGTGTAGCATTCAACAATAGTAGCTTTATACTGCTCCGTTTTCTGCAAAATTAACAGTTGTTACCTAAGCTGTCGGTTATCCTAAATATTTTCTTTGTCTGTCGTATCGACGTCATGTAGACAATATCCTTATGATTGGTCACGAAAAAGCACATGCGAGAATAATTCTATCGAAACTCTGATTCTATCGAAACCCAAACCTCAAAAGAACTCAAATTAATTGAACAAAGGAGTATTATAATGTAAGTATGCCTTTTATTTACGCCTCTGCTTCCTTATGTGAAGATCGACCGAAGGCTGATTCGTACGCGGAGGATCGCTTTATTTAATCATACATTAACTATGAGATAGGATGGTTATAAATAGATGTAATTCTGAGGATTACGTCATTAGGTTCAGATCGATCACAGTGCGAATTGGATTTTGCAACAACTGCATTGAATTCTTGCAAAATCGCCGACGGAATTACTCGTAGAATTGTCCTTATTTGAGATCCCTTTATGGGCTAGGATAATGAGAATTATTTTGTTCATTCTATTGTTGTTTTCTTCGGTTTTGTGTCAAGATTACTATGACAGGCGGTATGACTATTTTGATGTGGAGACCCTTGTTCAAAATCCTAGGCTGTTGAAGAAATATATGGAATGTTTTCTGGATAGAGGCCCTTGCACGCCTGTTGGAAGAGTGTTTAAACGTAAGTACATTTTTTTTAAATCAATAATATAGGAAATAAATAGGTAGCATTTCTAGACACATGTTTTATTGACACGCTTAAAATTACTTGAAGTCGGCATGGCAGTTGTAGTAGCCTAGTAGTTGTAGTATGCATTTAGTACAGTTGGCAATAGATTCATTTAACGAAAGAAAAGCTCAAATCCGTAACTATATTCATAATCATTTATTAATTCCATTCTCTTCTCCCAATCTACAACAGTTAGGTAGGTACGTGATATTTATTTATCTCTTCTTTCGTGTAGACCTTTGCATTTATTTTCAGTAATTATTTTAGTTTCATCGAAATGTGAATCATCAAGTTGTTCTAAGTTCTAAAAACGTAAGTAATAAGCTTACAACTCGATGGCAATTACTCCACCGAGAAGTACAGAGCTCTTAAATTTATGATGATGATGAGGACAACATAAATTTAATAAAAAAAACTATAAAGACAATGTCTTGCATTTATAATTTATTCAAGAGGTTTTGCTAAACAAACACTTACCTACTTAAATAGTCTTTACAACCTTCTTGAACATTTGTATTTTTAGAGTTCATAATATCGCGTTTGGCCAGTTTTTTTTCCTTTCGGCCGTAAAAAGCTAAAAATTATTGTAAATTTTTCTATAGCTTTGATACTTTAGACCGTTCTTTATTTTGTCAAAAAATTATTTAAATTCTAAACTATGCACGTCATTGTATTAATGTCGAATAGCTGGCTAAAGTAAACGTCATGATGGTTGACACCTAGTTGTTGACACCCCGCTTGATAGTTTTGTCACCTTTATTGATATGAATTACCTAAATTGAAGGTGTCAACTATTGGGGCAGTGTTAGGTACTGGGACATGTACCTACCTTACGTTGTTCATCTATCATCATCATCATGTATCCAGGATATTCACGTCCCTATCCCTATACTGGACATAGCTCACGATACATCCACCGCTAAAACTAAAACCGTCTCGCACAGTATTTTAGCTTTTAGGATATTATACTTAGGAAAATTTTATCGCAAATGGGTCAATCAACTTTTCATTGCCACTCGTTGCCATGGAGACGTTCCCTGGGTAGCACAACGAAAATAAAACTTTCCAAGACCCCACTCCCTCAAAAGTTAGGATTTGCACGCTTAGGAGATGAAGCATAAAGAAATAGGCATGTACGAGTAGTTATCCGAAACTCCTAACGTTTGATGGAGTGGTGCCTTAGAAAATCTTATTTTAGACGAGTGACCCAGGGGACATCTCCATGGCAACGAGTGGCAAAGAAAAGTTGATTGACCCAAATACTATTTTAGTTAGATTATAATATTATATTATTATAAAGCGCTTAGTTGATGCAACTTGTGACCAAAGGGCTGGCAGTTTTCTCTCTCAAAGAATCAGCATCGCTATTCAGCGAGACAACGCTGCCAGCCTTTTGGGCACTATGCCACGGGGGCCTTATTTAGATTTAATTTAGTTTTAAGTTGTAGTTTATTTAGTTTAAGCTTAGATTTAATGTCATTGTAAATTGCTTTTATTATGTAAATAAAGTAACTAGTATTAAAAAAAAAAAAAAATTTAGTTAGATTAAGTAGTTTTGAGTTATTATTGTGTGCATGCTAGTAAATATTATTGTTACCCTGTGAGCTCATAATGATGCGTCCAAATCGCGTACTTCTTAAGCAATTTAGGAATACTCTGATTTGACGTTTATTAAACTTTTAAAAAGGAGGTTCTCAGTTCGTCGTCTTTCTTTATTTACAGGTGTGCTCCCAGAAATAATAGTGACCGGGTGCGCCAAGTGCTCTCCGTCCCAGCGGCGTTTCGCTCGGCGAACGTTCGATGCGTTCAAACGATACCTGCCCGACAGCCACACGGAACTGAAAACCCGCCTCGACCCGGCCCACAAATATTACGACAACTTCGAGAAGATGATTGCTAATGCTTGAGCTGTGTTTGCATTATTGTAGGTAAAGGAATTGGTCGGTCTAAGACGCAATTTATAGTACACACAATTTGGTCACACGCCAGGTTGTGTAGAGACAAAAATATGATTGGTTTTCGTCCAAAAGTTAACCAAAACAAACTCTATTAGGTAATAACGAGTTTCATGAAGTAAATAGGGATTCTGTTGGTAGTGATGGTTTCCTGTAGTCTTTTGCTGGGCATAAGGATCGCAGTAGTGGCAGTAGTGGGCTTCCTTACGTCTTAGTGTGAGGAGGTAATAGATAACTGGGAGGCAGGGTAGGTACCCCGCCAAGACGAGCTTAAAGAAGCGGGGTAGGTACTAGGTGCCTACCTTTCTGTAATCTACCTTACCTGAAATTATCGAGATGAATGTGGAAGAATCAATTACCTAAATATAACCGAAATTAAGTAACCCATGCAATGGAATGATGTATTATAACCAGCAGCATCTGAATTAAGGTATTTAAATTTATTCGATTCGCATTCGCATAACAGAATCTAATCTAAATCTGCTTCCGATTTGTTAGATGCATTAAAAATACATCTAAGATTCAGTCAACAAATTGACCAACAACGTCAATCTGATATAGTTTCATTTAACTAACCGCCTAAAGACGTAACTTTTGTTAAGAAACAAAAGCCGTAGTTAAGGTAAGTTATGGGGTAAGATAACACTGGTCAAGACGAGCACTGTGTAATATTTCGACGAAAATACAGCTAGCCTTAGCTCACCTTACCTTACTAAATAAACAACTTCGATAACAAGACACTTACAAGGGTCTCTCGAGTAGCAGGGGTGTCCGGGTGCCATTCTTAAAGGTTAAGGTTATTCACGGCTATGTCACTTAGAGAATAACATTACAGTTCCCGTAACGATAGCATCACAAGGTCCACGTGTGAGATACTTCTTCTGTAAATATAAAAGACTTGGATACAGCTACATGATTACTTATCACTTAAGCATACTCTTGCCACTTTATAATAGCCCATTGTTGTCTAGAGTATATTCAAATTACAATTCGACCACAAGCAGCAAAGTTGCGTAGATTTTAATTTTTCCCTTGCTATGTATTTTCAAGCAACATTCAAAGTCAACGCTAACAAACGAAGTCACATTATAACGTTGTCGAAGTTACGAGTACATACTTTTAGAAAAAATAAACAACATACTGTAATAATTTTAGCCATAGATCTATACGTTTCATAGACATCTTTACTATAGATACGGTAAAGTGCAAAAATATGTATCGAATTAATTCACCGCAACAACAATATATACCACAACCTTAATTCGCCGACAATACGAGCCATATTTACAGACATAATTTTTGAGTAAGTTGTATGCACCCATATTTTTGCACTTGATTGAACAAGTTTAGTATACCTACTTATTCAAGTGGACCCATTACATAATCTTAAACCATAAAAGTCTAAAACTAAGGGTAGTGCAAATCTTAGCATATATAGCAGGCACCTAGTTTGCTTTGAGATAGCCACCATAATGCTTTCAATAATGCCTTGCCTGCTACTTCTTACATACCTACATTATTCCTAACAATTTAATCCACAACTAGAGTAGATAAGCTGTTTACTTCTTCTAAAAGATATTAAATCCAACTTGGCTTCAAATTCGCGAGTAAACAAAACAAGATCACGCGACACCGCCACACTGTTTTCCTTACGGCTTACGACGCAAGAACCAAAAGCAAGAGTTACTCAAGTTTCCAGGTAATGCAGTAATCTACGCATGTTTGGATTATGGCTTGTAAGAGACAGACACAAACTCGGTTGTTACAAAGGTCCCATTACCCGGTCGCGGAATTCAATAACCGCCCAAATGTTCTTCAGTTAAAGGTTTAAATTTAAACGGCTGTGTGTCGGTAAAGTTGACCCGCCGGCGGGTGAAGGTGGTGGGTTTATCGTCGTCAATATAAAAGCACTGTCGCTTTCTGCCGGGCTAGTCTTCGGGTCTGCTATAAAGAGTAAAAGGTGGGTGAACGTACTGGAGCCCCGTAATCAGTGGTTTTCCCATGCACCGTGAAATACCGTGATCATAGTGAGCCAGAGTGGAACAGTTTAGGAAGTAGATTGCTGCAATACAATTGCCAATATATATGTTCGCTGGAAAACCCATTGTCCTTATCGACTTCCCTTTGATTGCGTTTGCTATCAAACAGGTACCAAGCACCTCATCTAAATTCAAGACACATGAATCTTGTAGTCGTCCATGAGGACCCGTCCAATAGGTTTCATTGTCATTTGACATTCGTATCGTTTCGCACGCTCGTTAAGATCGATTTAATTTGACTGATTTGTAAATTCGGTTTTGTTAAGTATAGTTTAACTTGCAGAATCAAAATGAGGAGCTGTATTGTGTTCGCGTGCCTGCTCGCGTCGGTGTTCGCCGCTGACAAATACAATGCGAAATATGACAACTTTGATGTGGAGACTCTGATCACAAACGACAGGCTGCTGAAGTCGTATATCAATTGCTTCCTGGACAAGGGCCGCTGCACGCCCGAAGGCACAGATTTCAAAAGTAAGTAGATCCATTGGGTCGCATGTGTGTCATGGTGTCGAGTACTGCTGTTGCAATGATTATACGTCGTGTCACCGTCCGGTGACATGGTCCTTTGATGCATACTTGTTGAACCACGAGTGTGGTATGATGGAATTCAAAGAACATTTTTGGTTTAATAATGCAAAATAAACTAGGTATTTTGATAACGAAACGTATTTTTTTTTGCTAAATGGATAAGTAAAGCCGGTTAAGTACCTACTGCATAATCATTACAATCGAATTTTAAAACAATGCTTTCCGCGGCCCTTAAATTTTGTTAATTTCTACTCGATATGAAGCAGTATATTGATATGTCAAGTAATTACTGGCCATACTTCCCAAAAAGGTAGTTGAATATACCTCTAAATCTATTTTTTTTTCAAAAAATAATACCTATATAGTTAGCTTCAGAGAAATATCGGCTGGAATTAGTATAAAATGTTGTGACAACATCTATTTAGCAGAAACTTGTGATTATTTAATTAAAAATTTATTTGGATTAAGTAGGTACCTACCTACGTTTTAATATCTTGGCAATTACTGAAATAAGGCAAATTGCCTCTATGAACGGTCTTGAGTAATATTTAACAAAATATAAGTAGGTACTGACGGACTAGGTATGAGTAGTTTTTATTATCGTGTTGCAAGAAGGTACAAAACTTGTTTTTAAAATTAACACAGCTACACTCTACATAGCATGTTATTTTAATACAAAGAGGCCGTGGGTCAAGGGCATACGGAAATGTCGAAAAAAATAAATTAAACAAGTTACGGGGAAAAAATGCTTTCGTTTTAATTTTGATTACGAGCTGCTGCAAAGAAAATTAAAGCTTATGCCTTCCAATATACAACTAATGTAACGTACTCGTAAGACTGAGACCTAATTTATCTGCTGTATAGTAATAGGCTGCTATAAGAGACTATACTTACCGGTACAAGTGTTGGGAATCTATGAACAGTACTAAGTATCAACAATTTTTATGACCTGGCCCTAATTTCACCAACGTTACAAAATGTTATAATTTCACTGTCGATATGAAGCGCACTAAAATTAAAACTCTTCAAGTTAACAATTAACATCGCATTGTCACTGTAAACTGATATTCCTAAGATAATATTGGTGAAATAGGAGTCTGTAGAAAACGTTGTAATTGATGGGTTTGTCTTACATTGTTGAATTCATTTGCCAGTCGCTCTGATAAATACTGATAGAGGCATGAAGGTTAATTTCCGATTTTTTCTTGATAATTCATGAATAGGAAGTTTTCAATTGTGTTTTTGACAGCGCAGCGCTATGTGAGCAGTTTTTCATGCATAGTTTTATCCCGTGTAAACATAACCTATTTTGTCATACACGATTTACAAATTTTACCAACAGTGTATGGGATCTTTAATAAACTTTAAACTTAAAGCTGTGTAATTTTCCTGGTTATTTACTGGATTCTGATACTTATTATCAGCTATAACCAGACATTTTTGCCAATATTCATTAGATTGAATTCAGATTTACGGCATGTGAAAATGTACATTGTACAAAGGACACTATATAGTCAGCGTATTTTAACAACGCGGTTCCTTATTTCAGAAACCCTTCCCGATGCGGTCGAGACAACATGTGAAAAATGCACAGACAAACAGAAGACCAACATCAAGAAAGTGATCAAGGCGATCCAGTCCAGGCACCCGAGGCAATGGGACGAGCTCGTTAAGAAAAACGACCCGACCGGCAAATACATCGCGAACTTCAACAAGTTCATTGAAAGCTAAATTATAAACTTTAACTTAAGTTAGATTAAGACTTCGAACCATCTTCGAACAAACAAAAAATTGAGAAAACCAAAATTAACCTTGAACTGGCCGACGGAATTGTCGTTGGTAGCGGTTCACACTCCCTAGAAAAGACGTCTGAAAGCGTAACCGCTGCATGACGTAAGCGAAATTTTATCCTATTCCTAAGCGAATTAATTTTGCTGGCGTCATGAGGCGGTAACGCTTGTAGGCGTTTTGTCCGGGGACACTGTACGGAAAGGTCTTATTTATTGTAACTCCACGACATAGACTGATATTGTAATAAAAGATGTATCCGTATAAACTGTTGTTTATTTTACTGGAAATCAATCAGTCACATTTTTTAAAGCCCAATTCCCAAACCTTAGAATGATTGCGTTCAGAAATCAGACCATGTTCGGCATCATCTTTACACTAAGTTGTACTTTCAAAAAAGATTAAAAAATCTTGCTTGCGTCAAGTACATTTCATTAAATTCAATAGTAAGTACAGTCAGAGTCGTAAGTAGCTTATCACTTTTGTAAAGTGTCGCTCTACAGCTAGGTATGTACAAGGTATGTACTGTACATGACGCCATGAATGTGTCATTGCGGCAAGGTACTATAGTGGCAAGCTACTTTTGATGCTGACTGTACTATCAATACAACGTTAATATCACAAAGATATAGATAGAGTTATTCTGTACTTGTATGCTCTTTGCTTTACTTCATTCATTCAATCCGTAGCAAATCCGTAGTATAAAAGTGAAACCGATTTTGTCAACGTGCGTTGCTCATACCAGCCAAGTCCAGAACCAATTTAGACGGTATAGATTTCAGCAATGCCAGTAATTGTAATTGGTGCGGTTGCGTGTCGATTTGTGTGTCAAGCGTGGCCCGGTTGCGCAGACGCCGAGCGCTGACGTAACAGTTTCATTGGCTTTAGATTGTATAATGACACCGCATAATCTTTGACACCACGCAATGTTTCTGCATCATATGTCACCGTGATTGCATTTCGGAGGCTATGGACGTTTAATTGTAGCTTGGTGCAGAATATGACTTTAGCTGGGGAATGAAAGGAATGCCCTAAATTAAAGCTGCTATTAAGTACGTGTCATTTGGCAGAACCAGGACTGACCAGGAGGTGTTGTTTGCATTTTCCTACCGTACCTACCTATCTCATATTTTGTCCTGATAAGGACGATGTTACTTCATACACTCCTGGTGAGGAGTTTGGTTGGTTAAAAACAGTTTTTCTTTTCTTTTTGGCAGAATTTTTAGCCTCGAGTGGTTTAATTTACGTCCACGTGCAGGAATAGCTCGCCGAACCAGCCAAGGCTTGAGGTCACAAAAACAGAAGCGATATTCCCTGAACCCTGCTCAAGACCATGCTCACAAAGACGTAAAATTGATCGGTATAACTAAGTAATATCTATGAAGGTATGAATTAAAAGCATCATAAACTCCAACAACTTTGTTAAAACGAAAACGTGTTTCACTAACCAAACTAATTACTGGTTGGAATGGAGGAAAACCGTTTTACTAAATCTTTAAAAACTTCAAACAAACAGCTGTCGCAACCTACATTATAAGATTCTAACTATAGAGGTAAAGGTAACCCTACACCACGAATATCAATGAAGGTCAAAGTCGAGGTGTTACATAAGTCACTCGCTATGTCGACGATGTAATCGTTGACGATCAAGAAGTGTGAAATAGTTGTATGTTTTAAATTATTGCCTGCTAGTAGGTTTCATTGTTAATTTGCGGTTTGGATGTTTGGATTACCTAGAATTTTAGACAATAAGTTTGGAGAAAAGCCATGTGCTATACTATGTAGGTAAATTAATAATATCAAGTCACGTCCGCGCATTTAGTTTGATGGTCTCGTAGGGAAGAGTTTTTGTTAATTGTAGACGTAGCTACCCATATTTCGTTACCTTTAATAAATGAATTTTCAGATAATGGGTAGTTTTGAAACCGTCATCATGCGACGAAATGATACTATTTGTCAAGTTGTTTATTTTTAACATGAAACTACCGTGAGACTCAATCATAGTGAAATAAAAACGGATCACTCACGTATATAAGTCGAGTTTAGCCCGACATGTTGCCCGGGCTAAACTCGACTTATATACGTGAGTGGTCCGTTTTTATTTCACTATAAGTTGTTTATTGTTTAATCGTCTATTGTGGCCATCTTACTTTGCTCTCTAATTTGGGTTCAGAAATAATACCTACCAGAAGTAATATTTTTTAAGATTTCAATTTTATTGTTTTGCAACAGTCAAATACACGATCCATTATCACCATATACTAAGCTCCACATAGTTCATACACTTGTTGGTATCATTTGTCCAATAGGCACAGCAGCTGGTCATTGTTAAAAAGAATCCCTTGTTTCACTTTTTTCAGACTTAACTTGAAAATTAAGACTTAAATGGTTGGAGATGTGAAACTGTTTTCGGGGTTAGTAATTGTAAATCTTCTTTTACTTTGCTGTTCCCATGACAAAGGCAACAAATTTCTCTTCATACTCTCCCTTAGGGTCGTATTTATCTCTGAACTCCTTGAATTCAGCGGGTTTCTTCTCTTGCAAGGCTTTCACAGACTTCCTGATATGTGACTTCTGTTTGTCCGAGCATTTCTCACAAGATGTGGCAATGATTTCGGGGAGTAGCTCTGAAAGAATTACTTGTCACTGAGAAGATGACTAAGAAAAATGAAGACGTTAAAAAGTAAGTAAGTAGGCAATCCCTGAGTATTAAGTTTTAGTAATTTTAACATTTTACTTGAAACGGTATCTTGTATTTAACGGTCTAGTGATGAATTTGAAATCATCAAATTCTGGTCAAAATCGAAAGTATCTGACGTGTGTCATTCAAGTTACCTTACTATGCTCATCTCAAATTTATTACGTTTCTATAAACTCATTCCAACACAAAGCTCTCACACATGCCAAATATGTGCAAACTTAGTGCAAACAGTCTACGAACCCTGTTCAATAATGCCGGGATCCTTTCGTCTATGCTTTATTTCAACTTACTTCTTAAATCCTCCGAGTATTCCAGCGAGCAAGGTCCCTTGTCGAGCGTGCAGGCGATGTACGAGTTGAACATTGCCTCGTCGGCGATAATCTTGTCGACGTCGAAGGAGTCGTACTTGGCATCGTAGCAGAGCACGAGCGGCGCGAAGAGTGCCAGGAGAAGTATGGCTTGCATTGTGATGCGAGTTCTGAAAAAAAAAACCAGTCCAAATATAAACCTTATTCACGCTCCACATTTAAGCTCCACGTAGCCCGCGGACCGCGATTCGAGGTGAGAACTCTAAGTGTAATGTGTAATTTTGCGCATTGTTCCATATTTTTTGTTTTGGTCCAAAACGGTTTTCTTCCCTTGAACTACTGGGAGGTGTGGAGTCATGCTGGTTAAAAAAAACCTGCCGCGAAGTTTTGGCTAGTAATTGCCCGAAATATAGTTTTTTTTTAAATTGTTATAAACATCACACGCCCAATTTGTAACCAGCAATTTGTGCAGCTTTAAAAAGCTGCAAGGTTTGCAATACACCAGTTAACATTAAAAAAGTAAATAAACATAGCAATATACTGCCACCGTTTTTTTTTTTGACAAAAACTATCAAAATACATCTTACCCCGTTTCCAATGTGTCAGCAGTGTGTTTGCCGAGAAGATGTACATTTTGATGACATTTTCGGACTTAAATACTAAAACACAGCGGAAATTCATTGTTTGACCAATTTTAAAAAAGTGCCGCTGGAATTGTTACTAATGATTATATTATAATGATTTTAAATGTAATATAAATTGCTAAAGCAAATTACAGGAGAGACCTTCAGATATTTGAATGACAATGCCCCGTTCTTTATTAGGCATTATTTTAAAATAATTTATGTAGGTACTTACTTATGTCGATTTGTTATATTATACTCATATCATGTAGTACATATATGAACTTGAATGATAGATTTAGAATATAATGAATGTTTTATTGAACACCAAACTGCGCGTATTCCTATAATCAATAGATAGGTAGGAATAGGTTGTATTTGCTACAGTTCCGGCAGGCTAGACGGAACTGTCTCGATTTAAATTTGGAACGATTTAAAAGAAAACAGCAGTCTCTACTTTCGAAGACAGGTCAATTGAGCTGGGACTACCAAAGGAAAGACTTTGATGTACTAATCTTAAGCCCTCGAACCTTCATAATACGAAACATAAGCCCAGTCTCAGCCATACATGACTGTGTTTCAGTTCCTTGAATTGAAAAAGGCATTTAGATACTTTATACCGTTAGGCCGCGTTCCCGTACTGTTCAGTGCTCATGTACTTCCTAGGCTAGGACTCCACAGTACTACATATTAAAATTACGTAGACCTCCTTAGGAATTTTTTTTTTTTGCTTGCTGCAAACACGGAGATTACTTCTAATATTTTTCTTAACTTTGGCTATCAGCCCGGAGCCTAATAAATTCTTAACGCAATTAATGTGATACGATAAATTACAAATTCAGGCGTTACTACTAAACGTTATGTGTAAAAATTAAAAACAATTTAACTACTCCTCTCTACCGCTCAAAGGCTGACTAGTAGAGACCCTTTATAGGGATAAATGCGTCTTTGTGCTTGTATCTCACTGTTTGAACTTGTCTTTAAGTACCTATTTCTCTATTTACTGTACAATAAAGCATTTAGGTAGTTATTTACTTACAAATATATCAAGACAAAATAGTGAAAAGGCCAGTTTGTTTAAAGGGATCTTTTTCAGCTAACTTTATTTTGCGTCGAACGAAAACGAAACGAACACCGAAAATTATATTGCATCTTATTGCTTCTAAGTCACAAAAGCGAAGGTAATAAGTATTTCGTAGTAGACATAAAGCTTAAAATAGTACTGATGATGTGTTTTAAATTTGGGTTTCATAACCTTGGACTTTACAAACCATTGGTTCGTATAACCTGCGATGTTATCAGCAGAATGACTATGCATAATTCCAGTTATCGCTTCGCTCAATCTAAAATCCCATGTTGAACCCCAGCCCATTTCATCCACATCGACTGCTTCATCACCTCCGTTATGGTTTCTGCTCATTTAGTATTTAACATTACATAATGTTTATACCCGTTTCATTTCCCATGCAGCATCCCCGTACTTAGTATACATATAATAATGGTAGGTACCTAGTGATTAATGAGCTATGACCTCGTAGAAGCATTTTGAGCTTTAACAAATTACTTCCCATAAGCACGAATGAATACGTCAGTATTAAGTAGATTAGTTCCATTAAAAAGGATTCATTAAATGTCATACGGTGCTAAGAGATCCGTACCTCAAAACGAAAAACCACTAGTTTTGTACTCGGTATATTTTTTAATGATTGTCACACAGAAGAATTTAATAGAAACCGCCGAAGAGCAAATAAGTACATAGTTAGTATCAGGATCTGTATATTTCGTTTATCAATTTAACTTATATGCTAAAGCCAACAGAGTTTATCTGATGCAGTAATCAGTTAGAATACCCCAGGTCCAAAACAAGTCCCTATTGTTTTCTTTCAAACAACCTTCCAGAAAGACCAAAAAGTCTAGAAATTAAATGAGGGCGTCATTTTCCTCGTATGTGACACATTTTTGACGTAAATTAAATGAGGGCGTCATTTTCCTCGTATGTGACACATTTTTGACGTAAATTAAATGAGGGCGTCATTTTCCTCGTATGTGACACATTTTTGACGTAAATTGCTTAAATATGGCAACAACTTTGTATGAGATATTTTAGTTTTATTTGGAATACTTACTTGCCAAAACATATTCTTCCAAAATGCACTAATGTATACGGTAAACGCACATGGCAGTATATGTTACCAAGTGTACTAAATGAGTTACCATAATTATGAAACTTATAATAGGGTATGTGCCAACCTTAATAGATGTAAGAAAACTGTCAAAGCATTATATCGAAATTGCAATTCAGCGCAACAATAACTAATTTTAAGTAACTTAATTTGAGTGACTGTCAGCGGCAGATAAACTCTGCTGAGTTTATGCCGGCTGTTATAGGCAAATGAATTGTATTAATTTAACTTTGTACTAATAAGAAAAAAAAAGTTCCTCTCTTCGCCGTTACCTTCACCTTTTCTTGACTTTTTGGTCAGTCTATACCTAGTACCTTACCAGCCGTATCTAGAATCTACTCTTTACAGACTATGCATTTTAACTATTATGATTATAGTTAAAGCTAGCTGATGTCGATCACTTAAGAAACCCAAACGACTTTTAAAGATCTCATGACCTTAGATTGACAAACACTGTACCGAATATTTTTTCTATGCGGAACCTCCCGTGCTTAAATGGTACGAACTAGTCAGGTTTTTGTCGTAATTAACATTAACTAAAAGCCCCTAATTTGTCACTAATGCCTTTCGCATGGATTAGTGCTTAAATATTTCACGGTCAATAATTTTGGATCACATTCATTGGTTACTACATCGAGTGATGCTCATTGCGGTGGAGACTAGAGTTGCGAGGAGTGGGGTCCCAGTGATTAGATTTATGCCTACAAGAAAAACAAGTGAGTAAATTAATAACTTATTCTTCTTTAATGTAAACAGTGCTCAAAATCTCCATTCCTCATCAATGGCAACAGCTCTGCTGCCTAACTCGGAGTCAGGAAACTATAGAACATTGAATTCAAAATACAAGACGTTGTCATTGAAGCACCAAGTTTAACGTAACGTCACGTTAATTTTCTAGGATTACGATGTATTTATCCCTACTTTTATTCGTCTGTGTGGGAGTGAGTCTCGTGAAGGCCTACGACGAGAAATACGATAAGATTGACATAGACGCCATCGTGGAGAACGATTTCATACACCGCGCTGTCAATGAGTGCATTCTCGGCGAGGTGGACTGCGGGCCTTACTGGGAAGAAGTAAGAGGTAAGTTGAAGACATTACTATTAAGTCTTTCGACATGTACTGCTTGACTGCCACGTCTCCTCCATGCACAATAAAAAAATGGTTCATATTTCCTACCTACCTCGAAGGTATTTTGAGAATTATGTTCTTCTGCCAAATTTTAAATCTGTACCTCCAGATGGATGTTAGTCGGTCAGTCAGGCTGAAAATTTAGTAATGTGACACACACACACACACACACACACAAAGTGAGGACAATGTCATCATATCACTCATTTAGTATATACCTAGTACCTAAAAAACCAGTAATTTATAAGGAATGGCCGCCTATTGATCAGTGTGCCGGATCATTTAGTTTGGACCCGAAGTTTTATCATTCAATTTGTTATTTTAATTTCAGAACTAGCTCCGGAGATAGCGAATGACCACTGTGCGCATTGTACGCCGCGGCAGAAGGTGGTCATCAAAACATACGTCAGCGAGACCAAGAAGAAGTACCCCAAGACTTGGAGCAAAATCCACCAGAAATACAAGAAATATAATTAATTGGGTATTTGACACCTTAGTCAAATCTGCAACTTTCTTAAAATGCCAAAATTATCGCTTTGTATGGAGTTTGTATAGGGTTACTCAACAAGGGCAAATATTACTAGTCCGTCCCCCCCCCCTGTAACTGGCCACTTTGCCAACATAATCTGTAAGCGAATTAAATGCTGATAGCCATGTACTTAATTAAACTAAAATGTATAGATTCAGAACAGATACCGAGAGCATTCCGAAAGTATTCATAATCAGTATCGCCATACAAAATTGGTTGGCAGTAACTGGATGACATTTTCTAAAGTGGCGTGAGTGGCAATTTACCCTAAGTATGTCGTCAGCAATCAAACTGTCCCTTTTTATTGGTTTTTGTTAAGTTAAAGAACCAGCCAAGCGCACAAATTTGTAGGTATTGTAAATAGTTCGTCTATCACGAGAAGAGTCTTGAAGATTTTTCCCACTTTTTCCGAATGTTTCAAGTTGTCCAGTGTTATCAGAGTCCTGCTTCTAAGCAAAATGTATGCCACACCAAAACCTGCTCACAAAATTTAACGAGAATTGGTTGAGAAAAATGCGATCTCTACATGCAAACAGCCGAACCGACATTCGAAAGCATTTTTCTCCAAGCAGAGCGGCTAGTGTAATCGCCGACCAGGCCTAGAAATACGCCTCGATCGCGTTCGCGTTTAATAATCCTCATACTATTTGACACTTTAACGCAAACGCGATCGAGACGTATTTTGTGCTTTTTGATTACACTAAGGGCACTGAAACGGAGACGCTTCGCTCACTCTTTCGCTCAGTCAATTACCGAAGAAAACTGCTACTTTTATCAGTCTTTTACCCATACTTAAAGGCATTCTATGGTATGCTTTGCTTATTAATGAAGAAGAAAATGGTTGATTACAGACGAAACAAAATTGAAATAAATAAATGTGAAATATTTCATTCAAAGGTTTTATTCCTACCTCTCAATAATAAGTATCATCACAAGAGTGTTTAAACTACTTTATCTATTTCGAATCTTGCAAGTGAATTTTGATCCATTGCCTTCCACTAGAATTTGGATTTGAAATTTTGTACTAACACATTTAAAGTAGAGCTCAGATGACAATGCTGTAATAATAATGCTGTCAACAAAAAACTTGAGCTAAAACAGTTTTTTTTAGCTAAAAGCTCATACTTATACGAGAATGCCTACCAGAACAAACACCAGCCGATCTGGAAATAAAAAAAGGAAGACAACAATAGCCAATTATTGCCAATTATACCTCTACCTCGACTTGAAATACCTAACTACGCAATGGGAATAGATGAAGTAAACTTAATGAACGCATTCAAACGATTATCCTCACGAAGTTTTTTTTTTTAATTCATCTACATATGCATGGAAAACTACTTACGTCAGAAAAATAATAATACAAAATATTGCAAAAGACTCCTTACATTAATGCGTGGAGGTAAATTATACCAATACTGTGGAGAATTTTCGCGGGTGGTAGGACCTTGTGCGAGGTCCGTCCGGATCGCTACCACCATCTTACTCGTTAATCCCGCCGCTAAGCACCAGTGCTTGCACTGTTGTGTTCCGGTGTGGAGAGCAAGACAGCCGGTGTAATTACGGGCACAAGAGGCATTTCATCTTAGCCCTCTAGGTTGGCAACGCATCTGCAAACCCTCCGGAGTTGCGGGTGTCTATGGGCAGTGGTGATCACTTACTATCAGGTGACCCACTTGCTCGCTTGCCTTCCTCGTTGTATAAAAAAAAAAAATTATGGCAGTATCTTACCAATAATGGGCATTCGCAATCCTCCAATTTGATAGTGATCAGGTTTTTGGCATTCTTCTTTTTAATCTGGGAACGTCCACGACTGAACATCTGTAAGTCCTACCTCAGTATACTCCAGTGACTGGTGAACTTCACCAAGTCATCGATCCATCTAGCAGAAGGTCGATCGATTCAGAGAGTTGGCTTGGCCAAAATTGAATTACAAAATATTTCTAAACCATAGTTGCTACCAAGAAACCAGAAAAGGATCTGTAATTAAACCGACATTGTAATCACAACAATTATGTTCTCTGTAACACAGTTAGGTTCTTCTGAAGTAATCCTGCTCAGTAATTTCCCAGGCACTTATAAAAGCTATACATTGATCTGATCTCATCATTAAACTAAAAGACTTTGGCAGTGCAAGAGAGGCGTAATTATCCCTAAGGTACGTAAAGTCAGGTGTCAGATATTCTCTGTGGTCACTGTCATACAAATTTCAGCCAAAAACTAAAAAAATATACTTGTAGGAGTGAGCGAGTGAATCAGCCTCATAGAGTCTCCCACTGTAAATAGTCTAAAGGGCCTCTGTGTGTTAGTTTCGACTCTGTGCATGCTCGTCAAAGATCCAGGATTCATACCAGATTACTAACTGACCATAGACAGCTATGCCGCAACAGTATGCCCTATCTCATCTGATCTCATACAAAATAAAACAGCACCCGTGACTAACTGACTGACTGACAGACAACGCACAGCCTAAGCCACTGGACCTAGAGACTTGAAATTTGGCAAATATATACCTTGAGTATTCTAGAGGTGCACTAAGAGATTTTTCGAAATTCCCACGGGATAGAGAACTAGCCCATTTTGAAATATTTCACGGGGGCAAAGCCGCGGGGCATAAACTAGTCTGATATAAAATGCAGATTAGGGAAAAGGGCCGTCAAGGGGTGATACAACACATGTATGTGTATTTGTCACATTAGGACATCTGCAGTGTATCCATTATGGTACGGTTTCTCTGGGCTTCGGGTTAATGACTTTTTGATAGTGTGTGATAGGGCACCGTAGCAGACGGCATGGTGCTATAACATTGTGTAGCTGTATCACAAAATTTATAATTTAAATCAACGTTAGTCCCGGATCTAAGGGGGGACAAACCGGGGCACCAAAATCATAATATAATATGGTTGAATTATATCATATTTGTAATTTTTAACTATTTATCTCAAACCCTGGAGAGTCGGGGCGTCATTTTCAATTTACTGTCCCGGTTCAAAAAATCGACATGATTAAGAATTATTAACATCTTAAAATATCCAAATTTAATTCCAGTTTTAGTGTTAAGTCTAGTTTAGTTGTGTCAAAATGTATATAGCTGTCAGGCTTAAACCTGCTAAACTTTTTGCTACAAGAGGCCTATTTGTTATAACGCAAAAAGAAGTAGGTAGTTATAAAGACTTTCGTAATTTTCTTCATATTTTAATCCTATTCTAGATTTTAAAATGAAAGTTTCGGTGGTCGTCTGTCTGAGCTTGGTGTGCGCAGTAGCGGTCTTCGCTGGAGAAGATACTTTTGAGGATGTTGACGTCGAGAGCATTGTAAAGGACGATGCGAAGATGAAGATGATCTTCGACTGCCTCTTGGACCGCGGGCCCTGTGGAGAGTTCCAAAAACTCAGAGGTAGGGTTTAAGGCATTTTATGGATAATGACATAAAAATAAATGGAAAATTTAAGGGGGTTACAGTAAATATTTATTAAAGAGAAAAAAACGGGATACAGGAAACCAGATAATTCTTATTAATCAACTTCAAATAAGAAGGTTCTCAATTCGTCGATATTTTTTGCATGTATTTTGATCGGTTACTCCGCTTACTTTTAATTTATTAGGTACGTAATTATTTTTTGTGTGATAGGGTGTCTCATAGTAGTGGTCCCATAAAACTAGTTTCAAAATTGATTCTTTTCACAGTCGATGTCGGGTAATGTTAGTGCCATTTTGTTTTATTTCCGAGTATTTTGTATCGTGAAGAAGTTACAGTAAAAGCTGCTGCATTATGAGATTGCCTCTAAATTAAAGCAGGTGTTGTGATAGGCTTTTTTTTAACAGACTTAAATTATTGTATATTGGGGTCACCAAACAGTGCATCTCAAAATGTACTTAATCCAAGGCCTGAATGAATTAACCACGCTGGACAAATTAATACAAGATTAATGATTATTGATAATAAGTTATTATCACAACGCCTGGTTAGATTTAGAGGCAATCTCATATTACGGCAACTGGAATATTAATACAAATGTGGGGCTTCTAGGCTAAGAAAATGTAAGAAATGGGGTCCACGGTGACTGAAGACTTAATGTCCAATGTCGCCTAAGTTTTTTTTATTGCCAAGTAACTAAACGGGCTGCAGATGATGATGATGATGACGTTTTTTAACTTTTTCAGACATGATACCCTCAATGATAGAAACCGACTGCTCGCAATGTAGCCCGAAGAAGAAGGAAAAGTACGATCTCACCAAGAAAATGCTTTTGGAAAAGTACCCCAAGGAGTTGGAACTTGTGATCAAAAAGTACTCTTCCAAGTCTGACTAGACAAGAATGTTATTGTGGTTTATGTAAACACGTGTAGTCAAGAATTAAATACATCTTGTGACAGACAAGCGCTTGCTTTATTTAAGTATGTAGAGTGGAACGTAACTTGTGAGTAACCATTGAACGCTTTAAAAAAAATGACAACGGTTTTTTCTTGTCAAGTCCTATGACTAATGTCAATTTAATATTTAATATGAAAAGGTTCCACAGTTAATCACAAGTCAGTTCGTTCGTTCGTACGTTATATTGCAACCTAAGCTTATTAAATACGGAATCCATTCCCGAGCCCCAAGCATGAGTATTCGAATGCTACGTAACGTAATTGGGTGTAGCGTTATCGAAAAAAATTATATGACGTTTGACGTGAGCGTATTTGGTACTAAAATTTAATATGAAGTTTCTTGATGGCGATACGTGATAACATACACGTTGTTGCTAGCAACACAAAGTTTGTTTTCGTCATGCTGGCAAAGGATTTATGTAGCTCTATGCATGAAATAGAAATAGAAATATATTTTATTCGCATTATATGTAGTACAAAAATAAGATGTTACATTATGGGGATAGTTTAGATTCATACATTTAAACTTAAAGAGTCATGCAAATATTGTGTTTGGCTACTTGATACATGCAGGTATAATTATAACATGTTAATTAGAGTTTATCTACATCATATTCAAGTATTCCTTCAGAGAGTAGAAACACTTCTTTACCAGCCTTCGGTACAGCTGGGTTTTAAAGGATCTTAAAGGGAGTACTTTCATGGGTTCCGGTAAATTATTATGCAATTTTATGCACATAGTGTGACTATTTTTCTTTTTCATAATTGTATGCATCTTAGGTAAAACTAATTTTTCAGGATATCTTGTATTAAAAGAAACTATGTCACTTTTCTTTTTAAACTTTTCAGGATGCAGTTTGACAAATAAACAGGCCTCATAAATATAAATAGAGTAAACAGTCAGTATCCCATACTCAACAAACCAGGGTCTACATGATGTACGGCGGCTGATATTACTTATAGCTCTTATACACTGTTTTTGTGCGATAAATGTTCGATTTACTTTTACAGGGTTACCCCAAAGCAAAATCCCATATCGTAAGTTAGAGGCAACATAGCCATGATATGCACTTAAGGCTGTCTTAGTATCAGTTATCCTTGTTAAGCGCCACAGTGCATAGGCAAATCTATTTATTTTTGAGCACACTTTATCGACATACAAATTCCAAGTACAGTAATTGTCCAGTGTAAAAGCAAGAAATGTAGTGTTGTCACTTTATAGAATTTCATTATTGTGAGTAATATTAAGTATTTCTTTTTTACCTCTCTTGTTTATAAATTGCATATATTTTGTTTTACTTAAATTATTTTTTAAATTATTATCTGTTAGCCATTGCAATTTGTCAGTTATAGTATTATTAATAATGTCATTAAAATTTTGATTTTTATCATCATAAATAATAATTGAGATGTCATCCGCAAATAAAGTGCAATCAAATTTAGTAATTAGAGGTAAATCATTGATGTATAGTACGAATAATAACGGTCCCAGAATACTTCCCTGAGGAACTCCAACCTTGTTAACTTTGGTTGTGGACCTATATAAATTTTCAATTAAATTTTTATCAAGTCCTGTGGTTTCTACCATCTGCTGCCTATCTCTGAGATAGCTGTTTAGACAATCAAAAACCAGACCCCTCATTCCATAATTTTCACATTTCTTTAATAATAGATCATGAGAAACACAATCAAAGGCCTTGCACATATCGAAAAAGATGGCAACCGTTTTATTCTTTCTGTCAACATTGTCGACGATTCTGTTAATCAGATTGAAAGCAGCAAGGGTAGTAGATTTGCCCCTTTGAAACCCATATTGCTGAGAACACAATATTTCATATTTGTCCAGAAAGTTCATTAAGCGGCTATGCATTGCTCTATCAAAAACCTTCGACAAGACAAGGACCAATTTGATAGGTCTATAAGTATCAGGTAAATTCAAATGGCCTGTTTTGAATATGGGCTTTACTATAGAAATTTTTAGTTTTTCCGGATATGTACCCTGCTGGAAAGACATATTGACCAAATGTGACATTACCGGAGCAATAATATCCGAAGTTAACTTTACCATATTTGTTGTAATGTCATCATATCCCACAGAACTTGTGTTGTTAAGTGTTTTAATTATCTTTAAAATTTCCTGCGGTTCCTGCTGGTTAGATTTGGTTGTAACTTATGCCTATAAGGATTGGAATTATCAACATCGATTTGAGTGTTAGCAATATTTATAAAATATTCATTAAATGCATTTGCAATGTCACTTGGATTAATTATAATGTCATTTTTATATTAAATTTATTGAATATTCTTTTTTGTATTCTTTAGAGTGCCCACATCTTTTTTTATTATGTACCAGCTTGCTTTGGAAGCATGCTCTATGGGAAGCGTGGCTTCCGTCTTGTCGGTTGATATAGGGCCATGTTTTTTATGTGTGCCCTAAAATGTGTGTGTTTAATTAATAAAATAAAAGTCGGTGAACAGAAAACGTGTGTGAATCAACTCCACAATATAAACCTACAGTCCACGCTCGAAACATACGTTACGCAGGATTCGAATATTCGAGCTTGAGTCTCTGCTTTCCTAACTGTCTCTCTCCACAACAAAAACAATTATTAGGTATTCCATCAACTAACTGCACGTGTCATGCATAATTTCCTTATCCACATTCGATTGTGGAAGGTCCACACCAAGTACCTATACAGGGCGCTCGAACCAAATGGGTCAGTACGGAGAAGATAAAAACTATAAGAGATAGGGAAATCTGTTCGTAGGAACCATGGCGTCAATTTCAGATTTAATATAAATAGCATAAAAAAAAAATATAGCTTACAGAGATTTTGACGTGGTTCGATTCCCGGTTATGAATGAGTTAAAAAAATTAAATGCCATTTTTAACATGAAACTGCTGTGAGACTCAATTTAATGAAATAAACGGATCACTCACGTATATAAGTTTAGCCAAACGTAATATAGGTACGTGAGTGATCCGTTTATTTCACTATGATTTGAATGTCATTTTTATTCAATCTAAAATCGACGCCATGGTTCCTAAAAACAGATTTCGCTATCTCCTATTTATAGTTTCTAAATTCCCTACTGACCCACTTGATCACCCAGGCCCCTATTTCACCCAGGCCTCTTCTTCACCCAGGCCCCTATTTCTTACAATTGTCGGTTTGTCATGACAATTCGAACTACATTTCTTGGCCAGTATGAAGCGCGCTAAAACAAAAACAAAACTCTTCAAGTCAGCAAATGACACCGAATTGTCATTGAAAACTGACAATTGTAAAGTTGGTGAAACAGGGGCCTGTATACACTTATTTTACTACGATACTGCTTTCTTCGTACTTTGTATGCGCCGGAGTCCCGTTACGACGACCTCGGACCGGTCGGAGAAATGCTTACCACTCACACCGCGGCATCCGCAGGATTCGGACCCCGTGAGTATTTTATATTTAACATTTCTGTGAACGGTATTTTGCAGTTAGAAAGTGCTGTGAAAGCTAACAGTACGTGTGTTGGGTGAGGTCGCTGTCAGTGCTTTTTATACACTGTGTTTTTTTCATTTGTGTTACCTAGTTAAAAATTCTGTGTGTAGTTATAACTACACTTATAGACAAAGCGTTGTATAGGTATATTTACTTGAATTATTTAGAGAATGTTTATGCATTTTTAGACCCTCGCTATAAAATAATATGTGCATTTAAAAAAAATCAAATATCTCAATAGAAAAATGACCTAACCACTCACTTGCTTTGAATTTTGAGTTGAACTCTATTTATAACAAAATATGAGCGTTGACAGGCAACTCTAGTTGCCAAAAGCAATTGAGTGGCTAAACAAATAAAATGTAAAGCACTATGAACCGGTTCATCCGTTCTCACGCAAACGAAAACAAACTGTCTTTACGGTCAAAAACAGGCTTGACTATCATCCTCAGATCTTTTTAGAGTAAAATAATAAATACCATTGTCAAACTGGTGATAGTAATTATTGTCCCAAATAAAATAAAAAGTCCTAAGTAGTGGTTAGAGAATCAACTTTGAAGCTTGAGGTCTGTGGTTAGATCTCCGGTCGAAGCAGATAATCGTATGATGAATACGAATGTTTGCCCTCGGGTCTTGGATGTTTATATAAGTATGTGTATTTATCTTTAGTATACTTAAGTACGTTTAGCCGTAGTGTAGTATCCATAGCTATTTAGGTCAATTGGTGTCAACTGTGTATTTGTTTTTAACCTAATTCAAAAAAGAAGGAGGTTCTACGTTCCTCTCTGTAGGTATGTATGTTTTTTTTATATGTACAGCGATTACTCCGTCAATTGTAGACAGATTTTCAAAATTCTTTTTTTAATCGAAAGGGTATATTCCTGAGATGGTCGCATTGCCACCAAATCCAAGGGAAATCGAGGGCAACCCTCAAATTTTATATACACTTATTATGTATTGTGTTTTTAATGTACACAATAGACACATTAATTATCCGCTCCGCTCCGCCGAAGAGAAGCTAAATAAACAGGTGTCAACGGTCTCCAGGTACCAGGCAAGCATAACCATGAGAAGCGTGCTCTATCTCGTGCTGACGGTGGTGGTGACCTGCGCGGCGCAGCAGCAGTACTACAACAACCGCTACGACAACCTCAATGCAGACTCCATCGTGCAGAACGAGCGAGTGCTGCTCGCCTACTATAAGTGCGTGATGGACAAAGGGCCGTGCACTAAGGATGGGAGGAACTTCAAACGTGAGGCCATGTTTTATTTCTAGTCAGTCCCCAAGGCATGTGTTTGAATTACTTATGTCATGTTTCGTTCTGATTAATCTTTAAAATTACCTTTTGCTGTTTTGGGCCAGCTATAGCTTTCTTATGGGGGGTCAAGCATGAGCATATAATAGGGGGGTGGGGGTTGGGGGGGATTCATCGATACACTCTCAGCTAAGGGTCGGAGACCCGCCCATGCCTAATACCGTTTGCGCAGTTTAATAGCTCTCACAACTCACAAGAGATACTCGTACTTAGGTTATGTCTTTAATGAAATAATTATTAAAAATTACCGCTATATTCAGTAGCTCAGTCGATTGAACTTCACACGCTAGTGTTATTGGCCAAGTGGCATGATTCCAATTGCACTGTTTACCAACAAAGGTGGCCTATGTGGGGCCAATTATAAAACAGTTTCGTATGTTTTTTTTTTCGCAGGAACACCTTCATACATAAGAGCAAAAATTAAGGCTACATTAGGGTTACAAAAAAACAAAGTACGAACCAATTTATTGCTGAGTCGCGACTAGTGTACAACATAAAACATAACTATGCTCAGAGGCACAAAATTTGGCACATTCTACCAAAAAGTGACTAGCCATGTTCTTACCGTGTACCCTTCATATATCCCAAGACGACAGATTTTTGCAACCACTTTTACTTATTTGATCAACCAAAAATACATTTAGCTTCTTAAACACAAGTAGCTTAAGCCGAGTTTAGACCTGCAAGAAAAATCATGCAAGTTGCAATACAATGCGAGGCCGTAAAGCGAACGAGTTTGTAGTGGGCGATTGAACGCCGCAATGTATTGCAACTTGCGAATTTTTTTTGCAGGTCTAAACTCTGCTCTACTGTAACATCAGAACATCACTTCTTCACCCCATTTGTTTCAGGCGTGCTCCCGGAAACTCTATCAACAGCTTGCGCCCGCTGCTCCCCGAAGCAGAAGGGACTCGTGCGCACCCTACTCCTCGGCATCAGAGCGAAGAGTGAGCCGCGCTTCAACGAGCTTTTGGACAAATACGATCCCGACCGCTCCAACAGGGACGATTTGTATAAGTTCTTAGTTACTGGCAATTAGTTTTAAAATACCTGTAAGATAGCTGCGTAAGAGTATAATGCAGATTAAGAGAGGAGTCTCGACCGGCGTCCCTTCAACGCCTTGTGCCTGCGCCATTAGAAAGACTACAACCGCAGTGAATTAGAATGTGTTTACAGTTTAGCAAATAAGAGTTTGACAGTCATGATTTTGACATGGTGACAAATAAAACTAAAAAAAGCAGGAAACTAGGGGCTAGTTTAAAGAAACTACAGCGCCCTATTCCATCAATGGATTGGAATATTTAATTATTTTCCAAACTGCAATTTAATTTTAATTTCGAAGTCAAGCAAGTGATCTTATCTTGTTTTAATTTATTTGCGCAAGACTTTGGCCTAGTTGTAACGACAGTAGGTATTTCTGTCACTGAGTAGTGCTATATTTATGACAGGAGTACCTACCCAAGCCTACTGTATGCTAAATTTCACGGACATGTCGAATAGCTAACTATGAAAGTGGAACAAACAAACTAGCTTTCTTTGGTTTAGCTCGTTGAGAATTTTTTGGAGATAATTAGTAATTGTATTTGTTTTATTTTCTAAGACGTAGGTAGTCGCTATTTTTTTATCTCTTTGATTTCAATATTTTTAGAAGAGTTCAGACAGGTATTGGGTATGCCGTTGCCGAAAAACCTTGCATATGCAGTTTTGGGTAAGGTATATTATACCTACCTAATTAAATTTTTCTTTGAGTACGTAAAGTAATTAACGAAAAGTCGTATCTCTTAGCTTCCTAAGTACCTAGATAAATATTGTTCCTCAGTTATTCTATTGTAAGTGCAAAACTAAAATTAGTATTTTAAGAACCGACTAAATAGTAAATATTTTGGTTATTATTTATTACTCGTCGGTTATTCACAAATAATTTGTATTTTTACGAATACTTATTCCTCAGAGACAATGCATTTATTAGTATGTAAGTAAGAATTTCATTTAAAATAAATAGAAAAACATTTCACGTGTTTTTATTGTCAGTCCGTACAGATACTTATAAAGTAGGTATAGCATCATATCAAAACCATGTAGTACCTACACAATAGAAAATGTTCGCGTGCTTCATTTAAACGATAACGCAAAGAACTTGTCACAAGAAAAACTATTATTTAGTTTAATCATACGACTAAAACAAGCTTAAATATTTGGACAGGTCTTAAACAAATAAGACAATACCGACTTCTTAAAAACGAAAAAATTAAACCTTATCAGAGAACTCCATTAAAATCCAATAACTTGAATAATTAATTAATTTTACTTCTTATATCTCTCTATTTATCTTCCTCTCCATTGAAATCCCTCAACGCCAAACGAAAAGTTTCATAGCTCACCAATCCTCGCGAATGGTATTTTTTGGCCATACCCCAAACCATATCAAATGAATAATCAGTAAAGTTTTCTCCGGCTGCTTCGAACACTTTCCTAATGGTAGATTGGTCTCTAACAGCGAACATGTCACGGTGAGTTATGCCTAGGATCGTGAACATGCTTGGATTTAAGCAGATTCTAGCATCCGACTCATGGGATAAGCTAGCCTGATCTGCCCTACAATACTGTTCAGGTATGAAAGCAATATCCTTCTCAAAGTACCGCCCCGAAGAAACACCGGCCCTTAAACCCGTATCAAGTTTCTGCCCAGGTCTCGTCATGTCCGAGTAAGTTGTACGGTTGTCAATACACGCATCCGGAACATCCCAAATTTCAGGCAAAGTTGGTAACATCTGTGTAAAATTAATGACGTTAACAAACGATTTGTATTCAATCTCAGAGTCGTTAAAAATATTCCAGAGAGATAACAGGCGCTCCAGCAAATTAGTGTTAATTTGAATATTTTGAGCCGCACAGTAATCGTAGACAACCTTCTTAGGAAGCAATCCTGTTTTACAATGGTCAAATCTTTTCAAACATAAGTAAAGGTTTTTGAAAAACAGTGCGTCGAAACGTTTCGAGAAACATTTTCGAAGCGTATTTAAATAAGCAAGGCTTACTTGAAGCAATTCTAACTGTGGGTTAAGCTCACAATGAGTCATACAGTCTGAGACATGCACTGTATCTGCAGTAGTATTTATTCCAAAAACGTGGCCCTGTGGTACATCTGCGATATTGTTATTATGTATTAAGGGAACTCCTAATTCAGCTTGGGTTCTTTCTAAGAACTCAAAGTGCTGAGCATTAATAGGCTTTTTTAAATGGATGCCCATTGGTACTCTATCATCAGTCAAACAGCGTTTTACTAAACATCCTCTTACATCAACTTTATATCTAATACCAAACACCGCATCGGGGTCGAAACTTGACTTGCAGTAGTTGCGATTGGTACTGCGTTTACCTGGTTCATACTTAAGGCTTTGCTCGGGGATAGGATTTTTAGGCGTAATTACATCATACAACGACTTGCTGCGAAAAGGTTTATAGCCGAATGTCGTTATATAGATATCAGCACTTTCTGGTAGCTTCGGCACTGGATCCGGAATCTTGCCAACGGATTTCTTCCAGTACGAAGTGAAAACGGTTTCTTTTAAGTCTTCTACGAGAGATTCGAATTTTGTTTTGACTGGAGGATTGATAAGAAATCGTGCTTCGGTGTTGCTGCCAGCATGCCGCGTGTCAGGTAGAGGCTGGCGGCGCAGCGGCGGACTGGCTGGCTTCGGTGGTGGTGGTATAATGCTATCATGAATTAGTGAATCCACTTCATCCTGAAGTGAAGAAAAACTTAAAAGAGCAGAGATATTTGGTTCACTCAACGGGCAGGGACGCCCTGCTGCACAAACATTTGGTTGCCTGTCAATAAACATTCCAAAATTACCCTTCCCACCGGCGACTTGTCGTGTACATGTTTTTGACATGTTTTCTTATTTTTATAGTAACCTAAGTCTAAATTTTTTAACTTAGCCTAGGTCATCTGAATTGCTGACTAATATTATTGACGTGATGCCATTTAAATGCCACTCATTGTCATCGCTTCAGTATTTATTTATCATTTCAAGGATAGGCAAAGAATGTCATCGCTTCAGTGTCAGACTGGCTAGTAAGAAAAAGTTTTACATAGGTATACAGAGATTTTATTAATCTGAAAACAACGAAAGTGAAGTTTTTTAAAAGGGACTTTGGGTTGGACAAAAGCACCCGAAAACAAGTTGAGAAGTGAAAATAGTTCTCACGTCGAAAATAACAGTCCAGATTTTATCACGAAGTGAAAACCAAAATGTATTCCGTCGATATCAACAAAAAACCTGACAAACACTTCTATGGATGATGATCTTCTGAATAGTTCTACCTACTGCGACAGTGACAGTCCTCAGACGCCAAACAGCTTACCAAATATGAGTTTGACCGTCCTAGATCACTCCGACGTACTCGACTTAAAAGAAGAAATCATCCAACTTAAGACGCAACTTTTGAGTGCTCACGACGAAGTTGCACGCTTAAACACAGAAGTCAATGAATTGACCAAATTGCTTGATAGCTGTCACAAAAAGATCAGTACCTACAAAAAAATTCTAGGCGAATGTACACCAAACAAAGCTACTCCTAGAAGCACAAGGAAACAAAAAGAAAAGAGAATTAATAACAACCGTAAAACTCCTCAGAAATTCTCTTCAGCCCATGAGGAAAGTTTTTCGAGCCAGAGCACACCATTCAATGCTCCCATCATTGGCTCCTCCGGCTCTGTCAAAAAAACACCTCCCACTTGTAGCAAACGTCTACCTCCTGACAAGAACACACCTACAAGAGAAACAGAAACGACGAAAAACAGGCTATGTATTATCAGCAGTAGCAAGGTACAAAATAATAGAGTACGACAAATAATTGAAACGACACTTTCGCGAAATTTACAAATTTGTTACTTCATATTACCTAACGCCGGAGTCGAACATCTTTTTAATGACGTCCAATCTAAAACAGCAGACCTCACGACAAATGACTACTGCATTATTTTAATCGGAAAGGAGGATTTCACTAAAACAAGGAACTATCCCAACTTGATTGAGCTTGTTAGAGAAACACTTCTAGCAATGGACCACACCAATTTTATCATTGGTACACCTACGTATATATACAAGGAGGGACACCTATTAAATTGGAGGATTGAAACTTTTAATAACCTTCTTTATTTGGACAATCTGACTTATCAATATGCTTTTTTGAATTATTCGAATAAGGACCTATCGTGTGACTCTGATATGTTCCATAAGCACTCGGGTATATTAAATAACCACGGATTTGAAACAATAGCAAAAGGACTACAAAAAACAATGGACTACATAGATAATCTAAATTCAGAAACACTTTGTAAACAAAAATCGAAGAAAGGGACAGTACACCATTTAAGTCCAAGTATGAACAATAAACGCAGTGACACTTTTAATTCTAAGTGTACTAAAGATCATACACAAAAGTCTATCACCGATTACTTTCCAAAAAAAGTAAACCAAAAACATGAAGGCAGCAACATTCCCAAGAGTACCAAAAAACAATCAAAAAGACATATAACCGAGTACTTCCCAAAAAAGACGATCCCTGAAACCATAAATCGATGTGATGCTGGAAGTTGTTTTCGTGACCAATGAAATTTCTTGTACTGTACTACATCAGAACATAGCAAGCTTAATCAGTAAAAAAGAAATCATAGAACTTACATTACACGAAATGAAAACGAAAAAAAAAACAATTCGATGTCTTATGTTTTAGTGAAACTTTCATAAAGATGGGAATAGATGGAAATGTAGACATCTCAGGGTATCGGCTTGTAAATTCTTATTCACGATCACACCAAAAAAGAGGCGGCGTATGCATATTATGTGCAAATGATACGCAGGCAGAAGAATTATTGTCTTTGAGGGAATTTTCGGAGAATTATGTGTTTGAGTGTTGTGGAATAGAAATTAGATCAGTAAAGTCTATTGTTATATGTATCTATAGAACGCCAACATCCAGTTTGCCTTTGTTCTTCCAAAAACTAGAACAGCTTCTATATAAACTAAGGTATAAAAGTAAACACAAAATAATAATCGCTGGAGATTTTAATATACACATACTAAAGATGGCGGAAAATTCAAATGAACTTAAAAGAATTGTAAGTAGTTATAATTTCAAATTGCATTGCCCGGAAAAAATTATGTCTAGACCAAATATTGTCCAACATACATGATGCACGAGGTGAAATCTATGAATTAGGGTTATCGGATCACGAAACTGCACAAAGCATTACCTTTACTACAAATGGTAGGACCAAACCTGTCTCGCACTACTTCTACGTATTTTGAAAGGGACTATAGTGAAGAAAATATTGAAAATTTTCTAACTAGCCTAAGTAGTTTGTCATGGTCTGATGTATGCGATGAGAAAGATATGACTAAAGCATTCAACATTTTCTATGATACTTTTACTCTGTTTTATAACTTATGTTTTCCTGTGTACAAGCTCAGACTTACAGTTAAACAAAAAAAATCAAGCTGGTTTACAAAGGGTATAAGAAAGTCAGTGATCACTAAACGTCAGCTACGCTTTACATACTATAAAACTAGTAATAAGGGAAACCCTAATCACAACAAAATTAAATATCAAAAGTATTCTAGGCTTTTTAAACGCTGTATAGATCAGGCTCAAAAAATATCCAACTGCAGATATTTAAGTAAATCCAAAAATATGTGTAATGCGACGTGGGATATAATTAAGGGCACGTGTAAGAATAATGTCAAAATTGACCAGGTCGACAAGTTATTAGTTAATGGTAAGATTATAAACAACCCTACTGACATAGCAAATTGTTTTAATAATTATTACATTGACATGACAAATTCCAATATTGATAAAAGAGAAGCTAATTTTTCACATATACAGTCAACCCATGGAAATATGTTCTTGGCCCCCACGGACAAATACGATGTTTTGAAAATAATTATTACATTTACAAAACACACATTTAACACACATTTACATTTTAAAAAGATACTCCTACTGAGGTCATGAATAATTATTACGCTTAAATCAACGAAATCCACTGGTTACGATGATATTCAGACGCAAATTCTGAAATTGAGTAGATTTATAATTGCACCTGTATTAAGTTATCTCGTAAATCTTTCATTTTTAAACGTCCGTAGTTAAACCGTTGTACAAAAAAGGTGCCAAAGATAGTATGGAGAATCATAGGCCTATATCTTTGGTGCCCGTCATGTCGAAAATCTTAGAAAATATAATGCCTGGTGCATTCTTAGAGAAGTTTAAAATAATTAAACAGGAACAGTTCGGCTTTCAAAAAGGGAAATCGACGTCACAGGCTGCATTCTATCTAACAAATAGCGTGTTAAACCACATTGACAAGCGAAGGTCGGTTGCAGCTATTTTCTTTGATATGAGTAAAGCCGTCGATTTTGTATCTCATGACTTACTCTTAAATAAATGTGAACGCTATGGTCTAAGAGGTGTGGTCAATGCCTGGCTCAGTGACCTTCATGACAGGAGTCAGTTTGTAGAGGTTACGAAAGTTGATGAGTGCAAGGTTGTACGTACTTATAGGTCTTCTACCAGAGCAAACGCAGTCGGTGTACCTCAGGGTAGTATTTTGGGGCCCTTGCTGTTTTTGCTCTACATCAATGACCTTCCAGATGCTACTGAATTTGATTGTACGCTTTTCGCAGACGATCTATCTATCGTCATACCATGTCATAACGCCGAGGCTTATAATGCGACTATAAACAAAACAATCTTTAAAATTGTTAAATGGTTACACTTCAATAATCTGAACGTAAACATAAATAAAACAACAATTATGCAGTTCGTAAACAAAAATGGTAGCAAACCTCCATTGTATGTGACTTTTGATGACTGTGTTATTGGTCAATCCAATCAAACCAAGTTTTTAGGTATTGTCTTGGACCATAAATGCTCGTGGAACGATCACATTGACAAATTGTGCAGTAAAGTGAATTCATTTGTGTACCCACTGTGGCGACTTACAAAAATTAGCAGCAGAACAGCTGCCGTACAAGCCTACTACGGTTATGTGTACTCTATTCTTAGCCACGGTGTTCTACTTTGGGGAAACTCTTATCACGCAAAACGGGCGCTGGTAGCGCAAAAACAATGCGTCAGAGCAATCTGTAATGTGGACATTTTCACCTCCTGCAGACCATTGTTTATAGATCTAAAACTAATGACCATGCCATGTATTTACATTTATGAGGTGTGCATATTTGTAAAAGGTAATCCACAATTATTTAAAACTTGTAAGGATACTTGTAAATTTAATACAAGTATTCCAAAGAGGTTAGTAATACCTGACAAGAACTAAAAAAACAATTACTTTGCTCACCCGCGACCACTAATGACAAATAGTTATTCAATAAATTACCTGACAAGAAAACAAAATTATACGGAAGAAATGCATATTGCATGTCGGTTAGTATTTATAATAGATTGGACTTACCTTTAAATAGTTTCAAAGGAAAACTTGAGACATGGTTAATACGGAATTGTTTTTACTCAGTTGACGAATACTTTGACTACTTTAAGCATCTGTGACTTTGTTAATGTCCTGCGAGGGTACTTGATTATTATTATTATTGTTTGTTTGCTCTAATTTATTCTTTGTTATGACATGTAAATTTGGCTGTTATGAATTGCATGCTTAATGAATAGTAACTAGGTACCTGTTGTTATTTACGTTAAGTCCATCTACTTGACTACCCCATTGAAATTCTGCTTTAAATTAATCAATTTTTTAAATTTTTGCTTGCCAGATGCTGGAGAAATGTGTGAAACAAAGCTTATTAAAGACCACTCTAATACCACATTTTTATGCAAAAATAAAGTATTTATTATTATTGCTTCAAAAGTTCGTCTTTGTCCATATTTATTATCTTCTATGCCTACTGCAATAAAATTATCAATATAAAATTATGAATATTGGCAACGTGGCAACATAGCTATGGTTCTGGAAGCTACCCTCATTAGCAACCCAAATGACGTCTAGAAGCAGACCAGACTTAATAATATGACATCGGGGTGGATTTACACTATCAAGTATCATCAATATTATTATCATATTCAAAAAATTTCGATAGTTATCTTATAATAATTTTGTGATTCGTACTCATATGTTTTGTGTATCACGCGATAATATTGATAGTGTTATCCGTCCCATCGACATGGAAGTTAAGTAGTCACAATAAATTGAAATCAGAAGTTGAAGATTAATGCTAGAAATATCCAGAAATCGAAGGCTTGTAATGAATATTGTTAAAAATAAAAACAGTTAAATTGGCGGCTCGGTGCTAGAAACAGATAAGTCTTATCATGTATATGTAATCAAGGTAGCTTTAAAAGAGATATTGCAGTTGAAAACTGTGTTCACGACATTTTAACTCATTCAATAGATTACAATGAAACAGAGATACACTTCAAATAAACGATAGACGTAGGATCATCAACAAAGACTTATGATTAAGAAACAGCGGAAACGTTGGATACTTACTGCCCATTTGAATTGCACACACGGTTCAAACATAATAATCGTCCGTTGTTTGTTTATTACCTATTTATCTACAATGACAACAAGCCTTATAAATAGGTGTCTTGACTACCTTGCGGACAGTCTTTACGTAGATTTCCTCACTCAGTTTAAGGTTAGTTTCTATGAACTGTCAATAGTGTAGCAATTAATTTTATAGATGTCGTTTTATGTGTGGGAAGGGAGCATGGAAATGTTTCATCAATTGGCAGATTAGACCAAGAAAAAGTGAAATTGCGTCATTTGTGTACTTATGAAGTGATTATAATCTGATCGGCTTGCGTAATTATCATTAGTGATCGTAATTATAACTAAGTACAATGGCATTTATATTACAGAATCATTGATACAAATAAGTTTGCGTTTAATTCTATAGCCAATATAGGTATTTTTGTTAAATTTACATCCACACTCAAGCCAAGTCTTAGTTCATTCAAAAACAAATTTTCTTAATGATTCCTAGTAGTTAATTTTTAGCCGCACGAAAGACAGCTTTTGATTCTTGATTTGTTTATAACAGAGTCATCTGTTAAATGTTTTAAATAGTTATGTTTGTGTATTAGTATGTCAACTCAAGTAAAGGAACTTTCTGTCTGATTTAAAAGCACACGTACAAACCACCGTTTTATGGATTACAAACCTCAAAAAAAACATAAAAAATACTTTACATTAGTTTTCGTCGTACAGTCAAAAGTCGAAAGTAGCTTGTCACTTTTGTATTTTATCAGTCATAGCAAATGTAATCCTGTAAAAAAATCATAAACATGAAAATGTTATAGCAATCTTTCAGTCTCTACCTTTCACATTAAATATTTTCAGTTTAAACATGACACTTGGATGTTTAGTTCTGGTCTCCGTACTCTCAGTGACTGTCGCAGACTTCTACAGTTCCAAGTACGACGACTTTGATATTCAGCCTATCCTAGAAAATGACAGGATCATGCTTAGCTACACCAGGTGTTTCCTCGACCAAGGCCCGTGTACGCCTGACGCTAAGGACTTCAAAAGTAAGTTTAAATAATCCTGAACATTCCCCCTACATACCGCAGTAGAACTCTTTCAAACTAAAAGCCTAAATGGAGTTCCTGATAGGTTCAAAAAAGGTTAGGCTCACTTACTGTGACAGGGTTATACTGTGCGTCGCAACTGCCACTGTTAGAGTATACCTAACGTTATTTATTACTGGGACGTTTTGATAGGACTTGACAAATACATTTTAAGCTTAAGAAAGCGAATGCAATCCACTTGCGTAGGTTTTGAATTTAAAGGATATAGATTATACTTACATACGTGTAAAGGAATTTGGCATCTATCACGTCCATACAGATTCTAAACTAAAAGCAAATTTATATGGGAGTGACAGCTACCAGATCCGCCTTATAGAAAATCTTATACTGTAACAATGGTTATTGATACCACTTTCAGAGGTCATCCCCGAAGCTCTTCAGACCACCTGCGGGAAATGCACTCCGAAGCAGAAGCAGTTGATCAGGAAAGTCATCAGGGGCATCATGGAGAAGCATCCAGACTCGTGGAAAGAGCTCGTCGAGAACTTTGACAAGGACAAAAAGTATAGAGACAACTTTGACAAATTTCTAGCAGAGGAAGATTAAACATTTGAAATAATGCCTGAAGGGAGGTCAAATCTGATTTGATGTTCCTGATCCTAAGATTTTTTAATACAGTTTAATATTTTACAGTATTCTTATTTACTGTTCTTTCAATTGGCCGCGTAAGAGGGAAAGATAATAAAAATTTAGTCTGAAGTAATGATGTGCAAGTTGCGGAAAATTTCCAAAAAGCTGGAAAAGTCCTCGGAAATTTGTTAAAAATTTCATAGAAATACAAGAAATTTTCTTTTTTATTTTCGGAAAGTTTCAAACCCCATACTGAAATGTGAGATATTTCTGAAACTTTCCCATGTGGAAAATTTCGCAATTTTTGAAAGTTTCCGACGGCATATCAGAGGGCCTAATATGAATATTCGAAACCTGGGTAACGTAATCGTAATCGAGTAGTAACGTTATCGAGAAATCCATATGACGTCTGGCACAGTGCCTGCCCGTGAGCGTATTTGGAACTAAATTTTAGTATGAAGTTTCTCGATTTCTATACGATAACGCTACGTTGCGCAGGATTCGAATATTCGTACTCGGGCCTCTGTAGTCTGAAGTCAGTTTCGTCCATGTCCAGTGTCATAGATTACTTTATTACATTGGCGCTCTGTCATAGTATTTACTTTAGCTTTATTAAATGGAATTTGTAAAGTTAAAAACTGACAATCTGTACCAAAACGAAAAAAAAAACATCATGATGGTAAAGAGTTTATTACAAACAAAAAGACCCCTAGTCTCAAAACTTCTGACTATTTTAGTGTTACTCAGAGCTTAGAACCCATCACGTTCTTACTGCTTGCTTATCTTGTCAATCTCGTTCTTGTACTTCGCTTCGTAAACGTGGTCCGGGTCGTACTTCACGGACAACTCCTTCCACATTTCAGGGCGTTTGTTGACAAGGTGCTTAATAACTTTCTCGGATCCTGTCTTTTGTTTCGCCGTGCATTTGCTGCACTCGTTCTCGAGAGCATCAGGCAGTGTCTCCTTCAGGGCTTTCGCGTCGGGTGTGCAGCGCCCTCTGTCTAGAAGGCAGTCTATGTATGCTTTGAGAAGACGTTGGGATTCTAATATTTCGTCTATGTTGATGTTGTCCCATTTGTCGGTGTACTTGCTCTGCGGACGACCGAAAGCCACGGTCACCAGGCACGCCAGAGTGAAGACCAGAAGAAGTTTCATGGTTATCTGAAATTAGTTAAAAAAAGTGGGTTACCATACAGTACAATTAGGTACTTTTTATTTAACTCTATACAAAAAGTGTTCGAAAATAAAGTATGTATATCGCTTCAGAGCGATCTCCCCCCGGCAACTTTCCGGTCCTGTTACTATCTATCGCTTTGTTACAAAATAAATCCATCGTATCTTCGGCGTTTCATTTTCAACTTCAGTGTAAGTGTGGCCTAAACCAAACACTTCTATCTTTCTAAGCTACTACAAAACACCCTCAATAATTTGTTTAGAATATTAAATACTAGAACATATTATCTACGGCACAAATGGAAATTGATTTAAAATTACCTTACGTTAATTGATATGAACAATACTGAACGAATACTATGGTGTTGTCGCCAAAAATCCTGCTAGTAGGAATACCTATATTAAAACAATTGCTATTGTTCACAGTAGCAGTAGCACACGAAAGCGCCAATCAAACAATGATCTTTCCCAAAGTGCTCAATACAACAACAAAAACTGAATGCGCATTTGAAGACGCGTTCGCTGTGTATCACGGCTTCATTGCCTGCGCTATGTGCTAATGCCTAATGGAAATGATTATCTATTGTCCATTGTTCTAGTAGGAAATAATCGCTACAGTAATCTAAGGCTATACTAGGTTGCGTGAAAATACAATCAAGATAGCAGAAATAAAAGAATATCCTTAAAAATAAAAATCCGAAATCAAAATACAGTGAAGTAACAATTAGTAGGATTCATGAGCTACACTTTGCACGTACACTTTTACGAACTTCTCGAATCTAAAATATACCTTATCAAAACAACTTCAGGTTTTTTTTTTGAACTATAGTAACATATTTGTATCCTTAGCTGTGTGGCCGATGGTACATTTAAACACAAGTGGACGCAAGAGAGTGACATCACTGGACAAATGTCTGCACTTTTTAATAAATAAATTTCGTCTTCACCAAATTGATCATTAATTGTGATTAGCAGAAGCATGACGATAGGAATATTTCAAAATGACCGTCATCAGCTCCGCAATATTAATTTCTTTTATTTCCCAACTAAGGTAAATGTCTTAGTGCTCGACACTACCATAGTAGTTTGTATCTTGATTCATAACAATAAGATGACAAGCACAGGGTGCCAATTATTGAAATTAAGGTGTCATGTAGCATTGGGACGTTTGCCTTATTGCTACTTAGTGACGTCTTTACGTTAAATAATCAGTTTGGCCCTCTAAATTTTCTTCCGTGTAATGCTTCTAATAAGCCAAGTTATTAATTGCGTGTTGATTACGAGAATAGGTAATTGACCCTACTTTTGTAAGAGGAAAAACACTAAACGCGTATGTTGCAAAATCGGATGTTCCTAACGAGATATTTACCGCAAACGAAGTATACAACTGCTTAAACACTGACAACGAAGTATTCATGTGGTAGCTATAGTTGGAAACTTACAAGATGACACGTTATGAGGTGCTATTTAGTCGCCCGCGCATGTCGGCAAGAACACAGACATCATATCACGACAGACTAGATAACACCTCCCGCTGAGATTTAATGATGGATGCCACTTGCTAAGTAGCGCGAATTCGTTACTAAGGTGCCACTCGCTCGTCGCAAGGTGTAGTACCCTTAATTTGGCAATATACAGCATAATGGACATAGACAGTACATAGCATAAACGTCATCAATGATTTTTTCTGTTGTTCAAAATCATGTCATAATCCAAAGTCACTGAATGTCAAATATAACCAGCAATAGAAGTTTACTTAAAACATTTTTGTTTTGAACAATCATCAGTCTCTATATCAGTCTTTTTGTATTTTTATTCTATTACACATTTTTAGTAAGTATAAAATCAGAGGAGACTAGAATTTATATTTTCACTTTTCAGTTCTGCCAAATTAACGGTAATACGACTCAAAATACCTAATGATTTTAACTAGCACAGAAAGGGAAAACGGCAGCTGATTGAGCTGCCATTTTCCCTCTGTCGCACGAAAAGTAGGTTCATTTGCTTTGTCTTTTTCGATTGTACGTCTTTAATTATGACTTATACAATCACACGTGCTATTCTAGGTGGGCATTTCCCATTGACGACTTGAGAAAATGTGTCAATTGCAGCGTAGTGCGCTGTACGACTAGGTCATAGCTACTCTGCGTCATCTGGAAACGAAGACTGCCTTTTGCTTTCAATTTAAAATTTTGGAAAGCATTTTGAAACATGGCATAAGGATGCACTACTATTGATCCGGAGCGGAGAGTGCAGAATCAACCAATCACATCACTTGAATTGTAGGGTCGGTTCCCTAACATAAGTATCCACTTTTCCATACCAAGTAACTATACGTAAAAGTGTATACTTTATGTTAGGACACCGACTGTCACATCGCCTTAGTGGCGCCTTAGTGGCCTATTTTACAGATCATGCCTGTGACAACAACACTCGAAAATAGAGAACAAATGCGATGAATTTGTTAATCTGTAGAGAAACCTATGAACCTAGTTATTATATTTAACGAGTCAAAAATGAATGTTGTTTAATACACGCGGTAATTTTTAGCAATAAATACACTTGCACCAACTTCCAGTGCAGTTTCGATTTTAATATGTTTTTTTAATCGGCCTCTCGCTCCTCTTACAATGTAAACCTCAATGGAAACACAGCTAAATTGTCTTGTTTTTCTAATTCATAAACTAGTTGCTAACTGAGGACCGGAACTTTGTGCACTTCTAAGAATATCAGATCAATGCAAACTTGATCGGTAATGATTATAGGGTAATGGAGCCACTTCAATATTCCTGAGGTCGCCGAGTTTTGATCGACCGGTATTGTATAATAAACAGTAAGAATTCCCCTTAGCAGCTTCTCCTGAGGTAGAGTAGACAATTAGACCCATTCAATACAATTTATGTGATGGATGGACCTGAGTCGAAATTAAACCTACCTAATAATTAGGTAGGTACCATATAGTCTACCAAAACTAAAATAGCAATTGTAGAGTCAAATAATATCCACCAAACACATAATTGTCATTTATAAATCGATACTTCGACTTCCGTCAACAAAAGGGTGTTAAAATGAAGTACCCTACCCCATTTAGTAAATAAACCAAATAACAGTGAACACATTTGTAGCCCCAAAATCACAATTGTTTGAATCTTATGCTGAATTAGAACCTTATCTAGCCTAAAACGTGTTTGTTTATAAGCAATTCAATTGTTTTTATGCACGCCGGTGCAAGATGCATATTGTCTAGAAACTAACTCTACAACTCACCGTTGTATAGCTCGATCCTCTAAGTTATGACGCCTGCCTCATACCCAGAGAGCATTTATACTTAGGATCAAGAACGTCATCGGCCGTCGGAGCTGCCAGGATGAAATCAGTATAAAGACAATGGAGTTTCATTACACGGAAGGTTGTAATTAGTATATTGTTATTGTGGAATAAGGAGGACGGTGTGCTTCAAGTGTTAGGGGTGGCCTATGTACTGGGTAGTCTATTATACCAGTGCTTTTCAACTTTTTTCAAGGCGCGGTCTGAAAAGCAATTGCGTCCAAAAAATATATGGATACTTAACGAATGTGTGTTACGTTACTACAATTATCGTACTACATTCATGTTACTCCGAACTCCCTTTAGAGGATCCGCGGAGTTCAAAAACACTGGTATACATTACCTACCTATCGTTTTAATGTTATACCTCCGGATTCCCGTCATCCTGATAACTGTTAAGCTTTTTAACACCTATGTTGTCTAAAAACGCATGAATAATAAAATTGTGCACTCTCGCTTTAATGGTAATGCCAGCCGTCAATGTTAATATTTATTTTTCATCTGTAAAGTAAGAAGGCAATTCTTTGAAATCGTCGAAGAGTTTTTCAGCTGCTGCTAAACTCTGCTCAAAACGTTTAATTTTCATCCATTAGTCTTTAGGATTGACTATATAGAGTTAAAGACCCCGCATGTGTTATTGGCTTTTTATGCCTCCTCTACCTACACGATGGTCCTTCACGATGGTAGGTAGAGGAGACATAGAAGATGGGCCAACTAGGGGAAGATTTGGCTAAGATCATAAGTTATCAGTGAATGCAGAAAACTTACGACCTGTCGGAGCCTCTATAGTGTAATTTGTGATACAAAAAAACTTATACTTACCTACACGATATTTCTTACTAATGTAAATACGGGCATGTTCACCCGTGGATGTCACCGGGTCGAAATATAATCAGATTAGGTTAAATACCTACCTATTGTTTACATCAACATGCAGTATTTTACGACGTTTTTAACAACTGAAGTAACATCAGTGGTCAAAGAGTAAGTCAAGTAGTTAAATGGCGGAAGATATTAATAAATAACTATTATACGAGTACAGTGAGCATTTAAAGACTCATAAAATGTCCTAATGCTCCATTAAATCAGCCATACCTATACCTATACCTACCTACAGTCATCATCAAATCACTTCCTGATTATTAAAACCTAAGTTCTGTTATTAATCTTAATAGGTTTGACTAGTTTGAAATTTTGGGACCCCGTTTTCACTTTCAAACCCCGTTTAAAAAAAATGTATTTTTAATTATTTTCCATTTGCGAAATAGCATTATCTATAACTGTTCCAAATTTCAAGTCGACGGCATTATTAGTTCCTGACAATCAGAGGGCCGAGTACGAATATTCGAATCCTGCGTAACGTTATCGAGAACACAGTTCTGTACCCCGATTCCAGACAATCCAATTAGGTAGTCCATGAATTATGAACCTAATTATAAATTGTGAATCATGAACGTAATTATAAAATTACTTCGTAGCAATCCAATTGACTACCTTCATCAAGGACTTAGTGAAGTTTCATACCTATGACTTCGGATTTTCCCCGTGTTTCGTCATTTCAGATCGGGTTTTTTAGAATTCTGTTTTCTTTGTGAGTAGGTAATTCACCCAGCAATCATAACTACTACTTAAAAGAAATGTAATAACTCGCGACATTTTAATTACAAAGTCTAATACCTCAAGAACGGCTGCAACTATTTTGATGCAACTTGGCTAAAAACTGCTTGGAGTCAACTATCTTTTAGCTTAATATCCGTTTAGGAGCCACGATGACAAATACAGACAGACACAGAGACGCAGACACATGTCAAATTTATAACATTCCTCTTCTTGCGTCGGGGGTTAAAACAAAGGACCATAATACTAAAGCAGTCAAATTAATACGGCGGCCATTTTTTGACGCCTATAATGCACAGTGTTTTGTTATAGAAAGTGTTTCTAAATTTCAAAACAACATGCTATGCTTAGACTATTGCAAGCCAATTAGGATGCAGTTGCACAGACATAGGCGTACCTACCTACCTACGCGAATTGCGCAAGAGTGTGCAGGCCTGGGACCTTTGACATTGCTTAAAATAGCGCGGTGTCTAGACGAAGTCCATTGCAGTATGGTTATCGTTTGTTTATTAGTCGAGATGGTAGCGAAGCGTTAATAGTACATTGTGTATTAAGGGCAGTAACGAGGCTCGAACTTTCTGAGCCGAGGTTCATAAGTTCATTCCCGTACCGCTCGTGAAACGTACAATGTTTTTTCAACGCACTACCTACACTACAAAAAAGAAAAACAACGATACCATCCGCTATTTTACATTCAAATTACACGAGCTTAGAAACTTACTTTTTTTTTCTAGAAAACCAAAATGTGATAGGCACGCACACATTTCAAAATTTTCAGTAACGTCCTTAATTTAACGAGAACGTGCTCCTGCTCGCAACCCTCGGCGCGCGGCACTGGTAGGACCGCGCAGCAGCAGATTACAGCCCTAGGTCCGAAGGTTTTGTTTAGGGTATAACAGCCATTTTAGCTTGTTACGTGCAAGTGTGATAAAAAATAAGTTAATACATATGATGAAGAGATTGAGGTTAGAAATTTTGTCTTCGAAATTACTGGCACAAGAAAGCCATCTTAGATCTCTTGGGTTATCAAGACATTTTGCAGTCCTCATGGTATTGCGAATGTCTTATTGACAGCTCCGACGATAATTTAATAATCAAGTAATGTCCATAAAAAAGCTTGTATTAAACAATACTTTGTAAGCAAAATACCATACTTATATGTAAAAGTACACATAGGTTTACTTATAATAGACCTTCTACAGTTACATAAGCTATGTGTTAATTTTTTGCGTACATATCTCCTTCCCATTGTCTATAAAATAATAATTAACTGTGGAAGATTTTCCTAGCAAGCTTAGTTCTCATGTTAAAAAATGCCCTTCTCTAAACAACTTTACCTACTAAGTAAGTATCTAATGTCATGAAAATACGTGAATTGTCTTTTATTTGTTTTCATAAATTACAATTAACAATATACAATATTAAATAAGTCTTTAACCTTAATCATAGACTTCCAGGCTGGCAAAGAACGTGATCCCCTTAGAGTGTGTGTGTTTATGAACGGCGGTAACGGTGTCCCACTTTGTTTGCCTCTTTTAAGATTAAGTATGAAGTAAGGTAAACTCAAAGGATAGACTGTAATTTGTGTATTATGAAGCGATGTATATTTTTAGATGGTATTTTGTCACTTGTATATAGGTTTGTTTTCAATATTAGTACTTATTGAAGGATTCGTACTTATTTAAAAGAAACAAGGATATGAAAAGAAAATGACAATAAATAAAATGTTAAACTAAAGCTACACGTAAATATTACACAGTTACATAAATCAGAACAATTCAACAAAACTAATACAACACGCCAAAAGTCAGTCAAACAACCCGCGCCATGCCAGGCGCAAAGGCGAGTCTTTATTTTAATTTGTTTTACCATGGTATATGTCACTGCCAAATCGTGGCGCAAGATGTAAGTACTAGAATATTGTTTACACAGAACGATGGAATGATGATAAATTGTTGTGAAAAAAAAATTGGTAAGGTGCAGTGGGGGGCGCGACAACTTAGTGCCACTTCATCGCATTGCGGAGGTTTATCCCCTTATTCTTTTAACAATCTCAAGATTAACATGAAACTACCGTGAGACTCAATCATAGTGAAATAAAAACGGATCACTCACGTATATAAACTAATTAGTCCGAAACATGTCTGGCTAAACTCGACTTATATACGTGAGTGATCCGTTTTTATTTCACTATAATCTCAAGATTCATAACAATTCGAAGTATTATTTATTTCCAAGATAAATAAACCTACCTACTAACTATTTCAAAAATCTTTTCACCTCTAAATTACCGACAAAAAGACATCAACGCGTTATCGACGAACTTGTCTAAAGGCTAGAAAAAATACGCGTATAAAATGTTTCTGTTTAATAATTAAGTACTAAAATTAAAAAAACTGAAAGCGCCATCTACTGGTATGGAACGGTACTAGCGCTAAAGAGCGTTATACAGCTATCAAGATAATCGACCTGTGAGTCGCGCTTGCAGTAAGTATCGTTGCCAAGCTTCCGACTCCACGACACAGATGGCACTGGAGGCTTCTTTGTACGTAAATAAATGGTGACTTGAAATCGAACGTATGCTGACACTTGAACTGGTTGAAAAGCGACCCATTATTGAACCTTTTCACATTAAGTACCACAATAACATCGGGTTGCCCGGCATGAAAAATTACCATGATATATTTACTGTCTGAACTACGCTGTCTGATTCGAATGGTTTGACAGCGATGAGAGCTGGCTAATACGGCATTTCTTTAATTAAATATTATTTTAAACTTAAAAATAATTATATTATTATATGCTTTATAACATACCTATCTACTTGTGTTACCACACCATTGGGTTAGCTGACACCTAAAGCTACTATACCAATCGGTGGAAGTCGAGAAATATCACCAATTGGCGGTCAATCAATTGTTTATCGACCGGTGTATTCATCGATCAGCCAAAGCTAGTACACCATTCGATCAATGATCAAGACTGATTGAAGCTATCGATTGTTTGTAACACCTTAAACCTTCAGGTTTGCTTTGATTCAATAGGTTTCATTCAGATAGTTATTTCAAAGTTAATTTAAAGTAATTTTTTTGAGTAGCTACTTACCTTTTTATGTTCAGTTTGATAAATATTGTTAATATCGTATATTGTTAATTGTAATTTATGAAAACAAATAAAAGACAATTCACGTATTTTCATGACATTAGATACTTACTTAGTAGGTAAAGTTGTTTAGAGAAGAGGCAAACAAAGTGGGACACCGTTACCGCCGTTCATAAACACACACACTCTAAGGGGATCACGTTCTTTGCCAGCCTGGAAGTCTATGATTAAGGTTAAAGACTTATTTAGTTGTAGAGCTATTGTAGCCTGATGCCACGCAATGTAAAGCAAACACCAAAGATTATTAATTAAGTATTACTTGCACTATGTAAATAAAGCTTAAGGCGCTACCTGACCCCCTAGCATACTAACGTTTATCGACGACATGAAGCATTTGCCCCTCTCGCACTTGCATATTTGTCAGAAAGTCACGAATGCTTTATGTTGTCGATAAAATTTACCGAGTTAGGGCGGCTGTGCTATACATGCTCAAAGCCCATGTATCTATATTTAAACGAATGAGTGTCGCAAAACTTACACCAAGCTTATTGCATAATGTCTGTTTGCTTCAATACAATGCAACCTGCTTTGTACGCTAAAACATAGACAAATATAATGTCTATGGATAAAATATTTGGTCACGACTTATTTTATCGCAGGCCTTAATTAATGTGCTATTTACGAAACATAAAATTAACGCTAGGGTTAAATGTATCCCAAGGAACTGTAAAGACAGTAATAATTATGATTATCTACGTATGCATTACCGTACTAGAGCGTAGATAAATTGTCTACTCAATCGTCAAGTGTGGATAAGATACCATGACACAATTTAGCGTGCTAGCCACCGCTACATAAAATCATCGCTCATTGGCAGATAAATTCGGTTGATAAACCTTACTGTGCGTGCTAGAGGGGCTGGTGGACTACTACGAAATTCGAAAACCGAAGTTCGTATCGTGTCGTCCGGCTCACTCTCGTATTAAATAATATTATCTTGAGCGGGACGGCACTATACGAAGTTCGAATTTTGCACTTCGTAGTAGGGGGGCTGTTGTGGAAGGTTTGGCGTTACTTGAGGAAAAACTTTGCAATCATATTCTCAGCGGAAGAAACCACATCAAGAAGGTTATATTTATGTTATCGTGAATCAGAGCATTAACTAACATTTGTTTACATCTCAATGTCGGTGACTCAAAAGCGACCACAATAGGCTATAACATTAATTAAACAGGTTCGCAGCTTTACGCCAACTGCATATTGTTTGCCTATTTTACTTTGTAATTATTGCGTACAAGTCTTCGCACGAAAAAGGTAGTATTATATAGCTGACGGGTAAAGTTGCGTATGTGTGTAATATTGTGTACGGCCAAAATACATAAGTACAATACTCATCTGTACTTAATCCACTGTAGGTAGCTCGAGGACAAAATTAAATGATGAGATTATAAGAAATAGAAATGTCAGATATTATGACCACAAATGACTCTATGTAATTAAAGCTCGTCACTGTGAACGACTCTATTACGAAGATTATTATGTTAGTATCTGCTGCTATATATAACTATACCTACCTAGAAGTTTTAATAAAAAGCAAAAAGTGCAATTTGCGATTTCACGCATAAGTTATAACTGTTATTGGTACTTAAAGACGACTGACGTTTTTATGTCACCCGCATTGTTATTGCTAATTATTTAAGTTAAAGTTAACTGAATATCAAAGTATATTCGTAATTATCAGCTAATTATTTGTAAGTATGTACTTAAAAACTCTTGGAATTATAGAATGGTCGTATTTACCCTGAATACTGTTACACAGGTAGATGTCGAATGGAATATTTTTGCAATGTTTTTCCTTGTTTCTGCTGCGATTTTGAGGTTATATTTAAACCTGTTTCATGTTAAAGAAGATTTGTCAGTTTTCGAACGTGTGTATGATATATAATTATTGGAAATTATTGGCATACATTTAAATAAATAAATCCGTATCGTGGGATAATTGACACCAATTGACCTAGTCCCGAATTAAGCAGAACTTGTGGGATACTAGACAACGGATAAACTAAACTTTTATAGATAAATAAATACTGCTATAAATAGTTAAATACATATTTAACACAATGTGTAATAATGTCATGTACAAGATTCGAGAGCGAACATTGGTACCTATTCATCAGACAAATATCAGTCCAAATATCGAACTCTGGACCTCAAGCTTCGTAGTCTGGCTCTCTAACCACTAGGCTATACAGTTGTACATTGTGTTCTATAAAACTGCAAATAAATCGCTCTTAGTAATTGTTGTAGTGTGTAGAAGGCACAACAGTACCATCTCAACAGTTACACATGGCACGACTTAACAATGACGACCGACTGAAAGTCTGTGGTGAATAAGTAGGTACCTACATGTAACGGAAATTTTGTGATAAACATGATACTGTCCTATCCTCAATAGACAATCTTGCACTTGAATCACAGTATAATAAAATTAAAAAATACAGAAAATAAACCAAGTTAAATTTAAAACGCGCTAAAAATTTGATGACATTGCAATACGAAACTAACGTCAAAAGAAAAAAAATGTTTCGACGCACTTCATTTCATTTCAAAACCAAACATCCTGTCTGTACAGTAGACGACGTCTCAATACATCAATCACGGTACAACGTACTTGGGGACAAATTAGATGTTTTAACCGACGGAGCAGCTATATAAACACCAGTTAGTGCACCGGCAGCCATACGTCACCTGCATCCTTCTGTTTACACTTTACACAATGGTAGGTCTTGCATTCTCTTGTATGTTATTCTTTAAGAAATTTTGGAAATGTGTTTTCTAAAACTTCAAGTCTTGCTGAAAGTTATCACTATCAGTCACGTTGATTTAAACTAAAAAAAATGTATTTATTGTACTGGGGATTGCACCGTATCTTCACTAACTAAAGACAACTGTGTTAGATTTTTTTTTCAATACTGCGACTATTTTGTACCTTCAAACTTTACAAAGTACATCAAATAAGTACGTAAAAAAATGTTTAAGCACGAGTTTAAGCGTCGTGGAGGATTTGTGTTAACAGTTCAAGTCGTTAGTGTTTTTAATTGTTTGTACACTAAAAAATACTATCGATCTTAAATACGATAAGCACATTCCAGGAGTGGGAAATATTATTCCTATAAAGATTTTACAGGCAGAGTATTTAAAATTCTTGGCATCCGTTGGTTGCTTAGCAGAATATTACCACAGAATACATAATAGTATACAAGATATTACTGCATGGCGATAATTTGCTTACCATTTACCAGCTACGCTTGACTTATTGAGAAAACGTTTTTGAAAGACAAACGAGAAAATATGGCGAGTGCTAACTAGAGCGTCTAGTGTCATCAACAGCCACGAAAAACGTCTCGATCGCGTTTGCGTTACGGGCGTCAAATAGTATGAGAATTGTTCGTTGTCGATACGTGACACTGCAAAGTGCTAATGTTCAACCGATACCCATTTGTAAAAGTTGTAAATAGGTAAGGCGCGCATGCAAGCCGCCCTATTCTGCAGTCTAAACTGACTTCTAAATTTCAAACTCGAGACTTAATCACGCGACGTTGCGTCCATGGTCTTGAAGGTCTCAAGAATTTTGTCTACTTATATTTTCAGATGCTCAAATATTTCGTAGTCGTGTGCTGTGTGGTGTTTGCCCTGGCGGAAGACAAATACACGGACAAGTATGACAAGATTGATTTGGATGAAATCCTTGGGAACAAGCGGCTGCTCCAAGCTTATGTCAACTGTATACTCGATATGGGCAAGTGTACTCCTGAAGGCAAAGAGCTGAAAGGTAATTAGTTTAATTTATCTTCAGTTTATCTTATAATTTATATTCAGGTTATCTTCAGACATGTGTCTAAACGTCAACAAACATGCCTTGCATGTGCCTTCTCTCATAACTAGAGGGTTTGGGCTATAGCCAACGCGCCGGCTCTTCAATAGGGATGATGCCTCTTGGTCAAATGAGCAACTTTTTTTGAAATGTCGAAACGATTTGATCGCATCCGTTGGTATGAATTTTTTATTGAATTACAGAACTATGACGTCATAATTTTCAGTGATCAAACTGCCTTCTTTTGTTATTAGTTTTTGTTAAATTAAAAATCATTTTAATTGCAGTAATAAGTGAGGCATCAGTTTTTTTATGAGTATTTTCGGAACCTTGATGAGTGAAAATGTAAAATAATTTTACTGACATAAGTCAACAACCCTATTGCTTCGCTTTAGCGTGTGCAGGTTCGTCGCTATCTTTTTCTTCACCAAGAAAATCATGATAAATTTCTTCAAAGATAAGTACCTAAATAGGTGTTATAAAAATTTAATAATCTATGTATTTAGATGCATGGCATTCAGATTATGCCCCTTGAAAAAGTAGTCTTATTGCGTATTTTAAAAACAATGCTAGTACTTAGCATTAATAAAAACTGCCGAAGATAACTATTGTTTGCTGTGTTTGATTAGTGTTGGAAAGGCCCACATTGCAATAAAAAGTTGGTACCTATAAATTTTGATACCGTATGCATCAAAGGGTTGATATTTAACTTGCCCCACTTTCTCTGTGCATACTGATGGCCCATACTAGGTACATAAAATAAAACACGTCTTAGAAAAGTTTAAAACCTCCGATATTTTCATTTCAAAGTCCAATATCTCAAAAATTTATAAATTGATTTCTACGAAACTTAGCTTAGAACCACAACGATTAATCTAGCTTCGATAAAAAAAAATATCAAACTTATAGCACCCCTCTTTTCGGGTTGGGGGTTAAAAATATAATCAAACAGTCCAATGGCTTTCGGTTGACATAAGCATCATAGGATAAATGTTGTCGAAAATTTGTCAATAAATACGTATATAAATTATGCATTGTTTTTGACTGTCACCTGCAGAGGTCACTCGCCTTGACCTCATCCGTCGGATTTGACACGGAGCTGTTGCTTCATACCAATTCATACTGTACCTTAACTCCTATCCTGCACTAAGCACCACCAGATTGTACACTCTCTACCTCTCCTAACTGGAGTCTATATTATTAAATTTAACCAAGAACTGATCCAGGTCATGGGTAGACCTACTGTAAAGAGTACCTAGCCTAATCATACTAAGGAAACATAAATCCTTGGTAACCGCGACACTATTCTGAAGTACTCTAGCTTACACTGATCAGCCTACCTAGAAATTTCAACTAAATATTGGCCTTGTGATTCGTCTAGTGATTGTGGAACCTACATTGTGAACGCTGTAGTAAACCCTAAGTTCTTTAAGTCAAAGTAAGAATGGATCCCTACTTAACTAAGAAAACACTCCTAAGTGGTTAAGGAATAATACATACTTGTTAGGAATAAAACAATTGATCAACTGTGTCATATAAAGAATAGTAAGTATGTCTATCAAGTATTGAAACTGGCTAGCAAATTAACTAAAGTTAAATTATCTTAAAAGGAATGATCTTACAAAGTAATTCTACTAACTGTAGTAAAACAAAGTAACTGGGGTAGCATTAATGCTTTTCAAATAAGCATTATGCTTTGCGGCTAAGATTAGGGCCCCATCCTTCCGCCCAAGACTATCGTCTTTGGTTGATACCATAACTGTGAGACTCGACTCCTGACTGGACATCTCTCCACCGCCCCAGGGAGTATTGAATTATTTATTTATCAAAAGTCTATAGTCAGTATAGCAGTAATGTCAGTATTTTTACTACTAGAGATAGAGAGGAACCCCGCAAATATATCAACCATTGTATTGGCTAATTTTCTTTTCCCATAGGTATTTATAGTACCTGATTACAGCATATTTATGTCTGCCAAAGATCAATATTTCATAGATTCATATAGAGTATAGAGTACATATCATAGCAACATGAGTAACCATATATATTTAGTTTTCCAAGATTGTAAATTTCAATCACTCAATTAATATATAAACTGAGTATTAGGTATAGCAATATATTTAGCTGTATACCTAGTTTGGCATACTTTATTTGCCTATTTTATTTAGAAGTGTAGGTAATGTTATAACTTTCAGTTAGATAGCGCTTATATCAGCTATGAATTTACATGCAAACATATTTCTATTGCTTTGAAATCCCTTTGTAGTAGGGTACATTATGGTCTAATTTAGACATACTTTTATTTAGTATAATTTCACAGAACTACCGTGGCTTAGTGCAGCTGATGTTTTAGCAGTAAGTACAGCTTTATAGATACTATTATCTACTTTTATGTTATTCACATACATGTCTAAGTACATTGTCTTTTACTCAATTAAGCTTTGTTTGCTAAGCCAGAACTTGGTTTATTATGGTTATGATTTTGTTTTATCATATTATGGATAGGTAATGTTTATGCCTAATCCCTTTCAATTATTGTTTACATTGAAAGTTAAATGAAAGCATGCTAATTTTGTATAGCTTCCTTGCCCATGCTGGTGTCAAGAAATACTATAGGCCTTGACCTCAAAACTAACACATATTCATTCATTGTGTGAATGTCAATTATATATTTGTGGATTGTTAAAAGTCCTAGTTTTGACTTAGAAAACTGCTCATAAAGTATACTGTATGTGTATGTACTTTTCATGTTTCAACTTCTACCAATGAACACTAAGGATCTATGTTTATTTAGGTTTGCTTTTATATATATTTATTTATCAGTCATTTAAGCTTGTTTGCCCAGACATAACTACGTTTTCATTTCAGGTAATGTTTTTCATTAGAATTCTTTCAATTATGTCTGTATTGAAAGATAAATGAAGACCATGTTAGTTCACTGTTAAGCTCATTTGCCCATACGGTGTCAAACTTGCTCGGGACGTATCCTTGAACAAAACACAACGTTCATTTAATATATGAATGATAGAGTCGTTTGGAGAATAGCTTTGTCTTTGCAACTTTACTCTTTTGACACTGCTTATATTTTAGCAAGTAACTTTACTGTATAGAGGTGTGCATCAATATAGCTCTTAATGATCATATAATAGAGTTAGTGAGTCATTTAATTAGGCAATTTTACTTATGATTATTGGTGTGTATGATTTTAAGCTTTCCCCTAGCTCTGTGATGAAATCCAATGTGAGTTCAAGATCTCACTTTTATGTTATTTTGTGTGTCCGCGAAATTGGCTATCTAGTCCGTCACTAGGCTTCGCCATTCTAGCTATTCTCTAAAACCAAAGTCCCTGCCTAGTTCCCTACCTTCCTATCATCCTAACTTGTACTTTAAAGCTATGCCAAGAAGGCCCCTAAACTGTGTATAATTGGCAAAACTAGGGTACGTTCCCACATTTACATTTAGTGTAGTGTAAAGAGTTTCGGGGTGCAATGAAACTCTACTATGCTCCTATAAAAGAGATTGTGTGCTAACTTTCCTAACCAGTCCCTAATTGTTGTGAGGTCTTGGAGCAAGCTCCTCTAGGACGAAGACCCCACGGATCAGCAGAATACCTAGCGTAGTGTTTGTATAAATATATAAATATGGGGATTGCAAATACTAGGTCTTGGCAATACCCGTTCTTGTGTCGTAACACGACAACCAGATCAACCGTCAAGTCTGATATCGCCAAACCAATAGCACTGCAAGAGAGTATTTAGACTGCCCAGCGTGAACCAGACAGCCTCCAGATCGCTCTCACAATCCGGTGAAGATTTAACTATTATTTCCTGACGTTGACACCGGTAGGTTTCGAGAAATAACGTTAAGGGGAAAGACACGAAAAATATTAGTAACAAAATACAATAACAATGCGTAAGTCTCTAATTCAAACCGCTATGGAACGGCGACCAAAGTCTCACAGAAGCAAAGAACATTTACCGCCACAGGGCTGCAAATAGTCCTTCACGAAAACCTTCCGAATGAAAGCTAGCATTAAATATTTCATTAATAAATTAAAACCAATGACCAAACTCTAGTTAACACTCAGCAGGCTCGATGTAACTTACAACCGCTGTGACCTGATTTTACTTTAAAATATTATGAATAAAACCCCCAATTAAAATACTAAAAGAATGACTACAATAATTAAAAGAATTTAAATGAAAATCTCCCCGAAATAAAACTTAATTCCCCGGACCAACAAGTAACGTTAACGCTATGAAAATTGATGATATTCTCCTTCCCCCCTCAATGCGCTCATCCTTTTTATAGCTTTCGTAAGCGTCCTGCGACTTCGGCGAAATCACCGTCCCAATCGACACAGAAGTGATACCATCCCTAATTTTTGCCGACATACTATTATTTCCCTGACCTTGAATTCTTCGTGAACTTTAAAATTCCAATATATTCCAAGCATACATAAACATTCTAAATATAAATTTCCTTCTCTATACTTTAGCTTTCCTTCCAATTAGAAAAATACTCTAATCCTAATTCATACTATTATTATATTTTTCCACCTTTTATGTACATAGCCTATAAATTAAATCGCTCTATTAATCTTAGTTCTCCTAGTACAGAAATCATTCTTAGTGTTGTTTTTCTTCTACTGATAAATTTGATGCTTTTATGTGAAATCCCTTTTTATGTAATAGCTATTTTACTTAACTATCTATTATAATAACTTAATGTTCCACAAAGGAACTATCATACGTACACACATACATACATGATCTGATAAACACATCACCGTTCTTCGCGTTTCGCAGTCGGGTGAAATGTGCTAATTTGCCTGCAATCGATATATTGGCAACATTTCTCCCAATTCGTTCCCGTTCAACTAATTGTTCCTTGTCACATTAAAACGTCAAGTCCTCGCATACAGTTTCCTTACTTTATGATGATACGACTTATACGACAAGGTTCTAATGACAGCTATTTATACAAAGTATGTTCCTACGTCTTCCCAATTATCCTATTTTACTTAAGATCTTAATTTAAAGATAGCTAATAGACCAAGACATAAGTTTCCATTCATGTATTGCTTGCATTTTTAGTAATTTAGCTATTTTTTAACCTTTACTTCGTCCGCTCCAAAACTTGTATTATTTAGCGACTTTTAACTGATTTATAATTGTAGATGATCTTTATGATAATTTCGGATTTATATTAGAGTATATTATGATAAATGATATTACACGACTTTTCCCTATTAATTAATTAAACCTTATTACAGATTTTCTTTCTATAAAATGACGCCATGGTAAGTACATCGCCATGCTCGTATTCCATTTCATGTTTTGATGCTCTTTGCTCTTAAACTACTGAACAGAACTTGACGAAACATATGTTAAAATGAGCGTAAGACACTAGTCTTTAATAATCAACTCCCGTTTTCCTTGCATTTTCCATAATCTCTTTGTATTATTCATAATGTTATTCCCATGCCGCGTAGGCCCAAAATACTGAATCGAGTCGTATGAAATTTGCTAGTATTGAAGATTATAATGCAGGGATTATTATCCAATAATTGTTTTCCTTGCATTTTGAGTATTTCTTTTGTACTGATGATAAATAACTCAGACTTAATTTAGCGCCATCTATTATCATAAACTTGAACCGCGTAAGAGCCCCACTTAAGCTAGCTCGATAAACCGAAACTTAATTAACAACCTGTTGCCGGATACTTCCGCTAGATGGTGTTACTAGTAATTTTACCCCATACAAATCCGTATTCTTAACTATTTTGTTTATTTAATTAATTACTTGTACCAAGTATGAAATATATTCGTGTCCAGGGCCAAATATGCTTAAATGAAGCCTTGGACCGTTACAATACCCAGTTCCTTTAAAAACTAGTACTTAATGAATTTACTAGTTTTATTGGTACAAAAATTTTGTTTTGAATTTTGAAGTTTGAAGTTAATTAATTTAAATTAAATCTTCATCGTTCACCGTCCATAAAACTGAAAAGAGAACAAGGGCTTTCATATTTACTACAATCAATGGTTTGGTTAAAAACCCTACAAACAATATTTATGTCCATGTCCATGTGTTTTCATTGTAGCCATATTCTCATACTTACGTACTGGTTTTGAATATGCCATCTAAATGAAAATGAGCCAAACTAGGCAGTCACTTCTCGATTATAGCGTATTTTATTTTTTAATAATTATGGCCAGTATTTAAAAGGCACATTAAAAAAAAACCTGTTCTAAAAAATCCTGATTGCACATCAAAATACTGAATTTGATAAGCAAATTGGTATTTTTGCTGTGCAATCCAAGTATTAAATAGTAATAGATGTGCTGTTAAATATTTCCCATTTAATATTTCGTAAAAAATCCTTTTCAGATCACCTCGAAGACGCTCTCAAGACGGGCTGCGAGAAATGCACGGATGCCCAAAAGAAGGGGGCTTCGAAAGTCATAGAGCATCTCATCAAGAACGAGCAGCATATCTGGCACGAGCTGACTGCGCGCTTTGATCCTGAAGGCAAATACAAGAAGATCTACGAAGATCGCGCCAGGGCCAATGGCATTCAAATCCCAGAGTAATGTGCCATGAAACCGCAGCATTTAAGCCAATCAGAGCCCTTTCAAATTTTCATTCGCGACATGATTGCTTTTTTGACGTTCGCAATTTGAAAAGTTAGTACTTAGGTCTTTAGGATCTTTAAGCATCCTAGACTGAAGGTTTCAAGCAAACTTTTACAATTTCATTTATTCGGGCTTAATTCAACATCAAATCGGTCATATAGGTTTTTTATACGATGAAATAAAAATATTTGACAATTTAAATTTATCTTTTGATGGCTTATTGTATGGTTGTAGTACTCGCAATTACATTATAATTGTGAGATTGCTTCATAAACAGTCGTAACATTGTATGGTTTTCCCGAAGAAAACGAAGCAATGCAACCTGTAGTTATGTAGAGCTTAACTCATACTTATTAAGCTATTATTAATTGCTGTGCTAAGAAGGCTTAAGGCCAGTCATACAACGAGAACTCGGCTATATGTATGCAATAAGATTTGAATTCCTACCGAGATGAAAGTGTCATTCCCCAATTGTGTGTATAAAATTATTACCTACAGGATGTACTAAATACATCGAACAGTATGTTTAGTTTTAACATGAAACTACCGTGAGATGTTTCGACATGTTTCGGACTAATTCGTAGTCCTTCCCCTGGGAGCCCACGTTTTGCTAGTAGCGAAACGAATACTGCATTGCTCATGCCGTTACTCGGCGTAGCTGACAGCGGCGCACGACTACCCTCGTTTTCATTTTTTCGACTGACATACGTGAGGCATCCGTTTATTTCACTATAGATTTATGTAGTAAGTAAGTAAGTAAACACTTTATTATACAAAAAACAGGATAAAACACAAGTTACAACAATAACATTTGAGTACAAAGGCGGACTTATCCCTATAGTAGTATGTTTAGTCTATAGTATGTATAGTATGAGAAATTTAATTTTGTATAACTGGCATTGATTTCTATTTTCAGTTTTATTGCGTTCTCTTTTTTACCCCTCGCTTTCCCGTGGAGCCATGTCGTATCATAAAACTTGTGTCATTTCGAAATTATATTGTTGTACTATTTACCAGTCTTACTTTTACCATTTTATACTTATTCTGAGTCTGTATCCAATCCTTCTGAAATGGGGTCAAATAGAACAGGGGACAAGGTCAAAACAATTATCGATGGCGGAAGTTTCTTGCACAAATAAGATCAGTTGACGTACTTTATTAAGTGGTTCTTAAACAATGAAAAACAACATTTTAATGATTAAAGAACACAATAGACAATATCTCCTAGCATTTACATAAAGAAACATTAAGTCCAGAACAATCGTAATTTAATTGGAGCAATTATAAAGGTGCAACCAAGTGATTAAGACACTGTGAGTTAGGATAAAAGGAAATCTGTTTTCAATCATTCTTCAGAATCTATCGATACTAATTGCAAGATGAATTGGTTGCTAGTTCTGTTCGGCTTCGGCCTTTTGTGCCTGTCTCTTGGGGAGCAGTATACTGACAGATACGACAATGTGAATATTGATGAAATCCTGGCGAACAGAAGACTGCTGATCCCATATGTCAAGTGCATGCTTGGCCAGGGACGCTGTACACCGGAAGGGAAGGCACTTAAATGTAAGTCGTGTGTACCTAATTTGTTTTTAGATAACTGCATTACACTAGACTTCATTCGCTACAGTATAAGACTGATTTTATATTTGGGTGATGGGCTCCTGTCATCAGAGGCTAATGTTGCACAGCTGGTAGGATTTTATTTAGGGATTGTTACTGTTGAATTGGGTTGATGACTATTATCAAAATAATGTCATTTTATACTACCGTTTAGTAAAGTTTTCGAAAATATTACTCGTAAGAAATCGACGCCTCGTGCACTTATTACTGAAATAGGTATAACTATTTTTAATTTAACAAAGACTAATTAAAGGACACAGTTAGGTCACTGAAAAACATGACGACAATAATTGAGTATTTCACTACAGTTTTCATACTGAGCGATCGTTTTGACATCTCAAAAAAAGTTGCTGGTTTTGACAAAGATAAAAGACACCCCTAAAGTACTTGGCGTCTCTCCGTTGCACTGACAAGTTCATCCTTTGAGTGAAAAAACCTAAGCTCTTGTAAAAAATAACTAGTAACTGGTCTCTTAAAATATGAGCAGAATAATAACTGTTTTATATACAGTGTGAATAATAATAGCAGCTCTGTTTCGTGGTACAGGTGTTCAAAATAACCTCTTGAGGAATATTATTACTCACGTTTTTTCATCATTTTTAGAGCATACAATAAATCGTTTGTATCCTACCCGTGGGCACATTTAAAACCACTTTTTTACAAAACTACATCAAGTAAAATAGCAAGAATATGAACCAGTTCAAGAACAAGTTTTCTGGTACTGGTTTAGTATCTTTGTTGTCTGCCGAGCATGCCATACAGTCTGATAGTTAAATTTATTCTACATTTTGGGTTTCCAGCCTTCTTTAGCAGTTTATTTTTGCTTTTCCAAGATTGAAGTTGCAATAGTTACCTTGTTCAAATGAAGTTATTCTTATTACTAACTCGCATTGTCTACATTACACCAGGTGCAAAATATAGCTGAGTAATGGTTTTGTTACTCTGACCTTTGACAACCTAGCCTACCTTAATCTCACCCTTATCAAAAATAGAAGATCTGACTCTTTTCACTCCAATACAAAATGTCTTCCAGATTATTTTGAGAAAACCTTACCTAATGCTTCACCTCCGTGAAGGTCAGACAGACGTGCCAAATTGTTATCCTTTTTTAACTTGGGAATTAAGATAACGATGCAATACTGTGTTCTCATAATCTACTTAATCTTCCTTACCTCTATCACAATAAGTCTTTGACTTTTTTAACAAAGTCCTATTTTACATTCCAGCTCACGTAAACGACGCTATGACTACGGGCTGCGAGAAATGCACGGAATGGCAGAGGAAAAGCGCCAGAAAAGTGGTGAAGCACCTCAAGGAACACGAACAGGAGCACTGGGAGCAGATGAAGGCCAAATACGACCCTGGAGACAAGTTTAAGCCTGTTTATGAGGCCTTCCTTGCCAGGGATGACTAATTTTGAAGAGGTTTCCGGCTTGCTTGATTTACAAGGTGCGTTTTAATGAGCCGTCAAGAATTCAGCCAGGGGTTGAGTAAATGTAAAAGAAAACTTTTATTTGGAAAAAAGAAACGTTCTCCCATACATTCATTGTTTCTGCTTATTGACAACAACAACATTGATTGTTTATTTTTTAAATTATATAAAATTAATTAAAAAAAACTTCACTTAGACCTACTCAAACCCTGGCTGAATTCTTAACAGTTCAGTAAAACGAACCCTGTACATCAGTGACGGCTCCCGCTCGTGCATGCTACAATCGTAACTTTGTGACAAAGAATCATTTTGTTCAGCTCTTAAGGTAAAAATACAGAAGGATTTAACTTGCATAATGTATCGTTTAATCATTTATCTGAAGCACTTTAGTGTAAAAGTAATTATGGGTAAGCTGCCGACTTTTACATGAGCCGTAAATAAGATCGTGCGTAGGTATTTTTGCTCTGAGAAAAAATAAGTCAGTTAACGTTATGTCAAGAAAATGGACAGTACTTACCAATTCAGTAGTCATTTTACTATAAATACTAAAATTTAATAAAGTTTAAGTAGGTACTACCTGATTCATTTTATTATCTAAACTTACAACCACCAAACCAAACGTACCCCTTTGAACCATACGTAGGTAATCTCTGGAAACCTGTATCATAGAATTCTCCAAAGAATAGACTTGGTTCAAATATGGGGCAATATTTGCTGTATACCTTTAAAATAGGGGCTCTTCATGTAACACCGGCAAATTAAAAAAAAGCTCACTTCTCACATTTTATTAATCTTAAAAATTACACATCAGTCTTTGAAGCTTTAACCTAAAGTTATGCAGTAACGGTTCGGAGTTCGTTTTCGTACTTGGTGACGTACTTGCGCTGAGGGTCGTACTTGGCGACGAGCTGGCCCCAGTAAGCGCCCTCCTTGTTGATAAGGTGGCCGATGACGCGACGGGTGGCGTCTCGTTGAGCGTCCGTGCACTTCGCACAGTAGTTCTCGAGGGCTTCTTTGATGTGGGCTGGGGAGAGAACCATAATGAAAGTAAGTTAACACTTTATTGTACAAAGAAACGGGATAAAACAAGTTGCAAAGGATGTCTGCGGTTTTATATCGCTTCGCCTACATGTTGTTTATCCTTATGTAATGTTTGGTCGAATAATCGTTTGACCTAATTGAAATAACACTGAATATTCTCACTTTTCAGCAAAGGTATAAAATAAACCTAACCTAACCTATTCCACATAGCCCATGTAAAAGTTTTCCTGAAATATTTTCAGTTTCAGTCGGAGAAAAAATAGGTCAAATGATCATTCGATCAAACACTACGTTAGGACAAACAATTTTAGGTCACACAAAGGGCTCCGGGTCTATACGAGCCAACCTTTTAATGGTGGAGAAGAATAGTTTACAAACACAACAAAACAAAAGTGTCAAAATAACAGAAATAAAAAACAAACAGTGACAAACGACAAAACGTGAGTTCATAATTGTAAATATTGAAAGCCATAATACAATACATAAACTCATGCAAAACCATACTACAATATAACAAAAATAAATACCTACCAATACATAAATATGCACATTACCAAACATTACATTATATAATACAATACAATAAATAACAAACACAATATAATATTGCAAGTAGTTTCCTCACAATATGGCCCTTAACTTACATCTTCTGCGTTCATCGGTATCTATCAATCTCAACCAAATCGTAGGGCCACATAGGGCCCTCCACCTATCACCATGTAAGGCCCTTGGGCACTAGATTTCAACTTTATCTAAACAGATTTAGTTAAATATTGGCTGCCTTTAACTTCCAAAGCGTGTTTAAGTGCGTTGCCATTTAGGTACACTGATCTCAAAGTAAACAATCGTTCAGCAAACATTGCTGAAGTACCTATTTAAATATTTTCACACTTAAGGTTTAGCAAACATCATCTCACCATGTCTATCACTGAATTAACACCAGTGAGAAAATTGTGTAAGTTGGATTACATTGCCAGTCCGTGAAGCGAACGAGTTAGAAGTTGTCGATCTGGCGCCGCAATGTAATGCAATTTACAAAAAAAACCTGCTAATGTTATATTTGGCAGGCTACGAACATTAAACGATTTAAACGTGACCAAAGTTCCTGCACGTGACGGGCAAGCTGAACTTTAAAATATTCTGAATTTTTCAGCGGGTTTCCGGAAAACTGGATTCTATATTATATTTAATAGTTAGATGACGAATAACAATAACAAGGTTATTTCCGTTGCCTCAATCTCGAAATTCATACATAAATTAGATAAACCTGAATTAACAAAAATGCCTCACGTTTGACAAACTAAACATAAAAAAATAAAACCTCAAAGTCCTACGTGTGCCTAAAATACAACACGTGCCTTAAAACAGTCTTTGGCACAGTACTTACTTATTATGTTGTCACAGATAACAGAGCTTCCTCAGCTTCCAAATTTTAATTTTAATAAACGTGCTTTGGATATACCTAATATTACGGTCTCTTTAAACTACTGCTAAACTGTTAGAATAATATATTTTTTAACCCAACCCCACACATTATGAAAAAAAGCCTATGCCCAGCACTAAGCTAAAAGACGACGACGATTGCATTTTGTGAATAAACAGAAGAAGAAATAAGCGACATGTTTAAGTACTCACATCTCAGTTCCTTGCCTTCGGGTGTGCACTTCCCTTGGCCCAGCAGACACTTGACGTATGGGACTAACAGTCTACGGTTATTCAGAATGTCATTCAAATCCACGCTGTCAAACTTGTCTGTGTATTTATCACCAGGCCGAGCCAACACTACCACTGCCAAAGCCAAAAAACTGACCAAAACTGCAGCCTTCATTTTCTTTCAATTTATTTCTCAGGTCTTATTTTATCTCTGCAGCCAGTTCCGTCCTCGGCCAGTGGTCAGTATGATGTGATCCACATCAATTTATTCTTTCTTTTATACTTACTATAATACTGATGCTCCCTAGAACTGTGAAACGGGTTTTCTCGCTGAGAATTTGCGGTACACAATTAATTTGATAGATGCGATCTCGTCAATTTGTTTTAGTGGGCGACTTGGTTGCGTTGGGTTTAATGAACTACGTAAAGGAGACTGGTAATTTGAAGCAGTACTTATGCAGTAGTTTGGTACTTCAATAGAAGTACCGTTTAATTAATTAACGGTTTTGTAAACGGCGTATGATTTTACTAAGACGGACACTTTGACCAATAAACAGATTTGGACTACATTCTGCATTCAATTGGCGACTGTTATTTGGTCCTAGTTAATAGCCTACGATATTAGTATTAGTCAATACTCATTAGGTATTTTAACTTATTGTTTCATTATGTTGATAATTGGTAATTAATCTTAAATGAGCTCTTTCGCTGCCGATTCGATAAAATGAATAATTCAAGTTATTATCACCACGTCATGAAAATCATCGGCAAATACCATTCATACCACCACGCAAATCACCCGAAATATAAGTTGTCTCATAGACCAATAAATCGTCATATCTTAAAAACATCCTGCAATACGCTTTCCTTGATTTTAATCTGAGAACGACAAGCAAATAATGAGTCAAGCGTCTAAAGTGTAAGCCATAGTCGTCACGAGCTGCTGCCGTCAGCAACCGACGTCAGTAACTACTTTACAATACCAGATTTTTATTAATAGTCTTTAGGTAAAGTTTCTAATTTGCATATAGGTTGCAGATTAGATTATTCAAAGCCTGAATCAAGCTCTGAAAGCTCTCTTGAAATGTTTGTTCGAATAATAAAACTGTCAAATGCAAAATCATGGCTCGTATATCCAGAGGTGTTAATTCCCTGATTATTATTTAAATAAACTATTTCTATTAAGTATTTTTAATTATTATTCATAACTGTTTCAGCGTCGAAGTGTCGACCCGAAAAGTTACACTCTAGCGCTGCAGGTTTCGACTGAGGTTGCATTAAGTAGAGAAATAACGCACTAGACATTGAAGAAGAAATTATTGAACAACACATTTAGTAACATATTTAGGCAGTTAGTTGCGTTTCAATTAATCTGCATCAAAGTAACAAATAAGTTTAAACATTTTAAATTCAATTAATGGAACACATTTTGCTTGTTTAAATTAGAATAGCCTTTACGTACTTACCTAAAACTTCGAGTACGACTTGCTGGTTTTTAGTTGCAACAAGAAAAGTTTCACGTGCCTATCGTGATTATCTACTTTAAAATTAAGTAACTCTACATAAACCAGGTAGGTATTTGCTTTTTAAGGACATTCAACCCGTAAAAATCTAACGATACCTTCCTACAAGATATTTTTGAATTGCAGTTTATAGCTTTCATCATTTTAACCTTAAGTAAGTAGGTACATAGGTATGTCATTTTCGACTGTGAAGGTTCCAAATTAAGCTATATAGACAATAGACCTTATGTTTATGTCACATTATAATAATGACGAGGTTTACGAATGGACAGTTTTGGAAGTCAGGTACTTATATTTTTAAGGTCCACAAAATCTAAAGCACATACTGACTCGCGAGTCTCAAGTGGCTGGATCAAACACCGCTCAATTGTCATACCTACGTGGTTGATTTTTATATCTGCAAAAGCGCCTGCTCGATGCTATTAGCTACCAATGCGCTAGAAGCTAAGTATTTCTGTATTTCTCCTAGAGAATCAGCGCCGCTGTTCAACGCGGGATCGCTGCCAGCCTTTTGGGCACTATGCCACCAGGGCCATATTCAGATTTAGGATTTAGATATTTTAAATAATTAAAGCTAGTTTCATTTTAGTTCCATAAATATTTTTAAATACAGTTTATTCTTCTAGCTTAACTAGATGCTTTTGATACTCAAATAATACTTGTTTACTTAAGTCTGAGTTTCTCTTAAGTTTTTATCTATACGCCATGCTCTATCATATAAAATATCCCACATCGTCAAAGAGGGCATAGGTGGAACAGAGCTAAGACTCATAATTCATAAAACACAAAGGTTACTATAACAATTTAATAATTTATTCCGAAATCACACTATGCAATGCTATCACAAGTTTAGCAACACGTCGTTGCTTTAAAACAACATCGATAACATTGAGCGAGAAAATACAAGAAGATACATTGCGGGTCTACAAAGTTTCCGACGGGGCAACTACACAACCACCGATCAATGTACTATTCGCTGATTGTCACTCGCTTAATGCCACCGACGCTTTTCGTAGTCCTTTAGGCGACGGTCTTCAGTTCTGTCTCGTATCTTTCCACGTATTTGCGGTCAGGGTCGTACTTCACGCAGAGCTGGTTCCAGTAGTCAGTCTCCTTGTTGATGAGGTGGCCGATCACACGACGGGTCCCCTTGCGCTGGGTCTCGGTACACTTGGCGCAGTTGTTTTCCAAAGCCTCCCTGATGTGGGCTGGAATGAAAAAGGTTATGGTTATGACGTGGAACGAAACAAACAAACCACTTCAAATGTCCCTTAGAACGGAGAGGCCTTTAAAGAATTTTATTCACATCTGGAACGTTGTCGATTTTTTCTATTAATATTGAAGCTAGCTTTAGCAATTACGGACAGGTTTAAATGAGCATTATTGTTATCCTTTGTATAAAATTGCTCATCGTAAAACCTAGCACAACAGTCAATCATAATTATGCCATTTACGAACAGTTTTAAATTAAACACTCAACACTACTCCCAAAGATGGGCCATAATCTTCAACCAGATCTTGTTTAAACTTACACTAGTAAGAAACAATGTGAAAACTACGGTGCATAGCCTCGCAATGTCAATACAACTTAGGTAAGCGCACAATTTTTCTTACTAATATAAATTCAGGTTGAAAATAGTGCTTCGAGTGCCCTCTGTGCTCCCGTAAGTTCTTCAGGAAGATTGGCTACGCGAGCAGTAGGCCGAACACGAAATTTATGAATCCTGCGTAACGTTACGTTAACGTATTGAAATCGAGAAACCTCCTACTAATACGCTCACGGGCGGGCGCTGTTCCCAAACGTCATGCAAATTTCTCGATAACGTTTACTACTCGATTAAGTTACGCAGGTTTTTGCTGCTGCTGCCGTTGGCGTTTCTGATCAGAATCTACTGAACACCTGTCATAATTACTGACATTAGCCCAAGCCTTATGGCCGCCATTATTTTTGTACAGTATAGTATAGTACGCAGGTTTCGAATATTCGTACTCGGGCCTCTGCACGAATAACATTATTAATATAATTGTCCCACGATAACTCTGCATAAGATATTAATTGGCAACCCAGAAAAATCACACTGTGGCAATACTTTTTTCATGTCACTTAGATATTTGTTCAATTAAAAATAATAATAATAGTAACAATCAAAAGTTGCTTTTTTTTAAATATGGTTCTGTCCATTGAAGGACAATTTTGCTAGTGTTCAGTAGGTTTTGCCGATGTACGGTAAAAAAAAAATATCGAAAACTAAATATGAGAGATATTTTAATGGTGGATGGTGAATGAACGATGACCTGTTTAGTGTTTAATCTAATCAAAGGTTCAAAACGTGTAGTTTCACTATAAATCAGTGTTGCCCTAAACAAACTTTAGATTTCTACTGTTGTCAGTTCGTTGCAGAGTTATCGTGGGAGGACTATAAGTTCGGATAATTTCTCCACTTACATTTCAGCTCCTTGCCATCAGCGGTGCACTTGCCCTGCTCGAGCACGCACTTGAGGTACGGGATGAGCAATCGGCGGTTCGAGAGGATCTCCTCCAAGTTAACGTTGTCAAACTTGTCGGTGTAGAGGTCGCCGGGACGGGCGTAGGCCACCGCTGCCAGCGCGAGGAAACAGATGAGTACGATGGTCTTCATGCTGGACAAAGGAATAGACATGTGACGATCAAGTGGTAAGGACTTACAGAGAATAATACGGAACCCTTATAGGATCACTTTGTTGTCCGTTTGTCTGTCAATACCCTTTTTCCCTGGAACGCGTTAAGGTAGCATGCTGAAATTAATATCAAATACTCAAGCCTGCGTTCCCTTAAAGCTCAACGCAATCAAAAGATACAGTCATTAAAAAGGCTATTTCCATACAGATTGCCGAAATCCGAAAACCTAAAGGGTACTTACTTCCAGTTGCTCTAGAAACTTGAAATTTGGTATGAAGGTAGCTCTTATAGCACAACCACTCAGAAAATTCTCAAAATCTTAAATTTTTATGTCCGTCTGTAGATTTCGCAGACAATTAAGTTGACTCTACACTGCGTACATTTTGCTTAGGAGCAGGGCTCTCTTAACACTGGACTTCTTAAAACACTGGGGAAAAGCGTTAAATCTTTCTACGGAACCCTCGTACGCGTGTCCGACTCGCACTTGGCCGGTTTTGTTTTAATTAAGTATTGAGTTAAGCGTAATTAGGGCCTATCTAATGATAGCTTATAACCTAATAGAGCTTATTTCTGATTTGGTGTAATTGTAAGCTAAGTACTATTGTCTAGGTTATTGAGTCACATTTATTCCACTCGTTAAAAGTAACTGCTCATAATTTTCAAAACTTCCTGCCTTTGACTGTTGGAATTTCTGACAAGGGTGATTGCTGTGGTGGCATTAACGATGTAGTTTTCCAGAAAACTTTGTTATTTTTAGAATTTTTATAAACTACAAGAGCCACAATTGAAAACTAAGTTAATTAAAATTTACACTAAAACAAGAAAAAAAAACTGAACAAATCACAACAAACGCCCAAAAAATTCCCAACTATCGAAAAGTTGCTCAAAAAACAACCTTTTTTTCATCATAAAAATTTGTTATGCCATAAAACTCCTAGACGCGTTTTTTTTTTATTCTTAAAATACCTATGTCAGGTACTCACTTTATTGTGTTTTGGTATATGACAGCACTGACCGGCGCCCCTGGTGTCTACCTTGTGATGCAACACACAGAACTCGCAGACTTTTATACTGATTACAACTTTAACACCGGCGAACAACATAAAACCTGTTTTAGGCCATTTACTATGTCTCATGGAAACATGTCGTCAGTCATTAATATACGATACGATGCCAGTGTCACTGGGTATTTTTTTATCCGCCGCGTGTTTAATTGATATATTGCTGGTATCTCTTTTTAAAGACGTCATAGTTTTGGGTCCTACTTACGTCACGCCTCCCCTGCGGCAGGTAATCGGTGCCTAAGGATGATTAGGTGATAAAAGTTTTTCGTACCTAGAACTTATCTGCAACGAAAAGTAAGGCATGAATCAGTGCATAATTTATTTAAATGCTTAAAGTTTTCATTTTCTTAACGAATATTGCGTTAAGAGATGTTGAAATCTAGTAGTACGCTAGGTTTTTTTATGTCGGTTTCATTGCAGATATCGCAAAATGTAATTTACTAATCGTTCTAGTTTAAGATTATACTCCTAATTTTATCGCCCTTGCTCATAGCCGTCGAAATAAGCCTATTGACCTCTCAAGTAGATCGGGAACCGTAAGTTCAAACATGGCCTCGTAGCTCTAAATTTTTCCAAAATATACTGATACTGTGCAAAATTATACTTTTATTTTACCAAAAAGTTTTTAGAGCTATGCAGCCTTGTGCAATTTTAATGCAGTTTTTGGAAATTACTTAGAAATATTAAGACTCGGTAGTTCTGCAGTGATTTTAAAAATACATAATTACATTAGTTAAGACTTAATACTTCAGCACGGAGTACAAAAATTTTATTTCTGATCTTATTGGCAAGATATTTAAATACGATAATGTAGACTAGGTTTAGGTACCCATTTGAAAAAAAAACAGCTTTTGAAAAACATTGTCAAGAACACAAGTGTTTGTTGCATTTTGATTTTAAGTTTGACGCAAACGTGTGTATTAACATACTTACCTACTACCTTACACTTATGTACAGAGTAAGTCTTACTTGAGTGTTAAATATTTATGTAAGCACCACGTAACTATCCACTTGAATGACGAATACGAGAAAAAAAAAATCATAGGTATGTATGAAGCTGTTGTCGTTAACCTTAAGACAGAATTAAAAGACCAATTTTTCTTCATCGATGCATGCGCATGCGCGTCACAGGGGCCCTCTTGATCGGCGGCGTTTACTGATACTTTTTTGTTTACTTTATCACAGCCCTTTTTATGCTGACTGTAGTAAGTCTTACTTATTTCATCTTAGCTCTCTAGGTTGGCAACGCATCTGCAAACTCTCCGGGGTTGCGGGTGTCTATGGGCAGTGGTGATCACTTACCATCAGGTGACCCACTTGCTCGTTTGCCTTCCTCGTCGTATAAAAAAAATTCAATTAAAAAAAAACACTTTTAACCGACCACTGGGCACAGGAGAAAATTATACCTCACGATTTATTTATAATAAGTGATGTGACAAGTAAAGCTATGTTATAAATTATAAGGGCTATTAAAAAGGTTGTACAAGTACCTAGGTATACTTGAATTGAGAAATGTTTTTACATGTCAAAGTGTTTATGACTTGACATAAGATTGACTTTTGCCTGACCTGCGGAAAAACTTTTTTCTTTAGACCTATAATTTCAATGGGTGATGGTATTATGTACATTTAATTTTGTCGACTTTTGACGGCCGAATAGCCTAATGGTTAGAGACCCTGACTATGAAGCTTGAGGTCCCGGGTTCGAATCCCGGTAGGGGCAGATGTTTGTATGATGAATACGAATATTTGCTCTCGGGTCTTGGATGTTTAATAATGTATATAAGTATGTATTTATCTATATAAGTATGTTTATCCGTTGTTTAGTACCCATAGTACAGGCTTTGCCTAGTTTGGGACTAGGTCAATTTGTGTCAATTTGTCCCATGATATTTATTTATTTATTATTGTATTTTTTATTATGTAATTAATGTTTAATGATGACGTTGTAATGTTTTGAGAGTTTTTTTTTTCGTATTATTACTTTCTTTTGAAATATTTATTCCGTTCAAAGGTTAGTTCCCCATTCTTTATTTTAAAAAGTTATTCCGAATTTTCATTTTGATCTGTCTTCGATTATCATCTATAAAAAAAACTTACCTATAAGTATCTACAAAAATAGTTATAGGCACCAGTAGGTATATCATTTTAAACATTGTAACTCTGTGACAAATAAACAAGTGCTAGACGTGGTTTTAACCCACCAACCCAAAAAGAAGGGTGTTATAAGCTTGACTTGTGAAGCTGTGTGTCTGTGTCTGTGTCTGTGTATCTTTTTCAAATCGAAAACTACGTAGTTTAAATTATATCATAACTCCTTCACTATATCCTCCATTCGTTTGTGGAACTCACTTCCTTTAGCTTTAAGGCAAGCGAAATCTCTGCATATTTTCAAAAATCTTCTTAAGCCTTACTACTTGTCACTAACTTAATAACTTGTTTCTGTCTTCGGTCCATCTCGATTCTTACTGTCTCTGTTATATCTAGTCCTTTGAAATCCTTTTCACCTGTGGCCTTTTTGACGTTTTCACTCATGTTTTTTATAAGTAGTGTATGTGTTGTATATGTAGGTATATGTTTATTTATGTAGTATATTTATCTGTAGTTATTAATTTAATTTAAGTTGTTGTTAATTTTAAGTTTCTCCTTTCTGTTCATTTCTGCCACCTAATTTAGCTTCTTCATCTTGGTTTCTGTATTTTGGTTGTCTGTAAGAGATCGCTTTTAAGCGATAAGACCGCCTGTTGTCTACCATACCTGTTTTCTGTAATCTCTTTGTACTATTTTGTGGTTTTCAATAAAGAATATTTGTATTGTATTGTTGTATTGTAGTTTAATCGGTAGGGTTTCACCAAAATTCACTCGTTTTTGAAATACTGAACTTTGGAATTAAAATGTCTTAGTTTTACAACTTTTTTTAGGTTTATTAGATTGTATTTACTAAACCATAGCCCTGCAATATCAACTATTTTCCTTGTTTAAACTACTTTCGAGGCCTTCGCTTCGCGGCTTCTCTGAAATAAAAACATAAATCAAGGCACAACATTGTACTGGAAAACTACTTAGATATTACTTGTTAATTACATTAAGCGGAATATTGTAACATTAGTGTAACGATATGCTATTGACGATAATAACCACATGTCTAATCACATCACAAATGTGTCATTTTAAAATAAGCAACAGGTAAATTCGTATTTTAAACGATGAAATCACAAAGAGCGAAAGGGATTAAGTAAGTATGTCTAATTTACCTGTTTTTGTATTGGTTGAAGTTAAACATATTCTGACCCCTATTTCACTAACTTTACAAATGACAGTTTTCAATGACAATTTGGTGTCAATTGCTGACTTGAAGAGTTCTTGTTTTAGCTCGCTTCTATTGTCGAAGAAAATGTAGTTCGAATTGTCATTTAAAACTGACAATTGTAAAGATGGTGAAACAGGGGCCTGGAGTCAAGATGAGTTTGACAGGTTGGGCATGGATTGACAAAACTAATAGATTTAAAAGCGCTTAGTTGATGCAACTTGTGACCAAAGGGCTGGCAGTTTTCTCTCTCAAAGAATCAGCATCGCTATTCAGCGAGGCAACGCTGCCAGCCTTTTGGGCACTATGCCACGGGGGCCTTATTTAGATTTAATTTAGTTTTAAGTTGAAGTTTATTTAGTTTAAGCTTAGATTTAATGTCATTGTAAATTGCTTTTATTATGTAAATGACTTAGGTACAGGAAGTTTCAAGATTAAACATCATTACACCTCAGTCATTTTTTATACGTAACTGTAAAATCCAAGCTATTTATTGTACACTGTAACTGGCTTATTTATATTCGATCAAGACTAACTGCTTAAATGTCTGTAGTTAATTAGTCAGTAATTAATTAACTGCCAGTTATTCAATACAGTTATGGGCTGAGCACTCCAAGAATGTACAGAATGGCGTTCTTCAATAAAACCTTAGCACTTATAAGTACCTACCTACAGCTGCATACATACCTAATAAATAGATATAAATAAGTAATTGTTTAAATGAAATTTAAGAACCGGTTTAGACAAATTAAACTGGAACAAAAGTTTTATAAAATAATAATAATAAAATAAATTTATTAACCATAAAAGTACAATTATAATTAAAAATAAATACCAATGACTCCACAATAGGCTAGGCCTGTATCGTGGCAGCCAAAAGACCATAATAATAATTAACCAAAGTAGTGAGGTCTGTACCTTACAACTCATACCTGTGATATCGTATACAAAAATAATGGTGTTGCTAACAAACATTTACATAATTGTATAATAAACAGATCACTCACGTATGTCAGTCGAGTGTAGCTAGACATGTTTAGGACTAATCCGCAGTCCATGCGTTGACGCTGGCGCGCAGCGTTCGTTTCGCTACCGCCAAATCGTGTGATCCTAGAGGAAAGACTACGGATTAATCCTAAACATGTCAGGCTATACTCGACTGACAAACGTGAGTGATCCGTCTAAGTATTTCACTGTGATCGTATCTTGAGATAACTTTTAAGTTAAAACATAAAAATACCTACATAATAGGATAGTAAAAGATAGGTTGCAAAACGAAGCTTTAAAAATTATTTAAATGACAGTTTTAAATGATTTGCGGTAAATTGCATTAGACATAATGAAAACCAGTCAGTTTGCCCGTGATGCGTCGAAATATCGGGAGCTCATCAAACCTCTAGGGAAATAAATAAATGTCTTAGGTATAGTGAAATAAAACGGACCACTCACGTATATAAGTAGAGTTTAGCCCGACTTGTTTCGGACTAATTCGTTTTATTTTACTATGAATGAGTCTCACGGTAGTTTCATGTTATCATGTTTCAAATAAATAAAATGAAATAAAATGTTAAAAATGTCTTAGGTACGTTAAAACTGGATTGTAATAGTATTTTTTGCTACACCCGCCAATATCGTCACAGAGGACCAAGTTTTATTCTTGTTCGTGACACGTTTCGAGTTTACCTGGCACTCCATCGGTGTTTGTAAACATAAATGTCTATTTCTCCGGAATTGACGTCAGTCGATCAGTCAGTACCTATCGTGTATTAGAGATAATATCGAGTACCTAAACCCACATCAGTATATTTAGTACTTACCTAATAAGTTGTATTTAGTACTTACCTAATAGGTTGTATTTAGTACTTACCTAATAGGTCGTATTTAGCACTTACCTAATAGGTTGTATTTAGTACTTACCTAATAGGCTGTATTTAGTACTTACCTAATAGGTTGTATTACTTACCTAATAGGTTGTATTACTTACCTAATAGGTTGTATTTAGTACTTACCTAATAGGTTGTATTACTTACCTAATAGGTTGTATTTAGTACTTACCTAATAGGTTGTATTTTTATCGCCCGACGCAAAAAGAGGGGTGTTATAAGTTTGTGGCATGTATCTGTCAGTGGCGTCATTGCTCCCAAACGGATGGACCTAGTTTAATCGAGATGGTTCTTAGCTAAGTATAATTAATTAGAATCGGTTGACCCGTTTTTGAAACATTGAACTTTGAAATGACAATGTCGGGGGTTTTTCAACTTTTTAAAGTTGGTTAGGTTAGATTATTAAATGATCCTCTTATCCACTCACAGGTTGACTTGTAGAATCCCTTAAAGGGCGGGTTAGCCTTTGTTCTTCTGTCATAATAAGGTGTCAGTTAATATGTTTTTAGGGTTCCGTACTTCAAAAGGAAAAAACGGAACCCTTATAGGATCACTTTGTTGTCCGTCTGCCTGTCTGTCTGTCTGTCAAGACTCCTTTTGTCAGGTCGCTTGAAGCTGTGAAAAAATCAACCTTTTAAGTCATCGCAATCAAAATATACAGTAATTCAAAATGCCATTTCCATACAAATTGCCGATTTCCAAAAACCTAAAGGGTACTTCCAGATGTCCTAGAAACTTGAAATTTGGTATGAAGGTAGCTCTTATAGCATAGCCACTCCGAAAAGTCTCAAAATCTTAAATTTATGTCTGTCTGTAGATTTCGCTGACCAATATAAGTTGACCCCACACTGCGTACATTTTGCTTAAAAACAGGACTCTGCTAACACTGGACTTCTTAAAACACTGGGGAAAAGCGTTAAAACCTTTTTACGGAATCCTCGTCCACGAGTCTGACTCGCACTTGGCCGGTTTTTTTTTATAATGTGGTTAGGTACATACGCAAATGCATGCCTATCCACTGATTTGGGAGGCTGCGACGGCCCTTACTAAAATTATTTTTACTTTTACGAGTAAGTACCTACTAAATATGAATACCTAGTTAAATTGTTTAAGTCGCGTGATAAATTTAATTTTATCTTTGGTTTCTTTTTAAGTGTGTGATTAATCTGCCGTCTTACAAAAAACAGTTATAGGTTCGTACATTTAAAGCGGCGCGGTGATATCGCAAAGCGCAAAGCGGTTTGGAAAAACCTCTGCCAGAAAAATACCGGTCAGAAAGTTATAAATGTTGCCATGCTTTGCGCCACAGGAAAATGAAAAGGAGGTCGAGACCCCGTCGCGCTAGCGGAAGTAAAAGAGGTTGTTAAAGTTTTTTAAATACCTACTAACAAGGATGTCAGTTCTTATCTTTGACAATAAATCTAATGTGCAGTGTCTGTGGATGTTTCTTGGCTGATGATGATGATTAAGCATCCCTATGCGGACTATAACTACAATAATTTTTAACGTGGAACTACCGTGAGATTCAATGATAGTGAAATACACGGATCTATCACGTACGTCAGTCGAGTATAGCCCGACATGTTTTTAAACTAATCCATTCCTTCCTTGGCAGCACACGCTTCGGCGGTAGCAAAACGCAAACTTCACGCTGGGGCTCTGCTCGCACCCGGAGGAAGGATTACCAGTTAGCCTGGAACATGTCGGACTATACTACACTGAAATACATGAGTGATCCGTTTATTTCAATAAATATAATGTATGTATACTATACTCTACTGACATACATGAGTGATCCGATTATTTACTATAACCTTAATGTATGTACATATAACTAGAATCGTACTTTTATTTTATTTTATACTAGCTTATGCCCCGCAGCTTTGCCCCCGTGAAATATTTCAAAATGGGCTTGTTCCCTATCCCGTGGGAATTTCGAAAAATCCCTCCTTAGTGCACCTCTAGGATACTCAAGGTATATGTTTGCCAAATTTCAAGTCTCTAGGTCCAGTGGTTTAGGCTGTGCGTTGTCTGTCAGTCAGTCAGTCAAGTCAGTCACGGTACTGTTTTATAGGTATAGAAGATGTCATCAGTTGGTAGTTTAAAATGAGGCTACATACATATACAACTAACCAATCCTTGGCGAATTTTTTTTTATCGGTAGCACTGACAGTTGAAGTGGCATTTCACAACGAAATATAAAAGTGCTCAATTCTAACATGCGTTAGTTTTGTGACTAAGTGTATTTAGCTGAGATAATAACTAAAGGTGTTAAAGATCAATTAGATGCAGTCCCGGAACCTGAGTGTTGTAATTGTAGAGTTAACAATTCGCATATGAATTATAACTAGTTAATATGTACATAAGTAATAGCTATGAATGACTAAAAGTTTAACTTCGTAGTACCTATTAAACCATTAAGAAAACTTTTTTCTAAGATATTATAATAGCATTAGTAATAACATTACAACCATAATAATTGTATTTTTATAAATACTTAAATGTAGAGATGGCATGTTCAATACTATGACATCAACAAAACTTGAATAAACGGATGATGTACGTAATAAAGTAGAGTTTAACTCAAATCAAATCCATAGTCCTTCTTCTAAGAGCTATAACCTCGGCGGCTTGAGTGTTCGATTCGCTGCCACGGCGAGCGCTCTCAGAACAATGACTACAGATATATAGTTGTATCAAGAAGTTAGCTACTTATAACAACTGATCCACGTGTAAAATAAAAATTAGAACTACCTACTTATTGTTTCATAAGTGACTTAAATAGAGCGCTTCGCAAGATTTTCCATGTTAAAGCAGATCTCAGAACAATTCGACTCGATTGTAAGGCCTCGATTGTTATCGTGAGGTAGATCGTAATGGAGCAATATAAAATAATCGTGTACTTATTAGAATAATAGAGGCTGGCCATGGAAGTTGTGGTCAACCGCAGATAGGGATGATAAAACAAGCTATAACATGGAACAATATATGCCGCCTGCGCACTACAAATAATTATCTCGCTAACTGAATATACTTTATTTAATTTTGCGGGTGACAGGACCTTGTGCGAGGTCCGTCCGGATCGCTACCACCATCTTACTCACTAATCCTGCCGCTAAGCAGCAGTGCTTGCACTGTTGTGTTCTGGTGTGGAGAGTAAGACAGCCGGTGTAATCTTAGCTCTCTAGGTTGGCAACGCATCTACAAACCCCCCGAGGTTGCGGATGTCTATGGGAAGTGGTGATCACTTACCATCAGGTGACCCACTTGCTCGTTTGCCTTCCTTGTCGTATAAAAAAAAATAACACAGAATAATTCCGAATATTAAAAAGTAACGTGCTATATTAAAAAGCAGTGTTCTTCAGTTTGAGGTTTGTGACATTCGCACCATTTGTGATATCATACAAACCGACCCACGGGGGGATTTATTCTCTAAGGTTTTTCAGCGTCGAACAGTCAAAAATATTAAAAGTAGGATACTTCAACGCCGAAACATCTTTGAACGCAATGCTGTCACATTAGACTGTAGGGCTTAGAGAATAACTCCCCAGCTAGGTTTTTCTATGGAGCGTCATCTTACTCTCCACACCGGAACACATTAAACTTTTAAAGGAAGCCTTGACCTTTTGTGTGCACGGAAAAAAACTCAAGGACTGACGCAATTCCTTATGATGCTAGATGCTATTTTCATGTTTATTGCAATGCAAATTGCTACCCTTACACCTCTTACGACGGAGGTCAGAGAAGCAATGGCGGGTTAGAATTAGTCATTTGTTTGTATGCCAGTTAAGTGACTCACGAGTTTGAACCAAACGTGCTTCCATGTGACATAACAGATATTCATTATATTTGTCACAATAGATATTCCTGAAGTCAGTCACGTTGCAGAACAAGCACCTTATTGTCTTATTTTCGTAGACAAAATTATGTAGACAAGTTATAATACATACAAATTTACAAGTGGGTATGTGCTTATAGGCAAAAGTGTCAAAACTGCTACCTGCAAATAACTTCGTGTGTTAAATAAGAGCAATTTATTGTTATCAACATCAAATCACGACTACTTAGAACAATTCAATGAAATCAGAGGAGATATATGACTAGCATTCGAGTTTACTCGTTAGATTTATAACGATAGATTATAAACGATAGATTTAGATATTACTAGAGATTGTAAAGCTTAGAAAGTCGTATTTCGTTTAGTAGCAGGAAAAAATAAGTCCCTAAGTAGTGCAGGCGTGATCATAACAAGTGGGTTTGGGATTTGTATCTGCAACTGCTTGTAAGGTCAGCCTTGAAAGTAGCTGGACACTTTAGTACCTTGTCACTTTACTAACAGTCTTGTTGGTAACAAAGTACTTAATTTTCCGTTACTTGTAAGGCCGACTGTACCTAAAGCATTTTTTTGCTATCAAGTACCTAACATTTCTGCTTCATAAAAATGGCTAAATTATAGGCCTATTTTAATTCTCAATATACAGACAAGACGAACAAACCTCGTAAATCATATTATGTCGACAATAGAACAAATTAGCCAACAATTTTCTAAACCTTATAAAATAAGAGCTATTTGTTTGAACGCACGAGTGAACTGTGGAGTTCTGCTTCGGAGGGGAATAAAACATCTTGCCAAGGTAAGAAAACTTAGTTTTGTCTCTTCAATATATTTGGTGAGCGTTTAGACTTCTAGAGGATCCTAGGCTAAACCAGGTTATTTTTTAGGCAAGGGCGAGCCTAATAAGCAATTGAGTTGTTTCTCGAAGCAACTGTAAAAAAAATCTAAGAACTATCAATAAGACGAGCACTGAATGATATCGCAGCCATTCGATTATTAAAAACGTTTTTTTAGTTCTTGCAGGAGTTTAGTTTTTAAGCCAGTATTATTAAGCTACATTCATTGACAGGCAGATTATCTACCCACAGAACTTAACCATTCTACGTGACGAAGCTCCCTAATGAAGAGTCTTGCCGTCATCTTCGTCATCTACCTCACGTGCCAATGCCATGCCGAAGCTCCGACGTACACGACTAAGTATGACGGGATAGACTTGGAGGAAATACTGGCCAGTAGCCGCCTGCTAACTGGCTACGTCAACTGCTTGATGGACTTGAGACCTTGCACGCCCGATGGGAAAGAGCTGAAGAGTGAGTTGCATCTTGAAAACCAGGCGCAATTTTTGTCTTTACAGTTTGACCTTGAGACAGGCGGGAGCAGCCTTTACTTATGACCTTATCTTTGCTTTACACTTTTTCTTTTACCACTTTTCTAGGGGATCGGAGTACATACGTCTACGCTCATGTCTTACAAACTCACGCCAAAACGAAACTCTCACAAATGACAAAACCCGCAAAAACGGTCAGCGTAAATTAGTTTTTTTGGCAGAGGGGAAAGCGCTGACACTTAACACGTCTCCTTTTATTTAAGCTCTGTGACAGCAAGTCAATCCTATGCTTTAAGTATGATGATGATGTGTTCCTGTAATCCCTCAGCAGTTACATAGGGCTCGCAGCCTATGCCTACGCAGCAACGTATTATCAAACTTTCCATTTTGTTAACACTTCCTTACTTATTGTACTTAGTCTATTGGTGTCCAAATCCATGGTCCCTGGTATCAGAACCATTTGATTGCTAACGAGTTCCGATTTTACTAAACGACTTTTACCAAATACCAAGGAGGATAGTATACGGAGTGTCAATACTTCGAATCGTTCCCCGCAGTCATGTTAAAATTCAGGCAATTTCTAGATGGCGCCAAGGTCGTAGCCAGCGGGTCAAATAATAACAAAACAGCGATACGAATGTCTCAATCAAGCAAGGTAGATGGCGCTGAATGTAAATAAGAACGATTCAAAGTATGTGCTTTATCAATCCGTTTACTTTCCACGATCCTTGCCAAATACTTGCCTACGGGAGGAAAAATACACCTGTAACTTATACAAACATATTTTTCTTGAATAATTATTACAGTAAATCTCCCGGACGCCATATCAAACGACTGCAGCAGATGCACGGAGCTGCAGCAGCAAGGCGCGGATAAAGTAATGCACTATATCATAGACCACCGCCCCGACGACTGGGACAAACTCGAGAAGAAGTACGTTACTCACTGCACTCGGATACGACAGTTAAACCGTGACAATAAATCGTTGTAGCATACACCGGAAAAAACAATGTTTTGATTCAAGAAAATATTCGGTTATACATAATTGCACCATGAAGTAAAACGCGGTCTGTTCATGAATCCCAAAACGATATTATATTAAACTAAGGTTAACCCGCGTTAAATGAAAAAAACACTATAGTGGTTTAACCTATGGTCTGCCAAAAGCAGAAAGTCGTAGGGTCGAGATCTTTCTCGCACCTCTTCAGCATTTATGTGCAAAATCACATTCGTAATTCCGTGATGTCCACTAGGATCACTTATTTTGATTCCCCCAGTACAATTTTTGTACAGGGGATCAAAATAGGAGATTTTAGTGAATGGCCCGTGTAATTATACTTCCACACTCCTGCGAAGAAGTTCAAAGCAGTGTGTGAAATTCCCCATCCGCACCGGGCCCGCTTGGAATAGCTCAAGCCCATTCCAAGAGGCCTGTGCCCACCAGTGGGACATAAGAAGCCTGGAGATGATGACCTTGGTTAAATGTTTTTAAGTAATGAAATGAAAACGGATCACTCACGTATATAAGTCGAGTTTAGCCCGACATGTATCGGACTAATTCGTAGTCCTCCCTCTGGGAGCGCACGACCCAGCGGCAGCGAGACGCACCTAGAGGAAGTACTACGAATTAGTCCCAAACATGTCCGTCTAAACTGGACTTATGTACGTGAGTGATCCGTTTTTATTTCATTATGATTGAGTCTCGAGGTAGTTTAATGTTAAAAGTGTTTTAAGTATTTTAAAATTAGGCGCTATAACTACAGTTTTATTTCAGGTACAACTCCGACGGCTCTTATAAGAGAAAATACTTGGAATCGAAGGTACATACCGGAGAAGCTCCAACTACAGATAATGTGAAGGAGGAACAAACAAAAAACAACACGTCGATGGAAACAAAAGAGGAATGACGATTCTTTAGTAATATTTACAACCTTATCACACTATCGATTTGCAGGCGAGTGCTTCATACTAATATCGCTCGCGGCGAACACGCTGCGTGATCGCCTCAATTACAAAACTCGCTCGCAAATCGCTAATGTGATAAGGCTGTTAAAAGCTTTACAGGGTGGAACTTCACTGCGGTGAACGCTATACCAGCCCCGCTCCATATAAATAGGCACGTAACTATCGTAGGTCGGTTTGCGTGAAACGCGACGTGCGCAATGCGCCGGTGTGGGTTTCGCCCTTAAGCTGTTAACAACATTGCAACGAATTCAGGACATATTTGATAAGAAAGTCGCTAATAAAATGGGTTTTTTTTTTTTTTTTGTTTTAGTTGGGTGTCTATGGGCAGTGGTGTTTTATAAAGCTACAAGTTACAATTTACAAGCTGAAGTCTCTTTCTAATAAAGGGAGATAGAATGAGACTTCCGCTTGTAAATTGTAACTTGTAACTTTATAAAACATGGCCCAGGTGACCCACTTTCTCGTTTGCTTTCCTAGTTGTATAAAAAAAACTTCATCATAGGTTACTTATCTTTAAATTAATCTTTGAAGAAATGCAGCTCAGTTTGAAGTATCACTGCTCAGCTGAATACAGGTTTTTCATTAAGATTTAACTCAAACTTCAGATTCCAAGCATGGCAGGAGGAGTTTTCGGTGTACTTAACTTATTAAGTTGAAAGTTTTAAATGAAAATTGCACTAGTCATTTAATTTTATTAAGTACACATCACGTCACATTTTATACTAGTACAATGGTTTAAAATAATATAAAAAAATACTACCAAAGCATAGGTGTATTATAAAAAAGTTAATTAATGATGCAGTGACATATGAAACAAAAATTAACTTTAAGTTAACCTTATACCTAAACAATATTCTTACTTTCTGTTTTCTTTTTTAATATTATTTTCACAGCATTATGTCTTATGGCATCCTAATTTGGGGCAAGGCGGCCGACATAGAGACAATCTTTATCCTGCAGAAGAGGGCGGTTCCGGTCTATTTACAATCTTAGCTCCCGAGATTCACTTAGAGAACGCTTTAAAGAAATCGACATCCTTACAGTAGCTTCTCAGTATATATATAATGTAATGTAATATTGTATACACACAAGAACATCAAATCTTTCAAGAAAGTGTCGGATGTGCATGGTTTCAACACTCGGAATAAGCATAAACTTGCCGTCCCTAAATTTCGTCTACGAAAAGTCAGTAAGTCTTTTTTGGGAAATTGCGTGAGGTTCTACAATAAAGTGCCTGTAGATGCATGGGAATTGCCTCACAATTCATTTAAAAGATACATAAAGACCGCTCTCTTGAAAAAAGCATACTACAAAGTGGATGAATACTTATGTGATGGCACCACCTGGCCAAGGCTGAAAACAGAAGATAATTAGGACATCAATGTGACTTGGCTGCGTCCCGAAGATATTCGTGTATGGTGTCCGGCTCTGTTGCCGTTGTCCGCTGCGTACTAATTGTAATACAATTGACATAAATAATGTTTTATTTATTTGACATGATGACATGAAATGTATATTTCACAAATTTTTGTTATTTGACATTTGGAGACTATATACATCTCCAGTTTATGTATATGTATTATTATACTTATTATTTGACCGTGGAGTTTTGTATAATCGCGGAATGATAAGGTTCGTCACTTTTCGACTCTATGTCAAGGAGTTAAAATCGAAAAGTGACAAACCATTTCATACCGCGACTAAACCTCGGCATAATATTACATTGATTAATGATTACTTATCAATAATGCTTTAGATCGAGTTAGAGCGACAGGGTACAAAAGTGACAGGCTACTTTTAAATCGTACCTACGTTACAAACAAAGTAGTTACCTACTTGAAACTTACTTAGGTAGATAAATTAAAACTTAACGTAGTTTATAATCTTGGCCGCACAGTCGCAAGCACTCTAGCTACTCTACATAAAGAAAATATTCACAAGAGATGACCAAATCTACTTGTTAGACAATAATCAATAAGTAAATAGGTAAATTAAAATGCCTTTCTTTCTTTTCTTTTAATCACAGAATCTGCAGTCAGTAGGAGATAAACTATTAATTTTGTTTTACATCTCTCTTATTTTGGTCACTACAGCATTTCGGAGTCCCTTATAACCTTTTCTCTTTTTTTCTACATTAGACATTACCTACTTAATCAAAGCTATCAAACCACAGTATGACAATAATCAAAGTGCACTGAAGTCCAGGCTCTCCAGAGCATTAATATTTCGACAATTAGATATTATATTTCCGCGGTTGCAGTTAGAGTCCAATCTTTTCCATGGTATACCTCCTGACCCTCACCGTGACTCCTGGCAAAGTGAATCGGTGAGAGCTGATCACGTCCTCGGGCTCTCCTACCTCTTTATACTGCTCTTCCTTGGGTTTGGAAGTTGTCTCTTCGGGGCGTATTTGAAGAGCGGTCCTACAATATTTACGGAATGCTGCTTACACTTATAGTCAACTAAGTTTCCAACACTGGGTACAAGTTTATTACCCAACAGTAGCTAAGAAATTTTAAATCGCTTGAAATAAATAAGTAGATTTTTAATTGTGCTATCCAACTTTCAATAAATACGTGCGGAATTATTGCCATAACACTTAACGCTTCTTTCTATCAACCTACTGATACCTATTGATAGGCAAGACATCTTTTGATTACGATTTTCTACTGAATGAGATACAGAAACGGCCATATAAATTCTGATTGCACACTTAGGTATGATTCGCCAACAACCACGACTCCACCCTCGTTCTCGAGACAAAATTACAAACTTTTAATGACCTGACAATCAAACATTTTTAGGTTTCTATCCTAGGATCCTTTCAATTTTCTTGATGCCCCTGTACCTGGTCAGGAACAGTTTCCAGGCCGCTGGGTCATGCGCCATCATGGCAGCTATCACCTTGCCAGCGCCTTCTTTTTGTGGTATGGTGCATTCCTTGCAGTCATCTTTAATCGCTTGAATTATGACACCTGCAACAAGAGACAATCTTTCATTGTAGTTACTTAGCGATAATTGGAAACAACAGCGACGCTTACATATCAAAGTTATCGACTCTATCTAATGTTACAGAAGACAAGTTTACTTAGCAAAGACTGGATGCACCGTTACATTGAAGTAAAATTCTCTGGTTCTGAAAAAAGTGTGCTAGTTTCAAGTGCAAGAATAGAAACCCTGTTCAAAATATTGTATTCAAACGGCGATTCTTAGCAAAACAATACTTAACGTGTTTCGCGAAAACACAACACCATAGCGACTATACAATTTCCATTGCACGGCGTTCTTGCAGTGCTGTAAAAAAGGACAAAACATAAATGTAAATAGAAACATTTCTTACTCTTAGTTTCCTTCATGGATTTCGTGCAGTAGTGGTCAGTCGACATCAAGCATTTCACGTCCATGGCGGGCAGGGGCTCGATCGCATTGCTCAGTCTAACTTTACTCTTCAGCGCTTTCTTCTCCACATCGTCCACAACTTCATTTATTATAGTCAAATCTTCATCTCCGTATACCACTCTGTATCCAAGACTGTTCACTCCTTCACTGACGACTCTGTCTATCCCGGGCGCGGTAGGTTCCGCTAGAGTTAGCGCTGCTAGAACAGAGAGGACGGCAACTTCGGACAACATTGTTGGTAGCCGGTGGTGTTCTGAGTGTTTGCGAAGGCCCGGCGGTAAGTAAGGGTGTGTGATGCAACTGCACGTGATTCAGTTAATTGTCCTGCTATTTGTTTGTTTATAACAACAGAATGAAAGTATTCAGGGGTTGTCAACTGGTTAATTTGGTTGCACTCAATATACATATTAGGTACCTCTATTTTGTGAATTAAGAGGCGTTGATTAAATTGAAATCCCCGTGATGGTGTGTTGTGTGTCCGGGTGTTGCTTTGTTGTTTCTCAAGTTGAGAGAAAGATTAAAAGCATTGTCACATTTTTAATTACTGTAATGGGGACGTTTATAGGGTGAAATGTTTATGACAATGTCATAAGATTTATTTATCTACACACATATCATAAGTCTTCTATAATGCGTTCAGAAACCGTAGAAAATGACCAGCATTGCAGCACGACGTGGCCTTCTCGCCGACAGCGCTGTAGCGATTCGCTGTATCGAATTTGACAACCAACGTAATTTACAATCATAACGAAATAAAACGGATCACTCACGTACATAAGTCGAGTTCAGTCCGACATGTGTAAATATTAATGTGATATATGTTTTTTTTACAATAAAAAAACAACAGTTTACGAAACGTCAGGTCGGTATGTTTGTCTATGATTAAAAAAAACAGTCAAATTCGTGACAGGTGTGGGTATGATATATGCCTTCGGCTTCTGAACCCATCTTAGAGTACTTATAATATGTGTGTAGATAAAGTAATGTATGCAACTCCACCTAATTAGGCCTTAAAACACTCGTGTGATCATATTATGAAACTCAGCTTCGCCTCGTTTCATAAAAACACACTCGCGTTTTAAGGACCCTCATTATGTAGCAGTTGCATAAACTACTATTTTGCCTGGCCCGTGAGAAAGGTTTTTCTGCTATGTCTATACTAACAAAAGAGTTAGCTTTTGTTAGTATAGACATAGCAGAAAAACCTTGGGGCATAGTATAGAAATAAGAATAGGTACAAAACGCAATTATTCCGATAACTTACACACTTTAATTTACCTACTTACTTGTAACTTGAAATTTCTGGGCTTTAGGCACACGCATAGACAAAATTCAGATTACGATCAATCTTAGTACTTACATTGGTCATTACACCTGCTGAAGACTGTCGAAAAACAAGCGTAGATAGAGGCAAACCAATGACAATCTCTGGCCTCCATGTACCTTGAACACAGCCCTACTAATCCTACGACGCCCTAGTTGAGCGCCCCTGGCGCTTGTAATATTCGGGGCGCGTGCGCAGCGTCCACAAACAACCTTCGTCAGCGCGCATACCAAGTGAGCAAATACAAATGTTGACGTTCCAATGGCAAAATGGACATTACACATTAAGTAGCAGCGCTGTGATCATGCGCGCCCGCACGCACGCACCCACAGCACACGCTGAGTGCAATCCTTTTGGCACAATTGGTTTGTAAATTCAGAAGTTATGCGTTTTTTTTTGTTAATGTACGTTTGTATTCCAAGAGTGTCAATAAAGTATTATTCTATTCTATTCTATTCTAAGTACCTAGTCTTATCTTAATAGAATGAATCTGATATCTGATATTTGAATGGAACCGCAACCCTAGAGGAGTTCATCACAACTAGGTACTTACCTACATTACCTAGTCGCTAGATAGGTACTTAGGCGTACTTACTTACATGAAACTACCGTGAGACTCAATTATAGTTAAATAACTGGATGATTCACGTACCTATATAAATCGAGTTTAGCCCAACATGTTTCGATCTAATTCGTAGTCCTTCCTCTGGGAGCGCACGAGTTACTTTCTTAGGTAAGTACTTAAGTAGATGCTGCAATACTTCTGGAAGTGGAAGTCCGTGGTCTCTGCCTACCCCTCCGGGAAACACTATGTATGTATGTATGCAATACTTCTTTCGTAACTTACTGTAGCAATCGAAACGGCTTGTGATATTATGAGCATTTTAATCTAGTTTTTATCAGTCGTCCAAGAACAAGAACTCAAGATGGTAACTTGTAAAAGACCCTGATAAAAATAATTAGCAAAACTATATTCCAATAGCCATTGTGAATCACAATATCTGCTAGAATGTATTAAGAGTTTGTATTTATATTTTAGGAACTTTCATCTTTAACCAAAACAGGTCTTTATCTTTATCTTTATCTTTTTATAAGAGTAAGTGATCACCACTGCCCATAGGTCTGCTTTTAACCGACTCAAAGGAAAAGAGGTTCCGGTCCACTGTATGTATTTTGTGTTCTATCTCTTCCGTGGTTCTATCGTCGTGTAAAAATGAAGATAACACCAGTATTAAACAAAGAGGACAGGAAGTGTGACTGTCATTACATAAATTGACAACAATGTCATTGCAATCGCTCGGGATATTCTCGGGATAGTTTATCGCTATAGTTTAAAATAAAAACAAAACTTTTCAACATTTAATACTTAATCACTTCTTCAACAATTCCTCCATTTTTTTGGACGCCAGCGACATATCTAGCTTATTTTTACTGCTCTTAACCAACACCCCTAGTAATGCTTGGAATACTTTGATTTTCCCATCCTTAAACTGCTTCACCATTTTAGGATTATTCTGTATCACTTCCATACATTTTCTAGTTATTTCTTCTTCATCGGTAGTCAAAGACCAGCCTTTTTCATTCACGATTTCTGCAGGTGACTTCGAGCTGTCCGAAGCATCAATGAGTTCGCTTAGTGTTTTTCTCCAAACGTCTAAGCTAATTTGTTTTTGTAGGATCATATCGGTTAGCTCTTTCAATTGTTTCACGGTGATGCTACACTCTTCGACATCTAAGTTGTTCTCGTTGAGGACTGTTAGAAGGTCATTGATTAACAAATTAGCAATCTTCGTTGCACTTTGAACGTTTTCTAAAGTCAATTGATGGAAGTATTCGAGTAGTATGGGTTCGTTGACAAGTTGTATGGCGGTATAGGGACGAAGATGATAGTTTTGGACGAGTTGTCTTCTGGAGTCTTCGGGGAGTTCTGGCATGTTGTCTTGAATGAGAGGCACGCTTATGACATCTTGGGAGTCTTCTTTCGTGTTTAAGTTGACACGTAACGGCGGGAGATTCGGCTCTGGCATATACCTGGAAAACAGAAATCATTGGTTAGGTATACAAAGCGACTTTCAAATGCCCAGAAAATAAATAAATAAACATCTTGTGACAATTGACAAACAAAGAAAAGAGATATCAATTTGAATAAATCACACGAATGATAAGGACGCATACTCATACATAGATTAAAAGATCAGATGCGACATCGTAGGCATCGACTATATCAGGGCGAATTGTAGTACTAACCGCGAAGTATAAGTTCAAAAGATTATTTTATGTATTGTCGTTGTTACGTTGTATAGACTGAGAATTGAAAGTGTGGCGTGACGCCAATGTACTCAAGTATACATACAACTTTGAAGTAGGTATTTGGAATAGTCTGCATTAATATATAGATTTACTATCAATAAATCTCTTTTATTCCTATTTCTTACTGTTTGTTTAAAAAACATAATTATTTGTATCCCCCTGGCTACAATCAAAGCGCAATCGACACCTCTCTTACTCTTGTACTATCCGTATCTGTCCGTCATTCAATAGTTAAACAAGTGATAATGTAGTTTGAATAGTTTTTCAAACGCAATTCAAGAAGGAAGAATTCTTGTATTGTATTGAATGTTACATTATCTTTATTAATTCTATACTCTGTAATATCGTCGACTTTATCATAATGATTCAACAAACATATTGATAGTTCCATTTTTGCACCATTGCCTTTTCCAGTCCTATCTTTTATATCCAGAAAGAAAGTAAAAAAAAAACCTACCTGTAATCTTGTACAACTTCTTTGTCTCGCATTTCGATGGTGGTCCGGGCCACGGAGTCCCACGACCGGGTCTCGTTCACGATCCGGCCGCCGGATTCTAGAACGGCCTTTTGCCGCCCGATCTCGTGCCGGATCGCGCCCGCCACGCCACGCACTGAACCTATGTTCTTAATCTGAAATACAATTTTATTGATTTTAAAGACAAATGGGCATGAAGACTGTTAAACGATTTTTATGGCAAAACGGATAGACAACATGAAAATAGGTATACGATATGATTAGGAAACTCTAAATCAGGTGTACCCAAATTGTCCCTTGGGGGTATAGAGTGGCCCAAGGTGAGGCACAGTGCTAAAATGTAAAGCTGTTACGGATATTAAATTATTTTCGATTATCTGTTAGTTTCGGTAAGAAACACGACATTTTTTAAATGAATTATGTAAGTAAAATATAAATGATTTGACATTATTAAATACAAAAACCTAGCAACATATTTTGAACCTATAGGCTCTCCATAGGGTATACATAGAACTCGATTATCGCTATCCTGCGGGAACTATACAATTTTCCGGGATAAAAGTAGTCTGTGTTATTCTGAGATATAAACTAAATATAACCTATGCACATAATATAATTGTGAAGTGTCAATAAAATCCGTTTAGTACTTTTTGCGTGAAAAAGTAAAAATAACAAACATCCTTACATCCATCCATTCTTAAAAACTTTCGCGTTTATGACATTAGTACGAAGTACAATATAGTATTGTATGTAATACTTCCTTCTGGTGTCGATTTTCCATACAAAAATTGTAAATATTAACAAATTAACTGTCCGTTAAATTTAATTGACGTCTCTGGGTATGGTGGTAAGTCCCTAAACTAAGCAAACTATCTTTCGCATAAATGCCGAACCTAAATAATAAATTGCAAAACCATATCAACACACCTTACAGCCTATAAATATGCCCTGCAGTAAGTTGGATTTTTTACCTCAGTCCGAGTAGACAGGGGCTCTCCAGGCCTCCGCAAAGACACGTTAGCGTCGACTCGGAGCGCCCCTTGCTCCATGCGCCCCGTGCAAGCGCCGAGACGTTGCACTATAAGCACCAGCTCTTTGACCAACGCCGCTGCCTCCTCGCCATCCTGTAAAGATGAGAAGATACAGTCAATAAAGAGAAATTATGCAACGAATAAGGTCCGTATTTTTGTGGTGAAGCTAGTTTTATTAATATAGCTGTTGAAGTTGAGGCACAGAAGACATATTGCTATGGCCCGTAAGATTTACTGTGTGGGTATTGAAAGTAGGTAAGAAATACAAAAGCTGAATATTTTTCTTGCGTCAACAAAAGACATGTTGAAGTTGTGGTATAGCCGTGTTCCTTAGAGCTGGTACATATTGATTGAAAGTATGAATAAAAGTTGCAGATTTGAAGACACTTCACAACATAAAAATGTCCAAATGACATTAGTATCATTCAATCCATTCATGCCAGCTCCAGTAAAACAACCTGCAGGGTTATTGCGTAACTATTTTGACACTCGTCACATCATCGGTTTGAAATGTCAATTTTTGTATTACTGTGACAGCTAGCTGTTTCCGATACCAATTGTCAGCTCATACAAAATGAACACAATGCTAATTGCGAGTGAGTTAGACAATAAGCATGCTGTACTTAACATACTTACTTACTTTACATATTTAGTGCCCACTATACACCAGGCAGGTTCTCTGTTTTATCAACTACGCATAGGTATAAACAATGATTCAATGCCTACAGCGCTATAAGCTTAACCTATAGAAAGTCTTGGCAATAAAAGTGTTAATTAAGGAGAGAAAAATAATAGTGTACCTCTAAATCAGGTTCAAACACCAGTTCTATCAAGGGTGCCCCCGCCCTGTTGAGGTCGACCAGGCTGCGCTTGAGCTCGTCATCGTGTAGCGACTTGCCGCTGTCTTGCTCCAGTTGGATTTGCTTTATCTTTGAACTCTTTTTATATGGTTTCTTGTGAATGCCGGGTGTATATACCTGAAGCGAAAAATAATTGGGTGAAATCTTAAAATTCAATTAACAAAAGATAAACTAAGTTTTATTTTGTTAGTGAAAGGTAAGGTTACTTCGGAATACTAATGAAGGTCTTACTGTGCAAGATTGCACAACTTTTTACTTTTTTGAACTATTTAGACTTCTATATTTTATATCTATGGTTTTTTGTATGATTTTTTATTACAAATACAGTCAAAGAATTTAATTCCCTACCCATTTCGTTGAAATGTTGTTAGACATTTGCTGTGCATTAAGGTCGAAAATGTCAACGCAAACACGACATGTCAAAGCAACATTGTGTTCTATCTAGCTCTTGTGGTGACAGTTTGCTATACGATATTAAACCTAAGGTGGGTTGGAAATTATTCCTTGACTGTACTTACAGTAGCATAGCCCTGGGTAAGAGCAGCCGGTACCAAGTGACACCCAATTGAGGACACCCAATTGTGGTTTGTGTAACCTTGCTTACATTTTTTCTCGGAGGGCCCTTTTTGATTTTATCCAAAACTGAGCATCTCATGTTATCAGGCCTAAGTGCCACACGTGCTGGCTACGCCACTGGGTCTTAATGTACTCTAATGGTTATTCTGCATTGTACAAACTATTACAGTTAACCTTAACTAGCCATATAAAATATTATTGGTTTCCCGGAAAAGTACCTGAAAGTTAATGACACCATCGCTCGCTAAGGGTGCTCTATGCTGCGTAATTTGGTAACCGGCCGGCAAATCAGCATAAAAGTAATGTTTCCTATCAAAAGTGGACACTTCGTTGACTTTACAGGAGAGTGCTAAGGCCGTCTTTACACCCAATTCTACGCATTTTCTATTTAACACAGGCAAAGTTCCCGGTATTGCTGCGTCGAGAAATGCTACGCAGTTATTTACAAGACCACCAAAAGTATTTTGAGCACCAGAAAACAGTTTAGTTTCGGTGTTTAACTGTGCGTGGACTTCCAGACCCACAACACTCTGCCATTTATTAACAGACAACGTTGAATAATTGTATTCACATGAAGCAGCCCGTTTGTATCGATATAATAGACTTTTATAAATATTGCGTAAAACCATTGCTATGAATTTTAATTAAAAAATACTAATTGAAAATCTGCGAATCCATCGATGTTTTTGACGTAGCACTAACACGTAATGATTTTGACAGTGACAGATTATTTTTTTAAACCAATGACATAGGTACTCCTTAGGCAACCTTAATCATTATGCCACTTGTTATTGCAAGAACGAATATTATTGAATTAATTTCAATTTTATTATTACACAACACTTTAAATGTATTGTTTAAGTAATTCATTTGTTGAGCGCTATTATTTACAAGTCGTCTTTCGAGCAAAGGTAGCTGAAAACTAACAGAAGCGATGAGTGCGCTAGATGGCACTACTAAGCATGAAACGCGGGTAACGGTTTAAAAAATGGCGCACTTATTTAAAAAATCATAGTGATCGTGTCATCTCATCCTCATCATATTAAAAAAAAATACATTCCGCCGAATTGAGAACCTCCTCCTTTTTTTGAAGTCGGTTAAAAATAATAATTACGGTAATTACGGATCGAGCTAAGCCCAATAAGGTACAACTTCTCAAAAACGTCAATTGGACAAGATAGCATGAAATTATAATGGGTAGGTAATTAGGTACTTACTTGTGAAACTTTGCACGACGCGATGAACGATTTTAATAAATATTTATTTTCAAACCTATCCTAGTATTGCATTGATATTTTGACTTAGAACGTAGCTAGCTTAGACATAAGTTAAAATTAGAAAAAGGACTTAATTAAATATCACATTTTACAACTATAACTTGAAACGCTACATTTCTACGCCACTAATCCCGTTACAACTTCGAAAAGGAACGAAAAGAGGTACAGTACGATGAAAGCCAGGGTAGCCTCGGCGATTGAATACATTTCTATGATTCTTATAGAAGAAAGAAGTTGAAAAATATGCGTTTCGCGGATTAAATATTTACGTGCGTAACTCGCGGGAAAGCGTGCTATCGATCGTACCGCCTGGTGGGGTATGCCGCCACTCCATACCGCGGTGGTAAAACGCGAAGCCTTGGCCAGCTGCACGACTATGTTAAAAATTACCCAACACACCAAGAGAAGTGACTGCAAACTTAATAATCACGAGTACACTTAATTTGGTCGAGTTCTAATGACATTAAATACACACCCACCAACACGGCACAAAAATTATCAGTTTGACGTCACAAACACTGGATTTGCATACACACCTCCCTCTACTCTAGTCAATAGGTACCTATCATAAAATGTTTATCTTGCTAGACTCAATTTAGCATGCATCGGCACCGACTGTTCGAGGTTGTTGTTCTACTTATTTACCTAAACGTGAATCGGTAATGAGTATTTTTGTTTGATGTAGGCTTATGTAGGTACATTATGTGTTTAGTCACAAATAGGTACGTAGGTCTTGATGGCCTTCTTCTGATCTTTATTCAAATACGCGGGAGCAAGTAGCCGTATGATAAGAAACAGGGAACAGATGGCTGTTAATGACAAAGTTTACTATTTTTGGTTGCATTAAAAAGTGGGTAGGCGAAGAAAGAAATTATGATTAGTACGAGTACCTAATTTAGAATGTATTGATTGTGTAATGTATGTTTAGAATGTATTGTACTAATGTGCTGGTGTTGAGTGCATTGAACGTACTGAAACAGGTAGGTACTGGTATCTTTCCTTGTGGCTTCAGGATAAAATTGGCCCAGGTATCCAACCCAGTGGCCAGCTAACAGAAATAATAATTATTTAAATTTCAAATTCCTATGCTACTTTTAATGTTAATGCCATACATTTCTTACCTGTAGGTTTTCCTGTAATCTATAGACAAAGAACAATTTATCGTATTTCTTTTTTTTTTTTTCAGAATTTACGGCCCTGTCGTAGTTTCGGAGTTAAGGGGGGATTGTCAATTTTCGATTATTTTCTTAAGTAAATGACGTCAAAACTATATATAATACCTATCTTAAAATTACTAATAAAACCGCCTTCAAAAAACACGTCAGAAAAAAAACATAAAATAATCCCCAAAAAACCATGAGTTTTATGGCCTAGCATCTGGCTTTTTGGGGATTATTTTATGTTTTTTTTCTGAGGTTTTTTTTGAAGGCGGTTTTACTTTTTGTTAAAAGATTTTTTATTTTACAATTTTACGTTGATTTAACATTTTCAGAATTATCCTCCAACTCCTAACCGTTAAGGAGTTGTACCTTCCATCATCACCTCATCAACACGAAATAATGACTACCAGACGCTAGTACTTGAATAGCTTTCGAAAATATATGAAACACGTGATACGTCCCTATAAAATTTGAAGGTTGCCCTCGATTTCCCTGGGATCCCATCATCAGATCCTGACATGGAGACAATGGGACCAACTAGAAAGTATACCCTTTCGAACAAAAAAATATTTTTTGAAATCGGTCCAGCCGTCTTCGAGTAGTCGGGGAACATACATAAAAAAAAATAAAAAAATATTCCGACGAATTGAGAACCTCCTCCTTTTTTTGAAGCCGGTTAAAAATATGATACATATTTGAAATGCTCACAATGAGCCCTTTCATTTGATATGTAACACGATACCTACAGTTTGCAAAACTTTTTTTTTCATTTTTTAATTTACCCTAAAAAAGTTGTGCCCATGCTTAAAATTAATTAATTTACGTTACACGCCCGCCCATCTTTGGGTTACCGACTTACATTATGTGTACTTACCAAATTTCAACTCAATCGGTACAATAGTTTCGGAGCAAATTGGCTGTGACAGACGGACAGACAAACACGCGAGTCATCCTATAAGGGTTCCGTTTTTCCTTTTTCAGGTACGGAACCCTGAAAAATCATAAAATCGGCCAAGTGCTAGTCGGACTCGCGCACGAGGGTTCCGTAGAAAGATTTTAACGCTTTTCACCAGTGCTTTAGAAGTCGAATGTTAGCAGAGCCCTGGTCCTAAGCAAAATGTACGCAGTGTGGCGTCAACTTATATTGGTCTGCAAAATCTACAGACAGACATAAAAATTTAAGATTTTGAGACTTTTTTGAGTGCTTGTGCTATAAGAGCTACCTTCCTCCACGTGTTCCAGAGAAAAAGGGTCTTGACAGACAGATAGACAGACAGACAACAAAGTGATCCTATTAAGGGTTCCGTTTTTTTCCTTTTGAGGTACGGAACCCTAAAAAGCCAGGTATGTAATGCACGTTTTAAATTAAACAATGTTACATATTTACCAGTTTATCTTCACAGTGATTCGTCGTTTTCGACCCGTCCTCACCTACATAATAAGCAGCCATTGTTCTGCCATCACCAACGTTTACCATTAATAACTATTCATAAACATTTCAATCAGACGGTTCAGTCGTGGTTAACTAAGTAAGTATACGTAAACAAACGTGGTAAAAACAAGAAGCTACTAAATTATACAGCAAAGTGTATTTACGCCATACAAGTACCACCTACCTGCCTACTGTGAAAAAACACCCACAAAATACTTACCTATGTACCATAAGATATCTACCTAACTTACTTGAGTATTTTCATGGAAAACAGACGTAGACAGGTAGGTTGTAGCCTAAAGGACAAAACTGGGGACAAGCAGCGTTTGAACCATTTGAACCGTTGAACGGTACCCTTTATTAGGTACCTAGGTACCTACTATACCTACTACCTATTATAGTTAAGAAAATTTTCGAATGTGATTTCTATGTGCATATAAATTTGGCAGAAGCCTTCGAAATGCTCTTCAGCTCTCGAGTTCAAAAATTGGATAGTTAAACAAAATTCAATTTGGCAATCAAAATTCAAATTGACTAGTGACAAATAGACTAATTTTCGTAACTCCATAGATTATACCTACAAGTTGTTGAAACAGCGTCTTAACTCAACTGGTAAGTACAGTTCTTTCAGATTTTTAAATTACAAAATTACCTACCTACTGACTTTATAATACGACGACCTCTATTTAGGTAGTAAAGTATACGAGAAGACAAAAACGAATGACAAAAAGAACACATCAGAACAAAATGTTAGTTTTTGCTCACAAAAAATGAAAAACTCACGCCATTATTGAATGTTTTTGTAGTTTCTCACTTAAGTACTGAAATTAGGTATACCTAATATTCCTAAACATCATGTAGTTAGGTACCTAATAAGTAGGTAGATACTATAGAAAAAAAAAGCTTGTGCCACCGTTTAAAAAACCATTTCACAGTAGGTAAACCTCGTCAAAGCGACACCCATTGATTGACAAGGAAAATCGCTGTGAAAATGTTCTCTATTCTAATCAATTCGCTAAGGTTTAACCCCTGACTCAAAAAGACGGGTGTTATAAGTTTGACCGCTTTGTGTGTCTGTGTGTCTGTAATAATAACTAGGATTAATAACCTTACAGAATAACTTCCCCGAATCGAATACTTAGTTCGATTGTAATAATAAGTAGGATTAATAACCTTACAGAATAACTTCCCCGAATCGAATACGTAGTTCGATTCGACTTTCCTTTCTAAAAGCGAAAAAAAATCAATGAACCAGAATTGAAAATATGTAAGTACACTAACTTCTCATAAAGGAACACAAAAAATAAAATAAACAAAACTAAACGATATAACAAACCAGTCATCAAAATGTGGTCGAGTTCGTCATTAGCAATACGGTATGCGACACACGTTAGAAATCGCTCGGTCCAAAGTCCGATCTACTGTTGTTAGTTGTTTATTACCTACACAAATGAACTAGCGAAACATTCTAGAATAATCCTTAATGGTTATTTGAATAAAACTTCTATATTTGTGCGCACTAACAGTTACTTCATGTAGGTATAACTAAATACTTTTCTGCGTATTTATCAGTACAGATAATTTATTCATCATAAATGTGATTATAAAATTATTGATTCGACCAGAGAGGATTTATATTTTACACATCCGGGTGTATGTATGTTCACGGCTGTATTATAGCGTCAAGGTGTCAAATATTTCGATACTATAATAGGACAGCTAATTAGACACTTCAATGCTGAGACAGCCGTGAATAACTTTGAGAATAACACCCCAGCATTGGGACCGATTATAGGCAGTGGGCTTGCAATAACAGTAATAATGTTAATTATTATGATAAAAGCGGGATTACTTTATCACGTTAAAATAATTGTGTGAAAATCGCGAAAGTTTAAATCAATACATGCCTACTAGCAATAATGTCATAATTATACTAATGACTAATTATTGCGTTTTTTTTGCAATTGACTATTTCCATCAGTTCAATTTTAAATAGCCAGTTAAATACCTATCGAGTATAAATCTAGTACGGTAAACGTCCTAATATTAGACAACTTAATTCCAATAATATACATCCTGGGCCGTGTTTTATAAAGCTACAAGTTACAAGCGGAAGTCTCATTCTATCCCCTTTTGTTAGAAAGAGACCTCCGCTTGTAAATTGTAACTTGTAGCTTTATAAAACACGGCCCTTGGTGTCACCTGTTATCGCTATGAATTAAGATTTAAGGCGCCAACTAAGTTTGGTTAACTTACAAAGTCTACATAGTTGTTTTGATCTTTAGCTAGATTATCGCATGTTGTAGGTAGGTACTAAATAACAATTTAAACGTGCATCTAAATGAGTTTTACCAGTACGAAGGTTAAAACTGTAGTTTCCATTCATTTACTAATATAAAACTGCACATGCGTTTCTTTAATTGGCTTCCGTTGATTTTCTTACATACATCATTCAAAACCAACATAAGTACTTTATCAATGTATTATTGCGATATTTCTACAACATGTACCTACCACATTAAATACCAATTTTAGTTGGCTATTAGTTCTGAAAAATGGCCTCAGCCCTGAAAAGTATACATATAAACAAGGCCCTCAGTATATAGGTAGTCCAAGACAGGATGGCTTTGATATTATTTGAGCATCTTGTTCGCTCCGATTAACGAGTAACTGAAACTACCTATATCTTATTAAATACAGTAGGTATATGTATAGATAGTGGTCCTCGTGGACCAGATTTCTTAAACACTCCCAGTCGTGACACTTGATAGTGCCAACGTACAACTGAAGCTGTTTATTTCTGGCAAAAGGTAGTTAGGTAGGTACCTATTTTATTATTATTCCAAAACCCCAGTAGTGTTTTTATTATAAGCCAGTGTCAATATTGAGGGTTTCCCTGTCCATCGATGCGGTATGTAAATCAAGCACCTAAATGACTAAGCAACAGTTTCGGTCCTTGTTTTGTAAACAAAAGCCAAATATACCTAATTAACGTCGCAAACTTAGTAAGGGAATATTTTTATTACAGTAGGTAGTTACTTATACTAATTAAATTGTTCCCCGGGAGGAACCTTGTATGCTTAATTAACCCACATAATGATTGAATTATTTATTAAATTCCTGCGTACGTACTTACCTACTGACGCACGTCATCAAAGGCGGCTATAGCAAACCGCTTTGGAACGAAAACACAATATTTAAATATTTGCAATAGCTGAGCTCGGAGCACGTTTTAAGTTTGGTGATGGTGATACCTAACGTTACGTATGTAATAACATATGTACCTATTTGTACTGTGGGGTGTAGCCCAGGGAGTGGGCACCTGGAGAAGGTACGGTGATGCGTCCTAACGGTAAAATCATCTACTGCCCTGCAAATACTAACGTAACTAAATAAAAATAGTATTCTTAGCCAGGACTGGGTCTATTTTCAAGAGCAGGGGCTTAAATCTAATACATGTACTGTGTAACAACTATCATAATCCGAGGTCCCAGCCCGACTGCACTGCTTTCTGGGAACCACGTGTTCCTTTATTTTGATCAAATTCTAAGTTTAAAATGGACAGATCAGTCTAGCTTGCCAGGACCGCACCAGGCACTTGTTGCATGGAGGCTATCACCCTACATATCCCTCACCCCTCGCAGGAGGCGGGGTCCTATGCTACTTTATCCTACCTAATGGGTGGACAATTTAACAAAAAAAACCGTCCAGTGCTACTGGATAGCCACACTCCCTTCGATAGCTCTCAAAAAAAAGGTATCTAATGACAAAACAAGAATGGAAAACAAGATTGAGCTACCTGGCTAGGGAATGGGACTTCGTCAGACAAAACCACCCCAAAAGTCTGGCGCGGTTTTGCTTCTAACTAAGAACCCTAATCTATAAAGCTAACATGCTATAAGCTATCCATACAACATAGCATGGCTTGCTTCTGAACCCAAAGCACAAGTGGGAGAAAAAATTAATAATTAAAAATCGCGAGTTCGAATTGCGAGCCAAATGCGAGTGATCTATTATCTATGCCAGTGTTGCCGTTCAGGGATAAAGAAAGCCATTCATTATCCTGCATTGCAGTGTACGGAAATTTTAAATTTTATTTAAGTATGTAATTTTTTATTGGTAACTTAAAGCAAAAAATACGTGTCGGACTAATAGTCTGACGGACTAATTAGAAACATTACTTTTTTACCCAGAGGACACATTCCTATTGCTATTGAGATTCCTTACGTAAATAATATACTGTACCTGCATAATATAATATTCCACGCGGGCGGAGCCGCGGGTGCTCTCTAGTTAATGATAAGTTAATAACTTGTATATTATACCTATGCAAAACGGTCCAACAAAGGGCTAGACCTAAAACTGTCTAGACTAGTTTTATCAGTTTGAATGGGGTCGTTGTTTCCAGGCAATGATAAGCTACAATTGTCCTCTGATACTGTCACTAACATCGTCACGTCATCGAAATATTACGTCGCAAAAATTTAAAAATTATTGTCGATGTCGAAATTTATTAAAACACCTAGTTAATAATAATATGTGAATTTGACAGATGGCCTGGTTTCCAATAGTGTGTATTGTGTTAAATACATAATAATTTATTAAGTAGGTACCTATTTTCATTTAAGTAATGAAAATGTTATATGTTTGCTTTGAAAAAATAAAAGTTTCTTGACAGCATGTCATCCGATTTTTTTTCCTCGCAAAAATTTAAAAATTATTGTCGATGTCGAAATTTATTAAAACACCTAGTTAATAATAATATGTGAATTTGACAGATGGCCTGGTTTCCAATAGTGTGTATTGTGTTAAATACATAATAATTTATTAAGTAGGTACCTATTTTCATTTAAGTAATGAAAATGTTATATGTTTGCTTTGAAAAAATAAAAGTTTCTTGACAGCATGTCATCCGATTTTTTTTCCTAAACAGTGGTAAATCTAGGATAATATCAAGTGTCGTCAGTCTGGAAACCCTATAGTTAGACAAACAACACGTTTTGAACTTTTGATTACATTAAACAGGCCATCGTTCATCCACCATTAAAATACCTCTCTTATTTCGTTTACTAGATTTTTTTTACCGTACACCGGCAAAACCTAATAAACACTGGCAAAATTGTCTTCCAATGGACAGAGCCGTATTTTTTTCAAAAAACAACAACTTTTGATTATTACTATCATTGTTATTTATAACTAGCTGCTATACCGTGGAAACTAAGTAGGGATATAAGTTCTGTATAACAATCCTGTATAACAAACAAAGGTCCATTTAGGTCTATTTGATTTGAGAAGCCATTCTCAGGAATGACGGCCTGGATTCTTTTCGTTACAGGGGGGCTATGGCCACTGAGAAATCTGTTAATTGCAGCGCCAGCGTAGTGATTTACTTTTTCTTACTTACTTAACGTATGAAATTTATTTTGGCTGGCTGCGCCCCCTGAGCCCCCCTCTTTCCTTCCGGTGGCGTAGTGGTTCGCTAATTATCAATGGCTTGGAGGAAAGAGTAGTATTTGTGTTATTTTTATGGCGGGGGCGGCGCCCCCTGAGCCCCCACTTTCCTTCGGGGGCGTAGTGGTTCGCTACTTATCAATAGCTTGAAGGGATGAGTAGTGTTTGTGTTATTTTTATGGCGGGGGGCTGCGCCCCCCGAGCCCCCCCTCTTTCTGCGGCGTAGTGGTTCGCTACTTATCAATGGCTTGGCTACTATTAGTGAACACCAAAGAGTTTGTGCATATGTACTGTTCTGGAGTAAGGTGAAAACTGTAGATCTATGGTTAAAACAAATGTCATAGTGGCAGAAGCGTTTACTTCATATCACGTTTGTTGTTATTCGAATGATTGTATGTTTTGCTCTCTCTCTCTGTAGTTATTTCTTTAAGGACCTGACGACTACTGTGATTTTACTTGTGCGATGCCGATAATTGCACTCTGGATCGGATTTGCAATTTTGGCTACACGATTGCGGATGACAGCATCAAGACTAAACAGTGGCATCAATAATGCTCGTATTGTGTGTTGGAAGAAGATCTAATGTTTTTATTTGTATCAGTGAATTTTAAGTGAATAAATGACATAATAATATACATTATGCTGTTTTACTATATTCTTTATTTCTTAAGTCTCTAAAAATAGCTCGGAATCATGATCGGAAGGGCGGTTTTTGCGTGAAGAGGTAACAAACAGACAGACAAAGAGACAGAGAGACACAGTTACTTTCGCATTTATAATATTATTTATAATATATATATATATAAGTTAGGATTAGGATTAAAGAAATGGCTGAGTGACATGAAAAAAGTATTACCTACCACAGCGTGATTTTTCTGGGTTGCCAATTAATATCTTATGCAGAGTTATCGAGGGACGATTACAGGCTTTGACTACGACGTTTGACACTAAGCGTTTCACGATCTTATGGCATGGCAACATTAAGTCATCAAACGAAGCTTGATTGAAGTGTTTTGACTCAATTTCGAAAGTGCGAAAAAGATGCTATATCTAAAATTCTAGATATATCGTCTTTATCCTAAAGCCGCAGATTAGGCGCAATGACCTAAATACGGACGCAATGCAAACAAGTATTTATCAATCAATATACCGGCATATAACTTTGTTGTTACCGTTTAGTGTCTACTTTTAATCGACTTTAAAAAAGGAGGAGGTTTTCAATTCTTCGGAACATTTGTTTTTTTTTTTCTATGTATTTTCCCTGATTATTCGAAGACGCGGCTCGACCGACTTGGATTTTTATTTTATTTGAAAGGGTATACTTACTTTCTAGTTGGTGCCATTTTCATCAGATCTGATGGTGGGATCAAAGACAAATCTTTTTTTTTTTATACAACGAGGAAGGCTAGCTAGCAAGTGGGTCACCTGATGGTAAGTGATCACCACTGCCCATAGACACCCGCAACTCCGGAGTTTTTGCAGATGCGTTGCCAACCTAGAGGGCTAAGATGAAATGCCTCTTGTGCCGTAATTACACCGGCTGTCTTACTCTCCACACCGGAACACAACAGTGCAAGCACTGCTGCTTAGCGGCAGGATTAACGAGTAAGATGGTGGTAGCGATCCGGACGGACCTCGCACAAGGTCCTACCACCCGCAGAAATCGAAAGATTCTTCAAATATCATAGGCACACCTATAGCGACTTGGGTATTTTTACCCTTGGTAAGCACCATGCACATTGGCCAACCGGAACCCCTCTTTTTTACCTAAAACTGTGAAATATTTTATTACAAAAACATTAAACCCAACTTCAAGTAAAAAAATACAGAAAATAATCCTCTAATGCCATCAGTTTTATGGCCTAGCACAAATTACGAAGTCGGTGCTCCATTCAAATAGTCCTGACTAATATTATAAATGCGAAAGTAACTCTGTCTCTCTGTCTGTCTGTTTGTTACCTCTTCATGGGAAAACCGCTGCACCTTTCTAGATTAAATTTGCTAAGAAGATAGTTTGAATATTGAGGAATGACGTAGGCTACTTTTTATTCGGGAAAATTATATAGTTCCCGCGGGATAGCGATAACCGAAATCTACGCGGACGAAGTCGCGGGCAACAGCTAATATGTCTATAAAACAAATGATGACCAGATTCTAAAAAAAAATCTTCCGAGGAAAATCAGATTTATTAAAAGTACCAAATTTCCTTCAAGGACGGGTAATCGGGTGTATCTTTTCATAAAAAAAAAATCTACTGTCCTTTCTTATTTCCTACTAAACCTTTGTTTTTAAAACCTGATTAATCGTTTTCGATTCTACAATGTCCGGTTGTGTGACCAATTGGCCTCAAAACCTGAATTATAAAAATAGAATAAATAAACAAATGGTCAGAAGCTCAGCGAATTTGCGAGTAAACACAGAATTTACGGACATTCTGCGTTTACTAGTAACGAATTAAGTGTATGGGACCAATACTTATACGATCAAATGACGTTTTCATTTAAAATATTCCTATTGCCTACTTACTCTAAGGACAGCATCGATTTTCGTTCGAGTTAAAAAACCTAAACTAAAATTGTGTATAGTAAGTATATATTTTTATTTCAGGGTGATACTTTAGCAGAAATTTAGGTTTCAAACTTACCTAGTTGAAAATAAAACAAATAAATAAAATAATTTAAAAAAATGGCCTAGCCCCAAACTAGGCAAAGCTATGGGTAAACATACGTATATAGATAAATACATACTTACTTATACATATACATATTATTAAACACTCGATTCGACCCCGGGACCTCAAGCTTCATAGTCAGGGTCTCTAACCACTAGAGGTTATTCGGTCGTCATTGAAAGTGAAAAGTTGCTACGTATGTGCTACGTATTAAAAGTCTGAAGCATCTTAGGCTTATCCACATAGTGATTTTGTGCGGACCTGCCGCCCTAGCACGGTAAATTGTATCGATGACATAAAGCATTCGTCATTTTCTAACAAATGGGCAAGTGGGAGAGGGACAAATGCTTAACGACGTCGTCGTCGTCGATAAACGATAGTATGCTAGGAGGTCTGATCTAACGTAAGTGAATGTTTTTATTCCAGTTTGATTCCGAAATGAAGCAATCAAAGCCAAGAAAGACATTATTATGAAAACGAACTCGCCAGCGTTATTCTCTGATTTAAATATCAACATTCACTCAAATTTTGCATGTATTTTTTGTAATAAAAATAAGTGTAGGTAACTTCATAGTGAAATAAACGGATCACTCACGTATATAAGTCAGTTTAGCCCGACATGCTTCGGACTAGCTAATTTGTAGTCCTTCCTCGAGGAGCGTACGACCCAGCGGCACTACTAATTAGTCCGAAACATGTCGGACTAAACTCGACTTACATACGTGAGTGATCCGTTTTATTTCACTACGACCGAGTCTAGTAGTTTCATTTTAAAAATGTTGGTAACTTCCCTAACTTATTTCCAAATCCACCTCAATCACAAATAACCTGCTTATTTTCGCAGCTTGAATTCGGAATTCATAATTAAGAGTCTGTTTCACAAGACCAATACTAACCTACGCGCAAAAATGCCGTACGTTGGCAGAACGGCTCGAATTGACTCTCGAGCGGCTGAGCAAGGCCGATCAAAGTCTATTTTCCGTACCGTTCCTCTTCAACCGTGACGTTTGTGTACTTCGTGTCCACACTAAACACAGGTGGTTTCGCTGTCAAAAAACCGGTCAAGTGCGAGTCAGACTCGCGCATGAGGGTTCCGTAGAAAGATTTTTCCCCAGTGTTTTAAGAAGTCCAGTGTTAGCAGAGCCCTGCTCCTAAGCAAAATGTACGCAGTGTGGGGTCAACTTATATTGGTCTGCGAAATCTACAGACAGACATAAAAATGTAAGATTTTGAGAATTTTCTGAGTGGTTGTACTATAAGAGCTACCTTCGTACCAAATTTCAAGTTTCTAGGACAACTGGAAGTACCCTTTAGGTTTTCGGATTTCGGTAATTTGTATGGAAATAGCCTTTTTAATAACTGTATCTTTTGATTGCGTTGACTTCTAAGCCAACCTTCTAACGTTGATTTTTTCACAGCTTCAAGGGACCGCACGCTTGAGTATTTGATATTAATTTCAGCTTGCTACCTCCGCGCGTTCCAGAGCAAAAGGGTCTTGACAGACAGACAGACGGACAACAAAGTGATCCTACAAGGGTTCCGTTTTTTCCTTTTGAGGTACGGAACCCTAAAAATGGGTAAATTCTACGAAACATGTTTTTCTAGTTGTTATTAAAGTAAGCGCGTGGTTGTTTTCGCAGCGTTAGACGCATGCGTTTGTTCAATGCTTGCGTTCACCGCGTAAAACAATATTTTGGGATTACCTACTAATTGATATTAGGTAGATTATGACGTGCGTCAAATGCATCGCGTTTAACATAGCGTTCATCGCATATAAAGGACCAGGAACAGATTTTTTTTTTACATTTACACTTTTTTTACGTTGGGGCTTTTTTTTTAATTTATTTTTATTTTTTGTCACTCTTTACATGTCAAAGATATCAACGGGCTGCCGGATTCTCTTTCCAGAACTTATACTGAAGACATCGACGGACTCTCACGTTTTTGATTTGAACTTGACAAAATCCCCCGACATTTTCATTTTTAAAACGTAATATCTCAAAAACGGCTGAACCGATTTTGATAAAACATGTCTAAGAACCACCGGTTCAACCGTTTAAGAGCTACGGTGCCATGTACAGACACACAAATAGCGGTCAAACTTATAGAACACCCCTCTTTTTGCGTCGGGGGTTAAAAAACAACTGCCGGCCGCATAATGTATTTTGGTTTCTACGCTACATGCCGCTCCGATTTGAATGTAAATACTAATCTAGATGTGCACTCGTCTAGGCCAGCTGTATTCTAATTACCTACTTAAATTGCGGTTTTAACGCAGCCCGATTTATGCAAGATGCGTTGATCTTTGAAGTTTGGGAGGATGTTTAATTGTAACCGGGCTTTTACGGGTTTTACGGGTCTTCAGAAGCACGAGTTTTCGAATCCTGCGTTACCTGCGCAGCGTCACCGAGTAGTAACTTTATTGAGAAATTTGTACGACGTTTGGAACAGCGCCCGCCCGTGAGCGTATTTGGAACAAAAATTTTGTAAGTATGAGGTTTTTAGATTTCGATACGATAACGTAACGTTACGCCGGATTCGAAAACTCGTGCTCGGCTAACTATTTGTTTCCATTGACTTCATGTTGTGTCAACAAGTATCTCTTTTCAAAATGTTAAACGACATCTCTGAGTAAATGGCTGTGTCACTCAAGTTTGTGGTAAGTACTCAATGTACCGTCTACTCGAACTCATTCAAGAGTCACTCAAGTTTCTACCGTCGTCTTCGATGACGCAAACAAATATCATTTCTATTAAGGAAATGGACGGAACTTGACTAACATCCTCATTGGCAGCTAAGCTCCGAGCTTTCACATATTGTTGCCGTCGCACGTAACTAAAACTTGTTTATTTAAATGTTAAATTAGCACTTTTAATCCATACTTGCAAGACCAAAGAGCGACCGTTGAAAATGGAGATATGGCATGCTTTTACCAGTTTAAATTCTATAGGACAGAAAGGAGAAATCGAACACGTTACCTTGGGTATGACCACTTTTTTGATCACTGCATATTATTATACACTCAAGAGCAAAAGAAACGGGTCACTTTGTATGGAATTGTTCATACAAAGTGACCCATTTTTATTGCTCTTGAGTATACATATAATAAGGACGTTCGTTTAATGAAGTATTCAACATGTAACATAATTACTAGTGTCGCTTGATCTCAATGGACACCAAAATAGGTCGGTATACATATAAACATATTTAAATTCTTCTATTATAGCACTAATGTGCTAATGCTTTGTATTGTGAGTAGGTATACAAAAGTAGAGATAAGTATGCATTAAATCAGACAATCAGTAGTGTTCTTATCCTTACACAAACATGTTTCTAACTTCCTCATTTATCGAATGAATTTCCGTTTTTACGCCCATGATCGAATATAATTAACATACAAGTAAAACGAGGCGTTATGCGTCGGGTTATTTAACCTTTGTGCGGTTCTATTTGCGGAATTATTATAATGAACTGCCTCTTTTAATGTTAAATATGTTTTTAAAAATATTTTGCAAGACGTTAAGGTCAACTGGGTAAGACTGGTAGGTACACCCACCGTAGCACATAAAATATAAACTGCCTAATATTTCGATAAACTTAAAGTTGTATTACGACGTACCGATTTATTTATGCGTATTTTTTCTCACAGCACGGCATTTCATAAAGGGAAACCATACCATGCAACATTCCAGCTTTCTAGGACCAAAGGTTAAACTGGTGGTTAATGTAACAATCATCAGTCAGTGAGGAGTCAGGGCCTTTCTTTTTAACCTCCGACGAAAAAGAGAGGGGTGTCATAAGTTTGACCTGTGTATCTGTCTGTGGCAAGCGGATGAACCGATTTCGATGCGGCTTTTTTTAATCGAAAGCTAGTTTAATCGAGATGGTTCTTAGCTATGTTTAGTTAAAATCGGTGCACCCGTTTCTGAAATATTGAACTTTTCATACAGAGTATAGGTACAGAATTTATGACCATACGGTCACAAGGTACATGAACCAAACGGCAAGTTATTCCAGCGACTGTTGTTTTGCTACGTCATTAATCTACATCCATGTTGGATGGAACTGGCTCGGAAATGCTTGTGCCACAACGCATAATGTGAGACTGCCAATCGTCAAGCTCGCACGACCATATTAAGGGCGTTGACCGCCCTTTCGCTTGCTTCTAGAAGGTTCCACGTGATCGAAATCCATGCCAAAGTACATCTAGAAAATGCTTCCTTTTAATGATAATCCACAGTCTTCTGTGAACTATAATTATTAGTGCATTTTTGGCAGAACCTAAAGCAGCTGTTTAGCATGTTAATGTTGAGTTTTTGCGTAGGTGTATTCTCTCTCTGTCTCTATCTCTGTCAATATTCACATTTTTTTTAATTGGAAGGAAGCAAACGAGCAAGCGGATCACTTGATGGTAATCAATCACCGCCACCCGTGAGAACCAGCAACCCCAAGACAATAGTCGCTAGGTCCGTTGCCGGGCTTTAATGGAACATTACACTCTTAAAATACTTCATAATATGAAAACAATACAATAGGTATAATAAAATTAGAAGGACTTTTTCGTAAAGGCTACGGAACCTTATCCTGGGCGTGTCCGACACGCCCTTGGCCGGATTTTTTTGTTTACTCTGTAAAAACCAATAACAAGAGTTATTTTGCAGCTAAATTCTGATTCAAGTTCAAAAAAAAACACTGCGTTGAGTTAAAAAAAAAGACTGCGGTCTACACTCTACACCTCCCCATCTCAGCTAAAATGTTTCTTTCTAGAAGGTTGCAAAAGTGATTGACCCATGCAACAGTTGAAGGCCGCGTCGCAGAATGCTACGCAGTTCTTACGAAATGTCAACAAAGTCACAGTAGGTATAAACCGGTATCAGACGAGCTGAATTAGCCCCAAAAAATCCTCCTACGGCCTGAACAACTTCACAAGTGTAGGTATTTAAGTTTGAAGCGTACTGTAGTATTACTTTCATTGTAGTCAGGTACAATGAGAACAGAAATAAAAGGTTTGTCATTCTTTCGTTCTTTCTTTTTTTCTTTCTAGTACTGTGTACGATATAGGGTCAATTAGGCGTGTACACACGCACACGCACTATTGGCGAGTTCGTAAACGTTATTCCCACTCAATGCACTACATACTTAATGACTGTTTATAGGGCCCTATATCACAAACTTTACAATTGTCGGTTGACAATTAACAATTCTAACTAACTACCTATATTTCTTTGCCAATATGAAGCGCGCTAAAACAAAAGCTCTTCAAGTCAGCAACTGACACCAAATTGTCATTGAAAACTGACATTTGAAAAGTTGTGGCGAGATAGTTCGCGTTTCTGCGAGTGCAGATTGGATGCGTTTTGAGCCCTAGTGTAAAATTCACTTCGCAACAAACATTTCTGTTAACCTATCAAATACTGAGAATAGTAGGTTACCAATACATGCTGCTAGAGGCGCTACCTATGTGCTCATAGTATCGATCGAGAAGTTTTCTTGTCACGTCGTCTTACACTAAAGTTTGCAGGTGGTAGGACCTTGTGCGAGGTCCGTCCGGATCTTACTCACTAACCCTGCCACTAAGCAGCAGTGCTTGCACTGTTATGTTCCGGTGTGGAGAGTAAGACAGCCGGTGTAATTACGGGCACAAGAAGCATTTCATCTTAGCTCTCTAGGTTGGCAACGCATATGCAAACCCTCCGGGGTTACGTGTATCTATGGGCAGTGGTGATCACTTACCATCAGGTGACTCACTTGCTCGTTTGCCTTCATCATCGTATAAAAAAAAATACTGGATTACACTTTGATAAAGTTGCCGGCTCGACTAGATTATGAGCATTTATTTGCAGGCAGCCACACCCGTCGCATTGCTTGTTTAGGTACTTACGTAGTTATCTAATGCGCATACGTTGCGATAATGGCGTAATATTTATATGTGGCCTAATTTTATCTATAAGTAAAGCCTACGTCAGAATGTGACTCGGTTCTTCTTTTCGGCCTTTCTTTCCTTCTAAACTAACTTAAAAAATTAAAAATTAAATACCTACCAAACCTGGACCTCTCGGCAGGGTGCCCATCACGCAGGCAGCATTCCCGCGCTGAATTGCAATAGCAATGGTATCTACTTCACTGGATATTTCGAATTCACCGTGCATCCGTGAAAATGAAAAAGATCAAAATAATTTGAGTACTATCTTTTTGTATTTGTCCCAATTTTTTTTTATTACATATTGTTAAACCGAAACAACTACATGAAATGCCGAAAAAATGTGGAAACAAACACACAGTCGCATAATTTTATTGCAGCCATTGTTTATAGGAACGTGAATAACATTATTGTCTCCGTTTCGACATACGAGTAAAAATGGGATTAACTGAAGTAGGACGCAAGGCGAGAAATAATTATATTACTGCCTAATGCTGCTTATGCCCGTGGACAAACTGAAGTCTCCAGAGTCAGGAAAACCACTGAATTAATTGACATGAATTTAATTATTAGACCCGAATCTGTATATATAAAATTCTAAACTGACTGACTCACTGTTGATATATCAACGCACAGCCGAAACCACTGGACCTAGACTTGAAATTTTGCACATAGATACCTTATACATATGTAGGTGGTAGGACCTTGCGCGAGGTCCGTCCGGATCGCTACCACCATCTTACTCGTTAATCCTGCCGCTGAGCAGCAGTGCTTGCACTGTTGTGTTCCGGTGTGGAGAGTAAGACAGCCGGTGTAATTACGGGCACAAGAGGCATTTCATCTTAGCCCTCTAGGTTGGCAACGCATCTGCAAACCCTCCGGAGTTGCGGGTGTCTATGGGCAGTGGTGATCACTTACCATCAGGTGACCCACTTGCTCGCTTGCCTTCCTCGATGTATAAAAAAAAAAATACAATGTAGGCACCCACTAAGGAAGGATTTTTGGAAATTCCCACGGGAACGGGAGAAAACGGGACTTATATATTCGATTCCGAGTGACCCTATCTCAGTAACTATAATAGCTAGACTCTTCAAATTTGACATAGAAGTAGGTGATTGTAATAGTAAAAAACAGTTTTAAGGATTTTCGGAAATTCCTACGGGAACGGGAAAAAACGGGATTTATATATTTAGTTCAACGAAATCATATGGACAATAATTACTAGACTCTTCAAATTTGGCATAGAAGTAGGTGATTATAATAGTAAAAAAACAGTTTCAAGGATTTTAGGAAATTAACACGGGAACGGGAAAAAACGGGATTTAAATATTCGATTCCGAGTGACCCTATCTCAGTAACCATAATAATTAGACTCTTCAAATTTTACATACAAGTAGGGTATTACATTACTAAAACACTGATTCCAGGATTTTTGGAAATTCCCACGGGATAAGGAAAAAACGGCATTTATGTATTCAGTTCAGCGAAATCCTATGAACTATAATTACTACTCTTCAAATTTGGCATAGAAGTAGGTGATTATAATAGTAAAAAACGGTTTTAAGGATTTTCGGAAATTCCCACGGGAACGGAAAAAAACGGGATTTGTATATTGAGTTCAACGAAATCCTATGAACTATAATTCCTAGACTCTTCAAATTTGGCACAGAAGTAGGTGATTATAATAGTAAAAAACAGTCTTAAGGATTTTCTGAAATTCCCACGGGAACGGGAAAAAACGGGATTTCCTGTATTTATTATTTTTTGTACCTAAACTGTTTCCCGCTGGCGTTCGTGTCGTCACAGTTTGTGTTTGTGTATGTTTGTGTATGTACTTTGTGTCTAGTTTTAGGTTAAAATGGGCCCTACAGAAAAACAGCGTTGCGGCTTGCCGCAACATTATGCTGAGTGGGGCCCATTTCACATCGTTCGGTGCAAACATATTGTATTGTTAAATAATATAGCTATGTGTTCCATTGTATTCTATTCTTTTAAATGTACTGTTTCATCTTTCTGTATGTGTCGAATGTATGTGAATAAATGTTTCTCTCTCTCTCTCTCTCTCTCTCTCTCAAAAAAAAATCTTGCCATTTGCAGTACATTGTAAAACTGCGAATCGAGCGAGATAGATGGCGTCGATAGCGCAGTAATGTCATGCGACTTGCAAGATTTCTCTTGCAAGTCTAAACTGAGCATTACTAAAGTAGGTACCTTCCTAGTTAACATTGCAAGTTGCGCAAGTTACTTACCACAAACCAAACAAAGTATAAATCGGGCTTCAACTCAACTATTCATTTGATGTAACAATAGCATCAGATTTGAATATGACCTATCTCATTGATCTATTGCAAGGCATTATATTAGAATCGATTAGCACGTACTAAGCACGGTCTGTTGCGGCGGACATGTCATGGTGACGTCCTTTCTCGGATGACTGTGATATTGATAAGGATACGAGGAAAATGGCAGGGCTATCTTCGCCTGTAGTTGGCACATCTTTAGATATCAAATTCTAATTCCATTTTTTTTTTAACATTTACTTCAGACCATGTCCATAAAGTGTTAGTTTACAATTACCTTAACGCATATGCTCATTTGCACCTATAAATCTGTCTAGCCTCCATCGCGGCTCACTTTTGACCAGATGACAAGCGAGATGACAAGCTATAAACCAATCACGACGCATTCCCCCGGCCCGCACACCGCGGCTTTTTTTGTAATGACTTTCCAAGTAAATTATAGAAGATGCTGTGTCCAGAGGGTGGTTGGTCCGTGTTATACACTAACTCGGGGTTAACGGAACGTCAGACGATAAAAATGCGTCAAGTGTGTTTAACCCAGAGGCCCGAGTACGAATATTCGAATCCTGCGTAACGTAGCGTTATCGTATAGAATAGAAATCGACAAACTTCATACTAAACTTGGTCCCAAATACGCTCACGTGCGGGCGCTATTCCAAACGCCATACAAATTTCTCGATAACACGCAGGATTCGAATATTCGTACTCGGGCCTCAGGTCGGTGCATCAAGTCGGCGGAGTCGGCCTCAGAGAATAAAACCCTATAGAAACTAAAGGAAGGAAACAGCTGATTTACATCAAAAGTGACGGTCGAAACTTCAAGATCACGATTGTTTGATATGTATTGTAAAATTTACTAGCACGGTGCAGTTGCGAAATATTTCGAACAGTTATTCACGGTCGCGATGGTATAATAATTGCTCTTGTCACCTTGAATTTCGTATGAATGTAATGTTCGGTCCTAACTACTTAAATAAAATTACGAGTTAACCACGAACTGACATATTATAAGAAAGTATAATATGAAGTTGTTGAATTGTGAAAGTAGGGTACTTAACAGACGAATTTTTTATCCGGAATGTGGAAGAAAATTTACTGGACTCCATACTACCCATTTTTTTGCAATTTAGCAGCTTTAATACATTTCAATAAGCACGGCTAGTCGGATACATGTGAACAATGAAATAAAGCAAAATTAACCATTATCGATTTTATTTCCCGGCAGCCCACTAGAGCCATCTGGTGTCAAGCCGTGTTACTGTTTTGTAGCTTGACTCTACATGGCTCTACGAACCTTCCGTTAGCTATTTAACCGGCTATGCTAAGCTTGTTTTGGATCGATAGTCTATAGTTTGTATTGAAGTGGACTCACGGTTGACATAACAGATGGCATGTTCGTCAATATTTGTATGTAGAGCCATATTTAAATCTCAGCGTACGTAGTCAACAACTCAAAGGGGGTTATAATAATTGGCTGAAACGTTTGCTTTTCTGTGTGTCTATATGGCACCTTTTGGCGTACTTATTCTAAATTTCAGTAATGCCTAAATAAGAAATTTTAAATGATATTGCACGAAGAAAACATAATTGAGACCGAAGTTGCGAGGGGTCCTTTAGGTATTTGTAAACACACTTATTTTTACCAAGGCCAGAAATAAACATGGGTGAGATCACTGGTCAATATAATTACTTTTTATTCGGTTTGTTATCGTTTGGCTTATGCTTTTATTACTTACTTTGAGTTTAAGATGTTTCCAAGATATACCTATTGCCAGTTTAATGGTATTTTTAGTTTTCAGTACCTTTAAACAAGACTAATTGATATTTAGACAAGTCTACTAGGCACCTAGTGCCAAATAATTTGAGCGAAATACTATTTCACTCTTATGGGTAAGGCGTAATTATGGTTGCCGCTTATTTATAGGTTTTACGCTAGACGCGGCGCCTTGTGTGTTTGTGTGCGTGTGTTTAGAACAAGATTTTAGTATTTCAGTATTATTTGTCCGGTGCAATAACTTTCTTGCACTTACGTTACGTGGGTATTTACGTACCTCTGACTATCTGCCTTTTCACGGTAGCCATAGGCACTCGCAATGACAAAGGGATTGCGGATGCCTTGCCAACCTGGAGAGCTAAGATGTGACACAATCTTCTGCCACCAATTTCCCCGGCTATTTTGACCCAAAGACTACAGTAGTATATATGAGTATGTTTTGACCCTCCACGCCGGAATACATTAGTGCAAGTACTGCTGTGAGTAAGACCGGTGTGAAGTTAGCGGCCAAAAGTTGGCGGCGGATTATTGGCCAACTATTGGCCAACTATCCGCCAACTATTTGGCCGCCAACTTCACACCGAAATTACCCTACAAAATTAAGAAGTTCTGTTAATAAACCGTTAGAACTCCTCAAGGAATAGCTAAATAAAACAATTGTTAAAATCTTCCTAAGCAATGAAAAAAGGGAAAGAAATCACGAAAATGAATGGTTTCAACAGATTTTTTTTTTGGAAATTACATGATTAACTTACCACTATAATGTGTTGTATTTGCAAGCGTATGAAAGTTAAGTTTATACTTATATAATTCAAATCCAGAATTCTTAACTATACTTACTTTAAACCTAATTCTTATAAACTACGATAAAACTCTTTTTTTTGCATTAATTCTAGATAGATGAACGGTAAGTCACTACATTCATAATACTGCGTATCTAATAGGCATTCAAAATCAGCTTTTGGCATAACATTACCTCATTTAGTTTAGATGTCATAAATTTCCGGCCGAAATTTTATCAGATGACGTTTCAAACTTTATTTTTTTTACATTATTTGTAGATTGATGAACGGTAAGTCACTATATACATAATATTGCGTATTTGTTAGGCTTTCAAAATCAGCATATAGCGTACTTCTACCTCGTTTAGTTTGGACGGCAGAACTTTCCGGCCAAAATTTTATCAGATGCGTTTCAAACTTTTTTTTTTACATTATTTGTAGATTGATGAACGGTAAGTCACTGTGGGGGCTTCAGGGTCTTCTTTAAAATAATTGTTTATTTAATTTTTACAAAATGATTTATTAAAAAACTTAATTAAAATGTTCACGTGAGTACAAATTTGAGCTGTTATTTGAATTTAGAAAAAGGCCGAAAGAGAAATGCTCTGGCGGGTGTAGCTACTTTTATACAAAAAAACAGCGCCGCTCGCGGGCGGCAGCGAAACTAAAGTAGTGCCACAAACCACCGCGGGGTGACTCTGGCTGATGCGTCGACAGTCACTATGTGCATAATATTGCGTATCTGTTAGGCTTTCAAAATCAGCATATAGCGTACTTCTACCTCGTTTAGTTTAGACGGCAGAACTTTCCGGCCAAAATTTTAACAGGTGACGTTTCAAACTTTATTTTTTTTACATTATTTGTAGATTGATGAACGGTAAGTCACTATATGCATAATATTGCGTGTCTGTTCGCGCGTCCAAACTAAACGAGGTAGAAGTACGCTATATGCTGATTTTGAAAGCCTAACAGATACGCAATATTATGCACATAGTGACTTACCGTTCATCAATCTACAAATAATGTAAAAAAATAAAGTTTGAAACGTCATCTGATAAAATTTCGGCCGGAAAGTTCTGCCGTCCAAACTAAACGAGGTAGAAGTACGCTATATGCTGATTTTGAAAGCCTAACAGATACGCAATATTATGCATATAGTGACTTACCGTTCATCAATCTACAAATAATGTAAAAAAAATAAAGTTTGAAACGTCACCTGTTAAAATTTTGGCCGGAAAGTTCTGACGTCCAAACTAAACGAGGTAGAAGTACGCCATTTGCTGATTTTGAAAGCCTAACAGATACGCAATATTATGCATATGGTGACTTACCGTTCATCAATCTACAAATAATGTAAAAAAAAAAAAAGTTTGAAACGTCATCTGATAAAATTTCGGCCGGAAATTTATGACATCTAAACTAAATGAGGTAATGTTATGCCAAAAGCTGATTTTGAATGCCTATTAGATACGCAGTATTATGAATGTAGTGACTTACTGTTCATCTATCTAGAATTAATGCAAAAAAAAGAGTTTTATCGTAGTTTATAAGAATTAGGTTTAAAGTAAGTATAGTTAAGAATTCAGGATTTGAATTACATAAGTATAAACTTAACTTTCATACGCTTGCAAATACAACACATTATAGTGATACGTTAATCATGTAATTTCCAAAAAAAAAATCTGTTGAAACCATTCATTTTCGTGATTTCTTTCCCTTTTTTCATTGCTTAGCAAGATTTTAACAATTGTTTTATTTAGCTATTCCTTCAGGAGTTCTAACGGTTTATTAACAGAACTTCTTAATTTTGTAGGGTAATTCCGGTGTGAAGTTGGCGGCCAAATAGTTGGCGGATAGTTGGCCAATAGTTGGTCAATAATCCGCCGCCAACTTTTGGCCGCTAACTTCACACCGGTGTGAGTAAGTTGCTTGGTGTAGTAGCGATCTCTGTAACTTGAAAATTGCTACTTTTTTACCATGCTCTACAAAAATTTAATCTCTGTCTCGTGGAATGGCGATCAACTCTACGCAGGCGTAATCTCGCAAAACAGTAATCTGTATCTCAATCCAAATCCCACGTTTCGCTAAAAATATTTTCAAAACGCATTCAAAATAAAGTACATGTAGCAATAAAATTCTTAATCACGAAACGCTTCCTAATTTACGAGAACCCAGCTTAGAACTTTTAGGTAACTACTAAAAATAAACACCAAACATGTTGATCTCAAAATTGGTTCGGACGCATACCTGGCTGTTCGATTTAATGGTTTGCTTCTGTCTCTGTCCCACAATCCAAATAAATAAATACAGCCTGGCTCAAGATGGGTCTGTTATTGCTGTGTGTGATCCGACGCCAACGTTCCTTTGAAATTAACTGCAACATGGTAAGTTTTTGGTTTTCTTTTTTGCTTTGCGTTCCCTATCTGTAATGTTCTAGATTAGTTGAGGCATTAGGCATTGAAAGATACCGGCGGGCAAGCGGGCACTATGTAAAGGCGCAGTAACCGGCCGGCCTATATTGAAAGGTGCGGAGCATTCCCTGAGAGAGTCTTCAAAAATATGTTAAAACTACTCTATATTTTTGAGCACCTGCTAAGGTAGGGCTCCGATATTTTTTTTTATACGACGAGGAAGGCCAACGAGCAAGCGGGTCACCTGATGGTAAGTGATCACCACTGCCCATAGACGCCCACAACCCCGGAGGGTTTGCAGATGCGTTGCCAACCTAGAGAGCTAAGATGAAATGCCTCTTGTGCCCGTAATTACACCGGCTGTCGTACTCTCCACACCGGAACACAACAGTGCAAGCACTGTTGCTTAGCGGTAGGATTAGCGAGTAAGATAGTGGTAGCGATCCGAACAGACCTTGCACAAGGTCCTACCACCCGCAAATGATCGATATAAGATCATCCCTGTCTGATAGTGACTCTAGGTCAGCTCAAGTCTTTGATGAGTCGCAATGTAATTAGTAATTATGGATCTATCTACCTGTACGTGAGCATGCCTGCTTTACATCAGTATCTATACTACTCGCAAAAAGAATACCAAAATTGAATATTTTTAATATTCTAATTATAGTTATAAGTTCTTTTTAATGTATATTTAGTGCCTATAATGTAATCCGCAAATTCGTCACACCGATGTTTAGTGCTAGGTGTTAGTGCCTATCAGGCTCTTGTATTGAAACTGTTTGTTTTGAATAACAAATGATTCGCGGTTAATTGCATTAAGTAAGTAGACATAATGAAAACGGGATATCAATCGAACCTATAAGGAAATCGCGGTCAACATCCCGTTTTCATTATGTCTAATGTTTATTTTGAATTCCGGTCTATTGTATCTATGCAAGATAAATCCTTTACATGCATTTGTTACCTTACTTATTGTGAAATTATCTATCGAGTGCCGCAATATAATGCAACGTTTACACTTCTTTTGCAAGTACACAAGACCCGAAACTAGTGTATATTGGGAATTTAATACTAACGTCTTGTATTGCTTGTGGAGGCCTAACAGGCTTGTACTCAGCAAAATACCTGAACAGACTACGTGTATGATGGTGAAGAGACTGAATCTTATCGCCTAAAAAGTGTATCCATCTTTTCAGATCAGAAAAGTTGTTGCTGTTTTAGTGATGGTAGGCGCTACCTACGCGCTCCCTGTCGAGCACCAGGACGAATTAGACCTAAATAACGAAGCAGAAAAAATATCATTAACCATTGGGAACATACCCCCTGAAAACGTAGCATCTGATAATGCAGCTTTAACTCCTGAAGATGCACCATTGTCAGCCGAAAATGTACCATTTCCACCTGGCAATATACCATTGGATTCGGAGAGAGAACATATAAATGAAAACGGACCCTTGCCAGTTGAAGCTACTGAAAAGGTGGCGTCTAAAGATGGGCCCAAGCCTGAAGGATTGGACCTGAAGACTGACGCTACGTTTTGGTGGCCATCTTTCTTTAGATCGTACTACAGATACCCCTACTATAGATACTACAGGCCCAGGTAAAGTATTTTTAATCGTACGTATTTAAATAGAGTCCTACATTTTTAGCAGAGTCGCTATTTCTACAACATGATGTTCCATCCTAACTGATATTAAAAATGCGAAGGTAACTCTGTCTCTCTGTCTCTCTACTGTCTGTCTGTTTGTTACCTCTTCACGGGAAAACCGTTGCACCAATCTAGATGAAATTTGGTAAGAAGATAGTTTGAATATTGAGGAATAACATAGGCTACTTTTTATTCGGGAAAATTATATAGTTCCCGCGGGATAGCGTTAACCGAAATCTACGCGGACGAAGTCGCGGGCAACAGCTAGTAAGTTACAAGACATAAAAGTTTTCCATAACAGTCTTGATGACTTTGGCGTAAGATTGATTTTGGGCTTGCCCGAGAAAAAAAAAGTTGCTAGAAAATGAGTGCTACTACGTCATGGTACCTTTTAGTCGTTCAGCTTTCTTAAAATATGGGACATTATCCAACATTTCCCTCCTAGTTCTGCGCACAGGCCCACAGTAATAATTCATTTAAGCGGAACTACATCATTTTATCAATTACACGCTTCCACAAGATCCTAGTGTTCGAGCCGATGCAGAGTGGTGGGGAGTCAAACAGCGTGCTTTCTGTTAGTAATGTATTTTCTGCATCGTGGTGGTGTAAAAGAAGAGGCCGGGGCTGCGCTGTGCCAGAGCTTATATAACCTTAAGCAGCGCCCTCTATATTACTTACAAACTACATAATATTTATTATAACACCCTCTGTGGATCGTGCCTTGCACTATATCGATTGCTTTCTAGCTTAAGTTAAATTAGGGACATTATGTTACTTATTAATTGTGAGAGCGTTCGTTAGATGGCGCTTGAACACCTAGTTTTTTTATAATTTTTATTTTGTCATTGAATTATTCATTTTTTTGCAGGGTGTACTACCGATATTATTACTGGTAATAAATAATACGACGCAGTGTTAATAGGTGAAACTTATACACCTTTGTTACACAGTAAGCCACCGCGAAGACAATTAGGTAGCGTTACAAATATAGATTGAAACTAGTATTTTGGGTGGGGGCCGCGGGCCCCGAGGGGCCCGCGGAGGGTTCCCTGCCACCATGTTTTTTTTTAATATCCTTAACCTAACCAATTATCAAACTAACAAACTAAGCTACTAATTAACCAACCAACTTATAAACTAACCAAATAACCAATCAACCAACCAACCAACCAACCAACCAACCAACCAACAAACTAACCAACTAACCAACCAACCAATCAACCAACCAACTAACAAACTAACCAACTAAAAAACTATCAAACTACCAAACTAACCAACTAACCAACTATCAAACTACCAAACAAACCAACTAACCAAGTATCAAACTATCAAACTACCAAACTAACCAACTAACCAACTAACAAACTACCAAACTAACCAACTATCAAACTAACCAACTAACCAACCAACAATTTAACAAACTAACAAACTAACCAACTAACCAACTAACCAACCAACAAACCAACTAACCAAATAACCAACCAATCAACCAACAAACCAACCAACCAACCAACCAACCAACCAACTAACCAACTAACTAACCAACCAACTAACAAACTATCAAACTAACAAACTAATCAACTAACCAACTATCAAACTACCAAACTAACCAACTAACCAAATATCAAACTACCAAACTAACCAATTAACCAACTATCAAACTACCAAACTAACCAACTAACCAAGTATCAAACTATCAAACTACCAAACTAACCAACTATCAAACTACAAAACTAACCAACTTTCAAACTAACCAACTAACCAACCAACAAACTAACAAACTAACAAACTAACCAACTAACCAACCAACCAACCAACAAACCAACTAACCAAATAACTAACCAACCAATCAACCAACCAACCAACCAACTAACCAACCAACAAACCAACTAACCAACCAACCAACCAACCAAAAAACTAACCAACTAACCAACCAACTAACCAATCAACTAACCAACTAACAAACTAACCAAGTATCAAACTATCAAACTACCAAACTAACCAAGTATCAAACTATCAAACTACCAAACTAACCCACTAACCAACTATCAAACAACCAAACTAACCAACTAACCAAATATCAAACTACCAAACTAACCAATTAACCAACTATCAAACTACCAAACTAACCAACTAACCAAGTATCAAACTATCAAACTACCAAACTAACCAACTAACCAATTAACCAACTATCAAACTACCAAAATAACCAACTAACCAACTATCAAACTACCAAACTAACCAACTAACCAAGTATCAAACTATCAAACTACCAAACTAACCAACTAACCCACTATCAAACTACCAAAATAACCAACTAACCAAGTATAAAACTACCAAACTAACCAACTAAAAAAGTATCAAACTACCAAACTAACCAACTAACCAAGTATCAAACTACCAAACTAACCAAATAACCAAGTATCAAACTATCAAACTACCAAACTAACCAACTAACCAACTATCAAACTATCAAACTACCAAACTAACCAACTAACCAAGAATCAAACTATCAAACTACCAAACTAACCAACTAACCAACTATCAAACTACCAAACTAACCAACTAACTAAGTATCAAACTATCGAACTATCAAACTACCAAACTAACCAATTAACCAAGTATCAAACTATCAAACTAACCAACTAACCAACCAAATAACTAACCAACAAACCAACTAACCAAATAACCAACCAACCAATCAACCAACCAACTAACCAACCAACCAACCAACCAACAAACTAACCAACTAACAAACTAACCAAATAACCAACCAACCAATCAACCAACCAACCAACCACCCAACCAACCAATAAACCAACTAACCAACCAACCAACCAACCAACCAACCAACCAACCAACCAACCAACAAACTAACCAACTAACCAACCAACCAAGTATCAAACTACCAAACTAACCAACTAACCAAGTATCAAACTATCAAACTACCAAACTAACCAACTAACCAACTATCAAACTACCAAACTAACCAACTAACCAAGTATTAAACTATGAAATTAACCAAGTATCAAACTATCAAACTACCAAACTACCAAACTAACCAACTAACCAAGTATCAAACTACCAAACTAACCAACTAACCAAGTATCAACCAACCAACCAACCAACCAACAAACCAACCAACCAACCAACCAACCAACCAACCAACCAAGTATCAAACTACCAAACTAACCAACTAACCAAGTATCAAACTATCAAACTACCAAACTAACCAACTAACCAAGTATCAAACTACCAAACTAACCAACTAACCAAGTATCAAACTATCAAACTACTAAACTAACCAAGTATCAAACTACCAAACTACCAAACTAACCCACTAACCAACTATCAAACTACCAAACTAACCAACTAACCAAGTATCAAACTAACAAACTAACCAAGTATCAAACTATCAAACTACCAAACTAACCAAGTATCAAACTATCAAACTACCAAACTAACCAACTATCAAACTACCAAACTAACCAACTAACCAAGTATCAAACTATCAAACTAACCAAGTATCAAACTATCAAACTACCAAACTAACCAACTATCAAACTATCAAACTACCAAACTAACCAACTATCCAAGTATCAAACTATCAAACTACCAAACTAACCAACTAACCAAGTATCAAACTATCAAACTACCAAACTAACCAACTATCAAACTACAAAACTAACCAACTTTCAAACTAACCAACTAACCAACCAACAAACTAACAAACTAACTAACTAACCAACCAACCAACCAACAAACCAACTAACCAAATAACTAACCAACCAATTAACCAACCAACCAACCAACTAACCAACCAACAAACCAACAAACCAACTAACCAACCAGCCAACCAACCAACAAACTAACCAACTAACCAACCAACTAACCAATCAACCAACCAACAAACAAACTAACCAAGTATCAAACTATCAAACTACCAAACTAACCAAGTATCAAACTATCAAACTACCAAACTAACCAAGTATCAAACTATCAAACTACCAAACTAACCCACTAACCAACTATCAAACTACCAAACTAACCAACTAACCAAGTATCAAACTATCAAACTATCAAACTAACCAAGTATCAAACTATCAAACTACCAAACTAACCAAGTATCAAACTATCAATTTACCAAACTAACCAACTAACCAAGTATCAAACTATCAAACTACCAAACTAACCAACTAACCAACTATCAAACTACCAAACTAACCAACTAACCAAGTATCAAACTATCTAACTAACCAACTATCAAACTATCAAACTAACCAATAAACCAAGTATCAAACTATCAAACTAACCAACTCACCAACCAACAAACTAACAAACTAACCAACTAACCAACCAACCAACCAACCAACAAACCAACTAACCAAATAACCAACCAACCAACCAATCAACCAACCAACCAACCAACCAACCAACCAACCAACCAACCAACCAACCAACCAACCAACCAACCAACAAACTAACCAACTAACAAACTAACCAAATAACCAACCAACCAATCAACCAACCAACCAACCAACCAACCAACCAATAAACCAACTAACCAACCAACCAACCAACTAACCAACCAACCAACAAACTAACCAACTAACCAACCAACCAACCAACCAACAAACTAACCAACTAACCAACCAACCAAGTATCAAACTACCAAACTAACCAACTATCCAAGTATCAAACTATCAAACTACCAAACTAACCAACTAACCAACTATCAAACTACCAAACTAACCAACTAACCAAGTATTAAACTATGAAATTAACCAAGTATCAAACTATCAAACTACCAAACTACCAAACTAACCAACTAACCAAGTATCAAACTACCAAACTAACCAACTAACCAAGTATCAAACTATCAAACTACCAAACTAACCAAGTATCAAACTATCAAACTACCAAACTAACCCACTAACCAACTATCAAACTACCAAACTAACCAACTAACCAAGTACCAAACTAACCAACTAACCAAGTATCAAACTATCAAACTAACCAACTATCAAATTATCAAACTACCAAACTAACCAATAACCCAGTATCAAACTATCAAACTAACCAACTAACCAACCAACAAACTAACAAACTAACCAACTAACCAACCAACCAACCAACAAACCAACTAACCAAATAACCAACTAACCAATCAACCAACCAACCAACCAATCAACCAACCAACCAACCAACCAACCAACCAACCAACCAACCAACCAACCAACCAACCAACCAACTAACCAACCAACCAACCAACCAACAAACTAACCAACTTACCAACCAACCAAGTATCAAACTACCAAACTAACCAAGTATCAAACTATCAAACTACCAAACTAACCAACTAACCAACTATCAAACTACCAAACTAACCAACTAACCAAGTATTAAACTATGAAACTAACCAAGTATCAAACTATCAAACTACCAAACTAACCAACTAACCAAGTATCAAACTACCAAACTAACCAACTAACCAAGTATCAAACTATCAAACTACCAAACTAACGAACTAACCAACTACCAAACTAACCAACTAACCAAGTATTAAACTATGGAACTAACCAACTATCAAACTATCAAACTACCAAACTAACCAAACAACCAAGTATCAAACTATCAAACTACCAAACTAACCAACTAACCAACTATCAAACTATCAAACTACAAAACTAACCAACTTTTAAACTAACCAACTAACCAACCAACAAACTAACAAACTAACAAACTAACGAACTAACCAACCAACCAACCAACCAGCAAACCAACTAACCAAATAACTAACCAACTAATCAACCAACCAACAAACCAACTAACCAACCAACAAACCAACTAACCAACCAACCAACCAACCAACCAACAAACTAACCAACTTACCTACCAACTAACCAATCAACTAACCAACTATCAAACTAACCAAGTATCAAACTATCAAACTACCAAACTAACCAAGTATCAAACTATCAAACTACCAAACTAACCAACTAACCAATTATCAAACTACCAAACTAACCAACTAACCAAGTATCAAACTATCAAACTAACCAACTATCAAACTATCAAACTACCAAACTAACCAATTAACCAAGTATCAAACTATCAAACTAACCAACTAACCAAGTATCAAACTATCAAACTAACCAACTAACCAACCAACCAACCAACAAACCAACCAACCAACCAACCAACCAACCAACAAACTAACCAACTAACAAACTATCAAACTACCAAACTAACCAACTAACCAACTATCAAACTATCAAACTACAAAACTAACCAACTTTCAAACTAACCAACTAACCAACCAACAAACTAACCAACCAACCAACCAATAAACCAACTAACCAAGTAACTAACCAACCAATCAACCAACCAACCAACCAACTAATTAACCAACAAACCAACTAACCAACCAACTAACCAACCAACCATCCAACCAACCAACAAACTAACTAACTAACCAACCAACCAACTAATTAACGAACAAACCAACTAACCAACCAACCAACCAACCAACCAACCATCAAACTAACCAACTAACCAACCAACCAACCAATCAACTAACCAACCAACCAACTAATTAACCAACAAACCAACTAACCAACCAACCAACCAACCAACCAACCAACAAACTAACCAACCAACCAACAAACTAACCAACTAACCAACTAACCAACTAACCAACCAACCAACCAATCAACTAACCAACTAACAAACTAACCAAGTATCAAACTATCAAACTACCAAACTATCAATTTTGTATGGCGGCCATCTTGTTTTCGCCATTTTGAAAAAACTTTGACCGGCTCACCCATTGGTTGGCTGTTCTAAACAATTTTAGTTTCGGGCAAACTCGGTAGGTCAAGTCGTTACAGAGAGCTACCCCATGTGTCGGGTCAGTTTCCAAGTTCAGGTCGATTTCATATTTTTTTGTTGGTCGTGGCGGCATTTCTGATGTGATGGTGTATAGAGTCGAACCCAACCTCTAAAGGTTGCTATAAAACAACAGTGAATCAGTGAGTCTGACATTACATAGTATGGCGGCCATCTTGGAAAATTGAGAAATCGAAAAACCAATTACGGCGTTGAATATTGTGGCCTTCAAGAGCCCTGGAAGCAAAATTTCAATCTAATCAAACAAAAAAAAATTTCGCCGCCATTTTGAATCCGCCATCTTGGAAAATAAAATTGCTTCATTAGATTACCCTTCCTATTTTGAACAACATTAGTTCAAGCACCTTCTGTTTATCTAGACTGGCCTCTGAGATATTCGCTTTTCAATTTTGTATGGCGGCCATCTTGTTTTCGCCATTTTGAAAAACTTTGACCGGCTTACCCATTGGCTGGCTGTTCCGAGCGACTTTAGTTCCGGGCAAACTCGGTAGGTAAAGTCGTCGCGGAGAACTACCCATGTGTCAGGTCAATTTCCACATTCAGGTCAATTTTATACTTTTTTAGTGGTCGAGGCGGCATTTCTGATGCGATGTTGTAGAGAATTAAACCCCACCCTTCATGGGTTCTTCAAAACAGCATGTCAGTGAGCCAGATTTTCCATCGTATGGCGGCCATCTTGGAAAATCGCAAAATCGAAAAACCAATTACGGCGTTTGATTCAGTGGCCCTCAAGAGCCCTGGATGCAAAATTTCAATCGAATCAGAGCAAAAAAGAAAATGGCCGCCATTTTGAATCCGCCATCTTGGAAAAAAAAATATCCCGATACATTACCCCTCCCACCCTGAATGACATTTGGTCGAGCACCTGTCGTCAATCTCGATTGGTTTGCGAGATAATCGCGTTTCAATTTTGTATGGCGGCCATCTTGTTTTCGCCATTTTGAAAAGATTTTTACCGGCTCACCCATTGGCTGGCTGTTCTGAGCGACTTTAGTTTCGGGCAAACTCGGTAGGTCGAGCCGTTGCAGAGAGCCGCTACCAGAGTCAGGTTACTTTCCACGTTCAGGTCGATTTCGTATTTTTCCTGGGGTCGGGGCGGCATTTTGGATACGATGATGTATACAGTTCCACCTCACCCATCGTAGGTTCTTCAAAACAGCATGTCAGTGAGTCAGTGAGTGGGTATCGAGCTATATATATTATAATGTAATATAGGTAGTTAAAAGTGTAGAGTTGTACATGTGATAATGATACTTAATATTATTTTAATAAAGGATTTCTCCCTAAAAACATTTTTTTTAAACCAAAATGAAACAAAGGGCAAGAAAACTGGGTTAACTTTTAACATGTGTGTGTTTGTCTTTCTCGGGAATCAAGTTTAATTTTGTTTTAGAAATAGAATTAGAGATTTTTTTTATGTAAATTAAGGTCCTAATTCATTAAAGCACTGTATAATTTTGTTCAAATTAAATTTTAAGTTTTTGATTTTCGTTTCGAGAATATTAGGTAATCTAGTTGAATAAAACCAACGCTTATTACTCTACATAATTTATACAATTATAATGTGAGGCATTAGAATCAAATACTTAATGTCTATTCAGAATTCAAATTTCAAACAATAGTTTATTTATATTAGTGAGTTTATATTTATAAACAAACCGGTATATACGTCAGCAGCACGCAAGCCTACAAGAAAATAAGAGTATTAGTAAAAATTTACACGTACGCGCTCTTATTCTCTTCACTGAAAGTCGTGAGTAGATTCTTTTAATATTTGCTTGTCGAAATATTTTCTGCTGACTGCGCGAAGACGAAACAATAAAAACTTTACGACGGAGGTTTTACATCAGTAGCTTGGTACAAAGAGTTAATCGCAATATCCGAAGACACATAAGCCATCGACTTGGCCAGAGTAGCTAGCGACAGAGAGTCCATTATAATCCTGTTCGCAACGTGGTTCAGCTTCGCTCCGTGAGACTGAGCAGTGTATTTCAAAGCTAACTTGATCACCCTCTCACAAGCAAGCGATTTCGACCCCGCACTTTTGGCTTCCTTCCCGGCCTGCTGCGCCGCTGTTTTCGCCAAATTCATCATCAACTCTTGATGATTAGACATACCATTCTTTGCATACCTCACGGACATCTGAACCTCAATAGAAGCCGTCAACGCACGACGCATAGCCACCACACTAGCAGCAGTCAAATAAGCTACATCACCCGCAAACAGGATAGCTTTCTTCGCCTTAGCTTCAAGTCTGTCCATTCTCTGTTTGACTTTTTTATCATTTTTAGTCTCGTCTTCAAAATCGGAATGATCTATATTGATTTCTGCTACAACATCGGCATTTAGTTCAGTCGGTCTCCCGTCAACCCATTCGTCTGTGAGAGGTTCTTGTGTATCTGAGTTTGATGGATCAGCTATTAGCTCATGGAGTCCATTTACAGATTTTTCCATTAGAATCGGATCACTGTTGTTGCCATTCCGGATATTGTTTTCAATGTCTAGAGCAGTTTGATTGAGGAATCCTTTAGCGTCACCATTTTCAATTGGCATGGAGTTCAAAACATGTAGCGTCATTCTATTGTTACGGGGTAAAACTGCAAATGGCGAATCAGGTATCAATATGCCACCTTGCTTAAGAGGAGCAGCAGATGTTGCCTCTGTTGTAGATTTATTTAATATCGCCCCATAAACTGTGGGAATGACATCAGTAGCCGGGACTACTGTCACTTGATTCTTTTGCGGTTCAGATACGATTGACCTCTTTTTACGCAAAGCCAAGTCAACCGATTGTTTCTTCGATAAAGCAGTAGCGTAAGTTATGTCTTTCAAAGCCGATACAATGGATACTTCAGCAGCAATTTGTGCTAGCCCGTACACTAGCCGATGGAGTTCTGGCTCAGTAGAAGCTCTAGTAATACTCAGAATGTTACCAGATAACGTTCTTGAAATGTAATCCAGAATTCTTCTGGTTTCAATTGCAGTGATGCCTTTATTTTTTCCTGGTGCTTCGAGTGCCTCTCTGGTTATTCTAGTAATTTTATCTTGGATTTCTAACTTTGATAAGATAGCGGAAACTAGATCTTTTGAGATATTGTACAAGTTTTCTTCCATCTGCGGGTTTTGTGTGACATTTTTCGTTGCTTTTAGTAAGGAATTGTCTAAATGCTTGAGAACTTTGTGAGGGGAATTAAAAAGAAATGGTTCATCAAGGGATGCAGATTCAAGTTTAACTTTGAGATCGTGGACAGGAGATATGCTAGCGGTAGCTGTAGTAATCTAGAACGGAAGAACACGTCAATTATTTCCATTACTACGTAATTGGATTGACTAAAAATATTTAGAAGTTACTTACAAACATATCCAAGACCACTAGATAAAAAATAACTCTACTCATCTTGTACAATGAGGTGGCACCCAAGTTTACATTTGAGCAACCACAAAATGAACAAATGTTTAAATTGAGCAACTAAACTAAAACTTCCGATTGCAGTTGTTATAATAATTGGCAATTAGTTAAACTTTATCGATCAAATAGCCTATCGTCACACGTTAATACCTATAGCAATTTTTATTTTGTTTTATCCAGCGAACGCGTTGAACATCGTGATCCTCCTTTTACTGTGTTGTATTCTTCTGTATACATAAAGAGGCCGATACACGAAATCTCTACTTTCTGCTGTTTCGAAAACCTCTGCATCCTCTTTATTCCGAATTGGTTCTATAATACCGAAGTCTTTTTTATCATCGTGTGCTGAAGTGTGATGACTGATATCGTCAGTAATTATTTCTTGAGGCTCATTTATGTCTACAATTTTAGGTGAATTCAGAGCATAAATGTAAAATACTGAATATAAGATTATTACAACTGTTACACTAATAACACCCATTTGAATTAATCAAACCAGAACTGCTGTGGAATGACTGCCATCAGTAGTACCTAATACGAGCATCTCTACATTTAGAATTTACATCAATAATTACAACTCCTTTGTTAATTGCGAGTAAGTAACTTAGATCAATTAGTGGTGATATGGGTATGATTATCGTATTGCAGACTGTTATTTATTTCAGAGAGACAAAAAGGTACAGTTCTCATAATATCACTTTGTAGTAAGGTTTTTAAATGGTTAGTTAAGAGTGTTAGTGACTGTACTCAACGAAATGTAAAATAGTTACTTAAACAACAGAAAAACTTGTAAATCATAAATCAGCTATTTATTGAACAAAAAAACTTTAGATTTAAACTTTGTAGGTTTTTACAGGGTTTCAAGTTTAAGGCTTATATCAATTCATTTGAGAGTACTTAACCTAATAACATTATGGCATCTTCGGTGTTAAAATCTTTGCGGAGCAGTCAATCGTCTAGCCGAGGTACGCTGGAAGCACCCTGATGCCTCCACGGCCCATCAGGTTGGAGGTCTCTCCGAAGGGCGAAGCGTCGTTCTGGTTCGGCGAAGGTAGCAAGTCGCTCTCCTGGCCACCGACGTCACGGCGAGCCCTGGCGTGATGGTCAGAACCACTTCCTGCCGCAGCACCAGACCGAGCAACTCCACTGCCTGTAGCTGATGGTGTTTCTTCTACTTTTTGGGGAATGTGCTGGATCACATCCTCCTCGACGGGGGCGCAGGCGCAAGCGGCCAGCAGTGCCAACGACGCGACGGCAAAGAACATTGAACGCATTTTGAATAGATCCTATATTGCTCGACTAAGTCGTCAAAGTAACATACCGATGTATTCTGTGTACGGCTTATAAGTAAATCGTGGATTTACACAAAGCATTATTGTTATTGGAACTGTACACTATTTAATATTATATTGTTTGTGGAAGCCGCATTGACGCACGAACCGATGGTAACTGCGCTGTATACGAGCACTGCAGCGATTCGTAAGGAACATACCATGGGGGTGTTAATGGAATACGAAAATCGCCTGATAAATCTGATAACCATAAAAGGCAACAAAAGGGTTAGCACTTCGACAGAAGGCCCATTTTAGGTAGCCTTTTATATGTAAATCTCATCATGTGACTTTGTAATTGTGGTACAATAGTTTTGTTATCTGCTTATTTGGTACTTAGCAAAGGTTGTTTTGAGTCCATATGATTTATACGTGTTTAAAAAAAAAATGTCTAGACAGGTCCAGTACCTACAGAGAGAGAGAACTAGCTACTTTTTTTACAAGCTTTATGGGGATCGAATTCTGACACGTGAAAATACGAATCGAAAACTGCCACTGGGTCGTGCGCTCAAAGAGGAAGGACTACGAATTAGTCGGAAACATGTCGGGCTAAACTCGACTTGTACATATACGTAAGTGATCCGTTTTATTCACTATGATTGAGTCTCGCGGACTCTACTAAAACTAGAACTGCGATTTGCTACAAATCTAAAGCTAAATGAACATTTCGATTCTACTTATTTCTATTTCAAACTTATCAGTCTCTATTTTCGAGGGAAGGTATTTTAAAGGTGTGATTTGTAAATAATAAAATGCAGGCCATTTTTAGATGTCCCCTGCACGAAAACATCTTTTTGGAGAGCGTCTGATATAAGAGTCAAACTTATGCCCCATAAATGAATGTGCACGTCATTCATGGTATAAATCAATACACAAACCAAATACGGCCTACTATTACTATTTATAGTGTATAATATTTATACACTTCTTAATAATACCGTTAAGTAATTAACAATTATAAATTTGAGGTCACAATATAAACACACTTTTATCTCTTGCTACCTACTGTCAAAATATTCAACACTCATAGAAATAGCTACTTAAATATATGACTAACAAATAAAACACATTGTTATTCAACAGAATAACCAACGAGGAACACAATAAACTGAACAGAAGGACAATACTGTCACGCATTGGTATTACAGTACACTGAAGTGAGACATTATGTAAACTATTCCTCATAATTTTTCATTGTAATCCACAACAAAAACATACTCATGGTCATTATGATATTGAAACTATTTACAGGGCCAATTATCGGGTGCGAGACACACAATGCGTCAATGCTTCCAATTCTGGACAATACTTTATTTAGCACAATTACAAAACGGGTATATAACCTAATCACAGGTCGGTGTGTTGTCAAAAACAAAACACAGTCGCAAGACAGCTAACCGATAGCATATTCCTGGGATTTAATCCCATACGCAGAGAAGTTTCTCGAGGCCCATCAAGAACATGGCTTCCACGTTGATTGTCCTTCTCTCGCTGGTGCTGGCCGTCGCCATTGCAGTACCAATCCCTAAAGACGACGCAGAGACTACCACGGCTGCTGACGTCCAGCCCCTGTACGCAGTGATCGAAGTCATCGAGAACATTCCCGTTCTGGTGCCGTTGGTGGAGGCTACAGAGCTTACTACGGAGGCTGGAGCCAAAGAGCCGGAACACAAGGTAGCGAAGAGGTCGCTCCGAGGAGATAACCCCAGCAACGATATTTTGGGTGGTATCGAAGAAGGACAACAGAATGAAAACGGATTGTCGAGCCTAGCCGGCCGCAGAATCAAGTTCTTGCCCACCTGGTTGGGCTAAGCATAAGTTAGATTAGAGATATATTTCTCATAGTTATATTAGATGTAAGTTCAACATGGAGCCAGTATTAACGTAAGGGTCCAATTATTGTGCAATTTATGTATTCTATTATTGAGATAATATATTTTTTACGATAATTTTAGTGTAAGGTTTGAAAATGTTGTGTAATTTCTATTTAGTTTATCATTGAAATAAATATTTTTATGCCATTTCTGTAGTTAATTAATTTACTTAACCGTATATTAATGGTTGCTCTTATAAAATCAAATGATAGATAGATAAATTTATTTACTTACTCCACATTAAAATTACGTTATACCTACTTAACTATGTATAAATTTGGTAAAATACTATGTCAAAATATAAGCACATAATTAGGTAGCTAGTAATAACTAGCTAATTAGCGCAAAATTTATCTGCATCAAAAATTGAAAAAAAAACAAGAATAAGATGTCTTTATCAAACTTCGAAATCGTAACTTTTATGTACTAAATTAAAACATTATGTTAATTTTCTGCCTAAATCAGGTTTATTTGGTATAATCTCCTAGCTTCTGTTAACCAAAAGAGCGAAAATTTAGGCACTTACATTTACCTCTATAAAGACAATAACGATTAAAAGGCTTAACTGATAGGTAGGCTATGATATATACATATTTGACTTTGATATCCGGGTATCAATCATTTCACGAGGTTTAATAAAACGTTATAGACATAGTACAAAAATCTTTCCCACGAGCCAGGCAAAAATCAGTCTTGACATGTCATAAACATTTTGACAAGGGACAGCTACATCTGGTCTGGGTAGGTATTAGGGTGCTCAATAAATTATTTTATTAACACAAATAATAAAATAAACTAAGTACCTACTTATTTATTTTTTACAATCTACTAAACATTCTTATCTAATTTAAATAATATAGTATTACAATCATACATATAATAGTTTCGTCTTCACTCTCTGTAATTAGCTATATCAGTAGGTAGTAATGATCAATCAGATATGATAATTACTTCTTCATCCCGTGGTTTATCAACGTCATCAACATCTTCAGTTTCATTTTCAAATGCGTTCTTCTCATGTTTTATTTCAATGACCGTATCGACATCGCCTAATTCTGCTCCAGGCACTTCCACTACTATAATATCTTTAGAATAATGCGCTGGGTTATAATCCAAATAATCATTCCCAGCACGGAACTCGATTCTGCTTTTCATCATCTCCGGGTGTATGAACAACCCATCTAACATTCTTCCATTTGCGATTTTAAAAACAATCAGCAATGTTAATAGCACCCAGATATTTGCCATGCTCAACGATGCTTCACAGAGTAAAAATAAGAATATTGAACAAAGGTTTTATACTGCGTGAGTGATAATTTCAATCTAAACTCGTTTATTTGTAAGTAAATATTGATCTGCATGTATGGAATAAATGGAACTGTGGGAGTCAGCCCATAACTGAAAATGTAAACAGTGCTTTTCACGACAATTGACCACATCCTTGTTTGTTTTTCTGTTTCTGCTTACAGTCTCTCATTACAAATCCAGCAAGACACGAATTTATTAACATTTAATGCTGACACACCACTTTGTTATACTAATTAGGTATGGAACTCCGCCTCTTATGAAGTTATGACAAACGATATAGGATATTTGCTGTCACTAAACTGGCACCGGGCCGCCTACACCTTCCTCCTCCTCCTCCTCCACGGCAGGGCAGCCTCCGCTGGCTCACCGCCTTTGGTTTTATTGTAATTTTCTCGCAAATGTATTAAAAAACGTCGTTTGGTACACGTGCAGAAATGTCATTTTCACTCGTTCTGAGTCTCGACCCTCGCCTCACGGCTCGGGCTTGGACACCCCAGGACTCGTGCATAATGACATAGTTTCCGTACTTTTATCAAAAAGTACTATTTATTTATTTTTTATTTTATAGGGTACTACCTTATTATCAACAGATCGGAAGTTTAATTTCAATCATTGGCACCCACATTTTGTAGGATTTTCACCATAGGTATTTGCTTTCGATATTAAGAATAAAAATGTCACCCATTGGGAAGGTGGCAACAGCAGAAAAATTATGCCTCTAAAGAAAACCAAGATTTGCCCTTTAGACAGGCTCTTCACTTACACTTGCATTGGAGTTTAATTAGTTAAGAAAAGCCGTTGGCGATGAATTTGCAGTTGATCTCAAGACACATTTTACTGACTGCAGTAATCCATTAAAAACTCAAATAAAATACTCTTCCATAAGCAATAGAAAGGTAAACCGAATTGACAGTTACTAAAATTCAGTATTGGTAAATATTGGACCTGGCTTCGTCGGACGGCGCAAGGCAACATTCAACCATAAAGACGATTTTAATCTTAATCTTGATGGTCTTAGATTGGAACTTTATATTCGTTGTCTGGTAAAATATTTACTTAAAGTGAACTCTGACATACCAGCTATAGTCGCAACAAGGGCATCACCTGTACAGTTTTCATCTTCATTCTACGAAATAATGTTTAAGTAATGACTTTCAATTATTTAATAACTTAAAGATAAGAATCAAATGAATCTTGAACTTTGGTTCTTGAGCATACTTTTATTAGTGTCGTGTCCGCGTAGCTGGTTGCAACAAACATTGAGTCGTCTGAAAATGAGATTGTGGGAATGTATATTATTTTTTGCTTTATTTGGAATTTCTTGGGCCTACGATGCTTTTGATTTGGAATCTGATACACTGCAATGGCTAAGTATATTTAACGTTACTAAGCGCCCTCATACAGTGGTGTTGAATGTCGAAAATGAAACCAGGGACACATTTAAAAATAGCCTCATAGAAAGTTTACACCGAGATCACTCCGTTATTATAGTTGCAGGAGAAGATATGCCAAAAGCAATTACTGAAGAAGTATTAATAAGAACCTTAGTTCGAAGTGCTAACCTAGTGTTAACTATGAAAAGCATAAATTCAACTTTGCTAGATTACCCGATACTTAAATTCATGCTTAGATCACAGGGGTCAGTGGTATTCATCATAATATCTACACAGGATCGTCTGTATAAATGCCATAAAGGAAAATTCAGTGAAGAGGCCCACGCCATAATAGAAACGTTTCTAAACGACCTGTGGCACAAGTATCGTATTATGATCGCTATTCTTGCTATTCCAAACGTATGTCCGAACGAATATGCCATTTACGGTGACTCGAAATCATCCAACAGAGACTTGTACAACAGGACAATCAAACTTATCAACACTAGTCATTTACCAAAAGTTTTGTCAAGGAGGGCGAGAAGGACGCTGACTCGAAAGTATCCTCTTAAAGGCAATATCTTCAATCGGTTTCCAACTGCTATTACCAATTGTTCAGGCACAAAAATGTACCTGAATACGAGTGATATCTTAGGCGGTGATTACTGCGGGATGGATGCCCTCATTATGGCTGATGTTGTACGATATTTCCAATTCAACTTGTCAATGCCCCGATTAGGACCGGGCCGCGACAAGTTTGGTTACCAGCAAGAGAATGGAGTCGTTACCGGGAGTTTGGGGTACATTTTCAGTGGTGATCTAGACATATCCTTTAATTCTCGGTTTGTGGTCACATATATTGAAGGATGCACCAGACCTTACCACTTCTTGTTTCCCATCTCGCAAGATTCCCTGTGCGCTTTGCTGAAGCATCCCGATGAAGAACCGTTGTGGCGGTACCCATACAAGGCGTATACTTTAACACAGTGGGTCTGCATTTACTCCGCGCTTATTACTGTTGGGTTATTCATGTGGGCGTCTGCGATGATCAAGAAGAGATTATATCACAATAACAAAGCATCTTCACTTTACTTTTATATCAAAAACTCTGTACACGCTGGATTGTTTGGCTTTTTCTATGATCGTAGAAACGATTTGTTGATATTGAGAGGAGCCTGTCTGTTCTCCTCCATTATACTGATAGCGACATATCAAGTAAGTCTACTACTTCATCTTTTACTTTCCCTGTTATATCTGAGTTTACACTCATCTGACGGGCCCGTACCTACGAAATAAGTAAACGCACTGCGATATTCGAGAAAACTGCCGCTAACTAATTGGCCACCTTGGATATCTGTCCATGATTTATCCTCTCAACAAAGCCAAAAGTAGAGGCTGGGGACTGAAACAGGGTCACTTTTGAATTGGGAAGTCTAAAGCTTACGAAAATTATTCAATTTCAGAGTTACATTAACTATACATTCACGACACGTTGGTACAAATCGTTGAACAAGCTCTCCGAACTCGTAGACGCTGGCACCGTGGTAATGACATCTCCTTCAATAAACGCCTTAATCGAAATACCTAGCAACGACATTCAAGCCACGCTGCAGTCTCGCACTGTAGTTTCAGGTAAGATCATTATAATGATCTCAAGTGGAGTATCTTTTTGCAAAAAGCAATAGCGATAAGCGAGCTAAGATTTGAATACATGGAAAAAATTCAGCGTGTTTCCCTATGCTAATCGTAGTGTAGTGTAGGGGTATAGCACGCGACACGGAATGTCGAGGATCCGGGTTCGATTCCCGGGGTTAGCATTTTCTGTTTTTTTTTTTCTATGTAGGTATTTATGTTTCAGTGAGTATGTAAAAAGTATAAGACAAGTAATCATTAATCAATTAGTTCTTGTATCGTGCTTTTCCTGGGAAAAGACATAACTTAAGAGTCCATATTTTTTAGTTAAACCTATAAACCTAATTTGCCACGAGCTTTTCGGTATAGGAAAACGCCGTGAGGGAACCTATACACACCTACGAAACAAGTCAATACGTAGCACGTGTGAAGTTCCCTTACCATTCATTACCATTTCAGAAGACAAGAGAACAGGACATTGACCGGTTACCAGTCAATATCCCGCTCTCATTATGTCTAATGTAATTAACCGCGAATCATTTAAAACTGTCACTTCAGAAGACACTGATTTCTACGAGTATGTCCTTAACCATCATAATACAGCGGCTTTAGAGCGACACACTGACGGCATTCTAGTGACGCTGATGTCTTACACTGGCGAGGATGGTCGGCCGCAACTGTATGTTGCTAATGAGTGCTTTCGCGTCTTCTATCTGTCTTACATTACTAATGAGGGTAAGTAGTTGCCTATCTTTATGTAAGTAGGTGCCTATCTTATACGATAAGATAGATAAGTAAGTCTATCTTCTATTTTGATATTAAAAACCGCCTTCAAAAAAAAAACCTTAGAAAAAAAACATAAAATAATCCTCTAAAATAATAATACATAAATAAAATAAAATAAAATACTAAAGCCTAAAGTTTTATGGCCTAGCACTAAGTAGCACAAAAATGTAGTCGGTGCGGTGCGAGCGGAATATTTTTTGAATAAAGCTCCTCCTTTTTTGAAGTCGGTTAAAAATACTTAACAGGTACACGCGGGTACAATAAGCACTGCTTATTTTCAAGTCTTCATAATGCATACAGGCACTTGTACTATTATTTATTCTGTGGTATAGGTAATAAAGTTTCCCTTCTACATTGCAACACGCGATTATCCATAGATAAACCAATTATGATACCTAAGGATGTTATGTCGAGGAAATTAATTCCGGACCCACCATGGAACCTTTTCACAGTAAATGTCATAGAGACATCGCATTGCTTGACAAGGAAAATCGTCATGACGTTTACTATGAAAATGTTCTATAGTGGGTCAGGAATTAATTTCCTCGACTGTGCTATCGAACCAACTGAATCGTGACCCACTGTGGAACCTTTCGTAGAAAATGTTATGATGACATATCGCATTGCTTGACAGGGAAAATCATTGACACTTACTGTGAGAACGTTCTACGATGGGTCCGGAATCAAACGGTTCGACTCGAATGGTGTGTTTTGGCTGATCGATGGTATTGTTCGACGCCCACCGGTTGATGTGGTAGATTCAAGTGTGGCAAAAACTATCGATCGACGTCGACCAATCCATTCTACCATCGATCGACGACCTATCGATTGGCGATGTACCCTAACTTCTCATTTTGCCCACAGCTTTTCCCTTCGTAGAGCAGCTCCATGTATTCATGATGCGGCTAATGGAGTCTGGTCTCCCAAACATGTACTACACCTGGACTAGTCGCTCTCTGGGCCTGGACGTGACGCTGCCGAGTATGATCTCCGAGCCGCGAAATGCCAACAAGATCAATTTGGATGCACAAATTATACCATTCAGCTTGCTGTTCATTGGTTACCTCTTGTCCACTATTGCTTTGGTCGTTGAAATGTGGGTAGCGAAGAGGACCAAGCTTATTCCGTACCTACCATAAAGCCACCCTGGACAACCTTACGACCTTGAAGCCAGAAAAGCTCAATATACAGGGTCAAATTTAAATGGAGCGAAGTCAGTCACTTGCAGAGGAAGCGAGATGCGCAGAGACTAACGGGAATGTAGGAGCGGGAACGCGATAACGCCATTCCACGGCCTGAACTACTTCAGAGGCGCATTTAAGTTTGAAGCGTACTGTAAATGCACATAAAAGTATCAAATCAGCCAACATCCACCCACTGCTGAGTAAAAGCTACATTTTTACGCCATTATGAATACAGTCATACCATGACCTCGCTCATTGTCGTCTTGGTCGTTGAAAGAAGGATGGCAAAGAGCGCAGTTGTAATTATTCATCGAAGATCTACACGGAAAATGTGCTAAGTATGTTATTTTCAGACAGGTCCTATTAGGGTCTAAGAAAATGTATACTCGTAGTAAATTCCTCATGTCATTTTATTTCCAAAATACATAATTTTAACAATGACGTATTAACAAAATCTTACGTACGTTTAATACAATAGACCTTTCCATTACATGGCAAGAAATGAAACCCAATCGCGTACCTAAACTAAATTTACAGAAAATAAACAAAAGTAACAAAAATGGTACTTATCTATAATAAACTTTAATAATATTACATTGAGCTTTTAGGTAAAAAATTGTATTACTAATATTAAACCAACATATTGTCATCTAAGGTCTATCTAGCTTATGTTACAGTCATTTAATGATATATCTAATGATGTAACAAAAAGCACTGAGCATTTTATCTATAACAACACAAGTGAGCAATATAATTACGAATGAAATTGTGCGCGCTGCGCAATCGTTGCGTCTCTGTCTAAACCTCAATAGAAGACAGGGTCATAGCCAATGATATTATAAGTAAAGATACGTCATATGCTCACACGACAATCGAAAAACATGTTCCAAACATTTTGAAATTTAACCTTACTTAAGAACAACCTTATTTAAGAGCGACTGGGGCCAAAGAGACTTCAATTGTAGCCTTTTCTGCGCTTCATTTTCGGCGTGCTGATGACATATCTACCTCTTTTTATAATGTAATATCATTGGTCATAGAAGGGTCATAGCTCAAAGCTCACCACTGACAACGTGTCATTAGTCCGAGAAGCCTATTTTATTAATTAGTAGCAGTATGGAGCGAAACTTTGGTGCCGAAGACAGACGTATGACGTCAAGCTACATACAATGTTTTATCTGTTATTACCAGCAACTTATTGGCATGTTTAGTTTAGTTAAGTTTTTTTTACATAGCTTTAACTTATGGATATATGGAAATAAAATGAAACTGAAACCGATATTGACATTTGAGTTAAGGCATACTTTATAAAAAACAAATTTAATTGTCATTGTAAATAATAATGTACACCTGTTTATTTTAATTTGTATTATGAAATTATCGTCTTGTTTTAGGCAATAAAGATTTTTTTTATATAAAAAATACTGTTCCTGATGTCAGCAGAGTTTAACAGCAAAATCAAGCAATATTATACAAAAACATTTGTAAAGTAAAATAAATATAAGTGAATTTGCATCATAATAACGTCACTGGCACCAAAGTTTCGCTCCTTGTTAATTTGTTAATTTTTCTTAGGTGTCGCTTGGCTAAAAACAAAAATCTTCGAACCCCTTTCGAACGAACTAACGATTCACGTTTCGGTCTTATGGTTTCTCGCTCGGTCACGGACTTTTGACAACGGTAGCTACCAAATGCGATTATCATAATAGGCTAGTGGGCTAGCATTTATGTAAATGCCAGCAGCATTCGTCCCTTTCTGACTACATGAGTTGGCAACTAATTATATGGTTAATCAAAACAAAAGAATGTTTCGTTTTAACTAAATTGAGCTTCATCGATAAATTGTATACCTAATGTAGATATGGCTTATGTTTTTCATTAGAGGTAATTTACAATACCTAAGCTTCTCTTAGCCGAGCTATACAGCGATAAAAAAAATCTTATACTAAAATAAAGGTATTGGAAATGTCATGTTACGAAAAGCCATATTGTTGTAACCTGCGCTATTAAAGCACGAATTATAAAATAACTGCTGCAAGTTACGCTGTACAGCTCAAATTATCTAGGTACATTGAATCCTAAACTATGTATAGACATGGTAGAAAAACCTTTCCCACGGGCCAGGCAAAAATCAATCTTATGACAATGCCATAAACATTTCGACAGGGGAAAGCTTTTTTCACTTTAACTATATGTACGTATAATTAATTCGTTAATAGCACAGGTTATAGGTACCGCCTTCACAAACTATATGCACAAGAGCGCATAAGATATCACAGAACTATTACACAGAAAATTTAAATACTGAGCTTAACAATATCATGGATAGACGAGTATAATTAAATGGGAAGCAGGCAAGATTATCATATTGTGAGTTGAGTAGCATGACTACTGTTTTAATAAAAATATACATCTTGAAATAACCAAGTGACTACTTTATGTATTGTTTTTCTATTGTTTGTCAGTTTGTGTAACAGCGTTCGCGCACTGCATCCGAACCTTACCAAAAAGGTGAGTAAAGGTATTTTATGCGACAACGGTATTGGTAATATTGTTTTTTCTTTAATTTATTTTCTTGTATTTAATGAAATTATTTGTCCAGGGGACATCTCCATGGTAACAAGCGGCACTTAAAAGTAAATTGATTGACACTACTGCTATACCGTAAAGTAATTTCTCAGATTTGGATTATACGCACGCAGTTCAGAAACGCTCTATGAAGTTACTCACTGAAACTTGTTACGCCGTAAGGCACGGATTGATCAAGAAATGCATTTTTCTATGACAAATAATACATTTAAATTTAATATTGCTTAAGATACAAGATAAGCTTAATAGTGTTAACATTACTATGAAATAAGATATGTATTTTTACAAATTATACTTAGTTATGTGTTTAAAGAGGCAAGTTTACATGACACTATCTAATGTTCATAAGTATGATTGCTTAGCTCTCTAACAAATTGTGAAAATAATATAATATTAATAAATATCTAAGCAAATACAATTTATTGGCCCTGTAGCTGTACTATTTTGTGTTTTTAGGAGTTGAATAACTTTCAAGAATATAACTATGTATTGGCAGAATAACTCAAATGTTTGTTTTTATCAAAATTTAACGGAGCATGACAGGCATTAGTCACGCACGCGTAATCTCAATTATTTACAGAAAATATTTCAATATTTATAATTTACCGATAACTCTTTAATTTCATAAACTAATAATCACAAAGCTAGTCAATTTAACGGCGTCAAATTCAACGCGTACAAAAATTCATTAACGATATTTTACAATTTCCCTAGACATTCTAATCAATAAAAATCTATTTAAATTTATTAAATATTAAATCACTTGATATATTTAATGAGGCCTCCATCCGCTACCACCTTATTTTTAATAACAATGCAGGCTGGCTGTCATAAAGTGAAAATGTAATGATAATCGTGCATGTAGCCATTCATTGCGGAGTCACGAGGCTAATGCGTTACAAGCGATCGAACTAACGCCGCAATGCGCTACTAACAGGGTTTTGGTCAACTAATCATTAAAACATGCAATTTGAGCCGAGGCAAGAGTTTCGCTTTCCTTTTTATCACAAGTTATTGCGCGCACGAGATCAGTTCTTGGATAATATTGGTGGTTTCAATATAATATATCGGAGTTAAATTTTAACATATTTAGAAAATACCTACAGACTTTTCAACGTTATAAAATTAGCAAGTACCTATTCGCTTAACAAAAGAGAGCATCTTGGTCAAAAATGGCAATGATTGGATTAGAAATAAAAATATTTATTATTATAACTAATTTAACTACTAACAAGTCTATTGTGACAGCCCGCAGTACCCTTAGCCTACATACAAAAAAAACTTACACCCATATTGCACCTCATAGGAAAAAGCTTACCATACCAACTATACTACACTCGCCTACAAACGAATCCAATAAAACAGTCTATGAAAGTCAGGGCAAGATATTTACGCTTTATATCAATCCAATTTGATGAAAATGTAAATAAACCTGATTCGTTAAGATTTTTGCAGAAGTAGATTTTTGAATCAATACTATCTCGAATGTTTTGAAACTTTTTTCAACAATATTTACTTGATTTACATCCATACTATGATCTTAGTAACTTTAAGGTTACCTTTTGAATTAAAAGCGGCGCGTGTTTGACTCTTTCATTTATATTTATGGGTTTATTCAATTAATGGGCAGTGGTGATCACTTACCATCAGGTGACCCACTTGCTCGTTTGCCTTCCCCGTTGTATAAAAAAAATGCAATGGGTTCTGGCTTTCACGTTTTTAGACAGTTTGTTTATGGGCTGGAAATGGCACATTTGTTTATAGTTTAATCAAATTGGATTGACATAGGGTATACATATCAATCATTTATCACCTACTGATCGGCAAGCACGCAAGGAACGCAAGCAAGCAGATAAGCCATTGCTATTTAGAATGTTTGCTGTTTCTTTTCTTCTTGGAGTTAACTTTAAAACTATTTTGCGGGGTGAAGGAGTTACTACTCGAATCTGAGACAGTGTTTAGTGATTGTGAGGATCTGTTGGCTATGTACCAACCGCACATGCGTTTGACGGCGTCTTCCCATCGCGCGCAAGTACCTTCGTAAGCCTTTTTGATTTGCGGCCGGGGATTGAAAACGCAAGCGACCTTGCGGAGGGATTTGAGCTCTTCTTTTGACTTCCATATTCCTGCAATTGAAATTTAATTACAGTCTTACCTGGCGCGTGAAAAGTTTGCGTAGCTGCTTAAAACATAAACAAGTTTCTACATGTACATTTAAAAGGATAACACATAACTTGGGTTGGGTATAAGAAAATAAACAAGAGTAATAGAGTGTGTACTTACAAGTAAATTATTTACAAAGCCACTCTCATAGCGCAATACTTCTCATTTCAATCAACATTCATACAGCCACAAACAAATTGGTCCAAATTGGACTTATTCAGCATTCGAGTACGGCAGATAATTTTGTGAAAATATTATATCAACTGAAAACTGATATAAAAATAAATTTTGGGAAAATATTATATCAACTGAAAACTGATATCCAAATAAACAAATAAAGGTATTTTGACTACTCAGGAGGAGAGCAGCGAGCAAATTCAATTCAAATTCAAAATTTTATTCAGCAAATAGGCAGTTGAATGCTCTTTTACAAGTAATTTTTTTTAGTCTACCAGCGCTTTCGGAAAGACCACAAGAAACTTGGCACAAAGTATTTTTTTCTCAAAACAAGTTACATTAGCTCTTACAATACGTAACCACAGATAAATTACACAAAGAAACCTCACTCAATTATTAAAAAAATTCAGAGAAAAAAAAAGAATACCGTATTTTAGAAACAAGTGTAAAATAAACAACTATTAGAACAGCAAAACCAGAACACTTTACTTTACTGGCACGTTTTAATTGAGCAGGAGATGTATAGGGTCTCCAGGTCTCTGATGTGAATATTTGAATTACAAAGGGATGTGCAGGGTCCCAGAATTAATATTATAATACTTAATCTAAATGGCTTAGAGATTTATAGTCTCTAGGGTCAAATTAAACTAAATTAAAAATCAGCAGAGGTGTAAAACGCCTCCACGGTCAAATAATAAGTATAATAATACCCTAGCGTCATCTAGTATTGAATAGACTAACTGTTACGATCAGTGAACGCGTAGTAATACATGGAATCATTTCTGATCAAAATAACGCAACTAAAACTACACCGCGGTGGGCGGGGCTTATAGACTGTACACCGGCACGCGGTCAGTTTAGTTGCGCGAGTACGCAATGACATACTAGTGAACGCTAGGTAGTATGAAAAAACTGGTTCCATGTCCTTATACGTTCAATAGGGTTACGACCAACGGGAATAACCGTGCAGTCGAATTAGTAATTACAGAATGTCATTTGCATTACTCTATCCTCTACCTTACCTTACCCAATAGCTCCCGCGTGAGTGGGGGCAGAGGGGGATGAAAATACCCCCCCCCCCCCCCCCCCGTCTACCACCCCGATAATGAACGTAGTGCTTCCGCGGTTCCAAGTGTAAGGGTGTAATGCGCTACTTTGTGCCTCTTGGTCAAATCAGCAAGTTTTTATGAAATGTCAAAACGATTTGATAGGATCCGTTAGTATGAAGTTTGTATTGAATTAATATCATGGGACAATTATGACACCAATTGACCTAGTCCCAAACTAGGCAAAGCCTGTACTATGGGTGGGGTAAAGTGCCTCCTTTTATCAGTTTTTGTTAAATTAAAAATCGTCTTAATTGCAGTAATAAGTGATGCATCAGTTTTTTTATGAGTATTTTCGGAAGAAAAATAAGTGAAAATGTAGCGGTTTTTTTTATACCAAAGTCGACAAACGGGCATGCGGTTCACCTGTTGATAAGTGACCACCGCCGCCCATAGACACCCACACCACCATTGGAACTGTTGGTGCGTTGCCGACCTTGCAAGAAGCGGTACACTCGCCTTTTAAAGGTGCCCATGTCGTAGCAAGATGGGAAAAACGTCAGCCGCCAGTCCATTCCAAGTCAACAACCCCATTGGACAGGGTATGATAGTATTTATTGTCACGGTGCGTGTAAGCACGTACCTAGTTGCAAGCCGACGACGTGTGCGCACCCCAGGGAGGACATTTCTGTGTGTAGCGGCCGCTCCACGCGCAGCCCGGTTAGGTCGGCCACGAGCTGTGCGATAAAGTCGTTATTGGACACGCCGCCGTCCACTCTGTAACAAGTTTTCCGTTATTTTTTTTTTTTTTAATACAAGCTTTTTTGCCGACTGTACCTTTTGTTGTCTGTGCTTGCACTATCATGAAACTTGCACATCAACCATATCAAATTTCAAGTCGGTGCCATTAACCGTTGAAGACTTCTGGCTGCACCACCAGAATTTCACTACCCGATCTCAATCGGTTGAGGACAACTTACTTACATACTAACAGTGCAAGTTAAATAAAATCATGTAAAAATAGGATTGGGACACGGCTTGAAAGCGTTTCACCGCTGGTAGACTAAAAAAGAATACGTGTAATAGAGCATTCAACTGCCTATACCCATGTAATTACACCACCATGGACTTCGGGTTAGCGCTTGAAAGTGTCCGAACCAAAAGACCACTAATTTGCAAAAAAAAAGACCACTAATCGAGCGTCACTCAGTCTTAGTTTGGTCGAAGGTAGAACGACAGCGCTATGACGTATGGCTGTCATCGAAAAATGCCGTGTTATACTGGGACACGTCTTTCGTGAATTATGAACCCAACCCAACGTCCATGGTGTTAGTAAATCAATGCCTATACTGAATAAAATTTTGATTTTGATTTCTTACCTAATAATATTGAACTCGTAGGAGTTCTCAGACCGCACACAGTTATAGAGTTGTGCTATTCTGAAAGCCAGGGATTCCAGCACGGCTCGCACCAAGTGGGCTTTGGTGGTCGAAGGCTTCATGCCGACAAAGCCGGACGCCGCTGAGCCGTCGTTATATGGCGCCTGTAAAATTAAATTCTTCAGAACTGTACACATACAGAGTGGACGAAGCAACCACATTAGTAGTGTGTAGTGCCGTGGTAACTAGCCTGAGGGTAGTTACCCCCAAATGGGTAAGAATGTGTTTCCTGATGGGTATTAGTTAATAGTTATTAAGTTTCTGCTTTTGTTTTAGTTAGCTTTTTGTGCGTGTCGAATTTGTGCGAATAAATGTATCTCTCTCTCTCTCTCTCTCTCATCAAACACGGGGATAGTATGAGGGAGTCACACTGTTCTTGCTTTAAAGAAGTCGTCGGCAAAATTCTGGCAGTTTTCAAGTGTAAAGGTGGAAAAAAGGTTAGGAACCACTGGTGTAGTAACGTGTGTGTTTGTGTGTGTAACAGTGTAGTGTGTTTACAATAGTGGCATAAATGAGGGCTATCACGAGTCAATAGTCCGCTGGGATCGCTAGTGTCGAATGAGGTCTATTTGTCAATTTCCACCAATCACAGGCCAGTAGCTTGTCTCTCATTGGTGGAGAGTGACAGATAGGGGATCTTAGCGGAATTTTGCCTTCATTGTGTAAGTTTGTTTGTTTATATTAAATGAAGAAAAAAAAAAAATTATGTAATTTACTGGCAGGTTTTTGTAAAAAAAAAACTTCAGTAATAGATTTTTGAAAAATCCTCTATGTCAAGCGGTTATTGAACCTAACTTTAACCTGAAACTTACCTTATTATTAAAAAAAAAAACAAGTAGCATTTTTTTACTACCTAAAAAGATTGAGGGATTTGAAGTATTTCACTTAATTATTATGTAACTTGGAGTGCCTTAGTCTAGGAACAACACCTTCCTGTTTTCAGAAGAACAGTATGCTATCAGTTTTTGCTAAATGTTTCGAGAGTACTGTAAGATAATCAGTTCTTACCCCTAATCCACTGAACGCTGGGATAAAGTAGACGCCATCCGAGTCCGGCACGGATTCAGCAATCTCCGCTGAGTCCTGAGGGTTGTCGAATAAACCTGGAAGCGAACAAATACATTGTTAATGAAATGAAAACGGATCACTCACATACATAAGTCGAGTTTAGCCCAACATGTTTCGGACTAATTCGTCCTTCGATGTTTCCTTAGAATTTGTAACCCGTTCGGATTCGTGTTCCGTTTTTATTTCATTATGATTGAGTCTCACGGTAGTTTGATGTTAAATAGTAGTTTATGCAATTGCTACATAATGAGTGTTTTAAGGCCTAATAATGTGGAGTTGCATACATTACTTTATCTACACACATATTATAAGTACTCTAAGATGGGTTCAGAAGCCGAAGGCATATATCATACCCATACCTGTCAAGTATATGACTGTTTTTTTTTAATCATAGACAAACATACCGAGCTGACGTTTCGTAAACTGTTTTTTTTTTTGTAAAAAAAAATCAATATCACAATATTATTAATTATACATGTCGGACTGAACTCGACTTATATACGTGAGTGATCCGTTTTATTTCACTATGATTGTAAATTGCGGTGGTTGTCAAATTCGAAAAAATTTAATTCGATATCGAACTACTACTAACGAACGACTATTACTTTACTGCAGGACCTGCTGGTCGTGGTGGTTGGCGGGGGAGGCGACGATGTGCTGCAATGCTGGTCATTTTTTACGGTTTCTGAACGCATTTAGGAGGACTTATGATATGTGTGTAGATAAAATACATTGTTATTTACATGTTGTAAATACACTGAGTATTATTAAAAATCTGAGTTGAAAACAATTTTTATCATCATAAGTTCAGAAACCGTAGGAAATGACCATCATTACGACAGCAAGTTTCACAATGAAATGTTTGCTAACGTAATGTCATTATCATTACGACATCGAATTCGATAACGTCACGAGTTTAAAATTTGAAACATCTTCAATGATAGAAGCAGTGTCGTTGTTGGATCCTTCCGCAGAGTACACCAATTCAGAGCCCAGTCTCCAGCCCACGATTGGGCACAACACTGACACGTTAGCGTGGGGTGAGGAGCCGATAATGATGTTTAAATCCCCGTGAATAGACTGTTAGTTACTTGCCCAAGTTCTGTGCCCACTTGATGATAGAAGCAGTGTCGTTGTTGGATCCTTCCGCAGAGTACACCAATTCAGAGCCCAGTCTCCAGCCCACGATTGGGTAGAGCCCTGACACGTTGGCGTGGGGCACCGAGCCAGTGTTGATGTTGAAGAACGTCCCAGTGCCCATGGTTAGTTTGACGTCGCCCACGTCAAAGCAGCAGGAGCCCCACATTGACGCCGTCTGGTCAGCCATCTGGCAGCATAGGGAATTTGAATATAGTACATTGTGCATTAAGGGCGGTAAGAAGGGTATTACTAACAAAAGTCTATTAGAAGGCCGACGCCGAAGGCGGAGGGCTTTTAATGACTTGAGTTTGTAATACCCTTACTGCCCATGATACACACAATGTTTTTCATCATATTTGCGAGGAAATAAATACATACAACAAAAGGCAAAAAATCTATTTATTAAAACTTTGGTCTTCACATACAGAAGACATATTTTACTAAGTACAGGCAGTAACTCCGTAAATATTAGATTAAGTATATACGATTATAAATATAAACTCAGCAGTCGGCAACAAATAATAGTTTTGAGATTGTCAACTTTTTTCAATGGAGACTTCAGACTTCCAGTACTTCCACAGATAATGATAAAAAACGCGTTTAGAAACTGGAAAGACGAAAGCCCATCCAAACAGCCAGTTTTTATCGTTTTCAAAATAAAATTCACTGAAATAATTGCATAGTAAACTCAAATAGTTTTAAAACACAATAATAACGTTTAAATTAAGTAATACTTATTTGTAGAAAACGTAAAAAACCATGTTTGATTTAAAACCTCCTTAGTGTGGAATGACATATTATACCTACTTACCTACGAGTGAACGCCATATTTTTTAAAACTAAACTCATTACTCCCTTGGGAAAATTACAAATTACCTATTACTCCCGTAGGAATAATTTAGGCCGTTGTCCTTCAGTATGCCTGCGTACAATACGACGCTTTACGAGCAAGTGTGATGAAAAATCTTTTTGTACTTGACTCGCAAATTTCTAAGTTTCTAACTTTCTACAAGTTAAATAAACCCATAATATTGTTGGTTGGGTCAGTCAACTTTTTATTGCCACTCGCTGCCATGGAGGTGTCCCCTGGGTAGCTATCGTGTAAAATAAGATGTTCTAAGCACCACTCCATCAAACGTTAGGATTTTCAATAGTTATATGCCAATTCCTTAATGCTTCATCTCCTATGCACGCAAATCTTGACTTGAGGGGGAGTGGTGCCTTAGAAAATCTTATATTAGAAGAGTTACGCAGGGGACATCTGCATGGCAACCAGTGGCAAAAAGAATGTTGATTAACCCAGTTGCAATAAATAGTCCCTAACTATTCTATTTTAGTATTATACAGGCTAACATATGGCAAAGGAAATAAATAGCTAAATAACGAACTATGACAATAAGGTCACTACAGTCCCGAAATTCTTCGTTTCCATTTATTAATAACCTAACCAACTTAGAAAAGTTGGAAAACCCCCGACATTTTCATTTCAAAGTTTAATAGACAAGTATCTCAAAAACGGCTGAACCGATTTTTATGAAACTTAGCTAAGAACCGTCTCGATTAAACTAGCTTTCGATTTAAAAAAAGCCGCGTCCAAATAAGTTCATCCGCTTAGGAGCTACGATGCCACAGACAGATACATCCATACACAGGTCAAATTTATAACACCCCTCTTTTTACATCGGGGGTTAAAAACGGGGCAATGAATATGAAAATGTATACTTACACAGCTCCGAATAGGAATGGGGTGTCCCCAAATATCAGGCGTCGTTGAACCAAAGTGATCCCCGGCCGTGTCTACGACATCCGGCAGAACCCCCCGGGGGATCTTGAACAGGCCGAGCGCCCAACCCCCCCACTGCATACAGAAGGGATCGTAGAAACCCGTGGCTGAGGCTGACGATACATCTGTCACGTGAATTTTACCCCCTGTGGCAAAAAAATACTGTCTGAGTACTTTTTCTACAACATTTTGTTAAAACTTAAAACAACATGTTGTTTTAGTATGCGTGTTTGGATCAAAATGTTGTACTTAAGTGGATTTTTTACCCACATTACGTGATCATATTTGACTATACCCAAGGACCATAAAACCAAGAGGACTGCCAATGGCTATACAATGTCGCGTTTCTGTAAAATAATGAGCCTGCTGTAACTAGTTTCACTATAGAGATCTCTGTACCATTAATTTTGTATGAAACTTAGACCTCTGGCTAACACAATAGCGCCATCTATGAACTGAAAGAAAAAACTAATTTAGAATAAATGAAAGATACAGAGACCCCTCCGTAGTAAAACTAGCAGGCTTATTATTTCAAAGGAACGCGACATCGTATAGACACTGGCAGTCCTCTTGTTTTATGGTCCTTGACTATACCTAAATATTCATGCAAATTTGATGGATGACAATGCATTGATTTGCGATTTTACAGAAAATCGTCTAGACTAAACGTCAGAGTAGCGAATGAATGGAATTCGACTCGTTTCCTGGTAACTGAGTATCTGAAAGTCACTTGAATTTAGAATCACCCGAAAAAGCCCCTCCTCAACCCTGGGATTTAAAAAAAAATACGCCAAACCGTAAAAGTACGTAAGCGTGAATCTTAGCAAAATGTTTTAGGATATTTTTCTGTCGTGTCGATGGCTGAAAGGCTAAAATTTGCCAAAAAAGTATTCACGAAAGGTTTCATTAACCACTTTCTGGTTTTAAAATACGACGCAAGAAATTCAAGGCCATCCAGCAATTACTATCGCGTCACGGAACCCATAAAATATCATAAAATCTATTATAACGAGTAAAACCAGTCTTGTGAATGTGCAAGCCACTTGATTAGGTGTTAAAGTTTTATGGTAGCTACCAAGTTGGAGTCAAATTAACTAAATCACATAAAGGAGCTTCCTTTAATCACGTGTGGCCCGAAAGGGGAGGAGGGGGTTCGGAAATGCACGAAATATCACAAGGGGAGAGGGGGGGTGTAGTGAGATATCACGTGTATTTATTTTTTCCAAATTAAATTGAATTATACCTGTTTTAAAGACAATATTCTATTTTTTTTAAGACGCTTGTTCTAAAAAAAAAGAACACGTGATTTCGGATAAGGGGGAGGGAGGGGGCGTTAGTCTAAAACCTCACCGCGTATCATCAGAGGGGGGGAGGGGGTTAAAGTTGCTAAAAAATATCATGTGATTAATGGACGCGATAGCGTTGAAATAAACATTGCAGCTATGCATGTTTTGTTGTAGGTAGGTAGGTATCGTCAACCAAGAAAGTGATTTACCACTTTTCGCCTCTATTTGTATGGTATTAAGGTTGAAAAGTGGTAAAAAACTTTCTTGGTCGACTATACTTAAAACATGCATCTGTTGTGTGTGTGTACGTGTTATGATTTGTCGACGTGTTGTAGTGTGGAGAGAAAACCGGCGAAAATACTGGCACAAGAAGAATCAGCATTTCACAGTATTAATTTTTTTATAAAATGATAACAGGAATCCGCTACTTCCCTAAAAAAACAGGCCAAATGCGAGTAGGACTCGCGCGCCGAGGGTTCCGTACCTAACGTAATGCTAGTAAAAGGATTTTGTTTTTTTCTACTCGAGGTACGAAACGCTAAAAGATGTTCATTGTTTACCTGTAAGTTTATGTAACAGCCAAGTATCCAAAGTCCCAAACATGACGTCATCTTTTTTCACGGCCTCCTTCAAAGGCTCTATGTTTTGAAGCGCCCAGCTCAGCCTCAAGGTAGTCTGAAAGGAACGCGCTATGAGAAGATAGGTCATGACCTCTGACTTGTTGACGTATGTTGTTTGTCTAGCGAACATCAGTATTGTTAATTTGTTATGGTTGACGGTTGGCAAAACATAGCCAGATACTGCTCCGTGAATGTGCGTATGTTCTGCTGCTGTGACCGAAGAGTAAAGATGCAACAACAAGCTGTTTTTCTGAGTACGACATAAAGTAGACAGACGGGAGGCGCCTTTGGCTCATCTGTCTACGTACAGCGCTTATATAAAAATTTGTTACGTCCCTACAAACTCATACTAAAACAAAACTGTCATACAAATGCCAAACACACGCACACAAAAAACAGACCCTGTGCATTTTGCACATACTTAATGTCAAATATTTGGCAGAGAGGAAATCGCGCGTTAACACCACCTTTCCTTTCCTGTTCTAAGGAGAATCGTGTTTCCATGATGTCATATTGATGTAACTTATCGCTTTTGTGTGTTTTCCAAATCTTTTCGCAATAAGCCATATTATGTCAATCATGTATGACATTTTGTATCTGGCAGTAGATGCCTGAAGAAAAATTCTAGCCCCATTTTGCGCGTAAGATTTGCGCCCAATAGAGGGGCAGAACTTTGTTCAAGCCTTAGCCGTGCTTTTTAACTTTGATTGTACTAGTACCTATTACTTAGGTCATACTCGATTGCATTGAGTGGAAAATCATGTTACAATGCAACGTACGTGCACGTACGTACGTGTAGCAAAGGCTATGCATATCCGAATACAATGGAAGTCATTGAAGATCATTGCGGTGCATTGTAGCCGTGTTGTCAAGGCACACGTCGAACTGGTTTATTGAATTATACAAGTACTAAAATACGATATTTCATTTAAAAACATTACCATAAGGAAAAAACGGTTTGTTACACATACTTATACTTACAGCAAAGTTGAAGAATTGAAGGTATTAATACTTAGTCGTAAACATGGATTTTAAAATTAATTACAGTATTCCTGTGAAATCCATTCCTTATAAAAATCGTCGAAAATTTTACTTCTCACTAAAATGATCAAAGGTTTACTCATTAATTTTAATTACAGTCAATTTATGCACAAAAATATCAAGGAAAAACAACTTTGGCCATATCTCGAGAACAATAAAATCAAGTTTTAAAGTTTTTTTAATGTTAGGATTTTTTTAGGATTCCGTACCCAAAGAGTATCGACAATTCGTCGGGACTATATTAGTGAACCTTCGTTGTCCGTTTGTTCGTTAGTCCCTCCATCCGCCGTTTAGACGGCTGTTTGGAGCAGTAATAACTTAAAATACTCCTAGAATATTCTCTAAAACAGCAAATACTAAAAATCCAATTAGGTAAATTAAAAAATTTAAGTTTTTGCTCGAAACGTTGATATACTCGAAACAACGAATAATAAAATTTAATTTAATTGAAAATTAAACGCGGTCCCCATGCACTTAAAATTGCATTTTTTTTAAATGTGTTAATTAATTATTTTAGTGGTGGTACGGAACCTTTCATGTGCGAGTCGAACTCGCACTTGGACGATTTATTGGGATGACAAAAGATTCTCCCAGCTAGTGAGTCCACATTCTAAAATCCTTTTTTCATTTTCACACAATCAAGCTTCTGAATATAAAAAAAAATCAATTCCTCACTTGTTGCTGCAATTAAGACGATTTTTTATTTAACAAAATCTAATAAAAGGAGGCAGTTTGATCATGATCACTGAAAATTATAACGACATAGCTCGGTAATTACCGACGACCGAATAGCCTAGTGGTTAGAGACCGTGACTATGAAGCTTCAGGTCCCGGGTTCGATCCCCGGTCAGGGCAGATGTTTGATGTATGATGTATGATGAATACGAATGTTTGTTCTCGGGTCTTGGATGTTTAATATGTATATAAGTATCGTATCTATCTATATAAGTATGTTTATCCGTTGTCTAGTAAAAAAAAAAAATTGTACCTAATTCAATTTACACTTCATACTAACCAATCGTTTTGCTATTGAAATTTCAAAAAAAGTTGTTGATTTCTTCAACTAATGGGCAGCATTCCTATTGTGGATATAATTAATTTTAAGATAGTGTTATCTAGTCTAATAAGTCTGTTGACATGTGCCAGTTAGATATACTTACTGCATGTAGTGATAGAATACATATCTGTATTCAGATTCTGATATTAAGGGGCGCCTTCATCGATATGAGACCTTATTGGGTAACGCGCGCGCGTTCCCTGTTGCATTCAGTCTCTTTTTCACACTATCTTATACCGTTTTAGAGAGACGGCCAATGAGAAAGCGATATCGAGCGCTTTAAGCAGTAGGGCTACTGGTGTATCTACAGTAACTTAGTATGCAATTGTATTATAATCTCGCATCGCAACAATAAAATAATGATACTTGCCTGTGTGTTCATAAATTTCAATACACTGCCAGCTCTGAATTTTTGACTTCTCATTATTAAATACAATACATATGCCCCAGCTTTGAATAGCTGAAAAAAAAAAAACAATCAAGATAGAGTGATCTACAGAACATTGTTTGTGTTCAATTTATCAGATAAACTATAAAGACATTAATATAGTTTTTTAGTCAAGGGTTACTACAAAATTGTCAAATATACTACCTTCCATGTATAGGATTCGTTCCATTGGTTGACGAGTTTGTCTGCTCTCAAGTCTTTCCAAGTAATAAATCTGTGGAATGGCTTCCCTGTTTCACGAGACCAGGTGATGAAAGTGCTTCGTAAGGTTGATATGCCCATTGCGGATATTTGAGGTGCCGTGAGGTTGGCATCTAAAATAATGACCACCATTAAGTAGTATCATTATACTACTTAGCTTTATGGACACCCAGTGCCATAACTAGAGCTACAAATAACTTCATTCACACTTATTATTTTTTTATAAAACTGACCAGAAACTGACCCCAATCTCACCTGATGGCTATTTAACATCATGTTGGCAGTGGCACTTAACTAGCTAAGTTCTAGCAGGATAGACTTAGTGCAGAAGTCAGTGCAACTGTTATACTAAAAACGTTTTGTCTTATAATTAAGGATGTGGAGGGTCTTGACATATGAAATCAAAAGATAAGGGCACCCTGAGCCCCGCCCCATAAACTGACAAAACTAGTTTTGTACTTATTATTATGTTCTTTGCATGAACAAATAAACCTTGGCTAGAAATAACAGGCTATTAATATCAACTCATTATACTTTGTAATGTTATTAAGACTAAGTAGCTTATTATAATTGGCAACAAATAGTGTGGGGATTGGCATCAAACAAGTCATTCACAGAGACATACCTTTGAGAGAGTTTGTCACTATTTTCTTTATTGAGGTCCATAGCTCATCCGGATCAATTTCTACAAAACCAGGGCTTGGGTAGTGGAGAACTACCTACAAAAAAAAAGAAACCAATTGTAGCATTATAATAAATTTAAAGTGCAATTTGCAACTTTGTATTAAGGATTTTTTTTCATTATAAACCAATAAGTACAAAAATGCTAATGGAAATACCTAACAGAAACATTAATGATAATGATAACTTGAGCAGTAATTACCCTTTACACTCTTAGGAATCAACCAAATTAATCATACATAAGTAGGTCATTGTCTGATAAAGTTTTGGTAAATATTATAAACAGTTGTTTCAAAAGTTACATACAGGTGCCAAAATCATACAAAATGTTGATACCTAATTTGAATAAAATGTAAGTTTGAATTAGGGCTTATCTTTGGCCAAAATTATTTTAAATGTATTTTCTTTGTAAATGTAAACACGATTTTACATTTAATTGAAATTAAATTACCAAGTGTGTACTTCTAATTGTAATACGCTAATTAAATACAGATCAGTTTCTTAAATAAGACTTTTTTTATTCCTTAAATTTACCAAAGGTTTTCTATAAACATACCTGATCAACTGCACTTCCAACTGTTTCGGTTTTAGAATTATAAATAAAAGACCGAATAGTGGTGGTACCGATGTCCAAAGTCAGTAAATACTTTTCCGCCATCGTACTGTATGTATGCTTCAGCATAAATTCTTCAGTTATTAACTAGCACAGTATTCTCATATTCTATGTAATAAAAAGCAATTGAATTAATTTGCATAATTTATTTTTCGCAACACGCGATAACTACCAACCAACTACCAACATATCAGCTCACATGTCATCGTGACATACATGCGACTGACAGATGGAACAAGCATAACTTGACAGTAGATGTTTTTTCAGTTTCACTCTCAAAAATGGTAAAGGCTATAAATGCACAAGTAATAAAGTATTCAAGTTTAAAATATTAAGATAAGTATTAATAAAAAAAAGGCTTTTTATTAAATTAGTTCCAACTCCTGTATCGTGTTTTATAAAGCTACAAGCTACAATTTACAAGCGGAAGTCTCATTCTATCACCTTTTGTTAGAAAGAGACTTCCGCTTCTAAATTACAACTTGTAGCTTTATAAAATACGATCCTGATAGAGTGAGATCATTTTCCTACGTTGGATTGGTCAGGGGATACAAAGAGAAGTTTTCTGTAAGCATTCTTGCATATAATAAGAAGTAAAATACATGTAGCTTACTTTTAAACCAATGTGCTCATGAAGTACATTAATTTTGAATTACTTTTGAAAATAGTTAAAATTAAAGCTTCAAGGTATTTTTCAGAACTGTTTTTGTCTTTGCTTATACATAGACTTCTAGAGAGAATTTTGCAGAATAGCAACATTGAGTTTGCTACTTGCGACATGACAGACAAGCGCGTTTTGGTCCTACGAACGAATAAAATTGTGATGTAAAAAAGGGAAAAACTGTTGTTTGTCGGTCATCATGGCGAACCCTAGAAAATTCAGTGAAAAAATCGCGCTTCATAATCAGAAGCAGGCCGAGGAAACGGCCGCTTTTGAAAAGATAATGCGTGAAGTTTCAGACGCAACCAATAAGGTATGTCGCCTATTTACTCAGGCAATCGCTTCCTGGCCGTCAAATGTACGGTCGAGACGTAAACAATAATCGTTGCAATATTCATATTGCGACTCAATAACTAACTGACTAATTAATCTTATCTAAATACTACTGTTATAACTGCTTTATAGAATACAAGCTTTACTGTGCACAAACAGATAATTGTTATTGCCAGACTCCTATAACATTGGCGAAGAAAAACAATACGGCATTTATACGTGTTTATAAATTGTCCCTTAGACAAGCATATAACAAATAATATTAGAATTGATATGTTGAGTAAATTCTAATGAGTGAGAATCTTATTTGTTTTCAATATCAACACAAAAATATTAAGTAAACCTAAAATAAATTTATATTTAATTGTAAATGTCTACTTTAAAGATCTTTTACCAAGGTCACCTGGCATTTTTAACATCAGTTTTTGTTTGTAAGTGATTGTTATTTAAATACTGTAGCTAGATTGTTCAAGAGTCATGGTTACAGGTAAACACAAGTAGCAGACGTGCAAGAGTCAAAGCTCCTAACCCGGTGGAGGACAATGACTCTATGCTCAGGCCCTCCCCGGTGGGGCTGGGCACGTTCCGCAGCGGCTCCCTGCCAAATGTGGCTGCACCACAGGCCAGTGTGGAGCCCGAAAATACCAAGGTTCCTCCCCAGGACTCTTGCTCGTTACAATTTGGACCTTGTTGTAGACTTTGCTGTTTTCTTTATGGTAGTGGTGCAGTTGTAGATGGCTATTGTTAATCCCCATTTTGTTGTCACATTTTTATTTCAGTTCAGTCATGATAAAATTAGTGTAGGCAAAGTAAATAAGGTATTAAATAATTCTTAGAAAAAAAATACAAAGGTCAGGCATAATATCGCTCAACTTTAAGTGTTAATTGAGTTGGCACCTCTTAAAATATGCATAAGAGATACTAAATAAAACTTAATGCCAGTCATAATAAACATATTGTTAAGCACACAAATGTGCGGAGCACAGCAGAAAGCTGCGTTCAAACTCATATTTACATAGTGCCATGTGGCTGAAAAGTTTTTTTTGTTAGCTCATGGCATTGGCTTCATCTGTTCAGTGCTGTACACATAAATGGTATTTAGGTTATATTACCTTCATTTTTATGTCTGTGTTGTTCAAACACTTTAATGTTGCCATGTAGAATTTTTGTATAACCCTTTGTTGACCCATTTTTAAAATTAGTGTATTTTTGTAGGATATGCTAGTTTGTCTGTGAAACAGCATGTGTTTAAATGTAATGCTTATGGGCATGTTTTTAGGGTTAATAATGTTACCATCAATCAATTGATGAATATATCCCCCCCTACCATTGAGTTCTCAGTTTACACAATTTACATTATTTAAGTTTTATGAATTGTTTGCATGAAGCTGAAATGCTAGGTATTAAGTATTTGAGAATTGCAGATTAATTTAAATTTATACCAAATTGCCTAATTTACTGTAATAACCTAGTATAACATGAAGGATGTCATTTCAGCAAAATATTACATTTATCAATAATTGACTGTTTAAAAGGTAAATCAATCAAAACACATTTTGGACAAACTTGATGATGAAGACTACTATTGTGTCAATACCATAGTAGTCTTCATCAATATATATATATATATAATATATAAGGTTACCCCTAGTTTTGGTCAAATGGTTTCTTTACCTCTGCTGTATCCGTAATATAAGTATCTTCCAAAGCAAATATTTTACTATTGCTGTTGGACCATTTCATGAAATTAGATGGAAAACAATTACTTTCTTAAAAATGATTGTCTCTAATTTTCCCCATACAATGGTAGGTGTTTATTCCATGTCACATTTTTATGTCATAGTAAAATTTATAAACTATTTAAACAGCATGTTAAATAATAAAACATGATTACTTTAAGTATTATCACCATATTGTACATAGTTTTAATGATAGCTGTTTCATTGTACCAAATTTAATTTCTGATTTCAAAAACGGTTTGTAAACTTACATCTGTAAGTTTAATCATGGCATGGCAAAAATATGTATTCATTCCAATTGTTTATTAACTCCAAATTCTAGAAAAGGCGTGGTTGAGGCAGCAGTAATAAATCCCAGTCAGATTATTATCATGCAAGAAAAGTTGTGCTGGTAGCATTACGTACTTTGCTCGATTGATGTCTTATAATTCTAACTCCTAACGGCTAACGACTTCGCACGGGTAGCAGAGCATTATAATTTATAATTATTATGCCTACATTTTAGAAGGCCCAGGCGCGATTGCATTATATCTATCTTTTAAAGACGGCTTATTTTTTCCGACATATTTAACAATCAGCGTCATATTTCAATCAATTTACACAAAACATAAATAAATTCAAGTTACACATAAGGGTATGTCTATGTATCCTTTTGAATCACTCCATTTATTGGGAAAAACCGCGTCAAAACGTTCAGACAGACAAACACGGTGTTGTACTTGTCTGTAGTTAAGTGTGGTGCTGGTGATTGTTGGGGTCTATGTTGCACGAGTGATCGCGGGGTAGTGAAATAATTGTTTGTATTTATTTCCTCTTATTATTATTACCACCATGGCCGTAATGTAAGAAAGACTTCACATTTTTTCTTCCCTCGGAAAATTGGCCTTAGCACTTAGGAACCTGCAGCGACATTATCAGAGCATCAATGTGATCATTTTCTTTGTTTGTTAACAGCCTGAAGAAGTAACGTTAGCGGCACAATATGGCATGGCGGGCGGCCGGAGCGGCGGCGCGTCGCCGTCGCGGTCGCCGGTCCAGCGGGGGCGCGCCTCGTCCTCCGTGGGGCCGATGCGGCGCCCCGCGGACCGCAAGCACGACACGAGCCCTTACGGCAGCACGGTGTATTTGAGGTGAGATATTTGCAGCATACCTGGGCATTTTCTTTGATCTTGGGCTGTCAAGCGTTACTTAAGTTAAATATGTTTAAATCACGTCTTAATGGTCAGTTTTGTGACGAAATGTATGTGTCTGACTTTGACCGTCAGTTTTGTGATGACTGCTAACCATAGTTAACTAATCTATATATACCTATAAAACAGTACCGTGACTGACTGACAGACAGAGCACATCCCAAACCACTGGACCTAGAGACTTGAAATTTGTCAGACTTATAGGTACCTTCAGTATCCTAGAGGTGCACTAAGAACGGATTTTTCGAAATTCCCAGGGGATAGGGAACTAGCCCATTTTGTAATATTTCACGGGACCAAAGCCGCGGGGCATAAGCTAGTTAATGATATGATTCACTGAATACACCCACCTACTGTGTTTTAAAACTACTAAGATTGAAATGAGAACCTGGCGCCTTAAGGCTAACATCAGAGAACTATATCGGGAGCGGGGGTCTTAGAATACTGTCGCGGTCGTCCGTTGGTACGCCCAGGACGCGCTTCGTCCTCCGCTGGGCCGATGCGGTGTGGCATAAGCAGGACACTAGCCCTTACGTTACGGCAACATGATGTAGGAGCTCCCGATCAAAACTGCGAATTCGCACCGCATTGCAAGAATCAGCGAGGAGTGTACTTCTAATGATATGAAGATAATCCGAGCTATTATTGTATACAAGAATAAAACTAGTTGCTCTGTGAGCTGTAGACCGCGCGACCTCATTTTTGAACATTTTTGATTTTTTTTTAATTTTCAAAAAACGATTCGCCAAAAAACTTCAATATATTTATCGAACCTGATCACAAAATTTCACGAAAATCGGTTGAGAAATGCGCCCTGTAGAGGAGAACGGCCGGACAGACGGCGGACAGTCATACGAATAAGTACATTTTTGTCCAACCTGAAATGGAGACACCCGCTCACTTCGTTCTCTCGGTCAATTATTATTTCGGGTGTTCACCGTCAACTAATTTACAATTATGCAGCGGACCTTCTACATTTGTTTTTTTAGTCCGTCAACTCTGCTATTGGCTCAATTTTACAGGTATTTTACACGTTCTCAATTATCTCGGAATCATTATCGCCATCACGATTACTAAGAAAATTACACGCGTTCGCGCCGAAGACTGTACCAGGAAATACAAATAATATATACCTACTTGGAGTTGTTTTAAAGAAACAAACGTTTGTGGCCATACAAACAACAATTAGTGACTATTTCGTTGCCATGAGCGAAGCGTTGGTGACACATGACACGTCTATTTGAATGCACGTTACTCATAAGGCCTCATTCATAATTAATTATTGTTACCAATTTGGTGTGGGTAAAATGATTAACAGGAAGTATTTCCCTTTAACGCATGCTTCTATCTATTGTGTGCATCTTGTCAATGACATAAAAAAAAACACAGCTGGTTTATTTAAGGACGTTGGAACGAGCGACAAAAATCTCAGCAACAGTAGTCGAAAGAATCTGAATTAGAGATTTCAATCGCCAGGGAAACAATGTTAAGCGCTACCTACTTTGTTTAAAATTAATAGTAACCTATCAAGGGATAAGAAGGACATTGTCACACGAAAATCGTGAATCCGAACTTCCATTTTTGAGATATTGAACTTTGAAATGAAAATGTCTCGTGTTTTTCAACTTTTCTAAGTAAACTTTTCGAAACTAATGAGATTCCTTCCAGCGGAAATGCCCTTAAGGTCATAACATGACTTACACGTCACAAATCGAGAAGCAATGTCTCTGCCAGTACCAATTACCTACCCGCTTAAACGCTGAAAATACTACTCAATAAAAAAATGTTCAAATTTTCTACACACCTCCACATTTACTTCATTCGTATTAATTATTTGGACATTTACACGTTACAATTAAGAGTCAATGACCCCATCGAATCGCGTATATGAAGTGGCGGCCTTGAGCTGGTCACTATCACTTGTCTCAAGAAGCACGTTCGGTATTAATATTGCATTGTACAAAGCATTGCTTTAATGTCATTGTCAGTGTTTGTCAAGGCCGCGCTCAAACTTTATTTCAACCTCGACAGCGATCCATTAATAAAAATATTAATGACTGCTTGATTTTCGTGTGTCGCGAACTAAATGTTTCCGGTTTCTTTAGCTTTAAAAGTGAGATGTGGACGCTACGATACGCTTTACAAGATGCACTCAGCCAATAGTTAAAATCAGCGCCTTCAGTTAGTAAATGAAAATAATCGTTTTATTGATTATTTTTGTTTTTATTTTTATGAAACATTCATAGAATGAAATTCAATATACAATGCCTTCAGTTAGACCTAACACGCTTTGTTTTAACAGAAAACCTAGTGATAGCCTAGTGGTTTGACCTATGGCCTCTCAAGCAGAGGGTTGTGGGTTTCATTCCCAGCTCACACCTCTGAGTTTTTCGGAATTTATGTGCAGAATCACACTTGTAATTCATCATGAGCTTTTCAGTGAAGGAAAACATCGCGAGGAAACCTGCACACTCTTGCGAAGCAATTCAATGCTGTCTGTGAAGCTCCCAATCCGCACTGGGCCCGCTTAGGAACTATAGCCTAAAACTTTCGAAACTCCTAATGTTTGATGGAATGGTGCCTTGGACAACTTCATTGCAACGAGTGGCAAAGAAAAATTTATTGGCCCACATAGTAATAAATAGTATATTGTGTATTAAGGGCGGTAAGTAAGGAATTACGATATAGGCTCTAGTAGAAGCCCGAAGTCGAAGACTGAGAGCTTTCTGAGTCGAGGTTCGTAGTTCCCGTACCGCCCGTGAAACATACAATGTTTTTCATCACATTTGCGAGTAAATAAATAAAATTATAGGACAGAAAAAAGTTATTTATTTCAATTTTTAGTCACTGTACAATTAGTAAAATTAAGACAGTAATATTTTCTTCATTATTAGAAATTGTGATATTTTTCGATGTACCTATCTGACGCACACTATATTTTCTACGAAAGATCTTGGAACCTTATTTTTGATGTGTGGATTTTTTATGAGCAGCATATCACTATGGTTCAATGCGGTAGTTATTTCAGATAGTTCTTGTCGCCTACAAGCTCCAGTGATTCCAAAAATAAGAGCGACCTGAAATAAATATAAAAAATGTTTACAATAATATTAATGAAATATTTTTTAAGTTAGTTTTAGATATTTAGATTTTAGTTTATAGCATAACGTGTACATAATTCTTTTATTAAGAATATGAAATAAATCCCCGATAACTTATTTATGTTCTATAATAGTACACGCTAAAAACACAACACCAAAAAAATATTGCTTAGTAATAGAAGTTACCTTTGTCGCTAAATATTTTTCATCGGGAGCTTAATTTAAAAATGTTTCGACAACTCAATCACATCAATTCTCCAAAATACGCCACCAAAACAATTTCAGAAAACTAGCTTGTTTTCTTTTCGTTTCTTCATTTTATACATCTTCGGTACAAGATTTTCATTACTTCATTTCATTGATTTTGCTGCATGGATAATATCTGGCGGTGTTGCATTTAAATCACACTCTTCGGACGACGACGACATTTTTACAATATTTTACTTCAAATACAAAATGTAAATAATTATGAAATATAGCTTTATACTACACTAGTCAGCATAACTATTAATACGAAATTCATGTTTTTTCTAAGCGAATGGCGGGCTTTGAACCCATACCCCAGATAATACAAATGTTTCGTTCGGAAACGTTAAGAGCAAATACGTATACAGCCATGACGGAAGTGTAAAAAAATAAAATAATTTCAACGTTTTAATACAAAAAACTATTAAAATCTATTATTAAGAACATTAGTCGAGTATTTAAGTAATATGTAGAGAGTCTGCAATTAAATTCCTGTCTAGATAACATTGTAAGATAGTTTTTCAATTTTGAGCTGATGTAAACTCCTTGCTTGAACTTGAACCTGCAGACTTGTGTGCAGTGCTATAATTTAAAAAAAAATGACTTACCGCCCTTGGGTTTCATGGTAAGAAAAAGGGTCGAGGGTTTTATATGGAGCATTACAGCAAAGTTAACCTGGATGTTATGATACTGTTTACGTGCAAGTGTGATGAAAAGAAGAGTTTACATATCATATGTGATACAGAATCTGATGTACCTAGTGCCTAATAAATCTGCATCAGACAGGTTGTGTGTGCGAATCGCAAGTGTATAACCGCAGTGTACGACATTAGCAGAAACACAATAAGCATGCTTAATCGTTCCCTGAGCGATAAGGAAGAATCGTTAGCAAAGTATAAGAACTGCTCTTATAAGGGTAGGTATCAAATCGTGCAGTTACCACTGCAAGGAGCATGATAAGTTGAGTGCTCATGTCATTCGCAGCAATGTTAGCCTCGGTCTCGAAAGATAAGTGTGATATTTCTCTGAGGGGATGTAGTGATGAAGCTTTAAATGACTGTAGGTCTGGCACTAGTAGCACAACTCACAGTGCGACTTCTGTCTCGCGCGAGAACAACTGCCCGTCCTTTTCTGTCACTCAGAATGCAACGGGACGGGTAATCGTGGCAAGTTGTGCTAGCCCTACTGATAGCCTTAAGCATTAATATAAACATCAGGATACGCCCTTTGGAACATTTTGCATTAAGGACGGTGTTGCCGAGGTCGCCGGCAGGAGCGGTGCGCGGCCCGCGGTGCCCGTGCGGACGTGCTCGCGCCTGGAAACAAAAACGAAGTACCAAGGGCCCGTCCATACACTATTGCCTCAAGTCATCAATGTTGTGTCGAAACGTATTATAGATGTCTTCGTTGCTCGGGCTTGCCGCGCGTGCCAATGATCAGGGTTTAGACGCGGGTAAGACACATACCTTAATGAATGGCAAAAGTAGTGGCTTTAAGTATTACTGAATGCAACCTAATTTGTTCCAGCCCACCCCCGGACAGCAACTGGCGACGGACGAACTCTGACTCGGCGCTCCACCAATCCTGCGGCGGCGAACAGCCGGCCGCGTCGCAGCCGCTCTCGCCGCACCACCCGCTGCACTCGCACGCACACCCGCACGCCCCCCACCAGAACCACCGCCGAGGTAACACCACCACACACAAACACAAATACACCATAGATAGCTGGCTGTCCGCCGACACTAGCGCTCCACCACCGTGCGACGTCGAGTCCATTAGGTACTCTATAACCACATAACCAACGACCAGTCTCATAGTTCCAAATATGAAACAATGCACCAGAAACAGCGCCGAAATGACACGTTTACACAGTGCAGTGTATTGTTGTGATGCTTATAATATAACCGCGCCATTCGTGGACATTGGACAACGCGCGCCACCTTTATACCAGACCTCTCCCTGAGACTTCCAATTAAAAAAGGATTAACAAAAAAAATGTACTCGTAAATAATGGAACGGTTTGTGCCGTTCATTAAGACACCTAACTTCTACATAACATTGAACAAAAGTCATAAAAAGTCGTGCCTATCAAACTACTCAACCGTTTTTGGATCGATTTGATTTGACACAAGTAGAAAATTTGGCTTGAAAACCTAATGTTTAATGTTTATTCGGGCACAAACGGTACAATACAACTATATTATAATTAATTAGATGAATCATCAACCAACAAAGTTGCCACAAATTACTAATTCATACTAATAAAAAACTTTAATTATACTATCTCGACACTTTTGTGTCGTTGTAAAGCGTTCGTTTTGAAAATAAACCATGCGTATCGCTCCCATTATGAACTGCGCATTAACTAACAGCACTACGACAAGTTAAACTCGCTATTAGTCTATTATGGTTAGAATAAGACCTACAACAAATGAACAAATTTTAGTTCTATTCTTCAAATATTACGGTAATGAGGTGACAACAACTCATCATTATCATTTTATAATTCTAATCGTCGTGTTCAGACGACCAGAAAGAAGCCGGCCTGTCGCATTTCTATGTATGTGTGACCGGACCAACTGTTTTGTATGAAGTTGCTGTGTACTGTTAATTAATACACATGGCATCGAGGATAGAGTAAAGCCGCGAGTGTAGCATTGGTAAATGGTGAGTAGATGAACCATCTCACAGTAAACGTCATAGCGACATCGCAATGCTTGACAAGAAAATGGTTATGACTTGAATTTGACCTTTACTGTGAAAACGTGCTATGGTGGGTCATTCAATCAATTTGTTCGACTGTACTTATCTACATACGTTTCTGATGGAAGAAATAAACATAAACCGCAACAATGATAAATTCACGCAGTTTTAGAGATAGTTGGCAGTTTAAATTAAGGAAATTAATTAATTAATTAAATTCATTCTTTTTTTATTTCATTAGCACTTAAATCCAATAATTAGCACCCTGTTTTGGTTAGAATTTTCCTCTTCTTGCGTTCAAGAGTAAAGACAAGTGTAATAATTAAACCTTAGCGGTAATATCGTGGTAAAATAAGGTCAAACAGGAAAGTAGATATTTTGTTGACTGGATTATTTCCGCACCGGGAACCTTTTCAACTGTCAACATTATTGACGTGTGTTACTTAATGCTGAGTCACTCGGTAGCTATTACTTCCTTATTTTTGATATTTTATCCAGTCCCTGTACATCCAGGAAAATAAATGTGCCCTCTGTTATTTTTGCCTATGAGTATTATTCTTTGTTCTTAACAGTTTGTCCAGTACAGTTTTAGCTCCATCGTGAACACCCCTCAGAGACAAAGACCCATACAACGTTGCGAGTACTACGATAGCTACATTACTAAAAGACGTATAAGTACACTGCACGTCCACGCCGCATACACGAAACACGAAACTTTATCCTGACTAATGAGTATGACTAATTTAGCTTGCTTTTGTGTTCTAGGATTCATATGATTTGTCGTAACACTGTTTAACTTTATTTCAGCTGCAGACATTCACCTAGACGTGCTTGGCGCGTTGGGTATGAACCCATCGAACCGGCCGCGATCGTCGTGCGAAATACCCAGAATACCAAACAACAACAAGTAAGTTTTTTTACCTTTTATTTTTTCCTTATGCGAACTGCTAAGGAATGGAATTCGCTCCCACCGTCTGCATTTCCGGACGGATACAATCTAGGGCTCTTCAAGGCTAGAGTGAATAGGCTGTTCCTGAACCAGTGAATTACACTTAGGCCTCATCTGCACCTTCCGTCAAGTGATATAGGGGTCAATCACTGGTCAGTTTATAGTAGTAAAAAAAAAAATAAGTTGACGAAATTAATTCCTGACCCACCATAGAACATTTTCATAGTAAACGTCATAAATGATTTTCCTTGTCTAGCTATGCGATGTCACTGACATTTACTGTGAAAAGGTTCCATGGTGGGTCAGAATTAATTTCCTCGACCGTACGTAATAGTTACGGTTCGTCGAAACTAACGTAACTTAAGATCCTTCAAAAGTCATAGACGGCCGGAACACGGCTCTTGTCTCTTTCTTTCCCGCCCGAGCATCGCGCTTGCGCATTGCGTTTGAAAGTGACTGACAAACTGAGGTTGTAAATGGTGTGTAAAGCTTATTTCGATGATACTCTGACTCAACCACATACGAAGGCTGTTTGATAAGTACCCGTTTATGGAAAAAAAAAAAACCATTTTTTTTTGTATATATGCATTTATTTTTCTACGTAGTCACCTTTTAACTCTATACATTTGTTCCACCTATACTCAAGCTTCAATAAACCATCCAAAAAGTATGATTTTGGAAAGTCATTAAAATAGGCCTCTGTGGCGGCAATGTCTTCGTCATTTGATCCAAATCGCTTGCCACCGAGCCATTTTTTTAGGTTGGGAAACAAATAGAAATCGCATGGGGCCAAATCTGGAGAATACGGGGGGTGAGACAATAGTTCGTAGCGTAACTGTGCTAATTTAGCCGTCACAACTCTGGACGAATGAGCCGGGGCGTTGTCGTGATGAAACAATACTTTTTCTTTTTTAAATGGGGTCGTTTATCCTTCAACACGGCGTCAAATTCATCCAATAAATTGGCATAGTACTGCCCTGTTATTGTTTTTCCCTTTTCTAAATAGTCAATATGTATAATACCCTGCGAATCCCAAAAAACGGTCGCCATGACCTTTCCAGCCGATGGGACGGTTTTTGCTTTCTTTGGAGCAGGTTCACCCGGTAAAATCCACTGCTTCGACTGCCCTTTTATTTCCGGGGTGTAGTGGTGGACCCACGTTTCGTCCACGGTCACGAAACGACGCAGAAACTCCTTCGGGTTACGTTTGAACACGGCCAAACACTGCTCCGAAGTAGTCAGTCGGTTCCGTTTTTGGTCCTCCGTGAGTAAACGCGGCACTCACCTCGCCGATACTTTCTTCATACCCAATTTTTCTTCTAATATGTGTTGTACCCTCTCGATTGAAACGTTTACAGCATCAACGATTTCTCGAAGTTTAATTCGGCGGTCGGCTAAAACGATATTTTCAATTTTCTTAACCATATCGTCTGTAGTCACCTCAACTGGCCGGCCTGGCCGATCCTCATCAAAAACGGTTGTTCTCCCCCGCTTAAACTCGTTATACCAATATCTGACGGTTGTCATAGAAGGAGCACATTCATGGTAAACCGCTTGCATTCTTACTTTTATTTCATCACATGTTTTTCCTTCCAAAAATAAGAATCTAATTATAGACCGATACTGTTCTTTCTCCATTTTAACAATTTTAAGTTCACGCCTTCACTGAATCGTTGTCAAATGAGAAAAAAAAACAAAAGAATGCCATTTTTTTTTTATTATCCCGCCTCTGAAAAATGGCTTAAAAAGGTGGTATACTTATTTGCGGCAAGTGATATTAATATATTTAGAAAACGGGTACTTATCAAACAGCCCTCGTATATTAATTTTGACTAAATTGGAATAAACACTCGACCGCGAACCTAAAGTGGTTATTCCAATGTCCTCAAAATTTATATACGAGGTTGAGTCAGAGTACCGTCGATTTGTTTTTGTAAATGACCTGTTTTTGTAGCATTATCATGAATGAATGAGGAGGCTTATGTTGCAGGTCTTACAGGATACAAAGATGTTGTTATTGACGCTGTACATACAGTAATGAACTAATGAATAATGAATTATGTGGTTTGTTAAAAAAATTACTTGCATTTACATAGCATGATTGTTTACAATCGTCACCTTAATTTACGCTAAGCACCTAATAATATAAGCATTTCATTGTAACAAGGAGCAAAACCGAAACGTTCCAGTTTGCAATAATTTAACTAATCTTCATCGATATTTAAGACTCAATCCTAGAGGTGCCGTTATGATATTATATAAAACAAGACTTAGGGTTTAAATATTTTAGAGAAGTGTTATTCTAAAATCAGAATCATTTAGTCATTTTTAAGAAAGATTTATACATTTAATTCTAAATTCTTCATTTAATACTTTCTTAACCTGAGCTGTGTGGCTCAAATTAACTCGGTATTTGTATGGTGATACTGAAAGAATAGTTAGTTGGAAGATTAAGCTTGTAATGTGGGCCCTAACCAGCCTGGCATTCACACACTATGTCAAAGTTGATCATTGCGTAATATAATGTTTATCAACTTCAACAATCAGTACACTGAACTTCCTTGAACCTAAATCTGCAGCACTTTAAGTAATAAATGAGTCATCTATCAAAATAATCCGGTGATTAAAATCAAGAAGACGGATTCATGCGACAAAGATGCGGCAAAACCAATTCTGTACCTGTATATCAATCCCGCAACTACGAGATAAATGCTAATTCTCTGTTCATTGTGCGGCCTAAATGAGCACCGCACAGCAGTTTATGGACAACAAAGGCAGTGTATCATAAAATCACGATACTATTTATGCGCTAACGTTCGCTATCAGTCGTTGAGTCATCGTATCGTACGATGGACCCTATCTCCTAGTGGTTACGCAAAGGCGTGATTTGCTTTCGATTCGTATCTGTTACGGTCCCTTGCGACAAGATAGGGATGATGATTTTAATTTCATTGTCGTTAAATTTGCATTAAAGTTAAAAACCAAATCTGTATGTTTATTATTTTTAAACTGTGATTGTCTAACTGTGTTCTGTACCTAATTTTTCGGTATTTTTTCCTGACTTGTGTCGTGGGGCCTTGCTTTGTGCCAAATTTCACTATTCTAGGTTAACGTGGAGTACCCTATACAAAGGGCGGACAGACCACGAAGTTCCTATAATTGCTACATGTTTCCTTTTTTAGGTACGGAACCCTGAATACAGGTCTGAAACTCTTTATTCTGAGGCTCTTGTTTGTGCCGCAGCGTGTACGAGAGCGGGGACGGCGGCGGAGGGGGCGGCGGCGGCGGCGGGCTGGCGTGCGGCGAGCTGCAGGTGCCGGGCGGCTCGCTGCCGGACCTCACCTCCGTGCACTTCCCGCCGCCGCACTACCTGTCGCACCCGCACCGGACCGACCCCGAGTACCAGACCCGATATGTGAGTACACCCATACTATACCGCACCGGACCGACCCCGACTACCAGACCCGATATGTGAGTACACCTATACTATACCGCACCGGACCGACCCCGACTACCAGACCCGATATGTGAGTACACCTATACTATACCGCACCGGACCGACCCCGACTACCAGACCCGATATGTGGGTAAAACTATTGTATACTATTATAATGTATATTACGGGGCAAATAACTAAAACTTCATACACACTCTATAAAAAAACACTGTCTATGAACTGTCATGACATGAAAAACGATTAGGTCATTAATTCACTCTTTAATCACTTCGTATGAACACCGTTTTCCTCGAATTATTTCTGCCGGCAAAGGTTAAAAATAACAAGTAAATAAATAACTGTTTATTGTTTGCGTCACGAAGGTGATAAAATTCAGATTTGACTTTGAAGTCATCTCTGCATAAGATAATTCTAATAAATAACATTTTATCCTCCTAATTTTACAAACCGTGAATCTAGAATTACAAGGAAGTAGGAGTCCGCGTACAGTTGCGGAAATCAATTACATTTTATTGTTTGTTTTTTGGGTTTTACATACTTATGTTACGAATAGGTGATTTTAGTGACAACATCAGTTAACAATTTCACAAGTGCTTTGACTGTCCATGCTCCAAAGTCGAGTCTTCGGTGACTTCGATTCAGATTTCTATTTTAAATTACGCATTTCCGGGTTGATTTTTGACCTTAATCTTGTTACCCTTTCAAATCAATCCTTTATTTTGTACGTAAATATGTTCAAACGAAATCTTGCAAGTCAATTTTGTCCCACTTCCTGCCGCCAGGCACAAATGCTTTATGTCGTCGATAAGCGTTAGTAAAAGAAAAGAAATAAATAAATAAAAAATATTTATTACTACCCCCGTACGCTCCTAGTACGCCCCCCGGAGTCTGTGGTCGGAATGGCTGTGCGGCACGGACCAACCACCCTGTGGACACCGCATCTTCTATAATTTACTTGGAAAGTCATTACGAAAAAAGCCGCGGTGAGGGGGCCGAGGGGATGCGTCGCGATTAGTTCATACCTTGTCATCTCGCTTGTCACCTGGTCGAAAGTGAGCCGCGATTGGTGGCTAGAGAGTTTTTGTAGGTGCGAATGAGCATATGCGTTTCGGAAACGTTCGCCCTGACATTTGGTGTCCAGAGGGTGGTTGGTCCGTGCTGTGCAGAGACCGGACCAGTCACAATCCACTAATAAAGTATAGTATACACGAATTCACTACAGCTGGCATGAATGCATTGAATGATACTAAAATGTCACTTGTCATTGTCAAATAAAAATAAATAACAAAAAGACCGACCCGATATCGCGACGGTTCTACCCCGACCGGGGATTGAATCCTGGATCAAGTTTCGTAGTCAGGTTCTCTTACCACAGGACTAACCAATAGGCGATAGTAAATCTTTACTGCCAATACAAAAAGCTAGTTACAATAACCTAACCAACATAGAAAAGTTGAAAGTTCAATATTTCAAAAACGGGTAAACCGATTTTAATTAAACTTAGCTAAGAACCATCACGATTAAAGTAGCTTTCATTTAAAAAAAACGCATCGAAATCGGTTGATCCGTTTGGGAGCTATAATGCCACAGACAGACAGACACGTTAAACTTATAATATAAAACCCCTCGTTTTGGGTCGGCGGTTAAACAAAAAGTATCTTTCAGAGTCCAACCTCTCCCGGCGCGGTGTCTCCCAACGCGGGCAGCGGCTCTCCCGCCACCGGAGGCCTATCCCCGGCCTCGGGCTCCCCCGTCGGCGCCACGGTGCCGCTCGCGAACACCATGCACCACCCCCACGAACACACGCAGCTCTACGATACACAAGTACGTATGAAAGGTTGAAGGATGGTGTGTATGCAGATTTAAGCCCTTCGAAACGACTACCGCAATACAAATTCATAGAGATTCAGTATTGCGGTAGTTGCGTAGAGACTAGAATCGTTTGGCATCGAAGATTTTCGTAGCCTAATGTACGAAGGGCCTTAGGCAATGATATTATAGTTAAAGTGAGAAGAGCTTTCCCCTGTCAAAATGTTTATGGCATTGTCATAAGATTGATTTTTGCCTGGCCCCTGGGAAAGGTTTTTCTACTATGCCTATACCTATAAACTGGCAGTAGATATGTTACTACCGCGCCCGAGTTCAAGATTCATAAAAGACCCAATGAGGGTCGCGAGTCAAAAATCTGCTAGGATCGCTAGAGTCATTGACCACTCTTTCTGACAATTCACTTCAAACAACTCGAAAGTGATGTGACGACAACATATCTCTTTAATATCATTGTCCTTAGAACAACCTGCGACATCGCTTGTAACCTTTTACCTGCGAGCAATATCTGTAAAATTACATGGTGTCATATAATTAAATAAACCGTCAATATTTCAGCTAGTGATTGAGCTAGTCTAGGTTAACACCCCCCTGTGATTTTTTTTTAAGTAAAGAATAACATCTTTATTGTGAGTCATCTGATCATGCCAGGACCATCGTGACCCGACATCTACTTGTAATTACTAATTAATTAATTATTGATCAAAGTTTAAAGAAAAATTAAACAAAACTTCACGGTATGTTCACCTGGTCTTGCTCAAACACATTGCTCAATTACGATTTACTATCCAACACCATTTATAAGTTTTGTACTAAGCTGTGAGAAAGTCTAAACATGTTGGCTACTATATTTGACACTAAATAGGTAAAGGGTTGAACGCGCATATGCGTTTGTGTCAACTGAAAAAGTTTAGCGTCTCAGCCGGTAACGAATGCTTTAAATATACCTACAATTCGGAAGCACCCCACAGCGGACGATATCCTGCGCTAATGCTCCATTTTAGTTCCATCTTCGGCGAGATCAAAAGTGTAAAGATTCGATAGATTGGATTTCGATTTCGATCCAGATAGAAATTGACTATTTTGTAATCTGTAATGTAATGGCGCAGTTTAAAAGCTTTGTAATTATCGTGCAATGACATTCTATACACAAGGACTTCATACAAAATCAAAGACAAAACATGGCACACTCTTTCAATGGGAGCTATCGCGAATCAATAATCCGTTTGGAGTCGGAGTCGAGTGAGGTCTGTCTGTCAATTTCCACCAATCATAAGCCAGTAGCTTGTCTCTCATTGGTGGAGAATGACAGATAGACCTCACTCGACACTAGCGATTCTAACGGATTTTTGACCCGCGATAGCCCACATTTCACTGATGCTTCAACAGACTATAAAAGTATACATCGCTGCTTATGTCTTTATTCACGAAAGTGTGCTTAGCAATTTGGTAGCAATGTATAAGAATGTCACTGTCGAAGCTACGTAATTTAATATTTGACATTATCTGTGGCACGCTCGCTGATTTGTCAATAAAAATATTCAATGGCTTATTTAAGTTTTTCGTCAAGATACCTAGATTATCATTCATAAACAGAGTTAATAATATTTTTAGTACGTTACACCATATTTTTCTTATGACGAGAGTGTATTGTATTATTTCGCCACTTTTTCAAGCACACTTATCCACCTTTGCCGCTCAACGGTCGACATTTGACTGAGGCAAGTGTGCTTAGATTGCTTCTAACCACACCTGTGTTGTCCCGCTCGGTGACAGCGATGTGATGTGAAAGTTCTTGTGTATGGAAAGTCATTATTATTGTATACGTGCCGCATGCCGCACTCATCGAACTCGTAGCGTCTGAATCTGTGAACGGTTTCGAATGTCGCTCGTGAAAGTTTAAAATACTGATAAACAATGTTAACACAAGTGACAGAAGATAGCTCTCGCACTGTGACGAGAAGAATTCAAGCCGTCTGCACATAGGCACTTGGAAGTATTGCGGTATCTGATCCCAAAGTCATAAGCCCTAAGAGACGGCGGCTCAGGTTTAAAAAATAACTAACGACTAATGTGCCATACGAGAAAAGGGCTCACCTTTTGATACATTACCAAGACAAATTTTCAGTAAAGTAGATGTACTAGGAAGTAAGAAGTTTTGTAGATACAGTCTCCGCACAAAATTGTCATTATATCCGGTTTTGAACTAATAAATCAAGTAATTTCTAACACATGGCTTTGGAACAGAACCTGGTTGTTTCCAACGAGCACTAGTTATCCGATAGGCATTTAACAATATTTTGTTGTTTTCGTTTGTGTTTATTTGCCTTCTACACAAACCATTTTTTGTTTATTTCAGAATCACTTATCTGTACCAAACACAAATAATTATCTTCATCATAATAAGGTTCGTTTTCTTTTTTAACCTCCTTTTAAAGTTTTTCCAGTTCATTGATTTTTATGAACGATCGCTTGAGCTTTAAAAACGCTATTATATGTTGTTGGCGCCACGACTAACGGGCGCGCGGGCGTACCCGCAGCTGACATTCATACTAAAACGGATACTATCATTTATCTTGTATATTCTAACATGTGTTGTATCTAATAATGGAAAATCTGCATGAAACGGTTTTATCGATTTGAATGCTTTGACTCTAAAACACGTTTTCAATGATTCTAATTCAGCTTTCGAATATTCGATCTCACCGCATAAAGTATTTAAAATATTTAATTATCTTTCGTGTTTGGTTATGATCTCAGTTTTTAACTAACCCTTTGTCATTATATTAACGTTATTTATCTGAAAACTAATAAGAGTGCAGGCAGGCTAGCACTAGTTATTGATGTAGTAGTTACATAAAGATATAAGGTTATTGTTTATATGGGGTGATCAATATTATTAATATCAACATGAGGTATCGTATCTTGAGCTTTAACTTTGAAGCATAATATATCTGTAATTACTTCACGGGACGAATTCAATATTTGAGACAGTCTTTCTACGTGAACTTACTTTACGTACGTATAACTTTATTTATAAAGACCATATGATATATATAATATCGAACAGAATCATATACCACGAGTAACGTACCTTCTCGACACTGGTAATTGTTGTCATTGTTTTAACACGGTGAAATCACTGTCTCAAGTATGATTTTGTTTATGACTCTAATGCCACATTACTTGCGTATTCAGCATAACATAACGACGGATCGCTTTGTTTTATATTAAGCTTCTCGAATCATTGGTTCTAACTGCATGTATCTGCTTGGTAGAAAAACATTGTGACTGTATTATTAACATTTTTAACATCGCTGACCGAAGTTTTATACGTTTTTTTTACTCACCCCTTGTGAATGGTTTGGCAGTTGAAAGAATATAAATTATAATAGTATAGCAATGCGAACATTTGATTGTGAAGTTGGCTTCATAAAATATCTGCATAAATTAGTACCTTGCCGCTGTAACATCATAAATGCTGAATCATATTAATAAAATTACAGGAGACAAGACGTCAAGGTGCAAATTTTTGCATAAATTTTTAAGCAAACAAATTGAATCAAAATGGAGGTAAATTTGATGTCTTTACCTACCTATTTGCAATACTAAATTCAACTTATTGGCTAAGTGGCAATGCAAGTCCTTAGCATGCGTCCCTTATTCACACTTGATGAGTATGAAAGATAAATGTAGGACATATAAACGGATTACCTAAAAAAAAAAACAATTTAATTATTTAATTAAGTGTTTTATGCTAATTTGTTCAACCTTTTGCTGCCAAAACCGTTCCTAAACTATGCCGTCACACTGTTTTTGACCTACTAATAGTTAATTATACATGAATCTGACAGCCGGTTCTGTCTGGTTACAGAACATGTCGCCATTGGATCACAGTTGGATATCGTCGAGTTGTTACCAAACGCAATGTAGCCCGCCCTCGCAATATTCCTCCACGTCAAATATCAATATACCTTCACCTACGGTAAGTGTTGATTTACAATTTCAGCTTCAAGAATTTAAATTTTGCCGTACATTTGGTTCTAGTTTACCGGACAATATACTGCAATACGCTAGAACATTCCCATGACAGTGGCCCCACTACCATGCACAAGTTAATTTGTCCTTGAAATGAAATTTGTTCGCCACTTGACATGGTTTGATTCTACATTCTCGTATCTGTCTGCTGACCTACAGCCAACAACACAATTAACATACGTACATACATATAATCACGCCTCTTTCCCACGGGAGTAGGCAGAAACTATGACTTGCCACTTGTTACGATCCTTACACACCTCTTTAGCCTCCTCCACATTCAAGCATCTCTTTATACACGTTCGCCGGTTCCGAGTGCTACGCACCTGACCTTTACGGAGAATATCACCGATAATGTCGGCGTAAGTTCTCCTAGGGCGTCCTCTACCGTCACCGCCACTCACATTCGCTCCGTAAATACTTTTAGTCAGTCTTCTTTCATTCATCCTCTCCAAATGACCAAACCACCATAACACAATTTATTAATGTACAATCTGACAATCGTTGCAGTCTTCGTTCAAAAGCCACTTAACTTACAGGTGCAAATAAAACCGTTCATGTAGTAGTGTTACAAGTGCGTTACAGCGATCGTTCGTTCACTTAAGTACAGTCAGCGTCAAAAGTCGCTCATCACTTGTACCTTGTCGCAATAACACACTTGTCAATCACGTATCTGGCCGTAGAGCGAAAAGGTACAATAGTAATATAATTCTACTTGGTCTAATTGTCTCTTGTCGATTGTTCTTTTTTTTCTTTACTGTTTTCTCTTCTTTTTTTTTCGATGTGTATTACTCGTAGTAAATCCTAATCCTGACTTCCTAACTAATATTATAAATGCGAAAGTAAATCTGACTCTCTGTCTTTCTTTCTCTCTGTCTGTCTGTTTGTTACCTCTTCACGGGAAAACCGCTGCACCAATCTAGATTAAATTTGGAAAGAAAATAGTTTGAATATTGAGGAATAACATTGGCTACTTTTTATACGGGAAAATTACATGGTACCCGCGGGATAGCAATAACCGAAATCTACGCGGACGAAGTCGCGGGCAACAGCTAGTTAGATATATGTATGTTGTGATGTAGTGTGTTTTTATGTCAATAAATTTGAGTTTTGAGTTTTTGAAAGTGATGAGCGACTTTGACGCTGACCCTACATGTAACTTGTTAACTCTGCGGCACAGCAGTGTAATTTTGCGTAATACGTAAACAGGGCTTAGGGTTTACGATGTGCGACGACGCTTCATATCATCGATGGAACATTCCAGATGGTGCACAGTCCAGGCAGCCCCGCGGAGTCACCGCAGACAGATTATAACAATTTGCACCAAGCGTTGCTGCAGCCGTTCGAGCAAATCACTATGGTGAGTCAGCGCCCTAACCATTTACACTTGCTCACCAACCGACTAACCCTTAAATGTGTGATTGTTGAACGCCAGATGAAGTTTTCTGTACCAAGACATGAACACAAATTCTGCTAATAATGCCACTGTCGATAGAAATTGATGGGAAAATTCACAGACTGTCTTTTTACTACAAAGCTATTGACTCACACTGGTAAGATAGCGAATGTAACCTACACTGCATTTAAGGGTTAAATGTTAAATTTTCTATTATCAAGTATTATTCAGCTCCTTCGTTTTCTAAATATTTCGCTGGGTTCGTGCAATACATAAAAAATACTATCATAGTGATGTCTCTCTGTTGACACATACGAAGCTCAAAAATGTCTTTGGAACAACCACTTAAGAGAATTCTTACTTGATTAATCCATAGACACATTTAATTTATGTATTCTTCCATGTTAACAGAGAAACATCTTTGTTTATCAATGCTAGCCGTAGCAGTTCACAGAAACCCGGCTGTAATCCATGTTTCTTTGTTACAAATCACTATGCTACAATGGAATAATAGCAAGGAGTTGTAAGTAATCGTAGACTTTATTAAATGTCCTGACAATACAAACGCTAAATTTCATTTAGGTCAAAAAATTTATTCAGAATACCTGAAAATTAGTAATAACCCACTCACCATTTTATGAGAGATCACTAAAACCAAAGCACTATTTGAGAACCTAGCACAGAACCATTATGAGAAAGCACTTGTAGAAGCAATAATGTTTATATGCTGATTTATTCGCTGTTGAAAATGGTGGGTGCCCCCGACGCCTGTTGTATACCGTGAATTTGCGTATTTGTTAGTAATGTTATAAAAACTCACAATCTGTCATTGACTTCGAAACCCGATGCATAATTTAAGTCAACTTGCTGTTATTTAAGTCTTGGTGCGATTGGTCCCTTTCTCACGAATGCTAAAGCACTAACGGTAATAAGTGACAGTAAACATAATTATTGGCTAATTAAACTACGAAACAGAAGTGACGTTACGTCAAACGCCTCCCTAAAACTTGAAATGTAGACCATAGTTGAATCGGATGTTTTGAAAGTGACCATACCGTGGTGTGGCTACTCACAAATGGTTGTAGTCCTTGTTTTTGTTGAAGACGCATCACGTTTCGAAAGACACGCACACTAGCTCAACTTGTATCGGTATGACCTTACACACATCATCTATTACGACCTATTCCGAATTATTGTAGCATTGATGGTACCAACGTGACAGATTGTGAGTTGCTAGCGAGTATTTCTGAGTATAACGTTGGTGGATTGGTTGGCCAAGGACTGGGCGCAGCTGGTGCAGAGTCTGGTGGAGTCCGGCTGGACGGCTCACGTCCAGGTCGCGGAAAATGTACGACACATATCCCCCCCACCCTGAACACACTCACGCTGAGTTTACTGGGCCCCGTTTAGTTTCGACCGGAGGTCTGCTATTGAAGTCCGCTACAGATGTTTATTTAGAAATAGGCTTTAAAGCGTGCCACGCGCTCTACATATTATTACCGACTATTGTATACATTGTTCGTGTCTGTAACCCGCGACAGACGACAGTGACGGGCGTCCGTCTGAGACTAGAAGGGGATCCCTCGCCCAAACAGTACCTAAATGAGGAGAAGATAGAGCGCACCGTTTCGCACTTGCATTGAATTACGACCGAGACGGTGTAATCTAACGCTCACTGTTTTCGCGGATGTAAACTTGGCAACCACGCGCACCTTCGAATTGTACACGTAGCATCACGGAAAAAGTAGCTGCCCAGTGCCCTTAGACGAGATGCCTACTAGCGTTAATGCTTAACACTCACTCTACACTTAGTTCGCGGATGACGGCGCGGTTTGGCGTTTAACCACGACTCCACACTCGCTGTAGTTAACGGTAATCTCACAGTGAAATTCGCGGGGTCTTTGACGAGGGACGAAAATCAACAAAAATCGGGGAACATGCGAAACGTCTCTACACCCAGCGTTTACACCTTGTAATTCCGCTCGCAGCTTACAGCGTTTTCACTAGTATCATGATCATGATCAGAATATCAGATTGGACTTAATTTTGATGCTACTGTATTCTTCAAAGGTGTGACGTAACACAACACGATCCAGTAATAAGATAATCACATTATTGCATTCACATTAACATTTGAGACGAATATATCTGTCAACGCCAGTAACAGATATATCGACTACAGACGGATGAGATGGAGACTTTCGTTTTTGATGTGGCTTTAAAAAGCTTATAAAAACTTTATGCAGTATGTTTTTTTCAAAATGTGGTAATCTTTAACCCTACATATTCATTATAGCGCTACTGTTTCATATTATACTCAGCGGCATAAAGTTTGACCCAGTCTCGGTACAAAATTACCTATACCTACATAGATTGAGGTCCACATTTTTTGCCGCCGAATATACTTATAGTGCTATAATGGCTGAAACTACTACACTATACAGCTTCAGATTATGTATTTAAATACCTTATATCTCACATTCGGCATGCTACGCAATTTAATTTATTTGCGTTTGTATACCTTTCCACTATTACTTAAGTACGTCTAGGTATTACGGAATTTATGTTATTATCTACGTATTTAGAATTTAATCGATCCATTAGCTCTAGTTACAATAGCAGAAAACACTTGTCATTGACGCATGGACTCTCTTGTAGAACACTGAGATACAAGCATGTTTTGTTAACTTTACTAGCACCATAAACTAGGATCTCTTAAGATCTTATTAGCAGACCCCATTATTAGTGGAGATAATTCATTGAAAACGCTAGGGTTGACACTGCACATAGTATTTTTAACATGTAGGTACTTGTTAGGTAGTTAAAAACATGAATTTCCTGAAAAAAACTTGAAGAATTTTCTCAGTTTAAAACAGAGCTGATGGCGATATGGGAAATAAACCGAATGCGACGCACCTTAAGATAAGATGGTATTAAAAATATTCATCTATCATAAAAAAGAATACCACATGTACACTAAATAAATATTGTGCGAAAACCCTATGACTTTATTTCAATGAATTTGCTTTACTGTTAGCGGGATCTGCTTATAAAATCAGAACTATCACTAATGGTGACAGTACATTTACAGTGTTTTATTTTACTTTGAAAATATATTTTGAATTGTAGTATCTCCTTGTGTACTGTTTTGTGGTTTTCAATAAAGAATATTTGTATTGTATTGTATAGGTTTTTTAACTAAAGATGACAGTCACGTATGTAAATTCGCTTGTCGCTGATTATGTCTTTTTCGTATGGGACTAGCAGAATGAAGCGACTAACCTAGCCGTTGATACTTGCATCAGTCGATAAATATTATAGATGGGTCGCGTATTGTAGGAGAGCGTAAATAAAATACTGTACATGTACTGTCGCTGTTACTGACCAAATATTTTATAGTTATATTTTATTGTGTCTCTGTGCTATCTTTAAATTCGCTTCCAATTCCATCTATGTCACTCTTGTAACAAAATTAACAAGAGTCATGTAGTAGTTATCTTTAAACGCAGAAGTGTACTCGGTTTAAGTTGTCTTATAGTTTTCATATTAATCTGTTAGATTGGAAAAGTTGATGTCACATGTTAGAGACGAATAACTTTTTTTTTTTAAATAAGTGATGTCATATTTCCTCAATTCTATAGCTTTAATTTGAATCGTTTTAGTTTTATATCCTGTCATGGTAGATAGTGGTTTCGTCATGTCTTATTTTTTCAGGGTTTGCTGCATTTTAATCGTAATTTTTGTTTTCTCGCTTGCTACATGTTTTTAACGTTTCGTTTGGTTAATGTTAGCTTTTATTCTCACCAGCTGGATTCGCCGGTGTCGAGTTATAACACGACGTATATGAACCACAGCTCACCACAGACAACGAATTCACAACACACGTATCCCCAGGTAAGGGTTGATTCAAGTTAACTGTTATTTATGTATGTTAAGTTACTAGCATTGCCCCGATTACGAATATTCGAATCCTACGTAACATAATCGAATAGTAACGTTATCAAGAAAATTTGTAAAACGTTTGGAACAGGCCCCTCCCATGAGCGTATTTGATCCTCAAATTTAATACGAATTTTTTCGACAGCGATGCGATTAATTTTCGTAGAATTCGAATATTTCGATTTAGCAATCGCTGTTGTCGCAGTAATGTAAAAGTTTGTATTTGGTGTTGTATAGTTTCTAGAGTAAACATAAATTATTGTGGCTATTCATAACCGTTCGTATGTAAGTTGTTCGTGAAATCTTGCAACTGAATTTTAAAGCATCCTCAACCGATTAAGATGAAATTTGGCATACTTATGTAAATCCGGTGACAATACTATAATCTGGTAGGAGAAATTCTGGTAGTGCGGCCAGGATCGTCTCCACAGGATTGAAACTCTTCAATTAATGGCATCGACTTGGATTTTGGCATGGATGTGTAAGTTGGATGATGATACAAGTACAGATGATAAAAGGTACAGTCGCCAAAAAAGCATTTATTAAATAAAAAAAGAAATTTTAACAAAAACTTATCAATAAAACAGTACCGTGACTGACTGACTGACTGACTGACAGACAGACAACGCACAGCCTAAACTACTGGTGCTCGAGGATTGAGATTTGACAGACATGTACCTTGAGTATCCTAGAGGTGCGCTAAGAAGGGATTTTTCGAAATTCCCACGGGATAGGAAACTAGCCCATTTTTTAATATTTCACGGGGGCAAAGCCGCGGGGCATGGAGTTAGTTTAACACAATTTTTGCGTCCAGTCCCCAGGCAACTGCGGTACGAACGGAACGGGCTCGACGGCGGGCGGGGCGCGGCGCGGCGCGCGGGACCCCGTGCCCGGCGGCGGCTACGCGCTGCCGCCGCTCGCCTCGCCCGCGCCCGCCACGCCGCCTAGCATACCCGACATCATACTGACAGGTGAGCGGCCCGCCGGCCCTGGACAAGCTGCGTAGTCGTGTGCCTTGTTACACTCAATCAACCCAAGCAATCAGATCAATACTGAATCAATAATGCAATGATATACTGTCGTCGTAGCAGTGACACTGACGCTTGCTTCAAAAGCCGTTCCATACGGTCGCTCTGTACACATATATATTATTATATCACACATAATAATATACATATATCAGCAATGCGATACAGCGAGGAAATGCTGCCGGCATCTCTGAGCACATGCCGAGAGGGAGCTTATTTCTAAATTCATTTTATTTTAGTTTTATATTAGTTATTTTTTCTTACATTTGCAGAGGGGACATCGCGCGTTAACATCTCCATTCCTTTCCTACTCTAAGTTCAGACGTAACGTGAACGCAATCGAGACATATTTTTGGTCGTTGATCACACGAGACGCTAGAGTAATCAAGCTGTAATATTGATCGAAGAGTTCATACAACTGATTTTGAGTTCCAAATGAACAAAAACCAGCTTAAGCCCCTCGGGAGCTGTGCGAGCTTAAAACATTTACAAAGAAATACAGAATGAATTCAGTTCGTTCAAAAAGTTCTTTTTGGGAGCGACGTGCCTGTTAGTTTCACAAATTCTACTGGAACAAGGTGCCATCTGCCGTTACAGAAATATTCAAAAATACATCTTACCGCTGTAGTTTAAGGTAGAATTTGGTGTGCTAAAGAAGAAAAACCTAGCGAATATAGAGAATCTATTCAGCAACATCGAAAACACGTAGTTTTTCTATTAAAAGTGCGGTGAAAATGCTTTTTATGGAGCGAAATAGACAAGTGAGCCGCTTCGAAACGAGGCCGATGAATGTAACAAGTACATGTAACAAGACCCCGCCAACCATCTCCAAACTTAGCTAATATAGTCCCGTCAAAATTGGCATAATTACGTAATGTGCAGAGTATTCGTTCGCAGATTACTCGGGCGAGCTGGACCCCGGGATCTTCGGCGGCGAGGAGGCGCAGCTGCGCGCCGGCCTCGACCTCGACGACCTCACGCTGCTCGAGGAGCCCAGCGCGCTGCTGCCGGACTCCGCCGTGGAGCACGAGCTGCTGGACCGCTTGTAGTACACCAGCACTGCGCAGGTCAGTGCCCTCACGCTGCTCGCGGAGCCCAGCGCGCTGCTGCCGGACTCCGCCGTGGAGCACGAGCTGCTGGACCGCTTGTAGTACACCAGCACTGCGCAGGTCAGTGCCCTCACGCTGCTCGCGGAGCCCAGCGCGCTGCTGCCGGACTCCGCCGTGGAGCACGAGCTGCTGGACCGCTTGTAGTACACCAGCACTGCGCAGGTCAGTGCCCTCACGCTGCTCGCGGAGCCCAGCGCGCTGCTGCCGGACTCCGCCGTGGAGCACGAGCTGCTGGACCGCTTGTAGTACACCAGCACTGCGCAGGTCAGTGCCCTCACGCTGCTCGCGGAGCCCAGCGCGCTGCTGCCGGACTCCGCCGTGGAGCACGAGCTGCTGGACCGCTTGTAGTACACCAGCACTGCGCAGGTCAGTGCCCTCACGCTGCTCGCGGAGCCCAGCGCGCTGCTGCCGGACTCCGCCGTGGAGCACGAGCTGCTGGACCGCTTGTAGTACACCAGCACTGCGCAGGTCAGTGCCCTCACGCTGCTCGCGGAGCCCAGCGCGCTGCTGCCGGACTCCGCCGTGGAGCACGAGCTGCTGGACCGCTTGTAGTACACCAGCACTGCGCAGGTCAGTGCCCTCACGCTGCTCGCGGAGCCCAGCGCGCTGCTGCCGGACTCCGCCGTGGAGCACGAGCTGCTGGACCGCTTGTAGTACACCAGCACTGCGCAGGTCAGTGCCCTCACGCTGCTCGCGGAGCCCAGCGCGCTGCTGCCGGACTCCGCCGTGGAGCACGAGCTGCTGGACCGCTTGTAGTACACCAGCACTGCGCAGGTCAGTGCCCTCACGCTGCTCGCGGAGCCCAGCGCGCTGCTGCCGGACTCCGCCGTGGAGCACGAGCTGCTGGACCGCTTGTAGTACACCAGCACTGCGCAGGTCAGTGCCCTCACGCTGCTCGCGGAGCCCAGCGCGCTGCTGCCGGACTCCGCCGTGGAGCACGAGCTGCTGGACCGCTTGTAGTACACCAGCACTGCGCAGGTCAGTGCCCTCACGCTGCTCGCGGAGCCCAGCGCGCTGCTGCCGGACTCCGCCGTGGAGCACGAGCTGCTGGACCGCTTGTAGTACACCAGCACTGCGCAGGTCAGTGCCCTCACGCTGCTCGCGGAGCCCAGCGCGCTGCTGCCGGACTCCGCCGTGGAGCACGAGCTGCTGGACCGCTTGTAGTACACCAGCACTGCGCAGGTCAGTGCCCTCACGCTGCTCGCGGAGCCCAGCGCGCTGCTGCCGGACTCCGCCGTGGAGCACGAGCTGCTGGACCGCTTGTAGTACACCAACACTGTGCAGGTCAGTGCCCTCACGCTGCTCGAGGAAAACTAACTTGAGGACTATAAATTGAATAGATTGACACGCACACAGCGTCATGTATGCTTTTGACGTTCGATGGTTCAACGCGACGCTGCAACGTTGGCTAGTAGCCAGTAACATATAGCGCAACATTTCGTAACGCGGGAGTTGTCGATTACTCCCACGTCGAGTAAAAACACACGCGACATTGTCCCTCGGGACACGCCACTTCTCCTGTCCACTAGGTTATCACAGCTTGCATGATTTGGTTTACAAAATGGTGGTGTCGCAAAGATGTCACGTCAGCGTCAGTTGTGGACCAATGTGTTGAATGCTCGTGTTTCTGCGCAGGGCCACCGGTGCGCGTGAGTGGTCAGCGCGCGGCGCGAGCGGCGCGTGTCCCGCCGGCGCGGACTCCCTATACATCATGACAATTTCTATCGTTTCAAGTCTGAGTTAGTGAACGTAGTCGGTGTAGCGAGTAGCGGTAGTGGGCGGACGGCACATTCCCAGACCGGCGTCTGAGCGAGTGCGAGTGTTTTGTGTTTTTAAATGTTTTACTCAAGTTTCTTATTCGAGGGGTTAGGTATAATGTAGCATAGATTTTTTTATCGAATCGATTACTTTATCGATCATTCTTGTACGCAATGAGTAATTATTTTTTAAATAAGTATTGTGAATATTTACTCGAATATCATTAGGGAATTTGATTCGGATTTAATGGAGATATCTTCGTTTGTATGAGGCCGCGACGGTCGTCTCCGTATACATAAATAAATTTGAAAGTGTTCACTTTATTAAAATTGCATTTAAATCGCTAATGTTGCATGCTAGTATAACAGCAAATGGCCAAGGAAAGTTTAAAATCAATTTTTCGACTGCTGTAAGTTTTAATAGGTAACTAAAATCTCTTTTGATCTTTGTAATGCATATTTGTCACTCAACGATTGCTCAAGCGTTGACTGATTTTTTTCGAAATTAACATGACGCTGTTTCTTAAGCATTTAACTTCTATCCAGTTACATTTTGTAATATAGATAAATCGTTCTGCACCAAGTTTGTTGTACAGCATGGTTACATGTGCCCCAATTCCTTTAAATTGTAATCAAATAATATCTGCTTAGGATTTACAAACTTTGTCATGACAAATCGTTTCATTACATCTCTAGCATATATCGTGTGGTATTTTACAGTTAATATATTGTGGTTGTGTTTTAATTGTAATAATAGATTCTCTAATAACAATCTACGTCCCTAATTTGTTACACAGACATTTATAGTTTTGTACGCATTTTAGAATATACAAAGCAATACACATAGTTGTCATGGCAGGGTTTCTACCCTAGTTGCAATTTAAGATTCGTTTTATCTTTAACACTAACTTGAATTACCTTCTCATTCTTCGCGTGAATGTAAAGACATAGCACCAGAAGCGATATAAAACAGAACATAATACGAAACATGTAATTACGTTAACATTGATTAGACCTGTTCATTATTAAAATATGATTACTAAATAACTCTTTTGGAGTAAAAATGACGCATACATCCCGTCCAAAGGTATTTTTCAAATCATTTTCTTCGAATTGTAGACATTAATCATATTTACTTTGATGATTTTAATTAGTAACAAGGAGGATAGTATACGGAGTGTCAAAGCCCATACTTCGAATCGTTCCCCGCAGTTATCTTAAAATTCAGGTAATTTCTAGATGGCGCCAAGGTCGTAGCCAGCGGGTCAAATAATAACAAAACAGCGGTTCTAATGTGTCACTCAAGCAAGGTAGATGGCGCTGAATGTAAATAAGAACGATTCAAAGTATGGGCTTTGTCAATCCGTTTACTTTCCATGATCCTTGATTAGTAAGTACACATTCGAAGAAATTCCTTCTCAAACATCTCTTGAATATGTTTTCAGCGTCTGTGAAAACAAAAACGCTTGTTATGCAACTGTTAGTCATTGCAGTTTAATTGACGACTCTGAGAGCGGCAGTCCACTTAGCGCCGCAGCCGCTGGTGCAATGTCATTAGATGTCACCACATTATTTATAACTTCGTTGTGCAAGTCCAAGTGTTCCGTTGCCATTCGGCGACGTTCGTTGTAATTATATAGTTGTTATCGAAACATGTTAATAAGCTTTTGTCGCAAACATATCTATGTACTTATGTGTGGTTGCGAGACTCGTTTCCGTGTGGAGGTCAATTTTAGTAGCCACGTTAATGGTAGGGTAAACGTTATGACTGACATTAGCTGCATCCCGCCACTTTACCCTGTTTCATTCCAAAAAGAAGCAAATTACAATTGACTCTGGCAACAAAAAGTTGAATTAACATTTGTGACGACGAGCAGTCCCGAAAAAGATGTTTAATAAAAACTGAAAATAGTTCACTAATATTCACCCTGGATTTATTAAATTTGTCATGTAAATTGTATTTTAATGTTGGGTAACACACCCGCTACAGACCGAATTCATGTCAGTAGACCATCCGAAGTTAAACATGGTATAGGTATTAAGTTTTAAAATGTTTATTATAACACAATGTATTCGCAATATAATTTCTTTCGGTCTATATGTTTTAACTATGTATCGTATATCGGTTGATGTACTTGACATGCAGAGTACAAATTAATTTTAACTTTAAAATTTTGTAAATATTGCGATTGCATTGACGTTCAAGTAGGCACTATATACATATATTATATATTTTCGTTTTGTGAAAATGCTCATTTTATTACGTTTTAAGATTCTAGTCAGCAAGTTATGAGTTCCAAACGAAATAGAATGTTCTAACAGCGGCTTCCATTCCATTCCACGATTTGAATTTTGATTGCGTACATTATGGATGAGTTCAATGCGGAATGGTTCAGTTAATATGAGGGTGAAGGCTGTGGCACACTTGTACGAGGAGACTACCACGGTGAGTAATAATACGGGATAGTCATATAACAGCCATAAGGGTTCATTTACAGAACGCGGGAGGGTTATGTAACAGCTAAAAGAGTTTCGTTACGGAGTTATGGAGTTTAAGACCAAGCCCATCTGTAGAGAGTAGCTTGCTATCTCCTAGCATACTGAAGTTTTATCATGTACGTAGGTAGGTAGTGGCTAATTGGCTATAACCAATTTAGCATATTTTTGGAGCTGCTGTTTGTGGTACCTGATTAAATTACTTGCATATATACTTACATGAACCCTGAAAACAATACACTTTTTTTGTGCAAGAATAAATGAATAAATGTAAGAATGCCATACTCCGTGTATTACTATTAAAATAAAAGCATTGAGGCGAGGTAATTTCCCCGTTGAAGGCCTCAGGATGTGGTTGGTTCCTCGCTGTAGGTGTGCTGTCGCCTTTCGAAGTGATGACAATTTTAGCGTCTGAATTTTTTGTTATGTTGTGACGTTAGTTTAATTGTATGACTTGAATAATTATGTTACACAAGTTTAATGGAAACTCTCTTATGTCTCGTAGACATAGTTACTGTTGTTTCAAATCATAGAACATATGATTCTTGGAACGTTGTATAGATTTTTAATATAGCTTGCTTTGAGTTTAAACTGTAAAGAATCAAAGAGCCAAATGCTTGATGTGTTGTTTAAATTTTACATATAAAGTATGTTTACATATGTTCACTGATAATATTGTTGATGTGGTCTAAAGTTTAATTTCACTGCAATAGTTACTCTTACTGTATGACAGGCAATTGTATAAATAGTTATTGTATCATAATTGTGATAAAGGAAAAAAAGCACAACATAAGTCGTAGAGAAAGCCTAATATCTGATGATAATGTAAGAATCTTTTCTTAAAAATTCATCGTAGTTTTTTCTAAAGTTGATACGTTATGTACATCTTATGTACCTAATAAGATAGGCTGCAGGTTGCAGTGTGTAGGCTAAAAGTCGTGGGTTAGTTCGAGTATGGATAAGGTGCAATATGGTTTTTATGTATGTTGGAAGATGAACATGCCATTAGATGTGTTTCATTTGTATTATAAAACGATAATATTAAAAACATTGAAACTGCATTATCCGTTTTCGTCGTGCACTTCGCTTGTAACAAGAGACGGGTGGATTTCAGTTTCTACCAAGTATTTTTAAGAAATTCCTTTTTTATTGTGTGTCCACTTATGCAACCGAAAGGGTACGGTTGAAAACCCGTAATTGACCAAGAAATGTTTTGTCGTCTATATCTAAATGATAAAACAAGTTTAATTCTTTACAAAGAAGCGAACTCTTTCGATACTACTCTTATTTGTGCGCGAAAACCGTCTCAAGTGCGACAATTTTAACAGAAAATAAAACACCTGAAGGTTCCGTTTCTTTGGCTTATTGCAAGGCCAGTCTGCCGTAGCTGGTTTCACTATAGATAGCCCTCTGTACCGTACAGTTCGTATAGATCTTTGCTTAACACAATAGCGCCATCTATATTAAAATTTACAATAGATGGCGCTGTGCCTGTCCGTCTTATCTTACATTAAACGGACTGTACGTAAAGTATTATTGATGGTGGCTCAGAACCCTCGGTGCTCGAGTCCGACTCGCACTTGACTGGTTTTTTTTTAATCTGTATTTTGTGAGTACTTCTTTCTTTCAATTGCAACCTAATCTACTTTTTCCTCTAAACAAACTAGTTGTTTGCACTAGAAGTCAGCAGTAGAAGTAGCTAAGCAACCGAAGTGGTCGCAATGATCTAACCACGGCTCTATTGTTATAGACATAAGAGCTTGTGCAGATCATTGTGACCACTTCGGTTGCTTAGCTACTTCTGCTGCTGACTGTACGGATGCGATATTATATAACCGAGAAGGGTGACACTTTTGTCCTATTATACTCGAAAGATGTAGCGAATAGATGAGTCTGTCCAAATTATATTTCATCAACTATAAAACGTGGTACTTTGTAGGAACTGAACACAAATGTGGTGTTAGCTTAGATGCGTTTGGAAAAGACAAAATAAATGTGACAAATAGGGGCAATTTACCATTTCCAAAGTTGCAGTTTAAGTGTCATAGAAAAGCCATGTATTGTGGGATATGTTGTGACCAATATTGTTATTCTGTTGGTAGCAAACTGCAAATCCCATAAAAATTATGTGCCATAAGGTCTATTCTTATACCGCCTCTAAAGTCACATAATGGGTATCGATAAACGCATCTACTCATTGTCTTTGCCTCTCACCGAAATCTTGTAAATATGACATTCTGGTTTTTGCATCATTTCGCAGGATTGTATGATTTATAATTAAAATCTACGCAGAAGTAAATGCTCATAGATTATTTGATGAAGAAGAAACAAGATGGCGCAGTCACGTTAAATCGCTCCATCTTCCTCGCTGATCGTGCCGCTGCGCAGCAGTGCTTGCACTATTGTGTTCCGTCGTGGAGAGTAAGACAGCCGAAGAAATCACAGGTACAAGAGGCATTTCATCTTGGGCCTCTAGGTTGGCATCGCATCTGCAAACCCCCCGGGTTTGTGGCTGTCTATGGGCAGTGGTGATCACTTACCATCAGGTGACCCACCTTGCTCGTTTGCCTTTCTTGTCGTATAAAAAAAACTTGTTCAATGTTCAATGAAAGTTGGCACTTTGCGGTCCATGCACTAACCAGATGTTATTGTCACTGCACTTGATAACTTGGTGGTTCTGGCATTCGTTCGAATTCGAATTATGGATTTAGGTTACGAAATAGTAATAGTCTAATGTATGTGCAGTTATGAGAAAGCTCGCTCCTGTAAGGCAACGATACACCAAATCGTGTGATGAGTATTTCTAAACTCTTTGACCTTTGATGAATGTGTATGACATTAAATGTAGAAGATAATGTTTTTTTTTTCTCAACTATGCACAAACTTATTGAGAATTTTGCAGTAAGATGTTTCAATGGTTTGTTTTATTTAAACCAAAATACATGTACATAATAAGTGTGATAGAGATGAAACGGTCTCATTTAAAATAAAATTGTTGTAAGTACCTAGTTCTGTCTTTTCAATGCTTTTTCCCTGTTCTCAATAAAGTACCTATCCGCTGGTTTTGTCTTCACGGTACGGCTAGCAGAATTGGTCGCGAATTTCCTAAGTCCTAAGTAATCGCTGGAAGCAGTCCACTTGTGCCTAAGAGAACAAAGTGTGCAAAAAGATCTACTTGGTTGAATCCAATTCTGCGTAATATTGTGAGTTGTGATGTTGTATAATTTCTACTGCATTCGGTTTCATACTAAAATCCTGTTTGGTCAAACCACAGCGAGTACTGGTTCACACGGCGACGCAAAATGTGTTTTTTATACGGCTTTGAATTTCTGCCGCTGAAATGACGCGACTCGCAACTCATAAAATTGCATTACTCTATTGTCAAAACAGTGAGTGTGAACTTTTTCTGAGGAACTTTGCGATCTTAAGGATCAGGGGTGTTATTCTCTAAGATTATACACGATGAGATTTGAGAATCGCGGGGCTTCGTCGACTCGCCCTTGAACCCCTTGCCTGTGCACAAAACTAATTGCTACCAGAAATATAGGTTAGGTTATAACTGCGACCCCCGCACAAAACGAACATGAAAAATTAAAACTTTTGGAAGAGTGATCATTCTGAATACAAATCGGTAGTAAGAGAAAAAATCGGATACGTAATCAATTTTCGGTGAGCCAATATGGACTCGTAACAATATTATGAAAAAATATCAGTATGATTAAAAACGTTATTAAATACGCGTAGCGACATTATGAATAAAAATTTTCTGCACATCGACTGGAACTCCGTCAGTAGGACTACAAATTTATGAAGAAAAAAAAATGTAGTAAAATTTTCGGAAGGTTGATCATTCTGAATACAAATCGGTAGTAAGAGAAAAAATCGGGTAGTGAATTTTCGGTGGGCCAATATGGACCCCCTTTAGGTACAACAAGCCTACTTCAATGTCACTGGCAGTTTGAAGAGAATATTTGAATTAGTTCACTTGTCATTGAGTTGTCAAACTTTTGTAAACGGATTTTGATGCAAAACTACAAAATGCGGTATGTATTGATGTTGATGTTATTCGGTGTGCTGAGCCGGGTTGGCAGTCGACCGGCGGACCAGGCGTTCCAAGACAGGTATGTACAATATAAATAATACATTCTAGATGATATATTTTTACCAGTTTCAAACTTTTGGACGTGTTCGCCGGACTTTCATACTTACAGCCATTCTGTAGCGTTCTTAAATCGCGTAAATTGACAAATGAGAATTTCCTTAACTTCAGTTACTTCGATATTGACGGTTACGTAGGTAGCACATTAATGGATTTACCAATTTATTCAGTGAACTCGAGGAGGCAGACTACGACCGAAACGACGAGGCTTCAGAAAACGATCGCCGCGACGACGACGAAGGCGCTCTCGATGATAAAGTAAGTAAGCGTGTACCCAATTTGAGACAGCTGATTCCCACAAAAATTTCACAATACGCGCTCTGTTTCGCCTACCTAGTGAAATTCAAAGTTAGGTATTGGATCGGCTGAGCCGACATTCAAAACTTTTAGTGAAAATTTTGCATTACAGGTTTCAAAAGATAGCAATCACGGGGAAACTGATACCGCGCAAGCTCGTCCCAGCAGAAACGAATATTTAGCTCAGAATGGACGCGCACCCATGGGCCACATGACTAGGAGGAACACTTACGATAACGTAAAACATTGTTTAAAACATTTTATATACCTAACTCAGAGGCATTAATTTGTACTTAGTCGTTCAATAGTGTAATACAGTTAGTTGAAGTCTCGACTAATAGTGTTTTTTTTAGTTTGCAGAATACAAAACTGGCAGAAGACTCAAAGTGCGAGATGAAGACGCTGCCATTGAGGAACCTGAACAACCCTACTTTAAACGCCGGCAGCCAGGCAGATTCGCGAGTAACCGCTATGGTAACGATCAGCTCATGCCAAATCCAGAGGCCTCTGCTAGCGGGTTCGAAGACAATCCATTAGACAGCGTTGGTTTGAGAAATGATGCTGTCAACAGACGCAGAAATGGCGTTCGGTTGGAAGACGACGGGGAATTGCTTTTTGGGAACGGTGACAATAAACGAGTACAAGTCACCAAAGTTATGAAAAATGAACCTAACGATTTTAACGCAGAGTCTAATGGACAATCGCACTTCTACAAAAAATACTATAACCCGATACGATCAGAAAGCATAGAGTTCGAAGAAGGTGGAACTGACGAAAACCAGGAAGATTCACAACGGGACCGGCGCGAAGCACAACCGCAGCCCGCAGAGGAGCTCAGTCCTCCTGAAACTAAAGAAAATAAAAACCTTCATAACATAGCAAACGAGGATGACCAAGCTGCTATAAAGAGGCACATTAAAAAGTTATCAAGTGAGGAGCTGGAAGAGTTGCTGAACTCTCTCTCTGAAGAGAAGAAAGCGCTTTTACAAAAGATAATTGAAACTGACACGAGCAATGACAATAATAACTTGAACAAACGAGAAATTACTAAGAAAGCAGGAGCCGTCGAAGAGAACAATTATTTAGATGGTGGGGCATTAGACACAAATAAAATTTCAGGACCGACGATAAATTTGAACACAGATGGTGCATCCCAAAACACTGAAACGACTGAAAATATAAACTCAACTGTATGCCCGAGTGATATTGGAGAGACATCCACCTCTAAGAATTCAGAAACTAGTCTTGCACATTCCCTCAGTAAGGAATCGACTAACAACATGGAAGAAAGCGCCCAGGACAGTGCTGAAGATAACGCGGTCGTTGCAACTGCAGACTTAGCAACGTCTAAGAATGAAAATAAAAGGGAAGTAAATCTGAATGATTTTAACAATGAAGAAACCCTTGATAATCATTTGAACCCTGACGATTCACAAGATAATTTAAACGACCAATCATATGTTTGTTCTCAGGATGAAGATTTATCTCAACTGATGGATGACGAGGAACAACTACACTTAGATGGTCGAAATACTCAAAAGCGGGACACTGAGCAGGAAAGCGAAGCGAGTTTATCAAAGTCGCTACAAGAGTCATTTCCGAACTCTAATGCATATGATGATTCCGGATCTTATGCTGGCTCAGATATGGCACCTCTAATTAGGGTTAAGAGAAGAAATAAGGAGCACGCTGTAAAGAAACGTGCAGCTGCCATTCTACCAATAGAAACCAAAGTGGCTTATGTGCCTTACCGAGCCGAAAATGAAGACGAGGACAACGACGAAGGCAACGAATTTTATGACGATGGCTTTTTCGATCGTACGGCAAACTTTGCAAAGAATGTTAATAAATTAAGTGATTCAAGGCGCAAAGCGCTTAGATTGAATGCTGACGGTACTACAAATGACGCAAAGCGATCTAACATTATGGATAACATTAGTAGTGATATGAGCATTGGATCTGACACAGACAATGTTTTGTCTGGAGTAGAAGGAGTCGACGATAATTTGATGTTCAACGGTGGAGCCAGGGAGAAACGATCGGCAGAGAAAGGTTCAAAACTAGAACCAGCAGATGACCTTATCAAAGAAGATCTGTTGACTTGCTCTCAGCGTTCGACAACCGTCGATATCAGCAAGAAATCGGAGAGTTTTTCCAATGGAGTAAATTACGATGGAAACGAAGCTTTCGGTCCTATTCCTCAAAACTATGATGGTGAACTCGGCCGATACATGAGAATAAGGCGCCTGAAGCAATCAGTCAACCCTGACGAACTGTCCTCCCCGAACACGACCGGCGAGTAACAGGCGAGTAACACAATACTTCATAAGCGTTTTAATGTTTGAGGAACAAATAGTTTTAATTAATTTACATGGTTGTTTAGATGTTGGTTTTAAGTTTCAATGTAACTGTTGAAATATTGTTATCTGAATGTGATTTAGCTTTGTTATTATAATATTCTTAAGTTTTTTTTTTGTATTTTGTTTCCATAATATTGCTAGTAAGCGGTAAACCAGCCTATTAGTCATTGGCATTTTAAATTCAAGATTTGGCACCATGATTTTGTCAGAATTTCACCCTATTTGCTTTGATATTAATAGTGAAGGTGACAAGCATGGTGGGTGCCTACATATTTAGGTTAGTTTACAACAAAACAATAATAGTAGAGAAACCAGTACCCGAAGCTTCCAAGTTGCTCAAAAATATAACGATAAGTGATTACGAGTCAACGAGTACGTTAGTGTTTGGATATTTTTAAACTTCAATAGGTACAACTCGTGAGAAAAATAAATGAAACTCTCCATATTTAATATAAAATTTATTACATGGCAATGTTTGACATTATTATAATAAACAATTATAAATATCTTCTCTCGCATCTGCTATAATTTGTTAATTATTAATGATTACAATACATTGAAAGCGAGCGTATTTCAATTATATAAGACTAGCAATGTTAGATTGCGTTACAAAAAGTAATTATTATGCTTTATATTATTAAATACTAACTTTAAATAAACAAGGTCTAATAAGGCACAGTCGAAAGGAATGAATAAACTGAAAAATTGTGTTATCATAGGAATTTTATCGAGTTGCTTTTGGCGCGTAAAATTTGTGTTCACGCGTGTCACGAGTGTGCTTGAATGGGGTGCGCGGGGCTTCGATTAGCGTGGCCGGGCAGGTTCCGTGCACGTGCGAGGTGAACTCCTGTTTGTAGCTGGTGTTATCATTGCCAAGAACGAAGTGCGAGGTCGTCCCGTGCCGCACACGCTCCACACGCTCGCTACGTTGAGCCTTCTGCACGTTCTCCGAACGCGAGAAACTTCCGTACGCGTTAGCTTCGGAACGCCCATAAAACTCTCCTCCGACTTGAATATTATCCCGCACAGTCAGCCGCGGCTGCCTTTCTACAACCAGCGTAGACTGTCCGTCGCGCTTACTTGACTGCTTACGCGAATCCGTTTCCGAATGCTGAGAAATAACTGCCATGTTGTCGCGAGCTGATCGGTGCATGGAACTGATGCTCTTTCTGTCAGTGCTATGAGTGGAGTTGCTGATGTATTCGCCCCGATCGCACAGATTGCCGATACTCTTACGTTGTGCAGATGCCGTAGAACTTATAGAATGCTGAGCTTCAGTAGCCGAAGAAATTCCTTTACGATGAAGAACTGCATTGGATGAGTCGGTTACTAAATCAGATGTTCGCTTGTGATGTCCGCTACGATTAGTATTATCGATGATAGTAGTTGAAGTATCACCACCGCCATGCATCGCTTTCTGGAATTCGACGCTGGTTCTTGCGACGCTGTCACTCAACTGATTCCTTCCAAAAACATGCTGAGTCGACCGCAAGCTATGCTCTTCAACTTGGCTACTCTTTGTAACATTCATAATGTTCGAGGAATTACGTTGAGTGTGACTATGTGCTGTACGTTGGTTTGCATTTGTTCCATGTTGCATAGATGAAGAGGTTATGTTATCTTCTGATGAAACTATTCTCTGACTAGAATCACCCCGGGTTTGTCTATTTTGACCGGCTTTGTCAACTACACCCTTATCCCGTACGGTCTTGAGATTGTTTACATCACCGCCGCTAGAAGAAGTGTTAACTTCCACGTTACGAGTTACAGTCACCCACTTGCCAGCTATTAGTTTTTTCTCAGAAACTTCCTTCATTGTCTTGTTGATCGAAGAAGATGACACATTTTTAGTGTTTCGTGAATCAGAATGTTGAATTACCTTATTTTTGTCAGTGGCAGTACGAGATGACGATCTGTTTGTTACGTCCTGCGACGAAGATTGACTGATATTTCGCTGTGATCCTGTACGATCCTGAGTTACTTGAGAGCCCGATATTGAATGCTTAGTGGTACAACTTTGATCGCCGCTGTGCGCGCTACTTTGTAATTCAGTGTGTATTGTTTGCGACCGTCCTTCATGGTGGATTGAAGTTCCGCTAGAAGTAGTCTGTACACGGGAATCCCGCGATTGAGTATTGTATTCATCTGCACCAGTTTGGGATTTCGTTACTGTTGTCTTTCTGGCCAGATCTTGAGACTGAGTTCTAGATGTGGCGTCATGTGTAATGTTTCCGTTTGTGTAAACAACATTATCATTAGGTTTTGATGGTCCAGATCTATCAGATGGACTCCCCATGCGAGGACTGCCTTCAGGCTTCAAATCATTAGGTCGTCGTGGTCCCGGTGCGCTATCTGGATACTTTTCGCTTTCAGTATGTAAATTGTCTTTAGGTCTTATGGGACTAGGTCTATCGCTTGTTTGGTATTCAGATCGTACTGGTCGATCGAAATCTCCCTCCGGTCGTAAATTATCTTTTGGACGTACTTGAGCGGGAGTTTCACCTGGTTGCCACTTAGTTTGCGCACGACCTTCGAAATCACCGTCTAGATGTAAATTATCTTTTGGTTTCTTACCGGGCCGTCTGTCACCTGATCTTCCGTCGGTAATACTGGTTTCTACGTTTCTTGTTACTGTTACCCATTTTCCACCTATTAGCTTCTTTTCTGTTACTTGTTTCATTGTTTTAGTAGAAGACGTCGTCGAGGACTGGACATTCTTAAAAGTCTTGGAATCATGCTTATTTACAGCATTTTTGTCAACGTGTCTAGTGACAGTACGATCTTTGTCGGTTTGATCTGGGGTTCCGTCGACTTTACGTACTATGTGAGCTGTTTTACCGACACTGTTCTGTGATTCCGTGTGATCGATGACATTCTGTGAAGTTACTGAGGAATGCGTTACATGAGTGCCAGATTGCATATGTCTGGTTGTTGACTGTTCGGTGCGAGAGCTCGATTTCTGCAGATTAGTTTTTTCATGTGTACCGGGCGTTCTAACTTCGTCGGAGTGTAATTCAGTGTCGTGTTTAATAATATTCCTTTGATTCGAGTCAACACTGCGTATATCTTGGCCAATCACGGTAACAGACTCTGTCGTCTTTCTAGAGATATCATTTATTCGGGTAGAACTGGTCCTATCTGTGACATCTATTTGTCTATCAGTTTGTCGACCTTCAGAATGTAAGTTATCTTTAGGTCTGATGGCACTTGGTCTGTCACCAGTTTGCCATTTTTGTCGTTCTGGACGATCAAAATCACCTTCCGACTTCAAATTGTCCTTTGGACGCACTTGCGATGGAGTTTCACCTGGTTGCCAGTGGTCTTTCGGTTTGTCTTGGAACTTGCCTTCTGGATGTAAATTATCGACTGGTCGGGTTTGATCTGGCCGGTCACCAGGTTGCCATTTTGGGCGATCTGGCCGGTCAAACTCTCCCTCCGGTTTTAAGTTGTCCCTTGGGCGCACTTGTGACGGCGTTTCACCTGGTTGCCAGCGGTCTTTAGGTTTGTCTTGAAACTTCCCTTCTGGATGCAGATTATCGACTGGTCTTACTTGATCTGGCCGGTCACCAGGTTGCCATTTTGGGCGATCTGGCCGGTCAAACTCTCCCTCCGGTTTTAGGTTGTCCCTTGGACGTACTTGTGACGGCGTTTCACCTGGTTGCCATCGATCTTTAGGTTTGTCTTGGAACTTGCCTTCCGGATGCAGGTTGTCAACTGGTCTTACTTGATCCGGTCGCTCTCCAGGTTGCCATTTTGTTCGTTCTGGACGATCAAAGTCACCTTCCGGTTTTAAATTGTCCTTTGGACGGACTTGTGATGGAGTTTCACCGGGTTGCCAACGGTCTTTTGGCTTATCCTGGAACTCGCCTTCAGTATGCAAATTATCGACAGGCCTAACTTGATCTGACCTGTCTCCTGGAACCCATTTTGTTTTACTTGGTCGGTCGAATTCTCCGTCAGGATGAAGATTATCACGGGGTTTGACTACATCAGGCCTTTCTGCGGACTCCCATTTCGGTTTAGTAGGTCTATCGAAGTCTCCCTCTGGTTTCAAATTGTCAGTGCCCTTTATAGGCGTTCGTTTTTCACCAGTAACTTGTTCTTGAACAGGCCTCCTTTCAAAATCACCTTCGGGTTTGAGGTTATCTGGGTGGTAAATAATAGCAGATCTTTCACCTTTCGTTACACTGTAATCGTTCCTGCGAGAATGATCTTCAAATACTCCCTCAATTTTCAGATTATCCTCTCTGCGTGTCAATTTGACCCTTTGGCCTTTAACCAAACGATAAGTATCAGACGATCGAGTATTTTCCATTGTTCCCTCCATTTTCAAGTTGTCTTCATGTTTCACAACAGCAGTACGTTCACCTTTCACTACTTGGTAGTCGTTTCTCTGCTTCAGATCTATAAACTCGCCTTCTATCTTAAGATTGTCTTCACGTCTGATGATGTCAACACGTTCTATGTTTTGAAGACGTTTTATGTCAGTTTCTTTGTCAATGGTGATATTATCAACATATTTGAATGGTTTACGCTTTTCAGCCGGTTGAGAAGGAACGGTTTCAGGTCTGTAGAATTTACCATCTGGTTTCAAATTATCTTGTGGTTTAACAACTACGGCTCTTTCTCCTTTAGTTGCGCTGTAATCATTTCGGACCTGGAGATCAATGAATTCACCTTCTGTTCTCAGATTGTCCTCATGTTTCGTGATGACAACCTTTTCAATTTTATCGATACGCTTATAATCGTCTCTGGAACGATGGACATCAATCTTTCCTTCCATTTTAAGATGGTCTTCGTGTCTTACCACATCAACGCGGTCACCTCTGGTTGCTGTGTAATCAGTTCGTCGCACAACGTCCATATCGCCTTCAGGTTTAAGATTATCTTCAGGTTTCTTTTGCACTGGCCTTTCTCCTGCAGGTAAAGGTTTTGGTTTGGCAGGGCGATCAAATTTCCCTTCGGGCTTGAGATTGTCTTGTGGCCTTTTAGGAGTCTGCCTCTCTGCTGGTTGCCATTCATCATGTTTGGGTTTCTGGAAGTCTCCCTCGGGATATAAATTATCCTGGGGCTTCTTGGGGGTCAGCCTTTCAGCCGGACGCCACTCGTCGTGTTTGGGTTTTTCAAATTCACCTTCTGGTCTAAGGTTGTCTTTAGGTTTGGTTTGTTCTCTGGGTTCTGCAGGACGCCATTCTTCTGGTTTCTGAGTTTCGAAGTCACCTTCAGGCTTAAGGTTATCCTTCGGCTTGTTTGGTTCGCGGCGTTCAGCCGGTCGCCACTGATCAGGCTTCTGATTTTCGAAATCACCTTCAGGTTTAAGATTGTCTTTTGGCTTCTTAGCTTCAGGCCTTTCAGCTGGACGCCACTTATCTAGCTTCGGTGTTTCGAACTCACCTTCAGGTCGCAAATTGTCCTGGGGCTTCTTAGGAGTCTGCCTCTCAGCTGGACGCCAATCGTCATGTTTTGGTTTTTCAAACTCTCCTTCAGGTTTCAGATTGTCTTTGGGTTTAGTTGGTTCTCGGCGTTCGGCAGGTCGCCATTGATCAGGTTTCTGGGTTTCAAAATCGCCTTCTGGTTTAAGATTATCTTTCGGTTTCTTAACTTCAGGCCTTTCTGCTGGACGCCATTGTTCATGCCTTGGAGATTCAAATTCGCCTTCCGGTTTAAGGTTATCTTGCGGCTTTTTAGGAGTCTGTCTTTCAGCCGGTCGCCATTCATCCTGTTTCGGTTTCTCAAACTCACCTTCAGGTTTAAGATTATCTTTAGGCTTGGTTGGCTCGCGACGCTCAGCCGGTCGCCATTGGTCAGGCTTCTGAGTTTCGAAATCACCTTCAGGTTTAAGGTTATCTTGTGGTTTTTTAGGAGTTTGCCTCTCTGCTGGACGCCATTCATCGTGTTTAGGTTTCTCAAAGTCGCCTTCTGGTCTTAGGTTATCTTTAGGTTTAGTGGGCTCTCGACGTTCGGCTGGGCGCCATTCGTCTGGTTTCTGAGTGTCGAAGTCACCCTCGGGTTTGAGATTGTCTTTCGGCTTCTTCACTTCAGGCCTTTCTGCTGGACGCCATTCATCATGTTTAGGCTTTTCAAATTCTCCTTCAGGTTTCAAATTGTCCTTGGGTTTAGTTGGCTCTCGTCGTTCAGCTGGCCGCCATTGGTCAGGTTTCTGAGTTTCAAAATCTCCTTCAGGCTTAAGATTATCTTTTGGCTTTTTAGCTTCAAGCCTCTCTGCTGGTCTCCATTCTTCGTGCTTGGGAGACTCGAATTCACCTTCTGGTCTGAGATTGTCCTGAGGTTTTTTCGGAGTTTGCCTTTCAGCAGGACGCCATTCGTCGTGTTTAGGTTTCTCAAATTCTCCTTCGGGCCTTAGATTATCCTTGGGCTTGGTTTGCTCTCTGCGTTCGGCTGGGCGCCATTCTTCTGGCTTTTGAGTTTCGAAGTCCCCTTCTGGCATAAGGTTATCTTTAGGTTTCGTAGGCTCTCTTCGTTCAGCCGGCCGCCATTCATCTGGCTTCTGGGTTTCAAAGTCGCCTTCGGGTTTAAGGTTATCTTTCGGCTTCTTAGCTTCAAGCCTTTCTGCTGGACGCCACTCTTCATGTTTCGGAGATTCAAATTCACCTTCTGGTCTGAGATTGTCCTGTGGCTTTTTAGGAGTTTGCCTCTCAGCTGGACGCCATTCATCATGCTTCTGTTTCTCGAATTCTCCTTCTGGTTTTAGGTTGTCTTTAGGCTTGGTAGGTTCACGACGCTCAGCCGGGCGCCATTGGTCTGGCTTATGTGTTTCAAAATCACCTTCAGGTTTAAGATTGTCTTTCGGTTTCCTTGCTTCAGGCCTTTCGGCTGGCCTCCATTCTTCATGTTTGGGTGATTCAAATTCACCTTCAGGCTTAAGGTTATCCTTCGGTTTTGTAGGCTCTCGTCTTTCAGCCGGACGCCAATGGTCAGGCTTCTGAGTTTCAAAATCTCCTTCAGGTTTCAGATTGTCCTTGGGCTTGGTTTGCTCTCTGCGTTCGGCCGGGCGCCATTGTTCGTATTTGGGAGACTCAAATTCGCCTTCAGGTTTGAGATTGTCTTGTGGTTTTTTAGGAGTTTGCCTCTCAGCTGGGCGCCATTCGTCATGCTTAGGTTTCTCGAATTCCCCTTCTGGCTTTAGATTATCTTTCGGCTTTTTAGCTTCTGGCCTTTCCGCTGGACGCCATTCGTCGTGCTTCGGTTTTTCGAAATCCCCTTCAGGTCGAAGATTATCCTTTGGCTTGGTTTGCTCTCTGCGTTCGGCAGGACGCCATTCTTCCGGCTTCTGAGTTTCAAAGTCGCCTTCGGGTCTTAGATTATCCTTGGGCTTGCTTTGCTCTCTGCGTTCGGCTGGGCGCCATTCTTCTGGTTTTTGAGTTTCGAACTCCCCTTCTGGCTTAAGGTTATCTTTAGGTTTCGTAGGATCTCGTCGTTCAGCCGGCCGCCATTTGTCAGGCTTTTGGGCTTCAAAGTCACCTTCGGGTTTAAGATTATCCTTCGGTTTCTTAGCCTCAGGCCTTTCTGCTGGACGCCATTCTTCGTGTTTGGGAGACTCGAATTCACCTTCTGGTCTGAGATTATCCTGAGGTTTTTTCGGAGTCTGCCTTTCAGCAGGACGCCATTCGTCGTGCTTAGGTTTCTCAAATTCTCCTTCGGGCCTTAGATTATCCCTGGGCTTGGTTTGCTCTCTGCGTTCAGCTGGGCGCCATTCTTCTGGCTTTTGAGTTTCGAACTCCCCTTCTGGCTTAAGATTATCTTTAGGTTTCGTAGGCTCTCGTCGTTCAGCCGGTCGCCATTTGTCAGGCTTTTGAGTTTCAAAGTCACCTTCGGGTTTAAGATTATCCTTCGGTTTCTTAGCCTCAGGCCTTTCTGCTGGACGCCATTCTTCGTGTTTGGGAGACTCAAATTCACCTTCTGGCCTGAGATTGTCCTGAGGTTTTTTCGGAGTCTGCCTTTCAGCAGGACGCCATTCGTCGTGCTTAGGTTTCTCAAATTCTCCTTCGGGCCTTAGATTATCCCTGGGCTTGGTTTGCTCTCTGCGTTCAGCTGGGCGCCATTCTTCTGGCTTTTGAGTTTCAAAGTCCCCTTCTGGTTTAAGGTTATCTTTAGGTTTCGTAGGCTCTCGTCGTTCAGCCGGTCGCCATTTGTCGGGTTTCTGGGTTTCAAAGTCACCTTCGGGTTTAAGATTATCTTTTGGTTTCTTAGCTTCAGTTCTTTCTGCTGGACGCCACTCTTCGTGCTTGGGAGATTCGAATTCACCTTCTGGTCTAAGATTGTCTTGAGGTTTTTTAGGAGTTTGTCTCTCAGCTGGACGCCATTCATCGTGCTTCGGTTTTTCAAAATCTCCTTCTGGTCTAAGGTTATCTTTAGGTTTGTTTTGTTCTCTGCGTTCTGCAGGACGCCATTTTTCTGGTTTCTGAGTTTCAAAGTCACCTTCAGGTTTAAGGTTATCTTTTGGCTTAGTTGGTTCACGACGTTCGGCTGGACGCCATTGCTCTGGTTTTTGCGTTTCAAAATCACCTTCAGGTTTAAGATTGTCTTTTGGTTTTTTTGCCTCAGGCCTTTCTGCTGGACGCCACTCTTCGTGTTTTGGAGATTCAAATTCACCTTCTGGTCTTAGATTATCCTGGGGTTTTTTAGGAGTTTGCCTCTCTGCTGGACGCCATTCGTCGTGCTTGGGCTTCTCGAAGTCCCCTTCGGGTTTCAAGTTATCCTTAGGCTTGGTGGGCTCTCGGCGTTCGGCAGGACGCCACTTATCTTGCTTCGGCGTTTCAAAGTCACCCTCAGGTCGAAGATTGTCTATAGGTTTCTTTTGTTTTGGCCGCTCAACTAGTTCAGTGCCCTGGTAAGCATCGTGAGACACCGTGTGGGTTTCGAAAGTTCCTTCCATATGCAAGTTATCACGCCTTATGATCTGCTGTTGCCTGATATCGGTTTCTTCATACGTCCTGTATTCTTCCTGAGAAGTGGTTACTTTTTGCAACTCATCAGTAGAATAGAACTTTTCGAAGTCCTCTTTGGTCCAGGTTCGACGTCTTTGTGGACGTTCAACTGGAGTGACCTTCTGAGTATAGTCCTCCTGATTGGATGTAACGAATTCGATATCACCTCTTTGAATCAAGTTATCAGTTTTCTTTGTCGCTATAACAGTTCTCTCTACGATGTCTGTGTAGTCAATATATTCTGTTTTGGAGGTGGTGTCTGTAGTCATTTCACCCTCGATCTTGGTCCAGGTGTTGCGGCGGACTGGTTTTGCCCTCTCCACTGGTTTCAGCGTATATTCAGTGCGAGATGTGGTTGTATCTGGAAAACGATGATAAAATTAATAATTATCTTATTCATTTTAGTCGTCATTTAGTGTTGAGCTGTTGTTGTTGTGCTTCGTAAATGGCCTCGTGGAGAGTGCCGAAACGCGTCAGCGTTTAGTATAGTGGTGGTGGTGATAGTTGGGTCTGTGTGGCATGTGTTGATTCGTGTAGCAGTGGAGGCGGAGGTGTTGCATGGAAACATACATTTGCCGCACAGATATAACTATTTGTCATTAGTGGTCGCGGGTGAGCAAAGTAATTGTTTTTTAGGTCATCTATTCATTTAATTTATTTATACCTTCTTATTACAAACTAAACACTTAACCCTGTGTCTTTGAAGACTTAAGACTACTTCAGTTATCTGCGTGTTTCTTGAATAACTTTGTCTCTATTCTTTGTTTTTCGTACTTCCTCATGGCAAAATGGCTGTACCGATATTAATAATAATTTAAACAGAGAATAGTTTAGTACAGACATAGTTCAATATTTGAGGATGGAAATTACACAGAACAGCGATAAACAAAATCTGCGTGGACTAATTAGCGGGCAACAGCAACTTAGTTACTAATAAAATAAGATATTCACCTGTAAATTCTCCTTCAGTAATAATATTGTCAGTACGTCGAATTATTTCAGCTCTTTCACCTGTCACGACTGTGTAGTCAGTTGTCCTCCTAGAGGTAAAATCTCCTTCTGGCCGCAAGTTATCTTCAGGTTTTTTAATAATGGCCTTCTCTGCCGGTTTCCATTCTTCTTTTACAGGCGATGTGAATTCCCCTTCTGGTTTCAAATTGTCTTCTGGTTTTTTGGGCTTTTGCCGTTCTGCTGGTCTCCAAGTTTCCTTCTCAGGAGAAGTGAATTCACCTTCAGGTTTCAGATTGTCTTTCGGACGACGCACAGGTGCTCTGTCACCAGGACTCCACTCTTCTGGTTGGCGTTGGGCAAAGTCACCCTCGGGTTTCAAATTGTCCTCAGGCTTCTTGGGAGTTTGCCTCTCAGCAGGACGCCATTCATCATGTTTAGGTTTCTCGAAATCTCCTTCTGGTTTCAAATTGTCCTTAGGCTTCGTAGGCTCACGTCGTTCTGCTGGGCGCCATTGATCTGGCTTTTGTGTTTCGAAGTCTCCTTCTGGTCTAAGGTTATCTTGAGGTTTCTTTGGAGTCTGCCTTTCAGCAGGACGCCATTCGTCGTGTTTAGGCTTTTCAAATTCTCCTTCAGGTTTTAAATTATCCTTGGGCTTCGTTTGCTCTCTGCGTTCGGCTGGGCGCCATTGATCTGGCGTTTGTGTCTCAAAATCGCCTTCAGGCTTTAGATTATCCTTTGGCTTTTTAGCTTCTGGCCTCTCGGCAGGGCGCCATTTTTCATGTTTAGGTTTCTCAAATTCTCCTTCTGGTTTCAGGTTGTCTTTAGGCTTGGTAGGTTCACGACGTTCGGCTGGACGCCATTGGTCAGTTTTCTGGGTTTCGAGATCACCTTCAGGTTTGAGATTATCTTTCGGCTTTTTAGCTTCAGGTCTTTCTGCCGGACGCCATTCCTCATGTTTAGGAGATTCAAAGTCCCCTTCTGGTCTGAGATTGTCCTGAGGTTTTTTAGGAGTTTGCCTCTCAGCTGGACGCCATTCATCGTGCTTAGGTTTCTCAAATTCGCCTTCCGGTCTTAGATTATCCTTAGGTTTAGTTGGCTCACGGCGTTCAGCTGGGCGCCATTGATCCGGTTTTTGTGTTTCAAAGTCTCCCTCTGGTCGCAAATTGTCCTCAGGTTTTTTGGGTTTTTGTCTGTCGGCTGGCTGCCAGGGTTGTTTTTCAGGGGATGTAAATTCTCCTTCGGGTCTCAAGTTATCCTCAGGGCGACGCACAGGTGCTCTGTCACCAGGGCGCCATTCTTCAGGGTGCCTCTGAGCAAAATCACCCTCCGGTTTTAAATTGTCCTTGGGCTTCGTAGGTTCACGACGTTCTGCTGGGCGCCACTGATCAGGCTTTTGCGTTTCAAAGTCGCCTTCAGGTCTCAGGTTATCCTGAGGTTTCTTGGGTTTTTGCCTGTCGGCTGGCTGCCAGGGTTGTTTTTCAGGGGATGTAAATTCTCCTTCGGGTCTCAAGTTATCCTCAGGACGACGGACAGGTGCTCTGTCACCAGGGCGCCATTCCTCGGGATGACGTTGAGCGAAATCACCTTCTGGCCTTAAATTGTCTTCGGGCTTTTTAGGGGTTTGCCTTTCAGCTGGACGCCACTCTTCGTGCTTGGGTTTTTCAAAGTCACCTTCAGTTTTGAGGTTGTCTTTAGGCTTAGTTGGCTCTCGTCGTTCAGCAGGACGCCATTGATCAGGCTTTTTTTTCTCAAAGTCTCCCTCTGGTCTAAGATTATCCTCAGGTTTTTTAGGTTTTTGCCTATCAGCGGGCTGCCACTGTTGTTTATCCGGAGAAGTAAACTCTCCTTCCAGTTTAAGGTTATCTTCAGGACGACGAACCTGCGCGCGGTCACCCGGGCTCCACTCATCGGGGCGGCGTTTTTCAAAGTCTCCTTCTGGATGAAGATTGTCCTGGGGCTTCCGGATGGGGGCTCGGTGACCGGGCTGCCACTCCTCTGGGCGACGTTTTTCGAAGTCGCCTTCCGGTCTCAAGTTGTCCTCGGGACGGCGCATGGGGGCCCTGTGGCCCGGATGCCACTCTTCAGGACGCCTTCTTTCAAAGTCACCTTCTGGCTTGAGGTTGTCCTCTGGTTTTTTCACGGGAGCTCTGTCGCCAGGCCGCCATTCTTCTGGGCGTCTTCTTTCGAAGTCTCCTTCGGGTTTAAGATTGTCTTCTGGTTTGGTGGGCTTGGGCCGCTCGGCGGGGTGCCACTCGGGGCGCTCGGGCGTCTGGAAGTCGCCCTCGAGGCGCAGGTGGTCCTCGCGGTGGACGGCCGTGGTGCGGCTGACGTGTTTCTCGTCGTAGTCCTGCTTGTACGCGGACACCACGCTCGTCGTATGCGCCACATCGAACAATGGCTCCGGGACATCGTTGTGTGGGCAACGGTGACGCCTGGAAACGTAACATGAAATAATAAGTCGACTGAAGGTAATTTTTTAGCATACATTTATGTTGGGAGTTCTTAAGAGTATTTAAAGCACGCAGCAGGCGCAGTGCAGCGTTACAGTGACAAAACTCAATTCACATTCGTTTGAGCCGAACACGTTATCACGCCTCACGGAAGCCGCGTTGCGCTTACCTACTGCATGGCTTTACATACGATCACACCTTTTGACACGGTAAGGATGCAGCGATACATGGAAACGTCGGGGCGGCGGCAGAGGCGGCAGCGTGAGCGGTTCGGCCATCGCACGCTTCCATCGCGCTCGCTTCGCCTCCGGCCACTCTTACGAGACACGACAATCACAACAACAATTTCTTATCACCCAGTAAAACTTGACTATTTTCATTCTTTAAACAAAACTGCACCCGACAATTTTCCGCCTAGTTTTCTGTTTAATTTATCTCAGGCTTCACGAGCTTAATTAAATTTATCAGGTTTAGAATAAATTTAAAAGCCCGGTTTGGTTTTGCGTGACCGTGTTTCAGGTTTCAGGGCTCCCCGCGCACTGCCGCATATGCGCTCCGACTGAACACTGAAACGAGTTCCACTGTTAACCACGTTATAGCTACGTAACTAGGTATATCGTAAACGCTAGTCTGGACAGATTCAGGCTATCCAAACTTCTATTGGCCCATTAATTGACGGCTATGCATTTTTTAGTGCTTGGTTTTAAGCTGACCGAACCGGCGAGGCCAAATGACATTTAATTATGTATTTGAAATTAATACGATCCAACAAAAATCTAATGACTGAAAATAGACACTGTCTCGATAGTTATGCAAGGCAAAAAGATAGCTAAGTACATTAATTTTATGCAGACAAAACCCTAAAATAATTGTCAGCTCGAGTAAAGATATCATATCGTTCAAGGCACAGCTGACTAATATAATTTTCAGATATACTCATTCCCACAGTTAAAACTGTATCTAGTAATAACTTATAAAGCTGTAATTTAGTTCATGCTACCAAACGTGACATGATAGAATACTAAAGAACCATCTAACATTTTCACCTAAATCTAATTTCAGTCTAATAGACCTGGCATAGAGTCGATATTTCTTATAAATCTTCAATGCAGATGAAACCCTTTTATTCTACGTTCACGAACTGTCTAGAGCTGATGAACGTCCTAACGACCGCGTGACCTACTCCCGTCGCCTGGCAACACTGCTACATAAATAATGGTATCCCCCTGGGGCATGCAACCTTTATGAACCATAAAACTTTCGGAATACAAGTATGTTGAGATTACATTGCCATGCTCCAACCATCAAAGAGACCAAGGGCAAAAATCTTGCACCCAATTGCACCCCATACCCCATTTACGTCAATGACAAGAATCTGAAAATACACGACACCCGATTATAATTATTAAAGGATGCCGTCTATGTTGTAAACCTGCCATTCGTTATCTTATAAGTTCAAAGTGGATATGAGTAAGTTGTTCCATAATATGCCTATTGAGAGAAAAAGCTCACTTAAGTGTAAATCTAGCAGCACAAAATTTAAGACAAGATTTAAATTACCTATTTAATTCTCAAAACCGTGAGTATTTATTGAGTTTTCCTCTAAATGTACGATTTATAGTACCTACTTCACTTAAAAGTAAGTGCCATATTTCTTCGTAATCTACAACTAGGTACAATGAAGGCGGAGTGATTTAAGAAAATTGTCTCGTGCGTTCCTACGGTTTCCGAAGCATTCTAAGCATAGTAGGTACAGTCCGTGCGCATTAGGTAATGAAAAAAATATCCGACGAATTGAGAACCTCCTTTGTTGAAGTCTGTTGAAAATTGGATTCGGGTTCGGGTGAATTCGTATTAGTATCTCTATCTTTGACATAAGAAGCGCCAATTGACAGCCGAATCCTATATTTCAAATGCTCGCAAGCTGTAGAAAAAATTAATTTATACCGAAATACAAATCGTACCCAGCAGTATATTTTCAGGCTGGCTTTTAAAATAAACTCTTAACAATCCGGCAATACGCATAAAGGTAGGTATGGTAAACGTCCCAATGATCGACACGTTGACTCCAATAATTGACACCTGCGCTGCTTGCCACCTTTATTGCTACGTATTAAGATTGAAGGTGCCAACTACTGCGACTTCAGCGTCGGGTAAACCTTATTTTATTCGTATGCTAAACTGAAGTTTAGCGCTGCCTTTGTATTGTAAATATTGAACAGCGACAAAGCTAAATAACCGGATATCGAACATTAAATATTAGGTTTAAGTTTCCCGCCTGAATGTCAATAAGTCACAAGCTTATTGCAAAATACATGGAGGATTCAGTTCGACGCGTGTATTCATAATTATGAAACAATGAAGCTTTCGAATATAATCAAATTAATTCCAGGCACACGCTTTAAAATCGTCGTGCTGACCTACATCTTTAAAGACCTCCAGTACAATGAAGATAAGCAATTTGAACGTCCTTTTACAATTGTTATTGATAAACATAAGTAAGCGCTTTCTCTATATGCGACTTTATTTCTATAAGATCAAAGAAAAAATCTTTTAACAAAAAAGTAAAGGTTTTTTTTGAAGGCGGTTTTACTTTTTTGTTAAAAGATTTTTATTTCACAATTTTACGTTGATTTAACATTTTCAGAACTATCCTCCAACTCCTAACCGTTAAGGAGTTGTACCTTCCATCATCAGCTCATCAACATGAGATGGTGACTACCAGACTCAAATACTTGAATAGCCTTAGAAAATATATGAAACACTTAATAAGTGCCTATAAAATTTGAGGGTTGCCCTCATTTCCCTGGGATCCCATCATCAGATCACGACTTGGTGATAATGTGACCACCCTAAAAGTATACCCTTTCGAATAATGATTTAACATTTTAAGAATTATCCTCCAATTCCTAACCGTTAAGGAGTTGTACTTTTCATCATCAGCTCATCAACACGAGATGATGACTACCAGACGCAAGTACTTGAATAGCTTTAGAAAATATATGAAACACATAATACGTGCCTATAAAATTTGAGGGTTGCCCTCGATTTCCCTGGGATCCCATCATCAGATCATGATTTGGTGACAATGGGACCACCTCAGGAGTATACCCTTTCGAATAAAAAAATAATTTTGAAAATCGGTCTACAATTGGCGGAGTAATCGATGAACATACATAAAAAAAAAAAAAAAAAAAAAAACAGTGGAACGTAGAACTCCTCCTTTTTTTGAAGTCGGTTAAAAATCGGCCAAGTGCGCTTTGAGTTACTTGGGATTGGCAGACAGACAGACGGACAGACAATAAAGCCCACAACCCTAAAAATAATTTTAATCAAGACAGAACGTTTTTATCGTAATTAATAGATTTATCGTGCTCTTCTACAGTGATTGAGAGTTCACCGACAATAACTCTACCATAATCATTTCTACTCTGCATATACTTCGTTTCAAAACTTTAACTGCGTGGCTCTTAAGTTTATTCTTGTTTAATTCGTATCAAAACTGTGAAAGTGTAAGTACCTACCTAAGCAATCTTAAGAGTCAAGCAGTGCAAATGTGGGCGAATACAGTTTGCAACACCCGCCCGATATAGGCATGAGTCAGGCCGAAGGAACGCGCAAGGAGCACGGAGACGTCTGCCGGGGGGATATAGGTTGCACTGCGTCAATGTTACATATTGGTAAGCACTTTAAAAAACTATTACGAATTATTGAACAATTTTTTTGCGACAAGGAAGGCAAACGAGCAAGTGGGTCACCTGATAAGTGATCACCGCTGCCCATAAACACCCACAAGCACGGGGTCCCGGGGAGTTCGCAGATGCGTTGCCAACCTAGAGAGCTAAAATGAAATGCCTTACCCGTAATTACACTAGCTGTCTTACTCTCCACACGGGAACACGACAGTGCAAGCACTGGTGCTTAGCGGTAGGATTAGCGAGTGAGATGGTGGTAGCGATCCGGACAGACCTCGCACAAGGTCCTGCCACTCGCAATATGGAACCTGTTTTCTGAATTTACACCTACTTATAGGTGTAAATCCACTCCATTCGTTTTTCCAAAACTGGCAAGTAATTATCGTGTCACTTTCGCAATGCATAAGTTTCAGTTACTTACGGTCAAAGTTCAATAAAAGCATAATTTGGTCTATTTCAGTGTCGCCTAGTGATGAGGGCCAAACACGGTGATGTCCTAAAGTCAGTGCGAGCTGTAATTGCGATCAATATCGAGCTCAAAAGGCCACAGACATTAAGCTACGTGTATTGTTGGTACAACTGGCTTTTACCATATAAGTCACGGACGGGACGTACATAGATTCTACGAATGATTGTAGACTAACTAGAATTAATTATTCATTTTACATAGATAGCTAAAGCTATGGCTTGAGCAAGAAAATAAGACTTGGCAACAAGCTTGAAGGGTAAAAAGATAAATAAAAGGATAAATAGATGTTTATTGTTCTTTTCAGAATTCTACGATTTTGTCAGCTGGAGTTTGTCATAAACAAAGTCATAACAACTTTTAAGAAGTTACAAAACTCTCGTTGTTTCCATTTCGAAGTCCAACATCTCACAACGACGAATCAGTCCATCAGTTTGGGAACTGCGATGCCGCGGACAGACCAGTACACTCGAACTGTAATAAATGTTTTCTGTCTGCTAGAAGCAGAAGCAACAGTATGAATCAGGGAGTGTCACGGCATTCCCCTATAGATTAGCAGTTATTACGTCGATTACGAAGGCGCCGGGCATAACGAGGTGATAATGATAAGCGTTATCAGATCAATTACAGGGGTAGGTAAGCTTGTTCGATTATGTAATGTTGATGCTAGATGGTGATATGACTAAGTAATCTGTTGTTGTCAAAATAATTCTATCGTAATAATAAAAAATGCTGTCAACAAACTTCAAGAAAAGAAGGAGCTCTACTATTCAGTTTATCGCTTAGGATGTAAACATGTAAACCAATTGGAAGTTTTGTTTGAAAGACAACTCCTCAACGGGTAAGTAAGTGGTCAAACAATTATCAAGTTCTGTTGATGGCCTCTACAGTTCTACATCAGAACAAAATGTAGAACTGCTGCATTTGAACCTGGTTTGTTCGCGGAACACATATGTGAACTGACGAGGTGTACCATGACTAACAAGGGGATTATTGAAATATGTCGTCGCCGTTCTAAAAGGCCAAGTTCGCAAGAACAGCCATTTAATAGGTAAGTAGAGGTATGTACACGGAATATAAAGTATGCATAAAGTTCAATGAAAGTCAAAGGACTAATATTAACTCAGTGAATTATTGAGAAATGAGGTCAAACTTGTTTTCGAACTATTAGGTCAGCGCTATATTGCTCGCCAATTAAATAAACGCATTAAAGGATTATTTATGCGCTGCGGCTGAAAACTGAGGACAGTCATGAATAAGACAATCATGAATCAGTGTTCTTCGAATATGACCCTGACATGCTGCTTGAAAACAATGATCGACAGGCCTTCACATCTCTCCTTTAGGAGTAAATTGTTTCTGACTTGAACACTCATGCGACCATCGCCATCAGGGCCGCTTCGGAGAACTAGTCACTGTTTTTACTCGTTAATTGAGTCTTAACGTGATTTTTAAAATAGTTAACGTTCGTAGGATTTATATTTTATTTGCGTTGTATGTGGGTCATAAAAATAAACCTAACTTCGTCATTCGTAACTAGAATTGCAAAATCTGTGTAAGTACCTGTTTTATTTTACTTTATCAGGCAAGTTGAAGTTGAATGCCGACTAAAAGCGTGTTCTCTAACTGCGAGCGACATAAAATTACTCGTAATGCAGACTTCTCTAAACGCTACCTTTATTCATACATAAATCGTGATGTTTACGAAAGAACACATGTACTTAATTGTGTGTTCCTCGAATTTGGATAACCGTAATAAGTACTTAAAACAACCCTACCCTTTCACAAAGTGCTGCAATCAACATCTGTTTGCAATCAAGGAGACACGAGCAATATTAATTTGACTTATGTTTAATTAGGCAGCCAAAATTCACAAATATCTCATACCTACTTAATACATTGTTAATCAAGTGCATAAACTAGGATTTCAATGTGTAAGAGATTAGAAAAGATCGCTCTGTAGCGATAAGGTCGCCCATTGTTACCTTGCAACTTTCTGTAGGTAGGTAGGTATATATTTTTTTCTATTTTGTCTGTTATGTGGTGTTCAGTAAGTAAAAGTACCTAATACAATGCAAAACACGAAATCGCGATCCTGCCGCGACGCGCATCACGTAATACGTCCTACATATTGACAAAGCATACGCATTGTGAAAGCGTAATCCGTTCTATGTATACCTAGATTAGTGAACATGCATATTTACAATGGTCGGTGAATAAAAGTTACGTTCCCTATTGTGGGAGAGTAAGGAAGTGAGATGCATTTCATCAGCTGTTTATCAATAGCACGTTTGAAGATAGAAAGCTACATAGACTCGCAGTGACATAATATTCTAATGGTTAAACTTAAATGGGACCTTTAAAACAATATTACAATATTTTTGTTCATTTGCCTCAGCTTGCCCCATGAATCTTTCAGGTTCCGGTGAAGGCAAAGATAAAAAGAGAGTAAAGTTTATTCGCAGTCATTTCGTGGACAATGGAATTCCACCGCGGAACTACTTAGTGAAACTTTTTTGCAACACTATGCGTACCTATTCATTCCGAAAATAGGTGTGCGTAAAATTGGCGAAACTTTATACATTTTCCTTGCGCATTTAGTCTTGTAGAATTTCTAGCTTTGAATTTTCGAGCGCTTTGGTTTTGTCACTGTCATGCTGTGTAAATTTTTGGTAAATAAATAAATTACTGTGTCTTTATTACAATTATATCGCTCTTTTCCGCCCCTTCGCTTTAAACAAAAATATGAAGAAAAAGTAACGAAAATTAATTATGTATGCCACTTTGCCGCTACCATCCGACAGAAATAAACAACAGTCTCACCAAACCCTTCTTCTAAATTCACATTCACATTAATGTCATCTGATGCAAGCCCATCTGTCACTGTGCTGACTCAGCAGCAGCGCCGGCGGCGGTGGCTATATCTGGCCAACTTGAGTAACAGACTATATGCTGGCACCGTGACTAAGCTGTGTTTTGAAACGGTTATGCTGCTGTTTCGATAAGAAGTGGTTTAAGGGCGTGTTGTGTGGAGAAATTATTCGAAAGGAGGTGACACGTAAGAATTTTAAGATGCTTTTACCGATAAGGTCAGTGTCCCTGTGCCCGACACTGGCCCATTAGTTGGCACCTTCAATCTTAATACGTAGCATAAAGGTAACAAGCAGGGTGGCAATTATTGGTATTAACGTGTCAATCATGGGACGTTTTACGCCTTACCAACTCAAACATAACGCAAAATTTAAATTGATCGTAGAACGATCCAAACGGTTTCGCAAAAACTATAGCTAGTTACTTACTTACTCCTAGGAGAGCAAACAAAAGTGCGAGCTCTTTTTTTCAATATAGACTTTAACAGATGTATAGTCAAAGAAGTATCAAAAACGCTATAATTTCATAATTTATACAATTCCCGAAAACCGTTAACATTTAAATATGAAGTTTCACTGATCAGTTAAGAGGATTTGACCAAAAAAATACTCCGAGTAAAGTATAAATAAGATCGTATCTTGGAATCGGAGGCATATACGGTAAGCAAAAAAGATCGACCCCATTGCAGGAGTTGGAAAGTCGTGCTTCCTAAAATGGAATGACGCCAACCAAACCAGGCGCCGGGCGGCGTAATGTATGGAGGTAAGTTCGAAGGACTTCGGTTACATAACGCCAGGGTAGGCACGTTAATTTATAGAGCTTTTGCTAGAATTATGCTGGCGTTAAAGTCAACGTACGCTAAATACTTTGGCGTGGAAAATTATTACAATAGGTATTTCGTTTCCTAAAAAATATGTTTTCTGTTTCCGAAGCTATACGTTAAGTGGAAACAATGGATCTTCTTAAATACATTTATACATAGAGTTGGCTAATTTATAGCACTACCTTATAAGTAGTGGGATAAAAAAATCCAATCAAGATACATGACGTTGTTATGCAAATTCGGAAGATAGACAACGAATGGACACTAAAATTCACAAAGAATAGAATAAATCAAAAGATGATGATAAAAAAAGAGGCAAACACGCATACAATTTTAAAAAGTTACTTATGCACGTCGATTTAAATATGGGACTAAATAAATCTAGAGTGTTAATGTGTCTTTTAATGCCCTTCTTGGGATTTATGTAAAAAGACTCGAACTTAAATAATCAGTCATTATGTAGGTAATGTCCCATCAAATCAATCCTATCATAAAGCGGAATAATAAGTTCGAAATAATGGCTAAAGGTAATCCAAATAATCCGCTTGAACAATCGGTAAGTTTCTTCAATTCGGCTTTGGTAGTGGGTGTAGAACGGTTACCCCGCCGCCGGCCAGGCAAGGTCGTCGACCATATGGCCTACCTGTCTGTATCTCTGTAAGCAATTACCTCGCAATCTAATTCCCAAGCACAAAAGCTTTGGAGTTATCCAATCTGCTAATTAAAGCTTTAGAAAGCGAGTCGCATTTGGTGATGTCCAAAATGAATCAGCAATTATTTTGAACAATGCAGCATTTGTTTGCGAAATGTTAGCTAAATAATACGAGGAAAATGTATGATTCAATGAAACCCACGGGGTATAAAATTATGAATGGATTATAAGAATACTTCTTTTTTATTATGTCGCTCTGATAAAATAAATAGCATTGTTCCGCGATTAACTACACCTTACACAGGCTTAACCAAGGGCAAACAGTGGTTTTATTGTTGACTTGTCCCTGAATTAAGTAAGCTTTGAAGCTAAATCAGAAAATCGCAATCCGTCTTAGTCTGAATGAATTTGACCTCAACCGTCACATCATGACTAATGTTTAAAACACTTTTAAAAGCAATTTTATATTTTTCGTTTCATTACATACATTAGTCTTGAAACAGAAAATAATGATGCTGTTCTTATTCAAGATGCACTTGTTTATACAACTTCGTTTACGGGATTTTGCAGTATTGCTCGAATAACAATTAGTGCGGAGACCACATCAAATCTCCGTTGTCAAAAAGAAGCCTCACTAACCCAGTATCACAAACAAATTCCATAATTCCTTAAGCTGATTATATCTTTGTGAGAATTTTACACCATATGCGGCAGCTACCTAATGATGCACCTGCATAATGTCCCCCTGGATACATATCTTAATTAACATCACATTAATGTATACCCTAAACTTTGCCCCTTGTTCCCTTCCACTGAATATAGGACGAGGTGACGTAACCTGTCTTCCACTTGATAGGTACGGTACGTCCTGTGTTACAACGTTAAGTTCTGAGCGCCGGCAAGTAAACAAGAAACGAGTTTGAGCGAGGACGTGGGCTCGGTGAGATCATCGCCGCGAATACCGTCTGAGGTCGCCTGCACCACTTACACGTCACGCATCTCTCCAAACCGCCATGCCGATTCTGTTTTCAATCATTTATTCTCACTTGGATAGCTCTCACTTAAACGTGAGGGCATGACAAACATAGAGCCATAGATGATGAATCGTGACCAAATCCGAAAGATGCAGTCATATTACAGCATGGCGTCTGTTAAAGCCTACGCCGAATCCGTTTAAGGACATGTCTTGCTCGCATTCTAGCTCACCAACTGTTGGTATTGAGCTAGCGAGTTGACGTAATGTAATTCATGGAATCGATTTAGTTTCTGTTACGTAAATTAACCAATTATGTACATAGTGAAGTGTGCACAAAAATTTCACAAGGATTTGCGTGATGTGTGAAGTTGGCAACGTTTAGATTGCCCATGAGATGGCATAAGGTCAATTCAATGATGCAGTGTATTTCACTTCAATTGAGGAACTGGCGGCGAGTGGGCGGCTGGCGTGGCTGACACTTATTTTATTCCTCCAGTTACGTAGTGCTGATGCTATCTCTTTGGACCCAAATTAAGCGCTCAAACAGCTGCATTCATAAATGTCTCAAGTACCATCAGACAGACGGCTCACTAATTAAGACGCTGAATGCGTTTTTCATCTAGAGAGACACATGGAGAGATTATTCCAGTTATGTTACATATTCTTTAGATGCATAGTAATTGTTATTAACTTATCCGTGGGACGTTAACTTTCATGAAGTCTGCTAAATTATTAACGTATGGAATGATTCCCAGCTGACATTTGCATACAATGGCATTAACTTGACACTCGTTGGCTCAAAACCCACAGGGGGATAAATATAGAAAAGGAATTTACAGCAACTATGTACTTAAAATCGCTATTTTTCAACCTCTTTTTATATTATCCCAACCGTGACGCCGATGACGTCACGTCATGGACATAACTGATGCATGAACTCATAAAATTTCAAAACACCTGTCAACTTTGGCTACAAACGTATAGTGTGTGTTGTTCGTCGAAACACCTTGCAGACATGAACGCAATGGTGATTGAGACGCTTCTTGAATATGGACGAGGTACCTTTATTCGTAAATGACCTTATCATCCAGGCGATAATCCAGTCACGGAGTTGTTGAAAACAAAGGCTGATGAGTAGGTACCTGCGTTGCGTCTGCTATATTAAAAAGTAACAGTAAAACTGCTAAAAGTCGTGGGTGGCGAGAATAAGCGACCTGTGTGTTCAATTGGCAACCGTTTCAAAGGATGACTCAGATATAATTGAATTCTATTCTGCATTGGTCCTTCATTTCATTACTTAATTGAAAAGTTTTCGCGTCATGATTATTTACCTATCTCAAAGTAGCTACTTAACAGACGGAATGAAATGACATCATATGAATTTAAACGAGACTTTTGAAGCCGCTAACGGTCAAAATCAAACAAGTTGCCAAATAAAATAAACGAATATCAATCATCTTTTGTATATGTATGTAAACAAGGTGTCTCTACTCTCTAGACATTGAACGAGATCCCGAGTAGAGTTCCTTTACTCGGGATCTCGGGAACTCAATTATTTGATTAGATAAACATAAAAAAACTGCAAGGTACAAGCTGTTCCAACGTATTAAATTGTAAATAAGTAATTTCCCCGTTAATACTGTGGAGTTTGGAATGAGACTTTGTACACAGGTTAGAAATACCCTAATCAACACGTCCTATTCATCTATGTCAAGAGGGTAGAGACACGTTGTATATATACATACACTTTAAGACATACTGAGTGGAACCTTGTCGGTTGTCGCACGCAATACAGCAAAAAGTAATTGATTGAATAAGGCATTCATTTGCGGAGCTTAATATTCATGAGCTAAAAGTAAGGGTACTGCATGAAGAGTAGTAAAAAAATCCAAGCGTTGTTTGTTGTAGTCAATCACGCGTAAAAGGTGGAACGGATTAAGATGACAATTGCACATGATATAATAGAGACCGTGATTCAGACTATTTAGGACATAGGACACTTTATATTCAAGAAAGCTTAGTTGCTGAGTAATAGACAAACGAAATTGCGGGCAACAACAGAACTACCTATACCTAAGTAGTAATATTTTTTGTTCCGCTAAATAATAATGAAGGCAGGTATAACTATAGTTAGCATACCTAGCATAGCTAACGACAGACTGTAGCTAAAGCATCGTCGGTCACGGTGGGTGCGCCCGCGCACGTGTCACAGTCGAGTACCCGACAATCTTCCTGCGTACGCGTACTTTACTACTTTCACACTAGGTACCTTTCAAACATTAAACCAATGGAGCGGCTAACGATTCTAAGGTATCTATTATCTAATACGTCGTGACTGGATGATGGATTATTTAATGATGAGGATTAAGTTTAATCACAGCGGGACAAAGTAATACTTAGACAAAGTGATAAGTATATATATATACATAAGAGTTTTTCTAGAGCTTAGTTAGTCTGGGACAAGGGCCAAAATTATATCTGGCGTACTGACCCCATGGCGCCGTGCGCAAAACATGTATAGGTGTAATAACAATAATGACGTAAAAACCCTAAGAACAATATAATAATACAGCTAAATATCGAATAGTACGCCGAGGCATATATATGACACTAACAAATAAGAAACACTTTTCTTTATAAAGCTTTTGCATGGAAAATCGACACTAATGAACAATTTGAATGTTAATTAATGTTATACTTTTTACAGTGAAACGGGATTTTATCGCCTAAAACCTGTTTTAATTAGGTAGCTACCTAACGTCTACCCCGTTTTAATACCGTCGAAAGGTATTGAAAATTAAAATTAAAATTTGCTAATTCTTGGTAGCTGGTACATGTTTCTGAATAAGCCAGTTACTCATTAACTTTTAGAACAACGACGTAATCTAAGAAAATGAGGACGTAACATCTTGCTATTTTTTAGAAGGGTTGCATGGATAAACAATATACTTGAGTAAAAAAAAGTATTTGAGGACAGCAGCAGGCCATTGAGTTAAGAAATTAGGTGTTTATGTATTTAAAAGACATGTGACTTGCATCCTAATTTATCTCATCCAACAAAAGATGAGTAAGTAATTAAAATACGTACCTACCTACAACACAATGAATAAAATGAATAAACTACGGCTAATTAGCGAACTAGTTGCAATAGTCACGTCGTACCTAATGGCGCTCTTTAACGTAATCAAAGTAGTACAATAAGTACTTAATATGAAAGGCATTTACAGAAAAAATTAAAGATGGGCTTGATGAGATTCTTGAAATATAAAAGTTGGGCTCGCGTGGATGAAAATTAAAGAGTCACCCCTCCGACTAATTATTCAGTTGGTAAGTATTTGTACTTCTATTGGGTAGGTACTGTCTTCAAAATGAAGACGAATAAAGTAACTACAGACCAAAGCGACAGGTATAAATAATAACGAGATCATCGATCCGACACATCACTAAATATCTAATGGGTTCACGACCAAGTTTTATTGACCCACTTATAATGTTTTCGTGGTTAATCAATACAACTAAAATAATCGATAGAACCTACCCAAATTAAACTTTGTTCAAGTAGTACAAGCGTACAGGCACGAGATGAAATGTAGGTAGAGTCAACTCTACATACATAAGCAAAAATGTAGGTAGAGTCAACTCTACATACATAAGCAAAAATGTAGGTAGAGTCAACTCTACATACATAAGCAAAAATGTAGGTAGAGTCAACTCTACATACATAAGCAAAAATGTAGGTAGAGTCAACTCTACATACATAAGCAAAAATGTAGGTAGAGTCAACTCTACATACATAAGCAAAAATGTAGGTAGAGTCAACTCTACATACATAAGCAAAAATGTAGGTAGAGTCAACTCTACATACATAAGCAAAAATGTAGGTAGAGTCAACTCTACATACATAAGCAAAAATGTAGGTAGAGTCAACTCTACATACATAAGCAAAAATGTAAGTAGAGTCAACTCTACATACATAAGCAAAAATGTAGGTAGAGTCAACTCTACATACATAAGCAAAAATGTAGGTAGAGTCAACTCTACATACATAAGCAAAAATGTAGGTAGAGTCAACTCTACATACATAAGCAAAAATGTAAGTAGAGTCAACTCTACATACATAAGCAAAAATGTAGGTAGAGTCAACTCTACATACATAAGCAAAAATGTCGCAATACTTATTGTACAACAAACGCCTATGATGTAAGACATTAACTTCAATTACGATTTCTCGAAAACATTTAACCTAATTCAAATCCACTTACGTTAACACTACGCTGAAAAAATAATTCATGAACTAAGTATGTAGTTACTTTAATTGATTCTGAGTAAGGCAGTGTAAGTGGACTTATAGTTAAGAAGCTCGTTTTGCCAGTGGCCAGGGTTTTATCTCCCTACAGCGTGATGTCATGCGACCCGAGATCGCCTTATGCGCGTGCGTTCCAAAGATAGAATGTTCGAAGCATTGCTATAATTGAGATGGTCTGATGCGACTGGTGTGAGATGCTGCGAGGAAAAAAGGGGCGACGTTTTGCAAGCGCAGTTTTATGTTCCAAATGTAAAAATATGTGTTTTCAGTTACAGCCACATCACTAACTTTTAATCTGCACTTGTAAAGGTAAACAAAAAGTGGTGGATATAATTTGACACACATCTGATTCAGGTCAAGTATGTCGGCTGTCTCTTTTCCATGTTGTGCCAATTTGTAGTTTACCTGTACGCCCAAAAAACGAGCACGCAAAAATAACACAGAAACCGGGTCGTTTACAAAAATTGGAAAGGAAACCTAACATCCAGTAATATTTAACTTTAGATTCTTTCATTTAACCTCAACTCCCCATTTTTTTACGAGCAACAATTTAATATTTTTGTATACGAATGGCCATGGTATTTAACCTGTGCCACAATGAGAGAGATAAATCTGAAGGTCTGAGTGAGGTCAGGACTTAGCGCATCTAATAGGGCCTACGTTATTACGAGGAACTAGAGTATTCATGCATTCCAGCTGCATTGATTTATCCTGTTTAAGAGGGATTTAATCACAAGATGTGCTCATCACATTTGTTGCTATATTTAGACATTTAGAGGAAAATGATGCCACTTATTTATTTCTGCAAAATTTGCTGAAGTGTGGTGTACTCGTGCCTAATATACAATATCATTATAAGTAAACTAAACAGGCGGTAGATCTAAAAGACTGTTTACCTAAATCAAGGTTGGAATATAAATATGAGTAATGTTGTAGAGTTTTTAACGCGTGAAGATGCTTATCACAAAAATGCTAGCGTACAAGAAGAATTTATCAAATAAACTTTAAAATTAACCTTGTACTTGAAACATTGACTAAGATAATGTGCTATCTATCGTTACTTACTGTTGTTACGAAGTTTTTATGCATTTAAGTAAATATCATGTTTAGCCTCAAAACGAAAGAGAACAGTGTGAACAAGCATTTCTTGAAAATACCAATTATACAATTTACCTACTCTTGTAGGTACTCTGTTTCGAAACAAAAGTGCTACAAGTTAAATTACTTTGGGTTGGTGAGAGATAATGAATTGGCGTGACTCTATCTTATCTAAGGAAGTCCGTATCTATTGGAAATGCGGACAACTTTCCCGGACCTTATTGAAAATCGCTCTCCAAGTTTCCGATTTCTTAAACAGGTCCAAGAGTCGATAAAAACGTAGCGATCCTTAACCGGAAAACTATCGTAATAAAATATCTTGAGAGAAACCTTGTTATTTGCACATAAACAGTAAAGAATTTTCACACAATTCTCATAAAAATGTACCTAGTTGCCAGGTTGTAATAGATAATCGTGTAATCATCAAATGTTTGAGCTATCATAGAACGATTGCAACATAGGCCACACCACAGTTCAACCCATCGTATAGTAGAAAAACTGACATAATATTTCTCACGTAAAATAGTAAAGCACACCAATACCAATATCCAGACTAATCCCGGAGGCGGGTAATTATTTTTAATTGGACGCCGTAGATACGAGTCGTTATGTGCCAGTCACCTAGAGGCACGACTTCCCTATAAGCATAACTGTCTAAAGATTTAGAAAAGCATAAACAAGTAAAGGATATTATCTACCTTATTTTACTATGTGATGCGTTTTTGTGGTCTGATTGTAATCTCAAACCTTTCAAATAGGTACTTTTTAAGTCAAACCATTGAACAATCTCGTCTTAGCAGTTTTTAATATACGGGATGGAGAGGACAGAATATTTATTTGTTTGCCCGTTTTTTAATTTTAAGGTCATGAAATCCGCAATCAACATATCACAAATCCACGATCCACATACCAGGCCCTATCGCGTGAAAACTAACTATTAAACACACTAGCAAGAGATACCTGCTACTGTAACAACGCGAAAAAGTTTAGTAATAACAATAAAATTAAAATGTTGCAATTCGACCCACTTGCGCTAATGGCTGGGGCAATAAAGACTAGATTGGCTAAAAGTCAAATAAAAGATATAAGGAACCGAGCCTGTATTTGGAATTCAAATTCCTCAGTTTTTGAAGTAGTTATTATAGAGAACGCAAAAGGAAAGAACGAAACAAGATTAGCCAAATATCCCTACTTGTTTACTTTGTGTTTAAGTGTCAATTATACTGAAACCGATAAAAGTGATTTTAATTTTACTTTTATGTATTGGTAAACTGAGATATACATGATACAGACAAACAGACTCGGTAAGTGTTTTAATAACTACTTGTATTCATCGTTAATTTCTGCCCGTTAGGAAATACTTCCAATTAAAGGTTCTAATTAAATTTAAACTAATACTGATTTTTTGTTCAGATTGGACAAGTCAATGGACTCAAGTTGCCAAGGTGTAGAATAAATATTTAAATGTAAAGGATAGCATGAGTATTTGATCAGATGGGAGCTAGCCGGTTACGAAGCGAAACAGGCAAGTAGAATAACAGAATCATTTAAACCGTGTTTTATGAAGTTTTTGTTCGTTTTGTTAAGAATATCTGACTCTGAATCATTTTACTCCTAATATGCACGACACGTAACGTCTGCTTCAACTCCACTGATATAAGAATTTTCACGACTAAGTTTATTCCTGTCAAAACTGATCAACTTGATTCCAATTGGACAGACGCTGGTGGAAACATGACTTGACAGGGTTTATTTGTCGTTTTTCGTATCTAGATCCAGATATAGAAAGACCATCGGAAAAGGAAAAGGACAAGATGGTGTGTAAAGTGGTGAAGAGAAAACCTTGGGCTTTACAACATTCCCTTAGGACAAACTTAAAACTAGAAAATGCCTTTAAAAATCTCGTACACATAACTTAAAAGTAAATCCGTATCTAAATTACGCAAACGTATACATATAGGTACAGGTATGCGTACTCAAAGTGCATAAATATAAAATCAATTCATCAGTCTACATCACATGAATTGCGCGCATCTTTAAAATTCTGATTCCGAATCGAATTTTAAATCGGATTAAGTAAATGCTGAACGAATCTTCGCAATTGATCGATTGTATTGCAACGAAATTCTCAGCATAGATAAACAAAGCTTGTTTAACAAGATAGATGTCGGATTCCTTACTGTTATTTTTCCGTGTGGTATTCCGTGTGGTACTTATGTATCCAATAAAAATGCTATTATAAAGATTACTTAGTCAAGATTAGTGCAATGTCAGTCAGCCAACTGTTGTCAAGCATCTATCAAAGACTTAAAGTACTATGGCCTACGGTAATAGCGGATACCACAACGACACGACAGGCCAAGGAAGTGGCACGGTCGAGTAGGCGTGACCTAGGCGACTCCTACTCGCAACCTGCGATATATCCCTGTCGTCATTCTCTTATTTACACTCAGTTACGGCTGACAAATTGAACGGCCTTGTTTACCACTTATAGCCATGTCTGAAGAACTTAGAATGAGAACGTCAATTTAAAGTTTTAACCGAGCTATAAGTATATATTTTTTAATTGCTAAAAATGCAACACGTTGTAGGCTTGTAGGTAACGTATTATGCTAGGCAGTCTAAAAGACTTGCTTATCTCTATCTGTCTATCTGTGACCCTGAGAACACAAAGGGCTTTGAAACATCCCGAGGTTAAGTAAATTGTCGAAATCATAACATATATAGTTCCTAATGCATTTGTTAGTGCCATATATATGTGTGCCTAAATATATTAAATAAATATAAGAAGGGGAAAACGAGCAGTCTACTCACCAGATGTCGCCCGAGGACACCCGCAACACGATGGGAATCACAGGTGCGTTGCCGACTCTTTTAAGAATAGGTACACTTACGTTCGTTTTCTAAAGACGCCTAAATACATGCTTACTTATATTGGTATTGAATAGTAGCGAAAATACTGTAAAAATATATGTAAGTACTTTATAATATTGGACGTGGACGTGAAAGCATGCTCAGAAAATAATTTATACTGTGGCATGCATTTTACGATGTCACGAACTACCTACCTACTTACCTCTAGTTCTGAAATGCAACAAAAACGAGCATGGAACCTGTACGATTTGTGAAACCGAATTTAGCTCGCTCTTTTATCAATGAAAAATCGGTAGGTAGTGAATCGATTGCCCAGTTCCATTCGTAGATCGAAGTTACAGACAATAAATATATGCAAACACAAACAGATGTAGACCTATGTAGTTTATTCTCACTGCTATCAACATTTTTGACCTATAAGACCTGAGCGCGGCTAATTTTAGTGTCATCTCCTGTCTCAGCCGTGTGAAGTGAGCTCTATCGCAAACTATTGGCTGATCGGTTTGTCTGGCTAGTAAAATTGGCAGTTTTTCTATTGCTTTGGGGTCATTACCCTTAGTGCTTTTCCTTAGATATTGCCAAATACTTGATTAAACGATATCGACGGATAAACGTACAGATTCACAGAAGATGTAGGTATTTTAAGTATCTAGATCACATTTAGCTTTCTCGTCAATTAAACGAGTTTTGAATTGCAGAACTAAATGATACTTAAAACGCGGCACTCCGCCCACGGTTCTTCTCAAATGGTATTTCAAAACCAACAAATGTACCGGCAAGTATTATAATGGCATCCATGAGTCATTTATTACCATCAATATCGTGGGTACCTATTTATTCTCTTTTATGAAGTTTTAGGTAAGTATACTATTTTTATAATACTTTTATAGTTTACCTTATTCCATCAGAAGGACGGTATAGGTACATAATATACTCACCGGCACAATTAATCGCCCATCCTATTTATATTGTTTATTGTAAAATAATTCAGTAATTAAAGTACAGTTTACATATTAATCAGGAAAAATAGGGTGGACGATTAATTGTGCCGGTGAGTGTATATACATAATAATATAAGCGCTGGCAGTTCTAAGAATGTTATTTGTCACGAACTCACGAAGAGTAAGTAACTCATCATTTTAATTGTCTTTTACATTTTAATTTCTATAACTAGGTAGTTAAGGAGTAAGTTGCATTAAAAAAAACTCTTTGTTTCAATTGGTAGCTGCTTACGTAATTTCATTTCTTTGTTTCGTAGTAAAAAAAAGAGTGCTATATTTTATGAACTCTACATTAACCAGAAAATTACCAAACAATATCGTGTATCTATTATTATCAGTGGCCTTTACTATAAGAGTGTTAGCAAGACACGTTCGAGACATTTTAGTCATTAGAACGTGTTACGTAACCACATTCAGAAAAAGCGAACGAATTCTTTGCCATCGGTATTCATAGTAGAAGCAACGGTTGAGCTCAAGGTTTTTCAACAGATGAGGAAATTGCTTAACTTACTAGTAAATAGCTTGCTTATGTTTGAATCTGCAGTGGGTGATTTTCTTTAAGTACAGCTGATTTGACTGCTGTCAGCTGTCACTTCCACACATATTTGGTCTTTTAGGTTAGAATTTGTATTGAAGTGACAAATGAAAAATCGGCCACACAGACAATTTAAACATACCTACGTGAATGCAAATTTATTGACACAAAGTATATGAGGATAGAATTTTGGCAGAGTAATACAAATCTACGTCACATTGTTTCCGAACCTGCATTTGTTTTAAGAGGCTATAGGTAAGTAATTTTTTTTTTTTTAATTAGAAGCCGATAAGATTGCGAAATGCGTAAAATATAAAGTGGAATGATAGAGCAGCATTTTTTTTACGCGGTCGAGGCCAAAAGCATTGACAACAACATTTTTTAACGTATTTACTATGTTTGTAACCGAAAGGGTATTGACTTGCTAAATATTTTCTAGTATAGGTACCTAATCATAACCACAGTTATTCGTTTTAAATTGTTTTCAAAATACATTTGAAATTTTTAAGCATTCTTCTTTAAATTATTGTTAACTCATCTAAGAAATGCTATTCACTGGATAACAATGTGACCGACTTTCCTAGAAAATTGTTAAGTATTTACTTGCCTACCTAACACATGTTATTCGTATTCGTATGGTTAATTGGTTATTTTTAATTACATGCTTTTTGCAAATCAACTTTTGTGTGTCAACAAAGAAACATTTTCTGACATCACACTGGCATACTGAGATGTCAGAAAATATATTAAAATAACGAAAAATTCGCGGTCAATGTTCCACTACAATGTTTCACGCGACACGAATGCTTATCAAAAATAAACCTTCTTGTACATGACAATATCACCTTGGAGATAGATAAAGTATCTCACAAACAAACAAAATGCAGAAGATACAATCTAATGTAATTTGAGAATGCAATTTAAATTATCATGTACCTACCTACCTACTCTAAAGCATTGCTATTGCAATTCAGCGCGGGAATGCTGCCTGCGTGATGGGCACCCTGCCGAGAGGTCCAGGTTTGGTAGGTATTTAATTTTTGATTTTTTAAGTTAGTTTTAGTTTTAATATTTTAATTTACTTTGTAGGTAGTGTTAGTCCATTGTACATTTGTTTTAAATAAATTGTGTAACTTTAGACCCATTAAAAATCTTTCACTCTAAAGCACCATTTTATTCATTTCTACATAAGTAATCTGCGTTATGCCTGTCTCTCTTCTTTGTACAGTCACTGTCACTGTGTCACTGTGTTTGTTGACTGTACGTAGAAATACATACCTACCTACGTAATTATCGTGAAGTGTGTAACGGTCGAATATAGAGATGAAATCATTATGACCTGAACTGCTGCTTCATAATCTCTTAGTCACGTAAAATAAACACAAATGTAGCATAAAAAATAATATTACCTACTCCCTCGTTACATATTAGAAATAACTTTAAAATGTGTGACAGCTGATTGGAATATTTTTCATTATACCTACGTCGATGATTTGTGTCCAAGCTGGGATGACCCTCGTTGACCACGGCGCAACAATGAACTCAATTAGCTCATGGACACTGAATACACACTACAATACCCATACGGACTAAGTATACCGATGATACAATTTTACGTAATGACACTCACTCTATTACTACATTATACCTACCGTGCTGAAAGGTGGGATGTTGAAGATGTAAACGCAAACATGGCTATCACTGAACTAAACGTGTCTACGGATATTAAAAGTACTCACCCACAAGTGCAGATTTCACAAATGCACTGCTCCTTGATGACTTGTTTCTCCGGTTTCTTGGGACCGCGAGGTCTGGTCTCCTCGATGATCTCTCTCTTGTCGGTGGTGGTCCTGTCATCTCGCACCGTTTTCTTGTCGATGGTCTCGTCGTAAACTTTGCGGATGGTGGTGGTGTCTTCGGTGATGGCGTGGTCAACCACGTCGTATTCGCGCAATACGTCTTTCGTCGTACGAACGTCGCTCTAAAAGTAAATGATCAGATTAACATTATGTTCTTCCAAACACATTAGCCTTATCTTTTTTGTCTTACGTATGGGTATGCTTACCAAGTTTTTGACGTCTAACGACGAAGTATTGTCCACGTACACGTTGGTTTTGACCTTGTCGTCTTCCTTTGCATCCTCATAAGTGACAATCCTGGTGGTTATGCCGTTTTCTTTAACGTAACGGACTACCTCTACTTGGCTTCTTGTCTTTTCCACATTGAATGACTTCTTTATGACCTCCGCATTGCTAGTATTAATTACAGTGGTTTCCTCTGTATCTATTCCTTCATACAAATCCTTAACATCTTCGTTTATTTTTGTTCCAAACGTTACCTTTTCGATTCTTTTGAAGGGATATTTCTTGACTGTCTCAAGAATGTCCTTCAAAACTCTGTCATCAATGTTTCGTTTGATGACAATGCTCTTGTCGCTCACTGTTACGTCTTTCGTGTGCTGCGATGATTCGATGATTTTTCGTAAGTCAGTGATGGATGTAAAATCTTTGATGTCCCTTGAGGAAAGTATGATATTTTCCTCGGTGTCCTGGCGCTTCAAGTGATGCCTTGGCTGTTCTGGTCTGCCGAATGGCGACATCTGCTTGGGTCGTTTTGGCCTGTCATCGTCAGTCTCGTAAGTAAACTTTCCATTCCAGGTTCCAGTACTTTGCTCATAAGTTGTCGACGTATCTTTTTTAGTCGTAGAACTAGCTTCTTTTGTCAAATTCTGCTTTTCCGAATTCACGAATTCACTAGATGACTGATTATCACTGCTTGTTGTATGGTATGTGGTCGAATCAGTAATGTTACTTTTGTCAGTTACGTCTTGGATTCGCTTATTTAACACATCTTCTGTGTCTGTATGTTCAGTTATGGCTCTTTTCTTGGTAAAGTCCCCAGTGTAAGTGTTGCTAGTCGACGCTATTTCCTTGCCATCCTTTACCAAGAGTGATTCTTCTGTAATCTGTGTTGAACTAGTTGGTATGCCTTTCTTCCCTGTATCGTAATGAGATTCTTTATCCAATACATGACGACGATACTCATGTTCTGGTTTGATTCCAGTACCACTAATATTATGGCTTCTCTCATACGTCGAGTGATCTTTGCTATCACCCCACTCCCTGTGGGAGCTGTCCACAATCCTTTCTACCCCGTCCACGATTTCAACTCTGTACGAGGAGGTGGATGCTTCTTGCGCGCTACTTGTGTTACTCTTCATGATTTTACTAGAGAAATTAAGATTGTCAATTTGTCCCACATTTAAAATATTACCAACTTTCTCAAGTTCATTTTGTATAGTTGAATCGTATCCATAAAAGTTTGATGAGTCAGTTTGATTCAGGTTTTTTCTTCGTTCATTGACGGTTTCACTGGTCTTGTTAGTTGACTCCACTATATTGCTACTTTTCTGAACTCGGTCAGATGTATCATAAGATGTAGACTTTTGCTGTTGATCTGTGATACTAGTTGAAGATATACCATGGTGTTGGTCTATGTTGTGCTTTGAGGTCTCAAGCGTTGATGAATTTCGTTGCTGATCGAGAATATGCTTTGATGTATCAGATGTAGATGCATTTTGTTGTTGACCTAGAACGCGTTTAGATGAATCAGACGTTGTTGTACTATATTGTTTATCAGGGGAAGTCAGTTGCTCTTGAGTAGAGCTAATTTGGTGCTGCTTAACATTATCTTTTTCTGAAATAACACTCGAATGAGTAGTGATTTGATTCCCATCCTTGACAATCTTTGATCCTTCTTTAATAGTCATTTCACTGGATGGTTTCTGTCCAGGCTTTCCGGTGTCATATTTAGATTTCATATCATAATTTTGGAGGCTGTGCGTTGATTGAGGGTTAATATCAGTGCCGCTAATACCTGCATAGGCTTCGCTGGTGGCTTGCTCTTTTGCATCACCCCACTCCCGGTTGGAACTATCAATTATGCGTTCCTTGCCATCAACAATTTCCACAACGTAAGACGAAGATGATGACTTGGTAACACTGCTGTTCTTTGCCTCACTGGTGTGGGACGTGCTACTGTATTGCTTGGAATTTACATTCTTGTCAAGAGTACCTTCACCTCCGTAGAAGTTAGAAGAATCCGATCTTACAGTTTGCACATTTCTGGGATTAGAGTGATAGTTCTGGCCAGTTATTTTACCACCGGTCGGGTTGTTTTTGTGATGCTGATGTTGTTGATAAGCGGACTGTTGATGTTGCTGCGATGATGGATGAGTTGAACTAGTCGAGGTGGCTTCCGTTGTGGCACTAGTCTGTGCCTGCGATGACTGGGAAGTTAGCTCTCGACGTTCCATATCGAGGAACGAGTTTGTCGAATTAGCACTTTGTGATTTGGACAAAAATTTAGAATTGACACCCGAATTGTCAATAAAGCCTGTATCTAAAGTGCGGCTGCCGGTGGAGTCCATCGTGCTTTCAAATTGGCTGTGGCCAGAGGCAGAATGCTGCACAGATGTTGACGAGGACTGGAATGTTTCACTGGTGGAGCTCTGCTGGTGCGAGGATGACTTCAGCTGAGAGCTGGAGACAAACTCACCGGTCGTGGACTGAACCATGTCGCTCACATGGTGCTCGTTAGATCGAGTTTGAGACAGATCATTTATGGATGGAGCTTCAGCGATTATGTAGTGTGGGTGACTGTTGTAAGCTTCCGATATGGTAGAGCCACTCAGAGATGCATGGTCTGAAATATCAGTTATCATGAGAGGGTCTTCTTCTTCCACCTTCACCTCGATGTAGCGCACTTTCTTGCCCGAGGACACCTTCTGCAGAGTATTGCTGCTCTGCTGCACAGTCGTCGATGTGCTGGTCTTCTGCACACTACTCGACGCACTAGTAGACGCTACTTCGGATGTCTTCGATTTAGTCTTTTTATTTTTAATCGTCATTTTGGTCCCACTTTAATAAATACACGATTATAAACTTAACGAGATCCTTATGTTATGATTAAATAGATTATTTAAATTAGTCTTATGTAAAATCACATGTCAAACAAATGCCGTGTTGTTGATCGCGAGTCGTTCGTGTTCGTAAGTCGCCGGTGCGCGCGCTCGTGGCGACTGGCTCGCGGATTCTGCGCGCGCGCAGTCCGCGCCGGCGCCCCCCACACCTTGTCGCATCGCCCACTAACCTTCGAGACACGTAAGCGCTTACATCTCGTTGGAGTCATACCAAAAATGGTGTAAATGGCGACAGGCTGGGGGTTGTGGTTGAGTCTGCGGGTGTTAATAGAAAAATCCTGATGCAATCGTGGGTTTTGACTTAATATTTGTTTTGAGGTAAGTATCTACATATTTGTCATCAAAGTATTCGCGTTAGGCGTGGGTGAGCTGCCAGCTATTAGGCACGTACTTGCCAATATTATTAATTATCTTTTTAGGGTTTCGTAGTCAACAAGGAACCCTAAAAGTTTCGCCATGTCTGTCTGTCTGTCCGCGGCATAGCTCAGAGTACCTACTCAGTACTAGAAAGCTGTAATTTAAAATGGATATACAATTAACTACGCCGACAAATCGGTATACTTAATAAAATTTTTAAAATTAATTTTTGGGTACCTCCCCTCACGTAAAATATAAGAAGAGCAAAAATAACGGGTCACTTTTCGTACAACTTCGTATGGAAAAAAAACCCGTTGTTTTTGCTCGTCAGTGTTAGTGGTAATTTCTTTTTCTTATCTATCCCATGTTGTGGGGAGTTGGATAATTCGTTTGCGAGAATTGGGGTTCTGTTTGTGAGATATTTAGCGTGCCCCCGCCCCTACCACCGGAACTATCGTAATTATTGGAAAATATGATAAAAATCAGGAAAGTAGAGCATATACCTAATAGTAAATTTAAAAGGAAAACGATCGCAGATAAGTAAGCTTTACAGTTTAACGAGCAATAGTTGACCATTTGACCAAGTTATAAAACTAAGTACTTAGAGAGTAAAAAAACTTAGTTTAGTTACTAAGTAAAGTTAGATATACCTAGACAAGGACTTTTGAAGACGTACACCATCTTGGGCGTGTTGTGGGCGTGTTCGACACTCTATTGGCCAGTTTTTAGGGTTCCGTATCCAAAATGGCAAAAACGAAACCCTTATATTTTTGTTTTAGTGTGGCATATGTAGCTCTAAATTTAGTTGTCACGAACGATAACAAACTCTTATAAAACTGATGTTTTTAATCTAACGTTAATGACATCAAAGTATCTCATCAATCTCGTCAAAATAACGCCGGCGCCCATTTATTCAATAAAATATTGACCTAGATTTATAGTACATTTTTTATTATTAGAATCTTATCGTACAATTAGGTCGCTTCGATTAATTACGAAGTTTAGGAGCTCTACGTCGGCTTTGACATTTAATTTATATTTTAATTTCAACGCTGGAACGGGAAGAGATGACTTGCACACTTTTAAGAAAATTCGTAGAAGTATTTTCAAAACGAAAGTCCGTGCCAAAAATAAAGCAGAAAATAGTAAGTCTACCATTAATATTACATTATAAACTACTAGGTGCATACCTAATTGGTTTTAATTAATTCAGCAAGGAATATAAATCAAATTCATTACTCTTCATTTGCTTTGCCGTAGTAGGGTAAAGACAGACATTACGCTATAGGTAGGTATCTTTTTTTGCCCACAATAGAGCGGAGATAATGGTACGATGAAGGCTCTACAGTTATTTATTATACATTATTATCGCTTATGTAGAGTAAATACTTAGAGAAAATGACACAAGTTCAGTGAGTAATAACAATAATAAATAAAAACAAAAGAAGAACTTTTCTTATTCTTTCAGTGCGAATTAAGAACACAAAAATTCAAAAATTGCTGCCGGCATTAAAATTTAAAATTCTGAGCAAAAAGTTTATTTCTTTCATTTACTTTTTCAGACATGCAAACAAGGACGCTTAAACCAAGAGGACTGCCAATGGCTATACAATGTCGCGTTTCTGTAAAATAATGAGCCTGCTGTGGCTAGTTTCACTATAGAGAGGTCTCTGTACCATTAATTTTGTATGACACTTAGACCTCTGGCTAACACAATAGCGCCATCTATGAACTGAAAGGAAAAACCAATTTAGATGGCGCTGTTGTGTTAGCCAGAGGTCTAAGTGTCATACAAAATTAATGGTACAGGGACCCCTCCGTAGTAAAGCTAGCTACAGCAGGCTTATTATTCAAAGGAACGCGACATCGTATAGACACTGGCAGTCCTCTTGGTGTTATGGTCCTCGATGCGAATAAGTAGATATCAGATGGTACTTAAACAGTTACATGTACAAGTGGTACAAGCACAGAATTATCAGGTGCCATTTGCATACAGTTTTGGTGCATTGCGACCTCCGATGCCGTTAATAATGTCATTCCTGCGAGCTGCGTAGAGCGAATGATTTCGATTTAACCTCATTTTTTACTGCAACACAAGAATTTAAACGCAGGTATTTTCCTTAAATGAGTAAATAGATAATTAAATATACCTGCCTTTGTGAATAGTAGAAGGTGGATAATAACATTAATTAATCAGTGTATAATAGTCGAAGTATTTAATAAAAATATGCCGAAGAAATTAGATCAAATTTTGCAGGTTCAATTTGACCCAATTGCAGTGATCGGACTAACTCGAAATTTGGTATGGACATGTAAATTTGACATGTAATTGACAATTCTATTACAGTCAACAAAAGAACAGTCAGTGGAAAAGGTTATACATTAATATTAACTTTTTTTTAACAACAGACATTTAAATGATGTTGATGATTGAGCCGAAAATCAGAGGCGGGTTCGTGAGCTTCACGGTATCGATCATTTATTAATTGTTAAGGTTATGCTACTAAAGGAACCACAAAGGAACTCTGTCATTATAATAATATTAACATTGCTAATCCCTATCCACTTGTTTACAAACACCAAAGAACAGGTGATAATCACACAATGGCAACGTTCCAATTCCAATGGGCAATATGGCAACATTTGGTAAGTACATTGGTACTTTACTCCCACAAATGTAACTACGCTATATTTATTACAACAAAACAAACAAAAACAAAAATAATAATAACAACAATTAAATTTAGAACCTAAAATGGAAAACGTCCCCGAGTCCGTTACCTCGGGGCAAGGTACGCAAAAGGCTGGCGGCGTTGCCTCTTTGTATAGCATTGCCTATACGTTGGCCGAGGAACGCGCCAGCCCTTTGATCACCTGTAATTTTGATTAACCTTTTTCTTAATATATTAAAAAAATTGAGTGCGTCGGGTCCCCACGGGCCAAGCGTCTCCACACCAAACGCCGCAAAACTGAAACTGTTACTAAGTTCACAGTATTTGCGGCGTTTGAGAGCCTCCGCAGACGCAGCCGCTGCGCCCGCCTTTGATGCCGTAACGCTGAGGTAGGACGGCGCCAAAGTATCAACGCACGTAGCGTCCCATACTAAGGGCCGTCCTAGTTGCCACGGCACCAGGGTCATGCCGTCGGGCCTCTTACCATCGTCGCGAGTGAGCCATTCGGCTCTAGCACTGCGGTAAAGTTTTCGCGGACGAGAGCCCGACGGATGGTGTCGTTGAGGCAGGCGTGGAGGGAAATTCTACCGGCGCTTTTAGGGCATCTTAACCCGTGGTGACCCAAACAGTCCACCTCCAATCCACATAGAGAGCAGGAGTGTGGACTTACTATATTTAAACCCAAACTACGCTTAATATCCTTATCTTTATTTGCACCTTTATACATATTTTCTTCACTTGTAATTATGAACATATTATGTATTACGAAGGTAAAGCTCTACATGATCTCAGTTGGATTATCTTTTTGTATTATTTTTTTCCCATTTTTTTATTTTTACGGTTTTCCCGTGAATATCAATTATATTATTAATAAACTCACTGAAACATGAATACACAGAAAAAAAACTGAAAAATGCCAAACCCGGGAATCGAACCCGGAAACTCGACACTCCGGGTCGTGTGCCATTATACCCCTACACCACGATTGACATAGAGGAAATAAAAAGCTCTATCCACAGGGCAAAATGAGTAAATAGCTTGCGATTCGTCTTACCCCAATAAAACGACAACTTGTAAAACTTTGTGTTTGTACGTACGTTTAATCAGCTCCAGGCAATAGTCTCCGTGGGCTGCGCAAGCCCATACTCGGCGGCGGTGGGCGAGCCTGAATCATCGCCCACAGCCGATTGTCTGCAACTTGCACAAATAAGTCGATTAATCAACCGGTCCTACTTACAGGTTAATGGGTTATGTTAAACAAATACCTACCTAGTTGTTTTGTTTCTTACTTGTTGTTAATGGGAAAAAGTTGTACTTATCATAAGGCACGGGCGTAATTATTTAACTAACTAAGGTCCTACTTACAGGTTAATGGGTTATGTTAAACAAATACCTACCTAGTTGTTTTGTTTCTTACTTGTTGTTAATGGGAAAAAGTTGTACTTATCATAAGGCACGGGCGTAATTATTTAACTAAGTAGGTATTTGAACCTTAGGAGAAATATGAGGAGTTTGATGTTTCAGTTAAGTAGGAAAGCAGAAAGCAGACAGACTGCAAAATTTTAACGACATTGCTGTGTCTGCAAAATTTTAACAACATTGCAGCAACGCAGAATGTAACTGAAATTAGAATTTTAACGACATTGCAGTGTCTGCAAAATTTTAACAACATTGCAGCAACGCAGAATGTAACTGTAATTAGAATTTTAACGACATTGCAGTGTCTGCAAAATTTGAACAACATTGCTGTCTGCAAAATTTTAACAACATTGCAGCAACGCAGAATGTAACTGTAATTAGAATTTTAACGACATTGCAGTGTCTGCAAATTTTTAACAACATTGCATTGCAGCAACGCAGAATGTACTTAACTGTAATTAGATTAAGTTCCCAAATTTGGATTTTATTTCCTACGTTCAGTTCATAGGAAGATCATCATTTTGACATAATGAAAACGGAATATTGACCGCGATTATCTTATAGGTTTGATGAGCTCCCGATATTTCGATGCAGTTACATAGGTACCTACATGTCAATTCATGCATGTTTTCATTATGTCTAAAAAGTAATTTAAAACTGTTCCGATCATTATTTGTTAACCGACTTCATGTCTCTTGCATCATCATTATCAATCGTGGATCAATCTTTTGTGGTTTATCCGACAGACTCTAAAATGCACACTACATTCCTTGTGGACTGGATGTTGCAAACCGGTGCGAACGGCCGCAGGCAAAACTGTCATGATTTCATCGGCACACCGGTTTGGCAGAGAACCATTTTTGGTGTAGGTGGAAATTGGAATGGGCAACTGTAATCATTGTAATCATTTAATCGAGTTTTAACGGTAAGTTGGACTGAAATCTATAGTCTATTAGGACACATACACATTTAGCACCTACCTATCTAGTAAGTATAGGTAAGTACCTAATTAAATTTCTTTTTTTTATTCATGATTTGCTTGTCTGAATTTGTCTGAATCAAATGCCATAACATTAGCTCGAAGCTGAGGTTCAAAGCATTTGAGCCTCAGTTTTTAGCTCAAAGGCAATGCCAACACCATCTAGCGGCAGTTCAATGACTTAACAACGCCTGCTACTGCCATTTATTATGTTGTTATGTGAGCATTTAAGTCTCCGCCATCTAGCGAAACTGTTTAAAACTACGAAGCACAAGGCCCTGACTAAAAATACTAACACTGCTTGCGACGTAACGTAACTAAGCTAGCTAGCAAGGTTTCGTTGCTAGCTGGCTTAGTAATGCCGAATAAATTACCAGATGACGCTATGCGTCGTCAAGTCGATATAATGGATGAGTGCGTCACACCGCTGCGCAATCAAGCAAGCACGGAAATAACAGCTGTTCCACAATATTCGGTCGGGCAACTCTGGCAAGCAGCGCAGCTGTACGTTGTACGAACAGTACGAAACGAACACGCACCACGCAGGCAGACGATTTCCTTGGAATTGCGATTGTTTGGGCAGAGTTGCAGCGAACGGTTTCTCATGCTCATTGTTAAATCATACGCCGCGTAGATTGGACTAGTGCATTTTTCAAACGTTTATTGCTACTGCATATTAAATTATATGTTTTCAGTATTGGCGTTCGAAGTGTGTTCATAAATAATCCGTAGCTGTGCTGGCGATATGTTTACCAAAATTCGTCGCTCGTTGTTTTGACTCGCGTCGAAATGATTCGTGAATACGTGGATCGTGAGGAGAGTTCAAAAGTGTTATGTCGATGAAATCTTTTTCTATGCGTAGATAGTGGTTTTAGTGTAAAAAAATATTAGTAATTGACTATGTCTACCGCGGTTCCTACCAGTTCTGCCCTCAGGGCTTTGGCCTTGGAGTACAAGAGTCTGCAAGAGGAGCCCGTAGAAGGATTCCGAGTGAAACTTTGTGGAGAGGATAATTTGTTTGAGTGGGAAGTTGCGATATTCGGCCCCCCAGACACACTATACCAAGGGGGCTACTTTAAGGTAAGTCAAGCTTAATTCTTGTCACAAAAAGTTGAACTGTTAGTATGTTATTCATTCACAGTCATGTAGAAGTATTTATACTTCAAATTTTCTGCGGTCAACGGGTCGTAATCCCAAAACAACCCTTGAGTAACTTGATAAAATAGCTACTTAGATCATCAAAGGATTCTGAAGTGATAGTGAAGATAATTAATTAATTTATTGGTAGTCATTGACAGATAATCTATATTTATGTATTGATTGCTATTGCATAATTTATGATTACTTTGATCTGAGTTTTGAAATTGCACACCCCGCACATGTATACTCTGCACTATCAAATTTGGCCCAGTCTAAGTCTATGTTACATACAAAATTATACTAAGTAAGTATGTTATTAAAGTATTTTTCAAATGCAGTATAAGTAAGTAAAATAGTTTAAACTCGTCTTTAAAGATAAATGAGAAATGTTTTTACGCATCAATGTGCTTATGACCTGCAGGGTCATTGCGTAACTATTTTGACACTTATCATCATCAGATTGAAATGACAGTTTTTGTATGACTGTGACAGCTAAATGCTTCCAATACCTAAAGCCAATACCAATTGAGAGCACTTATGCGAGCAAGTTAGACAATAAGCCTGTGGACATAAGATTGTTTTTTGCCTGACATGTGAAAAAAAAATTGCTTTACCTTTTACATGCAGCAAATCAGCTTGTTTTGTCATCTGGAAGCAATCGTAAAATAAAACATCAAATGAAAGGTCACACTCACAAAGCAGTCACATAATGCTTGATTTTGTTTAGCATAGGTTTCAAAGCTGCCACATAAAGCATCATATTGTTTGGCATAGGTTATAAAGCTCTAAAACAATAGCTGTTCTTATTATTTTGTAAACAACACAAACAATAGCAGTGGCTGTCCAGCGTCCAAGGAGGCAGTACTGTAAATGTCTCTGGGTTTGATTCCCAGGGTTAGTCATATTTTCCTGGTTTTCTGTGTAGGTATTCTTTTTTCAGTGAGTATTTAAATATAATAGGTTTTTATGGGAAAGCCATAGAAATAAAAAAAATTAGAAAAATACCGTAAGATAGGTTCTCTTTGAGATCATGACTTGTACATCTGCCTGCACTTTATATACTTATATTCAGGGTGTTCGGTATAACAATGTAGGAACTTTAGGAGGTGGTACAGGGGACTATTATTAGGAATGGTTTGAAGCCTAGTTTTTTTTTATTCAAGTTTTTGAATTTTTTTTACTTTGTACCAAAAGTGGACATAAAAAAATTAATTTTAAGCAGAAATTTATTTCTTAATAATTAACACCGCAATTAATTGATTAAAAAGCAGCTTCCCACTGGCTACACATTTTTTTTTATTATTGATTTTGTAGGTTGCCATTGGTGGTTTCCACCAAAAAATTAAACTTTATCGGGCTGTGAAAAAAAAACTTCCCAGGATATTAATGTTCCAACACTGGACTTCTTAAAACGCTGGGGAAAAGCGTTAAAATCTTTCTACGGAACCTTCGTGCGCGAGTCCGACTCGCACTTGTCCGGTTTTTTTTTACTAAATGTGTTTATACCTACTGGTTTTTAAAAAAATATTCAGATTTTGAGATACTTTGTATTGTACCAAAAAATACAAAGAGAAACATCAGCTTGATATGATTGTCTATTGTTTTTTTTTAAATCAGCCAAAGTTATGACAGGTTTATTGTGCCTTCGGCTTCTGAACCCATCTTAGAGTACTTGTAATGTGTGTAGATAAAGTAGGTACTTAATTTATGCAACCCTACATTTCATATTTTTCACACCTGGAAATTAATATAGTTATCGAAAGGCTTTGCCTCCTGAACACACCACTATATTTATAAAAAATTAATATTACTTATTTTTTTAAATACAAGAGAATAAAATAAAATTACCAATTCTACCAAAACTACGCAAGAATGGGTGTAATACTTTTGCCTTTTTCACGAAAAAAAAATAAGCAACAAAGTGCCCAAAGAAAAAGAGTGCAGGTAGGTATGTAGGTACTTATTGTTTATACCTTATCTACACACATTATAAGTAGGCACCTACATATAGATATGTCATAGGGATGCCAAAAATGAAGCACAAAAGAAGCTACAAATTGTAGCATCTTTGGTCTCGGTCCTCTCAGTCGCTCTCGAGTAAGCAGCGATACGCACGCGTTTGACAGGTGGCACAAACCTCAGTTTATGGCGACTAAATGCCGTCGTGTGTCATTCAATGATATAATTACGCAAAAAGTAAACGGAAGTAAGAAGCCGAGATTACTGTATTTAATTTGATTTGTGATAACAATAATGCGCCATACTTACTTGCTTACCGGACATAAAGCGCTTGAACGTAGATTAACGTAAACAGAAGCGAAGTAATACTGATCGTGATCGTACTTATTGTAAGAAAAAAAAAATTGTAATCAAATTGTTTTATTTATTATTAAACAGGTTAAATCTACCTACATAATGTATATTTGGCATATTGTAAAATAAATGATACGTACACGAAATATACGTAAGTAGGTATAATGAACCTCTACGCTACAGCCCTTTTTTAGAATTCCGTAGCCAAAATGGCATAAACGTTTCGTCATGTCCGTCTGTCTGTCTGTCACTCTGTCCGCGGCTTAGCTCAAGAGGTACCAATAGGTACTAGAAATGTGTAATTTTACCCCACACTGCGAGCGTACAGTTTGCTTAGGAGTAGGGCTCTGCTAACACTGAACAATTTAAAACACTAGGGAATAATATTATCAAACTTTGTGAAAAATCTTCTGTCCGACTAGCACTTGCGCGGTTTTTTTTATCGTTTTATTTATTATTCCCGATCGTACCAAACACCCCCAAAAAGATTTAATTTAATCTATGTAGGTGGGTTCGTATATGTACATAAAGTTTAAATTATATGAACGAGTTAATAATAGCGTCCATTAGTTATTCAGTACTTATCAATAACTTTTATTAAAAAACATAACACTAATGCGACTGTAATTAATTACAGTACCTGATTTGAAAGAAAGAAAGAAAGAAAAATATTTTATTTCAGGTCCCAGAGTGCCACCACCAATTAGCCATGCTAACTTTTTATATATGTATGGAAATCTCAAAACCATTTCGAGAAACAAGCTTTCGGTACAGTTTCTGTATATCAGATTAAAAAAAAAGTCTTACATTATTAAGATATTCCTTGAAATGTTTTGACCTTCAAATGACCTTTCTGTGAGTCATCAAACGCTTAATGGTTAATGATTCCTTTGGCTTATTTAAAAAAAAACGACTGACGTTTGTCTAGTCTATCAAACGCAAACTCAAACTTGACATTGACGTGTCGTTTCGTTTTGTAGTTTGTTTATTTGTTATTTAAGCACAAAGAGTAAAACCAGCAGCATTTTATCCTCTAACGGCACTGAAAATGGTATAAAGGACGGCTAATTTCGAAAAAGCCGATTCTCGCAATTTGCCACAAGTGGACAATGTCACGATACTTACTTTGGCGAATTCTAGCAACCACAACATCGCTGAAATAAGAGGAGCTAAAGCAAAATAAAACAATATTATAATAATAAATACAACCTAATTTATTAATTTATTCGTGTACTCAATTATTATTTTTTGAAAAAAAAAAATACTGTGCAAAATACCTGGCATCCCAAACACACGTCACTGTCATTTGTTTATTGTTTTGCTTTAGTAGGTTAGTTTTCGTGTTAAGTTTTACAAAATATCAAAGTTTAGTGTAGAAAGAATGTCCCTTATTAGCCCGCTATTCCAATTATTCCCTTTGACTAAACGGGAATATCTCGCAAGGTGTAAGTGGTAGTGATTGAAGTGAAATATGATGTAGAAAAGCTGAGGGAATGTGAATGTTTGTAAGTATTGAATAATATACATTACACACTTTATTGTTAAACCATTGTGTAAAAGTAATGTTTGTTTTAAATAGGTACCTACATACATTTATATGATCTTCACAACAAAACTGCAAATAGTTCTTGAAGTATTTTTGCTTCACTTCACGACACCATTCCTCTCGCCGTCGTTCTGGGATTGGTACGAATAACGAACCCGGGTTATCCCTGTTGTTATTCGGACATAAAGGGACGAAACACTCGTAGCCTTCCATTTCAAACAAGTTCAGTTAGTGTTAGTGATTTTAATTTTTTTTGAGGTTAGCCGTCCGCGGTCGCGGTGACGTTAACACCTTGACGTTTACTTTGCCATAGACTTTATGCGTTTGATGACGTCACGTCAGCAATAAATTAATATTTATTTTTAATGTAGATAGGATTCATTAAATACAAAAATACCGAAATTGGTTTCTTAAAATAGTCTGTATTTGTCAAATAAATTATAAAAACCATACAACAAAAATATGAAGCATGACCAATTATACTACGTTTATATTATTATAAAACCAACACACTACCCTAAGGGTTTCAACATTGGCGAATTACTTCATAGATTTTTTTTCGATCCACATGTTGGACGAGTAGCATTGGCGTCAACGTGTGCAGCCAACGTAACACCGAGATCCTTGTACCTTCTGTTTCGTTAGTCTTTGCCATAGAGTGTTATAAATGCTGTGATTGGTGGACTCAGTGGCGTCTGCATAAACTTGCGCGCAAATGACAAAACGATAGTTGTCTTTTTTGTTCTTTGCGTCTTAATTACGCCATCTCTTTTACACCATTTAGCAATGTAGTGAAATAATGCGTGTATGTATTCACGTGCAGTCATTCCGTTCGGAACATGTTTTTCGGTTGCTATGTGGGCATATAACGAATCTTTACTTAAAACATCATTGCCTACATACTCTAAGATGGTTTCAGAATCTGAAGGCATAATAAACTATGTGTGTAAAGTACTATTAACAAGCACATACCTACCTACTATACCTATGTAGAATAATTTCAAAATTGTTTACCTGTTATGAGCTAGTGTTGTCATTACTTATTTAAATGAGCTAGTGAAGTTACTATATAAGGAAATATTATATAAAATAAAACATACCCAGCCTCCACCTCCTACTCGGAGCTCGCTTGCGGACTGTACCTATGCCTTTAAAACTATGGTGTCTTCGGTTTTCATTTTATTTTCATCAGAAATTAAAATAACGAACGGTCCGACCTACGAGTATAACTATGATAGCAGGCTAAACACTAATACTAAGTACCTAGGTATTAGCATAAACAACAACGCATGTTTAGGTAGAGGTACCATTTTAATAAAATAATGCTAACTATTCTCTTCCCAACCAAACAACAGAATAACCTAATGTAATAGGTACACACTGAAACAAAACTGTCACACAAATGCCAAAAACACGCACACAATCAACAGACCCTAATCGTTTTGGTCAGACTCAATGTTAATCGCGCGTTAACATCTCCATTCCTTTCCTGCTCTAAGGTCTTTTCACATTTTTAAGGGCTCTGCCTATTTCATGGGTTCTACCTAGACAAAGCGTAATTTACAACAATCTAACACTATTTTTTTCTTTTGTTTCAGGCACATATGAAATTCCCTCCAGACTATCCGTATTCACCACCTTCAATTAGGTTTTTAACAAAAGTTTGGCATCCTAATGTTTATGAGGTAAGTGTGGAAATTATAATTTGACGTTAATTGTCTAGAAATGTATAAGTATATACTCACAGGCACAATTAATCGCTCGCCCCCCACCCATTATTTATTTAAATAACAGTCTTTACATTAATCAAGGAAAAAATGGTGGGCGATTAATTTTGCCTGTTAGTATAATATGTAGGTAAGTACCTACCTACCTAAAATGTGTAGGTGGCATAAAAAGTAGTTTGTCACTTTTGTAGGTGCCTACCTTGTCGCAGTAACACATAATTTCTCAATCATGTACCTATGACATTTTCTATAAGCTGTAGAGTGACACTGACAGACAAGGTATCTATAAAAGTGACAAGAGGTGTTATTCCATAAGGTGACATGACAGCGTTGCGTTCACGGCTGTTTCAGCGTCCGAAGTGTCAAATTTCCCATACTACCGATATGACAGCAAATTTGACACTTCGACGCTGTATACTTTTGCGCTGACTATAGATTGAAAAACATTTTGACGATACCTGTGCCTGCGCCTGTAGCTGTGGAGACCTTGGGCAGTTGGGGTGCGGATGCAAAGGGTTTTGTGCGGGAATTGGGTCGTGGGCTCATGAGGATGTCTCTGGTGACTCCCGCTCCGGTTCCTTCTTGGTGCAAAGTTTGGTCATCGCCATTCAGCGCGGTAATGCAACGAGTGTGATGGGCACCTTTGCGCCAGGAACGATTTTTGCTTTATTTTTGACGGTTATTTTATTTACATAATTCGTCTGCAAATGGAATAACATGGGCTTTTATGAGACAATAAAAAGCATCACAATTTCTTCCAAACTTTGCCTCATTATGTTGGACCACAATCGCAACAACAAACTCGAGCGACAAAACATTTAACTTAAATATTTCTAAACTACTACAATGGCCTTTCAGACTCGATTATTTGCTGTAAAAACGGCTAGAACAATAGCAATTGTTAGTGCAAGCCCCATTCAGGTACACTTAATCTTTACTTACCTATATTATAAAAAGGTAAAGGCCAATAAGGTCTATCCACATACGAGGGCTGTTTGATAAGTACCCGTTTTCTAAATATATTAATATCACTTGCCGCAAATGAGTATACCACCTTTTTAAGACATTTTTCAGAGGCGGGATAATTAAAAAAAAAATGGCATTCTTTTGTTTTTTTTCTCATTTGACAACGATTCAGTGAAGGCGTGAACTTATAATTGTTAAAATGGAGAAAGAACAGTATCGGTCTGTAATTAGATTCTTATTTTTGGAAGGAAAAACATGTCATGAAATAAAAGTAAGAATGCAAGCGGTTTACCATGGATGTGCTCCTTCTATGACAACCGTCAGATATTGGTATAACGAGTTTAAGCGGGGGAGAACAACCGTCTTTGATGAGGATCGCCCAGGCCGGCCAGTTGAGGTGACCACAGACGATATGGTTAAGAAAATTGAAAATATCGTTTTAGCCGACCGCCGAATTAAACTTTGTTGATGCTGTAAACGTTTCAATCGAAAGGGTACAACACATATTAGAAGAAAAATTGGGTATGAAGAAAGTATCGGCGAGGTGGGTGCCGCGTTTACTCACGGAGGAGCAAAAACGGAACCGACTGACTACTTCGGAGCATTGTTTGGCCGTGTTCAAACGTAACCCGAAGGAGTTTCTGCGTCGTTTCGTGACCGTGGACGAAACGTGGGTCCACCACTACACCCCGGAAATGAAAGAGCAGTCGAAGCAGTGGATTTTACCGGGTGAACCTGCTCCAAAGAAAGCAAAAACCGTCCCATCGGCTGGAAAGGTCATGGCGACCGTTTTTTGGGATTTGCAGGGTATTATACATATTGACTATTTAGAAAAGGGAAAAACAATAACAGGGCAGTACTATGCCAATTTATTGGATGAATTTGACGCCGTGTTGAAGGACAAACGACCCCATTTAAAAAAGAAAAAAGTACTGTTTCATCACGACAACGCCCCGGCTCATTCGTCCAGAGTTGTGACGGCTAAATTAGCACAATTACGCTACGAACTATTGTCTCACCCCCCGTATTCTCCAGATTTGGCCCCATGCGATTTCTTTTTGTTTCCCAACCTATAAAAATGGCTCGGTGGCAAGCGATTTGGATCAAATGACGAAGTCATTGCCGCCACAGAGGCCTATTTTAATGACTTTCCAAAATCATACTTTTTGGATGGTTTATTGAAGCTTGAGTATAGGTGGAACAAATGTATATAGTTAAAAGGTGACTACGTAGAAAAATAATTGCATATATACAAAAAAAAAATGTTTTTTTTCCAAAAACGGGTACTTATCAAACAGCCCTCGTACTACCTATGTAATTAGTTTTGGTCTCCTTTTATTTTTTTAAGTAATCAGCTTCAAAAAGGACGATGTTTTTAGTACGTCTGGCAATTACTAATTTTTGGATTTATGAAAACGCTGAGTAGTAGTTTAACCATCTGGTTAAACTAACCAGAGAGTAAACTATACCATTTCTGCCTATTACTTATCGAGCATGACCTAATAACTCCTCTGTCTTCATTGTTCTAAAACCTTTACCAATTTACGTGATTCATTGCTTTCAATAGACAACCAGCCTCATTAGAAATACATACCTACCTAAAAGGAGGTTAATGTAACGTGTTAGATTTAATTTTAAACCAATGACACGATTGCTTCAGATTAGGAACGTGATTGCGCGTCACTATATGTCACTGACCAAACCTGTAAGGCTTCCTTAAAACTGTAGGAAACACAATTTTTTTATTTCTATGAACGTTTTAGTCACTTAGTCACAAATTTTTGTGTAAGTATAAGATCCATGAGCCATACCCATTCATAAATACAACTACCTATACGATGTTCTTTTGTTGTCTACATGAATGACATGAAGAACGAACAGTAGTTTTTTTTTAGTTGTAACAGGGCTTTTGTGACATCATACACGCGTGTGAAAGAGATAGAAGATTAAGTCCGCAATAAATGAGTGTGCTACGCTCTCAGAAAACTTAAGAAAACGCAGAAGTTCGTATAGTAGGAATTAATAAAAACCACCAGAAAACGCATCAATATAAATGCATCACTTTAATGAAGAGTCTGTTCAAACAGATGCGCAGGTGTTGTCAGCCCAAATTGAACGACTTGCAACTCCGTCACGCCATAAACATGAAGTTTTCCACTTAGGTGATGTTTGTACATTGATTTCCATGACTTCGCTCAATGGACGTGCCCATTTTCGACTACAATACACGAATGAAATATTAACATTTTTAGTTCAAGGTTAATTTACTAGAACAAACTTATTTGGCTCGTTGATTCTTAAATAATATCTAAACACGTAATTCCCAATGACGCGGCCTTTGAAAATTAATTGATTTCTGCTGATATGAAATCCACAAACTAAAACTGTCGCATTCCACAGTGCCAGTGTACACTTACACAGTGGCATCTTTTAAACAAGAACTTTCGGTACGTCTTACATTTGCACAATACAGACTTACCTTGCCTTAGAAATACGATTGACTGGCTGTCAAGACAATACCCAATAGGTCTACCTATTAGTATTCGTGGTAGGTGATACATGTTTAATTCCGGCAGTTTGATTTGTTATTTTATTTTTAAGCTTAACACAAGCAGCAGTTTCCAAGATCCATATCAGGTTGGTAGCAAAAAATATTACCTCCGTTTCTCGACAAAATGAGGTCTCAGTATAATTCTGAATTATCAGGAGCTTGCATCGAAAAAGGGTTACAGAGAAAAAGGGTCTTGACAGACAGACAGACAGACGGACAACAAAGTGATCCTATAAGGGTTCCGTTTTTTCTTTTTGAGGCACGGAACCCTAAAAATAACTTGAACATAACTTTTGCATATAAAGCCACTTGCAACTCTCTACTACTGTTATGTTAAAGCTTCCACATTTTCTTTTCCTTAAAATTGTATTCCAAGAATTTCTGGTAATTCTCGTGTCAGTCAAACCCTTAAAATCCGCTTCAAACGGTATTACCTGGTGAGATGTGACTGCATGACACTAACAAAACTAGGCTTAATTTTTTAAACATTCGAGTATTTCGTCCGGCAGTTACCGTTAGCGTCTAGAAACGCTCATTCAATATGAAATGCGGGGTCATCAACAGCGACTGATTCACCGCGTGACGCAGGCCCCGCCTCAACACAAATGACACAAAAACTGATAGTTCTAAATCTCCTGAATCTAGAAAATTCTGTACCCGGAATTTCAAAACACAGTTTTCTCAGGTGTTCTTGTAGAGAATGGTTACAAAGTTAATGAAGTTGCGTTGTGTGTAATTATTTGAACAGCCAAAATCGTGCCTAGTTCGTTCTTACAAAGTTCGTTTACCATTCCGACTCCGTGCTTGCTGTCTGTTTAATTTAAAGATTTGGGGATCACCTAGGTCATGGTCTCATGGTAAATGTAATTTTGAAAAAAAAAACTGTGTTTTTCTTTATTCAATCGTCCTCACAAAGTTCCACATTGAAACAGGATGTTAAGTAGTACTGCCTACATATTGTATAGGAGGTTGAATGACCGCCGCATTCAGCACTAACGATGGTAGCTAACCAACAATCTTTGTTTATAACTTTATGCCATGCCGCTTAAATTAAAAAGACTCGTGACGCAGCTCCTTATCTGCATTTTATGTATTTGAATATGAATTCATTAACGACTGTAATGATAGATAGTTTCGTGTTGCATTTGAAACGGGAAAACAAAATCGCATCAGAACACAATCCTACGGTTGAGTGTCACGTCACAGTCACAGTCCAGTGCGCTGAAGCTAGATGCTATCTGGCGCAATGTCATCTAGCGTTTGTTTTAATTTCCTTATTGAAATCGCGAATTTGTCCGTTCTTGGCACTCCCCCGGCCTTGGGGTAATTAACCTTATTCTCGGCGAGCGACCAGCGGCGCTGTGGTCGCTCTGAACTTGTGCTACATTCACACACGCTTCTTTAAATATCTGTTCTAGGACCCACACTTAGCCTACCGAAGTACTACATACGGTGGTGCCAACATTTCAATCACATTCTCTCTTTACACCACGTGACTAGTTTTTTTTTAGCGTCTGCCTCAAGATGATCCAACCACGCTACTTTGTTCCTATTATCGTTGATTGGATTGATTCACACCGTGCACCCAAACCTATGATGCGAATTCGTAATTCATTACACATCATACGCTTGCCAATAAAGGCAGTAGGGTTCTTTTAAATGTACATATCAGGATTGTTGAGCTTACACATCATTGTGTAAAAGACACACCCTTCAGTATTAAAAACGATATTTTGTTATATCTGCTATTGAATACGTATGTATACACTTCCGTTGACAATGCGTCAACGGACCTTAACCCGTGGCCATGCCCGCGACCGTGAATGCCATAGCTTGGCAAACAAACCACTTATATCCAAAATATTAGCAATTCCCGGCAAGATATTGCGGTGCAATACAATAGTGTTTACAGTTTACTGCACAATTTTCCTACTCCATTCTTCAAGTTCCAGTCTTGCTATAGATTTGCGTACAATGTAGATTTGTTTACAGAAAAAGTAAGCAAAACCGTAACTGGGCTCAGTGCCTTTACAAAGTTACTTTTTTGCCCAGTTACACTTGCAATCATTATGTAGGTAACTATACCTGCCTGAGCATCCGGGATACATCCTTTGGACGATTAGACATGGCTGGCTGGTCGCATCTTTGCGTTCCATAGCCACAAAAAGAAACAGGGCTCGTTGCAGTATGAAATTATCAAAAACAAATTTACTGGTATTCACATTTACCCAGAATCAACACACTCAGGTATTTCAAGGAATACTGCCGCTTTCTTCATGATATTTCGAGCAGGGCGTCTTGGACAGTGTTGGTTTCCCGATTTAGAGGTCAAGACACACGTATTTTCTTTGTGAGGAAGCGCGCAGTGAACCGGTGGCATATTTTTAGCCGAGGGCGACGCTCGCGGCATAACGACGCGTTTCTGACTATCATCACCGCGTCTTTATTCACTACGAAAAACTATAGCGAAGGGTTTTTATTCACAACAGTTCTAGAATTTTCTTGTGACGTTGAACATTTATGCAATGACTTCGTAGGCACAATAGAATAGGTGAAGCTCTGTTACGTAATGATCTGTGGCGTATTTGATGTGAAGTACTGGCCTATATAGCAAATATCCAAAAAATTCATACTTTCACGGTTATAAAACAAACTTAATCGTATTGTGTGTTCTACCTAGTTTCTTGTTTTGTTCCGTTACCTATAAATTCCTTAGTTTTGTATGGAAACAGAGCAAAATAACTGAATTAGGCGAAATACACCATCTCGTTTAGAGTATCGACACGGTGTTACGAACCATTGTTTTAATATGCCTATATATTTATTGGAAAACAAACAGCTTAAATTTAATACATAAAATATAGAAAATTACAGTTAACTCATATGCCAACACAGTTTCCACTGATAATTAATTTATTTGTATCTTTATGCTCACATATAAAAAAATGTAAGTATCTAGTTACTAAGTAACAACTATAAACAATCAATTAAATGAGTAAATTAGGTACTCGGTACTCAATACCTACGCGAGAAACAAAGTAGGCATTAAGTACTTGCTAAAATCAAACCAAATCTAGATTCTGTCTGTTGTCATATAAAATCCGGAATAAAAAATTGTACCTACCTGTTTTTTGTATGCATATTTGTAATATACACTCAGCTTAATATACATATTACAGAGGAAATTTCTCAATAAGTTACGAGTATGAGTATGACCCAAATTTTGAGTTGGGTTAGCATACCCGAGCCAGGTAGGGGAAAATACACTTAAACGGCGCACCTACCTATCATATCACTGACACCACTGTAGGTAGAGCCTTTTCACGTTCAATTTCGTAATGACATGACATCCTTGGCACGGCTTCGTAAGCATTATGGATTTTCTAGAGAGAAAGTTCCTCACTGATAGGTACACGATGTAATTTATTTGAGTTCCTGTAGGTACCTGTCAGACACTGAAACTGAGAGAAATACACGAGCAATACCTACTTTCTTGTTGGTAAACAAATTCGCATGGATCGCCAACCTCGGACTTCTCGAACCTTCTGAAGGCCAAGAAAAGAAAACTAACAAGAATTGCTTCACAGACGTATGAGAGACGAGAGTTACCTGTAATTGTACATAGTGCATTACAGGTGACTGTTTCCTGTAGACTTGTAACCTGTAAATTGTAACTTTATAAAACACGGCCCTGGTGGTAAGTGATCACCACTGCCCATTGACACCCGCAACCCCAGGGGTATGCAGTGCAGATGCTTTGCCAACCTAGAGAGCTAAGATGAAATGCCTCTTGTGCCCGTAATTACACCGGCTGTCTTATTCTCCACACCGCAACACAACAGTGCAAGCACTGCAGCTTAGCGGCAGTATTACCGAGTAAGATGGTAAGTACAGATTTGTCACGAGGCTCTAGTCGTTCAGAGGGTCGAGCACGACTTTACGAATGCTGCGTATCGTAAAATCGAATAGTAAACGTTGTAGAGTTTGTATGACGTTTGGAACAGCGCCCGCCCGTGAGCGTATTTGGAACTAAAATTTGGTATGAGGTTTTGCGATCTCGATCTCGATAACCGTAACGTTACGCAGCATTCGTAAAGTCGTGCTCGACCCTCGGAGTGAAGCCGTACACAGATAAACCAAATTATAGTTTTTTGTTGTTATCTGATGTCTTGGCAAATAACAAATGACATTGACAATATATACGCAGGTAACAACCTAAATAGTCCAAATCCTAGCTGCAGGAACTTTGCCAACGCGCTCGTTTGAGAGCGTCGCCGAAACCGTTAGGCGACTTTCACTGGTCTATTGTAATACGCAGTTAGTTCCACTGGCTACGGGATTAGATTAATGTTAACAATAGTTTTAGAGAAAATGACACATTTATTACAACTGCGGAGTATGAAGGCACTGCACTGTACAGCAAAAAGTGCCTCCAGAATCATTGCGCTGGATTTTGCAGATTTTAAACAATAAAAAATAACCTTGAGACTCAATCATAGTGAAATAAAAACGGATCACTCACGTATATAAATCGAGATCCCGCCGCTTCGCCGCCGCTGGGTCGTGCGCTCCCAGAGAAAGGACTACGAATTAGTCCGGAACATGTCGGTCTAAACTCGACTTATGTACGTGAGTGATCCGTTTTTATTTCAGTATAATAAAAAATAAGCCTATTTTTCATACAATTCGCTATCCGTGTTAACGGAGTTTTTCACTATAAAAAGTATCCTAATGTCCTATTTGGTCTCAACTCCTAATGTACCTACGTAAAATTTCATCGAGATTTTTCAGGCGTTAAGAGATAGCAGACAAGCACTCACATTTATAATATTACTTGGGATTCGAATAACAGTTATTCAGCGGCGTATCAATTTCGAGCTCATTTCCCATCCCTATTTTACTGCAATCCATTCCATTGACAGTTAATATCAATATCGATATCGGTCAGCCATCATGTTTGTTTACATCGTTGGCCATTCCCAATGACAACTTACAATGCACAATGCAATATTTGCAACGAATCTGAGCTGATATGTACTCATTGTTCAATATTTAATAACCAAATTGACCCTCGCAACGTCTGGAGACAAATAAAAATTACATAGGTATTTAAGTATAAAGGAACTATCTGTCACCCGTGACGCGACTTCGTCAGCGCGAAACTCGTTTATTGGATACCCGCGAGAACTATACTATTTCACGGGATAGACTAGAAAGTGTCCTCGGTGCTTTTCCATGTCAAAAGCTAATCCCGTGAAGATTGTTTGAGGTGTTGAGGCGTTATGTGCAAAAAACATTTGACATTTATGTTAAAGTAATATAAAAAAATATAGTTACGATGAAATATCGTATCTCAACTATTTGATTCATTTATTATCATCGTTTCTTGTATCGGCTGACCGATCCCAGCGCAATCCCGTTAGCTGGGGTCAACAGAATGCCCTTTATGTGCAAAGCAATAGAGTCCGTTTCCTTGACTACGTATTGGCACATCCGACGGCCTCGATAAAAGATGTGTGCTAGGCCTACGGGCACGTCACTAAATTAGCTGATGTAGGTAGTAGGATATACTCGTTAAGAATTTTAACGGTATGCAAAATGATTATTGCCCCTCTTAGAGACGCTAATTAAAGTAATGGAACGTATCAACTATTCTTACTAGTTTAATTTATGTGCCTAAGTATGGAAAATTGATACTACCTACCTACTTGAGTAACTTTCTATCACCCTTTTAGCCCAAACTTATTATAACACCCTCTGTTTTGCGTGTGGTTAAATAAAACAAAAAAAGCTATGCTGTATGACGTACCTAATATGTATGACGAAAGCGGTAGGTACCTAATAAAATGATAACGGGGAATGGCGATACTTTATTTTATGAGTTATGATTATGATTTTGTTATAATTACTACATATTTGAGTAGGTGCATAAGTAATTAACTAATAGGTGTTTATGAAACGGTATCACAATCTTGCCATCTGGGTCATACGATTATTCGGAGTAGGCCACGACTTTCTGCACTACAGTCTACGGAAGGCTTTTGAGTCAGCCGGCCAGAGGGAGAGGTCGTATGTCTCTACCGTTTTTTCTGTATCTGTCACCCTCTTTTAATTTGACGATTCAGCTTTTATTACATATCGTTTTAAATATGAATAAAGATTCTGCTAAGTTATGATTATGACTGAATCTATTAAATAGCGGCATGATACAATTAACCTAAAAAAAGTGTATATGCGTTTCTTGACTGATGTCCATTACTTCGCCTGTACTGAATATTGATGTTTGCGCCTGTAAAGATCATACATACAAGAACACACAAAATTCACACTGGAAAGCTGAAGAAGGAGTATCATTTCCACACTTATTACACCAGTTTCAATCTTCATCTTGCATCTAATCTAACGCTAAACTCCTATTCCACGTGTCACGTATAACTTGAGCCAACAAGGCCCGATCCGCCGAGCAAATTGCAATACAAATGGGGTAGTGATAGTGATAACGATAATACGGCGTTTTTCCTGCCAAGGGCGCGCCGGAGGTTAACCGCTCGCCCGAGTTCCGGAATCTCCTTTGAAAGACGCGGAAACGTGTCAGACGCCTCAAAGAGCTCTTCTGTATGCTAAAACCCAGTCACTTCCTAGGCTTATTATCTCTTTTACCCATATAAAGTGAACGAACTAATAGAAGGTTTGTCAAGGAATGCGGCAATTGATTTTGTATCGCCAGTTCAACTTCGTCTTAAGTACTCTTCCCGCTTAATTCCCTGTAGCCCCTAGCGTACCTATAACTTCGTCTGGGTCGAATTCAGTTATCGCTACTCTGCGGGAACTATGCCATTTCCCGGGATAAAAGATAGCCTATATGTCTTACCTAATTTAGGGAACAGAATACAGCTATATCTGTTCCAAATCAAATCCAAAGCCATTCGTTTGTGTGATTGTGAGTAAGCAACTTCCAAACTTTCCCATTATAATATTAGTAAAAAGGATTATTAAAAGTAAATTGCTTCAGCCGTTACAACAGATGTTGGAACCTCGGAACGCACACGAGCCTTTCGTATAGGTAGGTACCTATACGTATACACTGTCTTAGGTCTTTAAGTCGTTTAACATTTTATGAAACTGAAACCAGTTTCTAGTCAGGACTAAGATTTCTCTTCTTGACAGAATGTCGATTTCAAAAGCGTAAGCATTTTTGTAAATGCGAGAAAAGGTCCTGTATCGATGAACAGAGTTGTTGAAATCAATTTTGGTAACGCGGGGTAAAGCATTTCGTGGTATTCACTCAATTACCTGGTGCTGTATAGTCATACTCACCCTTTCTAATTGCCTGGCAACCAATTGGAACGGCTATAAAATTCAGCGATGAATAAATTGTCTCAATAATACATAATGTTTTACAAGAAGCCCTAGTTTCTTGAAGCGATTGTTCGCACGCGTAAGTTGTTATGATTATGACGATTTTAGGTAATCAGTAAGCCGGTAACAATGGAATTTATGTAACGCACCTGGTTACGCACTGACGCAAAACGGAAACTCAATTTCATATCTGTTAAACTGAGAAGGATCGCATTAAACATTAAACGCGGAAAATCGAAAGCTGATATTTCTGATCTAAAAATAATCATGATTGAACATTGTGAGTTAGCTGGATGGGTACCTTTCCTACTGCGATTTGAACACGAGTTATATATGAATTAGCAGAAATTGTCTGTTGGTGAGTCAATAACGCTATTGCTTCAAACTGTTGTGCGCGCATCCGCTACAATATGTAATTTATGTCCACAATTTCGCTTGCACAATTTCCAATAACGCTTTTCTTTCTCCCATTTTCGCAATGAAACGACTGCGCAAAGGGAACCTTTTGTCTCTTTCTTAATTATTTTTAGGGTTCCGTACCTCAAAAGGAAAAAACGGAACCCTTATAGGATCACTTTGTTGTCCGTCTGTCTGTCTGTCTGTCTGTCTGTCAAGACCCTTTTTCTCTGGAACGCGTGGAGGTAGCATGCTGAAATTAATATCAAATACTCAAGCCCGCGGTCCCTTGAAGCTGTGAAAAAACCAACCTTCAAAGTGAAGTCTCAAAATCTTATTTTTTTATGTCTGTCTGTAGATTTCGCAGACCAATATAAGTTGACCCCACACTGCGTACATTTTGCTTAGGAGCAGGGCTCTGCTAACACTGGACTTCTTAAAACACAGGGGAAAAGCATTTAAATCTTTCTACGGAACCCTCGTGCACGAGTCCGACTCGCGCTTGGCCGGTTTTTTTTTGTCTTGACCTCACCCTACTAGTTTTGCAGTTATCTTGCAGTGCCAGTTTTCCACGTGAACTAGGTCGCTCAAACACTATACGGTTGCTATAAAACAATCATGCAAGAATATAAACTAGTGAATGCAACTTTGACCTGCCAACGAAACTAAATTTAGTACGATAATGTGTTCTACTTATATCGCCATCAAATGGAGCGTAAACGTGCGCGTAAATGTTGCTTGTAGCGTGGACTCTTGGCGATGCTAGAGAAAAGTTTCCAACATCCTTTATAACTAGAACCCTTATTACAAAAATCTGAATAAATCAGTCGGCTCTGTACCTACAGCTTCATGTTGGTTCGAACGGAGATGCAATGGAAGTCCTGATCCTGATCTTGTATCTATTCCACGCAAATGTAATGAAGTTCCCTATGAAGTGAACCACGCCAAGCGGTTTACAAGTTACCACATCGCTGATTCCTCAGCCAAGGATTGGAAATATTCTCCCGGCGTTTGCATTACCGGACAAATTTATTTCTCCGTGTTTCCAAGTCTGAAATAGTCATCAAGTGACGACAGAACTTAAACCCATCGTTCACCAACTTTTCCATAAAAAAAATCCTAAACTGCGTAGCTACACCCTACGCCAGATATCTTTGCACAAAAGTATATTCCCTCAACAAAAGTATATTAACAGCGTAGCACTTAAATTATTAAAATTATTGGGATTATACTAATCTAATAACCGAATAATTTAAGTGGCACCGTAGTGTTAGTAAAGTTAAGCGTTGCTTACCAATGTGTCTTCTCAATTTGACTTGAACTAATTGAGGGAATGAACTTTTGGGCAAAGATATCTGGCGTTGGGTATAGATGTCGTTTTGATTATAACATCTACTAATTCGCACCGTTTAAATATGGTGAAAACGGGTTATGTTTAACTGCCTCGCACAGGTGGTGAAGCAGCCCTACAGAGACATGGACACCTTTATGAACTTTTCCCCTTGTCTTTTCAGAACGGCGACCTCTGCATATCAATCCTGCACCCCCCAGTAGACGACCCTCAGTCGGGGGAGCTCCCCTGCGAGCGTTGGAACCCCACGCAGTCTGTCCGCACCGTGCTCCTATCTGTCATCTCACTGCTCAACGAGCCGAACACCTTCAGCCCGGCCAATGTTGATGCCAGTGTCATGTACAGACGCTGGCGAGACTCTAAGGGAAAGGATAAAGAGTATGAAAATATTATAAGGTGAGTTGCAACAGACAATAACATGAGATGTATAAGAATGCATGTATAGTGTATACAGGAGGTGCGCGCAGCGTAAATAATTCGGCACCTTTATTTACAATACAAGATATAATAGATGTAGGTACTCATATAGTTAGTAACGAAAGGAAAAATAACTTCAAGTATTTTTTTTGTCTAGCCGGTTCTTATAGATAATTAATTAACTACATAAATTATTAATAGAACTGTACTGTTAATGAAAGATGGTGATGTTAATAATTTGTGCAGTCGTTGAAACGCATCAAGTGATGAGCATATCATGACATGACTGTAAAGAATGATGCACAGTCTACCAGCGTTTTTTATATAATGCAATAGAAAATATTTTTATATATAACAATGCATCGGTAAATATTGTTCAACATAATAATGAGCAGGAACTGACTGCGTAATTGGCGAAGTGTGATAGATAACGATCGAATTTTACACATAGTTTAATGCTTGAAATGTTAAATTAGCTCATTTAAAAGGACGGTCATGCATGTTATAAATCATTATCATAAAAGAAAAACAGAAATTGTAATTTAAACTCTGGTAAAAGTAAGGAGATGTATTATAAGCATTCTCTAATATTCAAGCTGCGTTTGACATGACGTGACGGTAGGTAACGGATTGTGACACCTTGGCCTTTATTGTAAATCGAATTTTAAGTCGATGACCTCACCTCTATGTTTGTCATGAACCATTGGTTTATAGTTATCCCGTAATTATGCCTCTTTTCTGCCCAATACGTACGCAGTAACAGTACTTTCGTCAGTTACAAGTCTGACTGCAAGTTAATCCGAACGTTAACTATTAATGTTAAATATATTAGTTATAAACTCATCGGAACAAGCTGTCAATTTAATATAAGTGGATATTTTGGGTTCTGGATTGTTGAATCTAACCATCTTCTCAGAAACAAGCCCATGTAGTATACATCTGTTTTTTTTTTTTCAGGAAACAAGCCCAGGTGGCGCGCATAGATGCCGAAAGGGAAGGCATAGTCGTACCACTCACGCTAGAAGACTACTGCATCAAAACGCAAGTCAAGTCCACGATGCATGAACCCCACGTAAGTATTATAAGTATACCAACACTGGCTTGTGCCTGAGACATCGTCCCGTGTCGAAGACAAGAGATAGGCTGGTTTCCTATCACGCCGCAGTCGCAATTTTGGAAATTCCCTTCTAGGTTCCTTTGTGGTACTCAAAGTCTTCCAAATTTCAAGTCTGGATCTCCAGAATTAAAGGTGTCTATCAGTTACATCAGTCAAGTCCGTACGTCACGGTACTGTTTTATAATTTTAGATGGTGATGTGATGATTATATCGACTCAATTGCACTTCGTCTGCTTTCAAATTAGGTAGGTACTTTTTTTTTTTTAGCGTGCGGTTTTAGATAAATCTTGCCGCGTAAATGTTTTGTAGTTTTGTTTTTCTCTTTCTGAAAAACAATGCAACGTCTGATCTCGCAGCCGCATGACTCCCTAAATCTAAATCTATCAAATCAAATCTGTTTATTTACTTACGTAAGCCGAAATTGATCGAACTGGTTTAAGCAAGTACACACAAGTCATTGTAATTTACAGCATAGGTACTCGAATTGTTTCATTCAAATCCAGCTAATAGGTATTAATAACTACGCCGTAGTATGGCCGTAGTTAGAATGCTGAATCGAAACATCTGCATGCAGCCAGACAGACGGTCTAGGAGTCTAGACTGCGACAAAAAGGCAATGCCTTGTAAAGGCAAAGTTTCGTAAGTCTGCAAGTGTAGATCAGACATGCGTGACGTTATGTAAAGCAGCTAAACATTTACAATGCGTCTATAATCGATACCCGCTGCCAAAGCAGAACCGACGGACGTCTGGCTCTGGCCTTGATTGATTTTTCTTTCCTTTTGTAGTGGTTGCGTTCCAAGATCATCTCGTGTCCGTGTGTTAACTGCCAATACCGTTGCGTACCGAACGTGGCTTTTTTCAATGTACCTAGACTAGAGTTACTAGTTATTCTTGCTTCATTCCTGGAACAAAAAATAGTTTTACGCTGACTAACGTAGCTGAAGTTCCTTGTAACGTAACGCTGCCATTTTAATCCTATTTTATGCATATGTTAATGCTAGCCATGATTCGACCTGTAAAATATGCGGGTATGGCCGCGAAACTTTGTACTTTTCGATTGAAGCTCGGACTTTACCACTTTAAAAAAAATAATGTGAAGGTATAATGACATAAAACTTGGAACGTTATGCTCTAAAATGTTTTTCCCATACGATAGAATAATAAAATGCTACAAATCAACATTGGTTAAGTACCAAAAACCCGATGAAAGGCTAAAAAGTTGGCAAAAAATGCCCATTTTAGTGTTACCTTGCAGAACTTAAACACACATAATTTCTTAACGAAAGCAAGTATAGAAATAAAACCAGGCTCAGCATTTTATAATAAATTACCGTTAAACTAATGAGGCTAATAATCTATTTTCTGAATATTTCAGAATAATAAACGTGTTTTAGTTCGCGTTCCCGAAAATGGTTCCAACAAATTTTTGTTTCTTGTTGTAGCAACATTATCTGACGTTTTTTAGGTAGGGCAATACCTTCACTTTGCTGGTAGTTATTTTGGATCGGATCTCGTTTCATTTGTCGCCACAATTTAATGTTTTATCATCCACAAAAGTTGATTTTTGGAACAACTGAAACTTAGATGGAACTTTTTGACAAGCTATGTATTGAAAATAAATGTAATTTGTTATTGTACATGAAGTATGGACTATTTTTTTTATTTATTATGAACACTCATAGCAGTAGCATCAAAAATGGCAGCCGTAAAGCAATTTATAAAAAAATTACTAAGCGTATTTTTAGTGTGTTACGGTTAGTGCGTTATGTGTGTTACGTTGTGTGTTATGTGTGTTACGTTGTGTGTTATGTGTGTTATTGGAACCTAGATAAAGGCTGATTCACATGACACTTTCATTATTAATGTATAATTCATGCACCTGCATCATGACAAATTGTATTTTTTTAGTAATTTAGTCATTTATAATTGATTGTCGTTAATTGATTGTTATTTTTAATTGATTGTCGTCTACAATGTCGGTAACAATCAGTTACAAATAACAATATATCCATAATAAGCAATTCACTAACTATATGATACTGCAAAAAAAAACAATAAATGTGTTATTTATAATAATAAATAATAGTACGTATGTTATTGTTATTCTGATATTCCTGTGAACTGACCGTATTTTTACTTAACTTTATCCGACCAAAGAGTAGGTAGGTAATTACATACAACATTTATAGTATGAAGTTAAAAAAAAAGTTTTTAAGTACCTAGTATTTTTTTTTTTTGTCAAATGCCATACACAAATATTTTTTCTTGTAGGCTTTGGCATAGACATTATTTGCCTTTTTAAGGTTCCGTAGCCAGTATGGCAAAAACAGTACCCTTATAGTTTTGTCATGTCCGGCCGTCCGTATGTCACAGGCATTTTACTCGAAAACTGTAAGAGTTATATTGATGAAATTTTAGTGTCTTGTAGAAGCTGCTACTTAGTTTGATAGTTAAATAACAAGTATAAATATTTCTAGGGGGGCACTTCTTACATGTACCTACCTAACAAAAGTTATATTTTTTTTTTTCAGCAAACAACAATTGTGGCACATTATTTAGACAGCTCTTTTAAAAACACTTTGAGGTTCCTAAGCGTTCCGTTTGTGTGTGTGTGTGTGTGTGTCCCTCCTTATCTAGAAGACACGGTTTAGAAACTGTAGGTCCAAAAATATGAAAAAATTACGCAGGTAACGCTTAATGAACACTTTCAATGAAAATTGTTTTCAAAATGATCGGATTTACCGTTTTTGAGTTATTGAACAAAAAAAAAGACAAGTATGTCCTGACGAATTGAGAACCTCCTCCTATTTTGGAGTCGGTTAAAAAGTCACCATGTGAACTCACCGTATGAAATTGTGTGTTACTTTTTCCAGTGTGTTATGGGACAACTTTTCGCGGCCATACCCATGCCTCAAAAGTTTTCTTGTTTCTATTCGACTGGTTGATTCCTGAACATATTAAACTATACCTACTTTCTTCATTCCTTTATGTTAGTCCAATGATTTACATGAAAGCCTAGCCTAGAGCACAGAATAACTAATAGTACTACCTAGGGTACTGTAGAGTAGAGTAGGAATTTAATATTCTTTGCCTAGAGGTAAGTAAGTAGGTAGTAGTAAAATATTAAATAGTGTAGCTGTTCGTAAAATTAATGTTCAGCAATCAACCACTAGCTTCTGGCACACCTCTATCTATTCGTCGCAAAAATAGATATGGACGTGGATTTATGAAAACATGTTATCGTTGAAATACTATTTTCTTGTGACGTCTCAGTGACCCTGCCGAGTTCGCGACCTTGTCGCGTAATTTTCGGATTGTCGTAATTTCAGTGTTATAATCCCGATTATAAAGTTGGTATTCCTTGATTCCTTCTGCAGATTCAGTGTGGTATACCTTTTTAACCGACGCAAACAAAAAGAGGGGTGTTATAAGTTTGACCTGTGTATCTATCTGTGGCATCGTAGCTCCTAAAGTTTAGAACCTAAACCGATGAACGGATTTGGACGCAGCTTTTTTTCATCGAAATCTAGTTTAATCGAGATTCGAGATGGTTCTTAGGTAAGTTTCATCAAAATCGGTTCAAAATTGGACTTCAACTTTTCTAAGTTGGTCAGGTTATGCTAGTGCTATGCAGTCTTAGGTTGCCCGATTAAAGGTCGACTGACAAGAGCTAGCACGAATGGATGAATGAGTGGATGAAACTATCTATATGTGTCACCTATTTGGATACACTGCACACACATGAAAATTACAGGCTTCACAATCATCTATACCTATAAAACAGTACCGTGACTGACTGACTGACAGCCTAAACCACTGGACGTAGAGACTTGAAATTTGGCGAACATATACCTTGAGTATCCCAGAGGTGCACTAAGAAGGGACTTTTCGAAATTCCCACGGAACAGGGAACTAGCTCATTTTGAAATATTTCACGGGGGCAAAGCCCTAGCGAGCCTAGCAAAGCCTAGTTTCCCCATAAAAATGTCTAAGTGACATTAGTTTCGTTCTTTCCGTTCGTGCTAGCTCTTGTTAATCGACCTGTAAGCATTTTCTTTAGCCAGCCTTTTCCCTTCCAGCTGGACATGACAGATTTTTACGATGACGACTACGACGACCTGGACACCTCGGACGAGGAGCTGGAGGCCGGCGAGGACGGCGACGACAGCGGCAACGGCGAGTCGTGAGGCGCGCCGCGGCCGCCCCCGGCCAGCCGCCACCAGCGGACCACTAGGCATATATAAACTGCTGGGCGTACACTCACTCTAATATAGGATGATCATTATCAACAGGCGAAATTTACCGGCGAGCAAATAAAACTGCGAAGCTGGCCCGTTGATCACTTAACTAAGAGGAGACGTTAGCGGTCATTTTTCCATACAAACTTATTTGAAACAATGTCTAAAACGGCCCAATTAAATAGGCCGCAAACAGAAGCCCAGTATACAAATCTGACAAGAATAAGTGCAAATATCAAAACAGTCCGACACAGAGTATTTTCTTCCCATTCAGTTTCCAAATTTTCGTTACGATTGATCAAGTCGTCGAAAACGAAACTTCGGTTTTTGACTTTTTACTTAGGATTTTTAGTCGGAGCTGCAGTTGTCCTTATCACACTGATTCTGGTCTCGCTTACGTCAGCGCGTATATACGTCTGAAAAAGGGCTCAGCTAATGTTACCTCATAAAACCGCTGGTACGCTGGCCAGCCGGCGAGCAATAGGAGGAGCATCTAAAAACCGCGGTTTTTCTCGTTGACTTTTCATGCTAGCTCGAAAGGCCAGTTTATAACTTTATCCTATGAAGTCGCCGGCTCGTAAATAGATCACCCCCTCGTAAGGTAGCATTTTCATTCTGAACCCTATGGCAGACGGCAGTAGAGTTGTACTCGCTCGGTCACTTACAATATCGCACCTTAGTACAATTCTTTGCAAAAGTAAGTTCGGTCTTTGGTCAGTTCTATGAAATACTAAGTTCGGTTTTTGATCAGTTCGGCTACGTGTCGTTCAGTATACCTACTAAATGTACTGAGAGCGAGAAGGCTAAAGAATACATTCTAGTACAGCGGCGAGAATTAATCCTTTTAGTTCTTAGTATACATGTACTACGTGAGCACTGGCGTCGGCTTCAGTCTGAAAAAACAGCTACTGATGCCTGGCTAAGGCTCAAAATGCTACCTTTACAGTTAGGTTTACGCTGACGCGGTTGGAAAATCACTCGAAGACACGCTGATTAATCGTCACTGGCACTATAAAGGCCCGTGGCCCAGAACGCTTAAGCGCGCGGTTGGTTGCGATGCGATGCGTTTGCCGCACATCATTTTACATCACAGATAATGTAATTACCAAACAGTGTTATACGCGGTCAACGCAGCATTTAACAAACAAGGCAAACTTGATCGCAACCGTCTAACGCTGTGATTTCCGCGCAAAACAACCGCACTGGCTTGACTTTAAAACCAGGCTTACACTGCAACTCTGGACAATTGTGAAGCAATATGCCATAGCGTTTATCGGTGATTTTTTGATCAGAACTTTAAATAATTACTAATTCGCTCGCTGTTTCACCTGTAACACATAATTAACAATACGACAATAAAGCTTGAAATTAAATTATCTCATTTCTCATTTTCTTCATGTTGTCAAGCTTTTGACAGAAAAAGCTAGAATATGGCAACAATTTTGAATGAAAAATGTTGGTTCCAGTTTCGTCCTAACCTTTACTGTCCTACTAACGTACAAAGGACACATTTTTGTATTAAACCTAATGTCATCTAAATGATCCAAGGACGTTCTTTTGTTTTTGGCTGAATTTGAGCAAAAATACTAAAATAATGAAACTAAATATTTCAATTTTGACACCATCAAGGGAAACCATGATAAGTACATCATTGATTACTGTTACGTACCTACTGTTATTTAGCAGATAATCCTACCAATATACGCGTAGGTATATTACCAATTGTTGCTAATTCTAATATTACCAAGTCTTTCAGTCAAAAGATTTTGAGGAGCCCAATCTTTTTAAACGCTGGTGTGAATATACTGTTTAAGTACGTTGCGGTTACTTTTAGTTATTTCAGTATGACATTGCATTGCACGTTAAAAATAGATACGTTCTCACGGATTGAATTACCCCGTAGTTACATCAGTTAATCCTATAGCAAAAGTGGTAGAGTCTATTTTTAATCAACGTAAGTCTAACGCAATCACACGAACTGACACACTGCTAATCAGCTAACACTATACCTATTCAGTCTCGGGGTATTAATTCTCAAGTAACGCGTCGATTTCGAAACACGAGAAATACTAAATATTCGTCTGACGATTATTTCGTGTTCTCAAAATCTCGCGATTGAGATGTGTCTTCCCAACGTTCGTCATCAATGCATGTCAGTTTCAAGCTTCAATACAGCTGTAGTAAATATTCAAGCTGACTTTGTTTTTGAAGAGACTGAGTGTCGGGATTGGTCCTTTGGCCTTATTAATAGCACTGTATGGTAATTGGATGACACGTGTCAGTACTCTTACGCTAGTATTTAGGCTAGTGCGTTCACGTCATAAATAATTGACGCATCGTGATTGTTACTACGCTTAAGTCACACGACTTTCGCGCTGGTTCCAATTGCGTTTAATGCGCTTCTGCTTGGTTGATCAAACACTGACAATATCCAATAGTCAATGCCCGTCGTAGAATTTCGTACGTTTGCTGTAGGTCTATCACTAGCGACTTCTATCTCGCGCGAGAACTGCCGTCCTTTTCTGTCGGTCAGATTGCAATGGGACGGGTAATATAATCTCGCGCGACAAAGTCGCGGCCAGTCGTGCTAGCCCTACTGGTATGGCGATTTTCCTTTCTACGTGTTATTTTAGTCATAATGTACCTACTATTTGGTCATTGACAGGTTTTATTGCAGATGGAACGAGGAGTAATAAGCTGAGTGCCCTTTGGCCGTTGTATCTTGCCTAAATTGACGGTAGATAGGCTGACCTGACAAAAATTTAAATTACATTAAAATCTTGCCGACTATCTAATCTAAATCTCATCCATTTTTTTATCAACTGGTTAGCCATCACATAGTTATAAAGCGATTCATTATATCAAAGGCATTGAAAAACTTCATACTTAATTTTTTTTTCCTAAAGTAGAAAATATAGAATTGTAACACTTTCCTATCTAGTTAAAAAAATAGGTAGGTGGTAACCTTACCTTCAAGTATTTGGTCATATACTGAAAATCTTTGTGAAAGGTCAATGTAAGTAAGACAGCTAACAAATGTTCCCAAGTCTCATAGACTATCAGAGCGTCTAGTGTAATCAACGACCAAAAATGCGCCTCGATCGCGTTTGCGTTTACGTCTGAATTACAATGGGCAAATTGGCAGCGGCACTAGTGGCACGTATCGACAACCGACGATTCTCATACTATTTGACACATTCGAGACGTTTTTTTTTTTGGTCCTTGATAACACTAGACGCTCAGATCTGTACATGTGTATTCAACAAATCACGTTTGATCTTGGCATGAGACTAACCATTTTGTTGGCATTTGCTTGCGAGAAAATGCATTTATTTTGATAGATGTGTTTCACTGTCTATGTCTGTTAGATATTGTTACTATGCACTTGTAGTGGGCAGTGGGCACAACCAAGTTTACTCGATTAGATATATTAAGGTTATATAAACCGTTTATTGTCAAAGTGGTAATGCACTTGTCGAGTTCACTTGCAGAGGCCAAAAATCCAGGACCCGCCTGTTAAAATGGAGACTTCTAGTTACTGAAATGGGGGCTAATGCTTCGTCTAGGCCCGTGGCCAGCCCACCACTATCACTAATAATAATAACGTTTGTCTGTAATCTTTTTGAGAATAGTTCGTTAATTTTTGTGCATATGTAATTCACTGACAGTTACTTTGTATAACTTTCTAGAGTAGTTGGTGTTACAGTGTATTTTTAGGACTAGAGGGGTACAGTATTGTGAACTATTTTGTAAACTGTCGTAGGACGAGATGTTTGAAAAGAATGAGCCTCGTGTTTATGTCTTTTACCTTTTATTCTACTAACTGTTATGGATTGGATGACAACCATAAAGGCAGATGGCAAATCGCAGGCCACAAAAATACGGATGAAGATTTTATTTATCACCATGAAATATGAAAGATTTAATAATTTGGCTGCTGAATGAACGGATAATAAACGGAACTAATTTCAATGCTGCAGTCATCTTCAACTTGATTAAAACAGGTCAGAAGGCTTGTAAAGCTCACTTCCCAAAATGTGCACTTTTTGCTAAATGTACACTCCCAAAAGGTACACTTGCCCAATTGGGACACTTTCTCGAAATATGCACTATTTCGATCACCGCGGAGTTCAGTGCTCCATTAACATCAGTAGATTGCGAACAGAGTTTTTCAGTTCATAAGTTTGTATTGGATGTGGAAAGGAATAAACTAACCACGGAAAAATTTGAAAATTGTTGAAGTCTTGTCTATATTATTGCTAGTAATGACACCACTTGTCCAATCTCTGATTATAATAGAGATAAAGAAAGTACACCTTCTGAGAATGTGTTCTGAGAAAATGCACTCTTTGAGAAAGTGTACCCATTGGGAAGTGCAATTTTAGAGACAGCATACCTTCCTAGAAAGTGATCCTTATGAAGAAGTGCACGTTTAGAGAAAATGCACATTTCGGGAAAGTGAGCTTTGCAAGCCTGACCCATTAAAACGCCGCGGTCAAAGGGTTAAGAAATATATTTTAGAAATGTTTTCAGTTGTCCTTGTCGCTTGCCCGAACTGGATAGATTTATCTTGTAATTATAAAGAGAATAGAATTATTAAATGGAACTCTTATTTTTGTATAAATAAAGCCAGCATGTTCCACACTATGACCATTCAAATACTTCAAATAGACAACATGTAATGTTCTATGGAAACCGCCACCACTACTGTGATTCAAAACAAATGTCTATTTGAATTATCTCTTAATATTAGTTAGGTTATTTAAGATTTATTCAATTATTAGCGAATTTTTCAAATGTCACTTTATTTTTTAATATTACTGTATTTGTCATCACATTTTGCTTACGAGTTCTCTTGAGTAGTGGGGTCCGAATCTCAGTGTAGGCGTCATTCGATCTTTATTATTAGATGGTATGAAGTCATATTATGCTGATAATTGGAGCCCTGATTTATATTGAGCATCTCATTTTGGCTTCATAATAAAATGGTTATTTTAGGTGTTATTCAACAATGGGATGAACCATTGCACTATGTTAGACACTAAAGTAAACCTGTACAGAGATTTATAATGAGTATGCTCAACATCATAATAAATACTAAAGAAATATCGTAAGTAACTTAGATTAATAAATTTACCGGCTATCATACTAATTATAACCTGATTTCAGTAAAATGCCTACTTATGTTATGATTTAATTGATAAACGAAATTATGCGTAATGTACATTGTAAGTAAAAATGAATCATAATGGTTAGTGTGCACTAAGTTAGGACTTGTTTGAACTACTTACTGATAACGGAATTCTTGGCTTACAAATTAGATACTTGTAAAATCCCTTGTAAAAAAATCTTTGTATTAAATTCTTCATGCTGTCAATCGTAGTCAGTAAAAGCAATAACTCCCGTTCTGGGAGCAGTCGGTTAATGAAGCTACACGTGTTAACCTAATCCCTAATGATTCGTCCAGAATTTTTAAACGTAAGTTAGATAAGTGGTTTGGCAAATCGTCATTGTAGGTAAATTACACAAGAATGTTAATTAATAATAGGATTATAATAAACTACAAGCGTTTGGATGCGAAAGTTTTGTTTTATTTGTGTTTTATGAATAAGTGCTGTTCAGTATGAGTGAAACTGAAATTACTCTTGAGTTTCCCGAAATTTTCCCATAAGTTATCTGTTTTTTTTTTTTTAATCCCTGAAATTGTTACTAAGGAATACTGGGAATACTACTTAACAATGCTCTTGGTAACAGTTCTGGATCTAGACATTTTTATTTAATCGTATTTGGCCAGTTACGGGGGTGGTCAGTAATAGGAATAGGCAATTTACCCTACCATTTTTCATTTTCATGGTTTTAATTAGGTACTTATTAAATTTCAACAGATTTTGTTAAATCTGAAACACGTACAGCTGGTTTTCCAGAAAAGTATATGTACCTAAAGTCCAGTTCGTGTTAATCTTAAATGTGCTTGTGCCTGGAGTGAAGTCGGTCACTTGTAAGGGGAGCGACTAGACGCGCAAAGGGGGTTCTAAACGGGCAACGTTTTTCTATTGCCGTCTGACTCTTATTATGCAAGCTAGACAAAGACTTCTACGGTTGCCGGCCACAAATTGCAGCAAAAATATGGCCAGATTAGAAGCCGCTAACGGGAATATAGTAGCGGGACAGCGACATTATTCTGACCATGGAGTGGAAGAGGGTCCCATGGCCTGAACCAAGCCTGAACTACTTCAGAGGCGTGTTTAAGTATAAAGTGTACCTAATGTAGAATAATTTTCTTCTTTGCCATCAATACCCCACGGTATTGGTATGAAATGTCAATGAAAAACTGAAACCTAATGGAATTTATTGTTCTATATTTACAAGCTAGCAAATATAACCAGGGCCGTGTTTTATTAAACTACAATTCACAAGCTGAAGTCTCGTTCTATCGCCTTTTGTTAGAAAGAGACTTCCGCTTGTAAATTGTAATTTGCAGCTTTATAAAACACGGCCCAGTTAATTACTTTGATTGAAATTTTAGTTCCTCTTTTCTCCGTTTTCTGGATATTTTGGTCGGCCTCCTATTTGCTATATCTGTGTTCTCTTGTGTCACTGTCACTGTCAATAACAGATTCCATTCCGTTCCATTCCACTTGGCATTGAGATAGGTAAGTGGAGGCGCTATATTCTTCTATATGAAGCGTGACTTATACAAATATCTGCCATATCGACACATACATGTCAAACGGCATTTTATCTCTTTTTAACTTACTGACAGCTGCATAAGAATAGGAGAGACAAACAGTATTTGTTGGTTACTAAATTTGGCAGCACTCTCTAAGTGACGTCACGAGTTTACGACAGCGTGGCAGGTGCCACCATGTTCCGTGCCAAGTTTCGTGGTAGATGTGGTGTCAAACGGTAGCCGGCTCCGAATATATTTTCTGTTTTTGTGAGGATTACTCTAAGAAACGAGTTATCATGGTGTGCAGGGCTCTGTCTTTGATTGTCCTAATCATGCCCTAGTGCTGCGTCAGACAGTGTAGTGTAAAAAAAAACATTAATCAACCTAAATTGACCCTTCAAAGGTTAGTAACCAGTTACCTTGAATAATTCGAATGTTTTATTGTATTTTGGCATGTATCGTAACATAATGATTTTATAAAATGAGTACGAACGTCTGTTTAAGTACGATTTGTTTTATTTTCCAATGATTTTATTTATTTCAACAGAAATAATTTGCTTGATTTTGGCATATTAGCTTATGCGGTGCTAAGTATCGACATAGGTATCGATGAAATTCTAAACATTGTCTGAATTTTTTTTCGTCAGATTTCCTGTGAATTAAACTGCCAAAAATAAAAGGATTGGAATTGAAAATATAAACCCACGACATAAGACATGGTTTGTCTGCTCGATGCACTTCGACATGTCATGCTTCAACAGAACTCTTAATGTGACGAGATTGATGACGTGACGGAGCAATTCAGGTAATTATTAGATCTAAACATATAAAATAAAACCGTGACTTTCTGACTGACACAACGCACAGCCTGAAACAGATTTGAGATTTGGAAAAAAATGTCCTAGAGATAAACTTATAGATACTTAATATTCTTCTTTTTCAGTCTACTCGTGCCTGTCACCTGTCTCGCCTTGTACATCAAGTGTGAGGGTAAGGTAATGTCTGTAATCAAAATGATTATAGATTTGAGGTTTCGCTATCACGGAAAAAGAAGTTGTAAGTGTTGTGACAAAGGATCTTTCAGAAACTATTAGAAATGAATAAAAACTTTGGAGATGCCTAAGGCAAATGTTTTTTATTTTCACTTTTGTGGTTAGTAGGACCTTGTGTGAGGTCCGTCCCGATCACTACCACCATCTTACTCGCTAATCCTGCCGCTAAGTAGCAGTGCTTGCACTGTTGTGTCCCGGTGTGGAGAGTAAGACAGCCGGTGTAATTACGGGCACAAGAGGAATTCTATCTTAGCTCTCTAGGTTGGTAACGCATCTGCAAACCCATATACACACATGTCATAACTCCTCTATAATGCGTTCAAAAACCGTAGAAAATGTGAAATATCTGCAAAAACCAACATAATTCACATTAAAAAAACAGTCGATACGAAACGTCAGTTCGGTATGTTTACTTATCTATGATAAAAACAACAGTCAAATTCGTGACAGGTATGGATATGATAATGCCTTCTGCTTCTGAACGTGTCTTAGAGTACTTATAATATGTGTGTAGATAAAAGTAATGTATGCTACTCTATATAATTAGGCCTTAAAACACTCGTAATGTAACAGTTGCATAAACTACTATAGCGTAGACTTTATCGATATCGATATCTGCATACGTTTAACAGTTCCAACCCTATGAAAAGCAGCCATGTTACGTGCCAAATTTTAGTAGGTATGCACGCTAATTCTGTAGGTATCGCCGGTCCACTTGCTATTTGGTCTGTGCCACTTGGTTTGTTGCAGGGGGAGGAAAGTTACCTGTATTTGACAGTTGAGGTTTTTAGCTGCGCCATCTCTTACCGGTGTAAGGCTAATTTTTAGTAATTAGTGCGTTAATCATTGCTGTCGGTTTAAAAAAAATACGGTTTTTTTTTTCATTATATATTGCAAAATTTTATGAAAAAATATCGAACCGAAGGCTTGTAATTTTCAGTCACAAATTATTGCTTGTACTTCTGTTAAAAAAATTGCAAAATTTATCATCATGCAAAGAAGAAAAAAAACTGTTTTTGGTACACCTACTACATCCCTTCAAAATTTTCGGACTCAAGTAAACGTCATACAGCATGCAGCGCCCAGCGGCTTTCTGTTTTTTTAGAAAATGCGCAGTGTTTAACTGTTATTTCGTTAATGGTCCACTAGTAAATACGTAGAGTCGATTTTCAGCTCCTCCGTTTTATCAGTGTCAGTTCGTGTGTATTGGACGTTGCGGCGAAAATTCGGACGCATTAGTTACAATCTTTCTGTGTTGTTTCAGTTATTTATTGCAATATCAGATGCTTGTGATTTGTGCTATTGTTAGTTGTTGCGATTTTGGACGCTTTAAATGTATAATACACGAAATAAACGATATTGAATTCTGAGTTTGAATTTTTCATAATGTCTAATCTAATAAGAGTGTGTATACATAATTCGTGTATGTGCGCGCGCGTGCATTACTGTGTGCGCGCGTGTGTGCTCTCGCGCGAGTGTGTGCGCCCGCGCGCGTGTGTGTGTTATGAAATCTGTTCTGTCGACTATCACAGATAAAAGATGGCATTGTTGTAGAGGCTGGTTGAGGGTGACATTTTTTCCGCTGAGAGGGCGCTCTATTCCCCGTACATTATATTACTCTATGGTTTGTTGTTTGTTGCTTTGGCCTTGTCAGTCTCATTTATTTCATTTGCTTTTAGTAGACTTAATTAGCTGAGCAGTTACCTTAAATATTTTTTTAATAGAAAAAAACAGTAAACATGAGCTGTGTAAGTGATTTATCGCAATCAAATGAATACTTGAGCTTTCGAAGTAGCATTCCACTGAGGAAAATCGTGGTAGATTCTGATGGTTGTAAGGTAAGACTTTTGCGCAATCCAAAGTTTTCTCTCCCTGTTACTGAGTAGATTAATGTTTAAATTGTTTATTTAGGCATGGAAGATCTTCGATTCTGGCCCGAGGTCGATTGCGTGCCCCTTAATTTGTTTACCGCCGGTGTCTGGGACAGCGGATACTTTCTTCAAGCAAGTTATGGGTCTCTCTTCGCGGGGAGTCCGCGTGATTGCGGTGGAGCCCCCACCGTACTGGAATATAAAGGAATGGTGCGACGGATTCAAACGGCTCATTGATTACCTGGAACTTGATAAAGTGCATATCTTTGGAGCATCTTTAGGTGAGCTTTTAAATAATAAATTAGAGCAACAAGTATTATACTTACTGTGTAGGTTTCTGTTAATAAATGTAATATTTGTATTTGTATAGTTAGGTTCATAGATAATATATATAAAAGTTTGATTAAGACCTCTCTAGTCAGTCCTATCTAATTCTCTTTCAGCCTTTTATTTCAGCAGTTTCATTATAAATGTTAATTATTGTTCAGGTAATTTCGCTTTAAACAGGTGTAAAATTTCTGCAAAGTTGTTAATTCAACTCTGTTAAAAAAAAGTACTAAATGCTTCAAGGCTAATAAAAAAAAATGCATTAACACGAGGTTAACTGTGAAAGGCTTGATGCAATGGATTGGAGTTGTTACAAAGCATTAATGCCAGAAGAACTTAAGTGCTCTGTTAGTTGTTTCCAGTTTAATTACAGGTGGATTCCTCGCACAGAAACTAGCAGAGCTAACATTAAACTGCCCTCGGGTCGCATCACTAATCCTATGCAACACATTTGCAGACACTTGTGTGTTTGAATTCAAGGATTCTTCTGCTCTGTTCTGGCTGCTCCCCTCCCTAATACTAAAGAAAATGTTAATGGGTAATTTTACGGTTGAAAAAGCTGACAAGAGAATTGTTGAAGCTGCTGATTTTATGGCAGAAAAAGTAAGTGCTTTGTCTTATATTAATAGTAGAAATTGCTTTATGTATTGGGCCCATAAGCCATATTGTTGAAGGTGTGCACTATCACGATCACATTCACCATCATTTTCTACCATCATCATCTACCATTTCACCATTGTGATCTGATCATACATACAATAGGCAACACGATCACAGCATAGTTACTATAACAGTTTTAAATGATTCGTGGTTAATTATATTACATTAGAGAACAGTGTGCGCAACATTAGCATCTACATGTATACATGAAATATCGGCAGCTCAGCAAACCTATTAAGTAATCGCGGTCAATATCCCATTCTCATTATGTCTATTATATAACAGTTCATAATTTCGATGAAAACCATAAATGTTTGTTATGATGTTTACAGATACAAATATCTATATACTGATGATAATTTGTTTAAATAGTAGATAATGCAGTCTTTTCTGATAACACATACATTTTATACTAAAGGCCAAGGTCTATGTTTGTCTTTGAATTAATAAATTAATAAAGTATTTATAATGTATTGATTTAAACTTTCGCGATTTTCACACATTATCATGATACTCGGGACTTAATCGCGTAAAAAACTTTCGAGGTATTTAAATTCAAATTTAAATATAAAAGTTTTTTACGCGATTAAGTCCCGAGTATCATGATAAAGTATTTATAATGTTTTTAGCCGAAAAATTAATAACAAATTGACCATACCTCACATACCTGTGATAATAAATAATAAATTACCTAATCAAAATTATATTACATTCGTGATTAATTTAGTGGTCTTTTATTATCTTTCTAAACCAGTAAGAACAAGGTAAAATATATATGTAGAGGGATCTAAATATACAAATCCAAAAACTTTAAAATACATTCCAAATGACATTCATCACCATTACCTCACAAGGTCTATGGAAGAATACAGTGAATCTCTATTTTATAGGTACTTCAAGTTTTTTATATGCATCAGAGCTAAATTACCCTTTGCAACATCACTAACTGAACTCATTAATAAGTAACGGATAAAGTAAAAAAAAATAGGTTGTTCAAAGAACGAATCAGGAAATCAACATCTTATCGTTAAATTTGCAGCTGGAATCACTCAACCAAGCTGAATTAGCATCAAGGCTAACCCTCAATTGTTCCCCAAGCTTCATGCTGCCACAGCTCCTCAGCGAGCTACCAATCACAATCATGGATGTCTGGGATGACAGTGCACTAAGCTCCAGAGTCCGAGAAGACCTGTACAAATCATACCCTCATGCGAAGCTTGCACATTTGAAGAGTGGTGGCAACTTCCCTTACTTGAGCAGAAGTGATGAAGTTAATTTGCATGTATTAGTAAGTTTTCTTTGTTTAATTTACATTGAAGTATTATATAAATAAATAGGTACCTACCTACACGTATTAACAAAACCAAGGGACATTTAATATAGTGGTGACAGGAAATTTGAAATTATATGGCAGTTGTGTTTGAAGTTTTTTGGTGTCCAATTAATTTCGCAGATAGTCAGTGTTACATTTTACTAAATCTGGAGCTCGTTAGTTTACCTACCCCAGTAACTAACTATCTTAAATTTGAATGAGGTGAAAATCTGTCAAAAACTAGGGTAGTATGTCATACCTAAATCCCACCTCGTCGCGATGACAAAAACTATATTAGTTCAGAGCTAAAGCTGTAGTAAGAACTGTTCCATATTTAAATGTTAAATAAATAATACAATTATCCTTTTCCAGATTCACCTCCGTCAATTCGACGAAACGGAACTATCAGCATCGTATGTAAGTTTCCTCAAAATGCCGGCGCCAACGGAAATACAGCCTGAAGTCGGCAGCGTGAGTTATCGCGGTAAATTCGTTAAAATGTCATAAAAATATTTATTAACCAATAGCAAGCGTGCCGTAGAACTCTTAGCCGCACCACGGCAATTTATAGCCAATGGGATGAAGTTATAAAGATCATAACGGTTTTGTTGACTAATCAGAAGTGAAGTAGATTTATGCCGTAAGAATAGGAACCCCGAATTTACACTAGAAAGATTATTTTTATAAGTTGCAGCCTCGCAATGTCACCGTCTAAATGGGTCAATCAACTTTTTATCGCCACTCGTTGCCATGGAGATGTCCCCTGGGTAACTCGTCTAAAATAATATAATAGTAAATATAACTGTTGAAAATACTAATGTTTTACGTAGTGGTGCCTTGGAAAATGTTATTTTAGACAAGTTAACCAGGGGACATCTCCATGGCAACGAGTTGATTGACCCGAATAACAAATAAATTAGATTCTTCTCTTGTAGATTGTAATTAGAGCAATCACGTTGCATTAGTGGTTATACCGGTTTTTGGTATCATTACTAATCAATAAAGTGTCAGTTTGATCGATTTTGAGACCATAAATATAGCAAACATAAAAATATTACAAATACTTTTTCAGTACAATTAATTAAAAAAAAAAACTTTAACCTCTCAAATGGGTTGCTCCAAATTTTAAACGAGTGATCAAAAATATTGACAATTCAAAAAGCCCTTTTTGTTGCTGCATTTATTTCAGTCAATTCAACCGCTATGTTTAACGTGCGGAAAATCCTTTTCCTAGTCACTACAAATGTCTTAAAAAGATGTTGCTACCCTCACCATGTCCCAAAACATTGGCGTACTACATGGACCTTGGGTCTGATACAAAATTCATGAAAAATATGCCCCGAGTATCTAGTACTAGTACACACTACACACAAAGTATACAAACTAAACTACTCATAAACTGTAAAATACACGACGAAACTAAATCTTAATTTCAACCGTAGCATCATTAATGTACGGGTTAAAATCGCTTGTAACAATTATTTCGATCGCTTAACAAGGTGTCCTCCTCTTGCGCATTACCTAAGCTATTTTCGTATCATCGTATCATTTATATTTTCAATTCACTGTAGGTAATTTAATTACCAAACGACTATGATAAAAAACAAAATGATAAGAGAATAATAATAATAATAATAATTTATTGTACATCAGTGCGTTACATGTAGGAATACATCATTCAGTTTTCAGTTAGTACAAACAGGTCTAACATATGGAGGTCGAAGCTTTCGACCCCTAAACTAGGTGTGAACCTGTGCCTTAGGGGTCCGAGTTCGTTCGACTTCTGTGTCGTAACAACATGGTAGTGTAACAGCAGTTAAAACAAACTGATGAATAAAGACTAACAAAGTAAATAGAAGACAAAAATAAAACAAAAGAAATTAAGTAAGGAATTGATTATAAATCATTGAGTGCGCATTGGAAGATGCGCAAAAACAAAAGAAAAAGAAGATAGTACCGTCACTTAAATTACTAAATTGTGCTTATTAGTGTACCTAACTGTGCGTAGTGTGTTATGTTATGCCCAATTATGACTAAATGTTTTGTACTTCATATAATCATATCATAGTGCTGGTGTTGCCTGCAAACTCAAGAAAGGGAAGTGAAAAGATTTTCTGTGTCCTGATAAGAAAGGCGCTGCAGCCAGTTTTGTAACCTTAACAGAATAGAATACTTAGTGAAAATACTTCCATACTTACAGTCCTTTTTTCTGAATCAACACAATATGGCATTTTTCGATGACAGCAATACAGTCGACCAAACTAAGACTCGCGCGATTAGTGCTCTTTTGGTTCGGACACTTTGAGGCGTGGACCCGAAGTCTGTGTTGTCAAAGTCAATGTCTCAACGACTTTATTTAAAACAAACATTGAATTTAAGCTAACATAACCCAAGACATCCTAAGGTGGTTCCATGTTATGTGCCTATACTCTCTAGATTTAAGTAAAAGTAATATTAAGAAATACAATTTTGAATGCAATGAGGCGCTACCGTGCATTTTTATCGCCTTTACTTCGATGAATCCGACTGCGTTTCTTCCTCGAGCGCAATTCAAAGGAATTTCGCAATTGTTTCCTGTATTATTTATTTTATAACGATACCTCCACGCAACAATATTATTTTTTCCTGTCTCATTCTTGATGGAGCTACTAATAATAAAATTGAATCTGTAATATTTAAGCTCGTCAGAACGTAGTGGACCTACAGTCGGGAGAAATTGAATCGCGTACCTCTGTGCTGTGGACCCTTTTCGCTGTAAATGTCAGATTGACATACCATACAACCACTTAACCAGGACTTAAAAGGCCATTGTCCATTGTCAAGTCTACAAAAGAAACTATTCTGAAATTTATTGTGAAATGGTTCCAATGGAGACATTAATTGTACCTATTAAATATAATGTTTTTCTTTCTTTCTAATGGCCCGTCCAAAGCGCGATAGCTCATGTTGTGAACAATTTTTTTTTTTACTATCAAGGTAAATCGCCAGTAAGTGGCCATCATTTAAAAACTAACTCTATTCACCTATAATAGAAATCATTTTAGAGTGGCCAGCCCTTCAATAACTGGCCACGTTATACTAAATTGAATTCTGTTTGTAGGCGAACAGAGTTCATTTTTAGTAACTATGAAGGGGCAGTTATTGAAGGGTGGCCAGTTACTGGCGATTTACCCTACTTCAATGAAACTCTTAGGCCTACTTGCGGCGACCTGGGTTGACACTAACCCGGTATTAACATTACGTCAGACGACGTCAAGTTAATCCCAAGTAGTGTCAAATAATATGTCAAACCCAGGTCAGCTTTGCAGAGGTAAACTCATAGGTTATAGTCTAATCTAACGCCCAACTGTAGTAAGATTTCATGTAAATCTTCACATACATGTATATCTTTGTTATACTTATATATATTAACTATAAGTACCTATAGATATAGTTTGTGAATCAAAATATTTAATGGCTAGATGTAGTTTTATACAATTTGTTACAATTTTTAGACTGTTCAATTGGCTGAGTGAAATTGTTGACTTTAATTATACTTTTATATAAGAAACAAAATGTTTTAATTTCACTAGAACATCCATCGATTTGGGTAAGTTTTTTTGTAAGTATGTACCAAAAAAAAGGCAAACCACCTGCACCTAATAGAAAGCAATAACAGAAGACTTTTTTTAAGATTTGCTGGTATAGGAACACTTTAATATGATCCCTGTGACACTAGTAATGACTAGCTCTTATGGTGATAAATAAAGTTAACATAGTGAAATAAACAGATCACTCATTTACACAAATAAATCGAGCTTAACACAAAATGTTTGAGACTAATCCGTAGAACAGTGTTCGCGTGCTGTACGTTTCTGTGCCGCAGAGTCGTGCAATTCCAAAGGAAGGACTACGAATTAGTCCGAAACATGTCGCGCTAAATTTGCTTTATACAGGGTGCGTTTTAACGAACCGTCAAGACCTCAGCCAGGGGTTGAATAGGTAAGTCCAAGTGAGCACTCCTGGGAAGTTTTTTTTTTTAATAGACATTAAAAAATCATTCTCTCATATAAACTGACAACCAGCAGAGGCAATGAATGTATTGATTGTATGGGATAATGTTTTTTTTAAGTAAAAACTTTACAGGGGTGTTCATTCAGACTTACTCAACCCCTGGAGTCTTGACGGTTCATTAAAACGAACCCTGTTTATACGTGTTAATATTTATATACGTGAGTGACCCGTTGATTTCACTATTATCGATATCCATAGGAAATAGGAGCTGTCATTGTAAGCCAAGCGTCACGATCATCTTAGATCATCGCTACGTAGTGATTATAATATTCTCTTTGATAGCTACTATTAGTTTTTTTTTTATGGCCTGGTTACTAGACCTTTAAGCCAAGTCTTAATTTTAAGACTATTAGTTTTATCGTTCCGGGAATGTCGCCACAGCAAGTGGATAAAATGATACACTCAAACTATTAACGTAAATTTATTTAACAACCGACTCTACACTTACTAAAAACCTTATGAATCCCTCTCGTACTTGTGGACGATCTGTTCCTTGTCTTTTTTGTCTTTCTGGGCTTGGAGGGCTTTTTCTCTTTCTTCGTCGTCTGAGAAATATTCTGCTAGGCTGTCGTCCTCATTTGTCACTGGTTGGCCGGCCATTGTCGTACCTAGGGTTGCAAGGTCATAAAAATATCGATATAAATATCCAATGGTTTTAAATATAGATATTCGACAATATCGACGTTTCAACGATATATATTATATAGATATAATAAAAAATTTAGTCATTTATTCGGACAACAATGATCCATTTAGTTAGATATTATTTTTATCTCACTGAATCTTTTCGAAGTCTTTAGAATGAGGTTAGGGTTTCAAATAGATGGAAATAGCGATATGTATGTCGATTTCTACAAAAATAATAAATATTTTATGTTAATTAAAATCTCTAAATTAATTATAGTTTCAACTAGTTAGGTATTTTAATTTATTTTAACTCTGTCAACTATATCAATTTCTTTTCTGTATAACGAACGAACTTAAACAAACAGAACCGACCAAAAATTGTATATGCTTTACCATATAGAATATCTAAAACCACCAAGACTCAATTTTTTTTAAGTCAAATTATTCGATATCGATATTTTAGGGTCGATATTATTGCATGTTCCATGTACCGATGCGTCACTACACTAGTCGCACCTTTTTCTGTGAGAGCGTTGAGCTTGACTAGGGGATCCTCGTAGACCGCTTCTGATACATCGGGCGGCGAGGCCGCTGCTTGTAAGTTGTGTTGTGACACGGTGGAGTAGATGGACATTGCCTGATACGAAAAATATCGGTTTTGTGATGTGTTCATACATGTGTGATGTGTGATTACACACAAAAAGATCCTAAGATCTTATATATTAGAGAAAATAGTTTAAGATAGGACTAAGAAACGAATACAAAAAAAATTACATCACTGTCAATATCGTCAATACTTTTGAGTCATGCATCAATAAAAACATAAATATTTACAAGAATCTTTTGAGAAAGGCGACCTGTAGAGGAGAACAGCCGGACTGCCGTATGGACATACGAAAGCATTTTTGCTCAAGCTTCTCCGTAGACGCTTCGCTCGCTCGGTCAATTATTGTTCTCACCTGTGCAACCAAGTTTGAGACATCGCCCGCGTTCGCCGGCAGGATCAGTGTGTTGTTTGTTCGAGCGAGTTTGTTAAACGCGGCCACGTACTGTTCGGCTAGCGTGAGCGACGCTGCGTGTTTGGTGTCCTGTGAAACATTATATTCGTTATAATAGTCAACAGTCAATTAAATTGTATTGTTGGCGAAACAATGTAAACAAAGCTTAGGTTAGGGCAAAGGTTAGGTTACCTGTACAGTTTCACTTAAATGGGTCAATCAACTTTTCATTGCCACTCGTTGCCATGGACATGTCCCCTGGGTAACTCGTCTAAAGTAAGATTTTCTAAGTAAAACTTTTTGAAGAGGTGCAAATTAAATTTTTTTCGACAGTCAGTCGATAGTAATCGAGGAAGTGCAGCTCTTTTATTTTTATTTCCTATCATTAGTTAGAAATATTTTTTTAAATGAACGTGATGACATTTGTGAGATTTAATGGCTGATTACCTTAGTGCACTAGCCCAGAATTTAAAAAAACTTTGGGGAGAACTCCAATAGAGAGATCTCTCTCCAGGCAGGTGTTATGCCTGGGAACCGAAGTCCAAAGGAAGAGAGTTGGAAGTTGTATTTATGCAACCGACTTGAGAAACTTCGTTAGCGCGATGTAGAACAGTGATGACATCATCCGCGTGTGGCGCTCGGGTCGCTCGCTACAAAACTACGTCAACTGTCACTTTTGACATTGCCAAAAATGATTACCAAGTCTCGCGGTATTATTAAAATGGTAATGTGAAAGTAGGACTGCCATCACCGAAATTGCCGGCGCTGGACACAAAAACTGTTAAAACCTTTGATAAGGGTGAAATTTAGTTTTTTCCCGGAATTTATTGCTTATCTTTACATTAATCGGGATTCCCTGGACACAAAAACTCTTTTGAAAACCCCTTCCGGACGCTGCCTGGACGCCCTCTAAACTAGGGCAAATCCGGGGAAACCCGGACAGATCGTAGCCCTATGTGAAAGTCACATGTGTCTCAACGTAACGTACCCTTTGTCCGAGTGCACTCCCGACCAGCTGGAGCCCCTTGGCGCGGGCCTCGGCGACCGCCAGCATCGCGTTCGCCTCTCCGGACGCTTTGTTGATCTGTTCTTGTTTCTCAGCCTCTGAAATTAGTCGACAATATAATACACTGTTGACGATCCATTCGTACTGCTACTTACATCCAAAATGATCTGTTTACATGAGTTCCAATGGTCACAACATTTCGTCGGGTGACAAGCGAAAGTCACTAACCACGTTCACTAATTAAAGTCGACAATCAACCTTATTAATCTTTGAACATGGTTGATTTCCGTTGTTTTTTTTTGCAATTAGTGACTTTTGCTTGTCACCCGACGATTATGAAAAATCCAAAGACCAGATTAAATTAATATCTTGATAACCTAACCAACTTAGAAAAGTTGTAACTTCCGACATTGTCATTTTAAAGTTCAATATCTCAAAAATGGCTGAACCGATTTTGATGAAACTTAGCTAAGAACTATCTTGATTAAACTAGTTTCGATTAAAGTTACTGACACAGACTACGCGCTTCAGTCTCCTATTATTATCATAGTATTTTGTTATGCTATTGCTATTACTGTACAAAGAAGCATTTGGGCAAAATTGGCATGAAGATGTCCCCTGGTAACTCGTCTAAAATAAGATTTTCTAAGGCACCACTCCATCAAACGTCAGGATTTTCAACAGCTATTTGCCGATTCCTTTATTTTAGACGAGTTACCCAGGGGACATCTCCATGGCAACGAGTGGCAATAAAAAGTTGATTGACCCAAACACGTCAAATTAACCCCAGGTTAGCTACTATCCAGGTCGGTTTAAGTCGGCCTAAATCGCACAGAACTCACCGGAAGCCAATATCCTCGCCTGCCGTTTGCCCTCGGCCACGTTGATGTCGGCCGCCCGGACCCCCTCCGATTCCAAGATGGCGGCTCGCTTCCTCCGCTCCGCCTCCACCTGCATCTGCATCGCCTCGTGCACGCGCGACGGGAGCTTTATGTCACCTGCAAAATGACAGCGGGCCCTGATTTCATAAACGTGATGACAAATGGTAGTGACAATTCGTTATATAAGTCAGCGGACTATGATTGAGTCTCACGGTAGTTTCATGTTAAAAGGGACTTGATGAGTTTCTGTATTACCAAGCATCATTATGGCTTGGAAATGTAGAGTGAATTGTCATTGTCACATGTCGCCTGTCACATTTATGAAAGGGGCTTGTGTATCTCTTTCACTTACAATGAATAAATAGGCTTCAATATTCATTTTAGAATTCCATGTTAAATGGTGCAGCCACAGAGCAGATACATATGTGTCTGCTCTGTGGGTGCAGCTTACATACAAACTTAAAATTAAATTATTTTTTCTCAAGATTCAAAATTTGAGTGAAATAAACGGATCACTCACGTATATAGGTAAGTGGAGCTTAGCCCAGTATGTTTCAGACTAATTCGTAGTCCTTCCTTACGACTCGCAAGACTCGGCGGTAGCGAAACGCATAAGGCACGTCAAGGCACTGCTCCGATTGTGATCCATTCATTCTACTATAATTGAGTCTCAAGGTAATTTCATAGCCACAACTCGGTTTAAACATTCTTTACTATACTTACGGATCTCATAGCGAAGGCAAGTAATACCCCATGCTTCGCTGGCTTTATTGATGGCGTGAACTATGGAGACATTCAGGGATTCTCTCTCACGGAAGACTTTGTCCAAGGAAATGGTACCAAGCTCAGATCTCATCGTGGTTTGTGCCAATTGTGTTATGGCAAACTCAGGATCTTCAACACCGTAAGATGCTGTGGAATCACCAAAGTATTGTTAAAATGTGATTTATAATGATTGAATGTTCATCGTCATCATCACCAGCCTATTGATATCCCACTGCCTCCTCTGACTGTGAAACAGAAACGGCTTTTGCTATATTTAAATAGGTACTCTATTTTAAAAATTGTAAAACCTAATAATTCATCCCTCTAACTCTGAGCCTTATGTTAATGGAGACGAAATTAATCTAATTTTGAAGCTTGGCTATCAAATTTTGGTCCTGCAGCAGCATAGATGTCTTTACTGCTTGGTATAACGATGTAGGAACTTTAGGAGGTGATACAGGGGACTATTAGGAATAGTTTGAAGCCTATATGCCTTAGTCCAATATGTGATAGTTTTTTTTTAAATCGAGTTTTTCTGATTTTTTTACTTGGTACCAATAGTTGACATAAAAAAATCAATTTAATACAAACTGTGCAAACAATAAAATTTATTTTATTACTATTAACACCACAATTGATTGATTAACCAATCACAAAAAAATCAGCCCCCCCACTGGCTACATATTTTTGTTTATTATCGATTTTGTAGGTCACCATGAGTGGTTTCCGCCAAAAAAATTAACTTTATCGGGCTGTGAAAAAAAACTTCTCAAGATATTAATCTTCCAATTACTTTAAAAACATGCTTGATATGTTTACTGTAATTGAAAATAAAAATTACAACATAATTGCAACAAATAAAAAAAATATCACTGGTCAACATGTTGAACGACGGGATCAAACAAAAAAGCTCCCCGTACGAAGTAGACAATTATGCAAGTTTATTCTTAGATAAAATAATTAGTTTTTTACAATTCATGTTCTCCAATTAAAAAAGCAAATAAAGACACTATTGCATGCACTTGATATTTTTTTTATTTGTTGCAATTATGTTGTAATTTTTATTTTCAATTACAGTAAACATATCAAGCATGTTTTTAAAGTAATTGTAAGATTAATACCTACAAAATCGATAATAAAAAAAATGTGTAGCCAGTCGGGGGCTGATTTTTTTGTGATTTTATGTCAACTTTTGGTACCAATTAAAAAAATCAGAAAAACTCGATTTAAAAAAAAAATTCACATATTGGACTAAGACATATAGGCTTCAAACTATTCTTAATAGTCCCCTGTATCACCTCCTAAAGTTCCTACATTGTTATACTAAACACCCTGTATACACAGGTTGATTAGTTATTGAATACAGTATTCATTTTAGGGGATACAATTTTGTTTTATTTTACGATTTTTTATTAGCAGAAATACATAGGAGTATTTTTGTACATTGTAAATCTTCAATATTTCAGAAACTAATAATTTTTGGACAAGGTATCCCTATGTGGTACAAGAGGAAATAAACATTATAACTTTAAATACCTACTTACCTAAATATGGATCAATAATTCTCAGGTACAGAACACCATCAATACTAAGTGTGACATTGTCTGAAGTGATGGCACTCTGCTTTGGCACGTCAATGGCAATTTCCTTCAGACTCTGTACATATTTGACCTTGTCCACGATAGGCCACAGCAGATTCAAACCGGGCTCCAGAATTCTGTGAAACTTCCCCATTCGCTCCACAATCCAGGCCTGGAAATATTTCATAATGGATATTCCCCGTTTCATCATTTTGATTACTTACTATGAAATGACTCATCTTTATGTAGCTGTCGTTAGATCAAAGTTTAATGCTAAATTGACAAAGTAACACAATACAAAGATTTAGATAGAAGATTAGATTTTTTTTAGATTAGATTTTGAGATTTAGATTTGGATCTGTGGTTTTAATTTATATAAAAACTTATTAGCAAATTAAGACAGTACTGAATAAAAAAATAAATAAGCATCACTGAGTGGGGCTATAGTTTCTAACAGAAACAAGAAAATAAATACGTGGGACTTCTCAGAATAGGTATAAATAACTAAATATTTATGCTAGAATAAACTTATGTAAATTTTCATAAGGTTACCAACCTCCTGTTGTGGAACGAACATAACTATTGTGTTTAGCGGAGTAGTAGAACGATATCGCGCATTAGTTACACTAAATAAAATCCGCGCTTCATTCTGATATTCCGTTTTAAATGCATTCTGAAACAAAATAAGAACGAGTAAGGTTATACATAAACTGCAAAACACAGGTTTGCACTAAAACAAATGTCTATACACACTCTTAAAGGTAGCGCTTTGGTGAGGAATAGTCTGGAACGGGTAAACATGTTTAAGATAAGTTTCTGGATTTCAATTTATAAGCCGAAACCCATTCTATGTCTGAAGAATTTAAGAAAAGCAATCGAATCAACCCCGTAAAGATGACAGCTGACAGTTGACAGTTCGAGGCGAGGCTGCTCGAGCCGGTAACGTTCCGATACAAAACATTTCAATCATATTTCAATACTTAGTTGATGCAACTTGTGACCAAAGGGCTGGCAGTTTTCTCTCTCAAAGAATCAGCATCGCTATTCAGCGAGGCAACGCTGCCAGCCTTTTGGGCACTATGCCACGGGGGCCTTATTTAGATTTAATTTAGTTTTAAGTTGTAGTTTATTTAGTTTAAGCTTAGATTTAATGTCATTGTAAATTGCTTTTTCAATACTTAGCTTTACGATTTCCATGCTTCGAAATATTTATCACATTTTTTTTTAAATCATTTTTAGTGTATTTCTGTTCATTTTATTTTGCATTCGTGGTATTCCTTTTGAAAAGTACTAAATATAATGTTATTGTTATAATTTTTTTTATGTTTTCAAATGTAACCGGAAGCTGTTACGAACGTTATGAAACAAGCTTACGTTGACATGGCGGTCGATTTCAAAGTTTGATCGATATTTTATTAATTACTAGTGAACGTGATGTTAAAAGAACAACAGTGACCGTTAACTATTTAAGCACGTATTATAATTAATTAATTTGTCCGTAAGCATTCAAGTCAAGATGAACCACAAATTTGACTCTGTAAATGGTTCGTCCTTCGAAGATTCCCATAGTGTTGTTGCGAAACTGCGAAGGTTAAAAATACAAGAAAGTTTGTTTTGGAAAACCGTTAATAAACTAATCCAAAAAGAAAATGAAAGTGAAGTTGATCTACCTATACTATACTCTTCAGAGTTTAAACAATTCTCGAAGAAGTTAAAAGATTCTTTTACTGAAATTAACATTAAGTTTGAAGATATAAAAGCTGAAGCCGAAGAAAAGTTAAGTTGTCTGGGTAAGTGATACCGAACCAATGCCTTGCTTGGTGAAACGTTGACAAAAGTGACAAAACTAATCGCTTCAAAATAATAATATTTCGTTATTCTTTTGAAAGGAGGTAAACTTTCATGTGTCATGTTTTGGTTGGATTTGACATTTCCGGTGCTACCAGGTTTTAATTTTTTTAATATACCGTATCACGTCGTTCTTTTATAACTCATCAGCTTTGTAGTGATGTACTACATCCAATGATTATGTTTAAAAAATATCTTAACTTATTATTTTAGACATCGAAACAATGAAAAAAGATGTCATTAAATTAGACGATAAAATACGGACATTTAAGAATTTCATACATACGGAATTGGCATCTGAGATATCAAAAGTAGAACAATTAACTAAAGCGGTATGTAGTATATTGGATATTTATGAAAGTATGCAAATTCTAACGATTGATTTTAAAACTTTCTGACCGACTGGTTTCAGATAAATAGCGTAGAAGAAAAACAACCCCGCTGTATAATGAAAACCAAATCAAGGTCAAAACTTTTTAACCATATTGTGCCTAGCCCTGTAAAAGTTTTAATAAAATCTCCATTTAAATGCAAGGTAATGCAATTTATGCTGGAGTATAAAAAGTAATGCCTAATGAAACTTCAGTAGTGAGCAGTGAAATTGTTAAAGTAGAGGTAATTTATTTGGTTATTTAAGGAGGTGCAAGATTTACAAGAGTTCATGATGAACAGCCCCAATCGCTACGGAGGTTGGAACGAATATAACCACAACATCTTCGTTCAAATCTGGCAGAAGCACTTTAATGCTGATGTCATAAGAGTTGTATTCGATATAGATGTTGCAGTTGACAATAATGTAGAAGCTTTTCAAAAAGAGGCTCTGCACAAAATAGTAGGTAAGTAGCAATGTCATGTTTTATTTGGAAATGTTGAGATTAATTGTGGTAATCTAGCTAACACTTATTATGTGCAATTGACTTTCCCATCTAGCCTAAAATTGTATCTTAACTGCATGTCGTAGTTACTGCAACTACAATTATGTAAATAATCGATTTATTGATTATTTTTGTTTTTATTTTTATGAAACATTCATAGAATGAAATTGATTCAATTATGTTGATTCGTTATCATCGCCATTAAGTTTCCATTCTAATACTTTACTTTTGCTAGCTTGGAAAGTATTTAAGTTTTGTGAATTATTTGCAGGTTCAACAAAAGACGATATTATTTCTCATCAGAAATGGTACTCAAAATATTTATATCTAAAGGAAGAACAACAAAATGCTCTCAATAAATGGAGGAGAAATCAACGGCTACTAACAAAAACGAATGATAAGAAGCATCACGTAAGTATCAACACTATGATACAAGGAGAGCAAATTAGAGGCTTACAACTTCTTTTATCGCCATTTTATAGAATATTTTTTGGAGATACGGCAAATTTATATAGAATGGATCGTGTTTCTATTGAATATCGTGTTTTAAAATTATCAGAACATTCTACTAAAACTCAGCCCAATCTTTTACTGCGGAAACTTTGAGAAAATTGTGTCCAATTTTGGATAGAAATCAGTTTTCAGGAATAGTTTTTCAAAAATATTTTTGTGCAGCTCAGCTCGTGACTTTTTCAGTGGGGCTATCTAACCCTCTGAAGAGAAGTGTCTTTGCTTTTGCTAACAAGCCGATGTATCCTCAATAGTTAAAACAGAATATCCGAGACACAATTACTGAGACAACGCCGGAAATGTGCGAAAATGTGATTAGAAACGCGAAGGGCTCTCATTTGCCATGCTGCTAGATGTAGATATTTGGCAGGCGTTATATTTAAAAAACTGCAAAATTTATGTGATTTTCAAACAAAATTGGCGCCAAAACGAGGGACGTGCGAGGGACCAAGTTAATGTCAAATCGAGGTTTCTTTTAGTTTTTAGCTTTACAAAACTCCTAATCAACTCGAAAGCCTTGCGTTATACTCGTAATATTTTAACATTGAAACTACCTACCGTAAGACTCAAACATAGTCGAAATAAACCAGATCACTCACGTATATAAGACTACGAACTACGTACTGCGTGTTGGGACTACGAATTATAGTCCGAAATATGTTGAGCTAAATTAGACTTATATACGTGAGTGATCCATTTTATTTTACTATAGTCGTAATACTTATTGGTTAAAAGCGAATTTAGTGATTTTCTTTTTAGGAAGATCAAAAGACAATGAATGGAAATAAATTATTTAGTCCCAACTCTGTTCCAACTATGAAAAACATGGACGGTAAATATATACAAGTTATAGATAATTAATCAAATCTTATTTATATATGTTAGTTCCTTTTATCACGTTTAATATCCAATATAAGTTTTATTTTTGTTATAGTCACAAAATCAGCTCATTACTGTCATGATTTCTTATAACATTTGTTTATACAACTGAGTTTGCTTTAAACTCTCGCACCGTACCTTTAAACACGTGTAGCAAATTTAATTTGTTTCGCTGATTACCCTTTACCAACTAAAGACCTGCATGTCTCGCTGTTGCATCATGCATGGCAACAGAATAGAATTTTAAGAGTTTTTTGTTATAAATAAACATGTGCAATTTATTTTACGAGTGGTTCGCCTCGAACTCGAACTATGAACTCGCGAACTCTTTTTTACGTCAAATTATGGTACTTTAGAATAGACTATGGTGCCATCTATTCTCTCCAGATCTGGACTGGATCCCAGTAAGCCCTAAACATAACCTGGTCATATTTGAACTAAAAATTGTATTTATGTTAACTTGGCGCAATTTGCCCCTTGTATAAAAAAATTGCTGGGCTAAATTTATTAGCTACATAAACACCACGCATATTTTACGTTTCTGAAATAATTTTAGTAGAATGACGACCGGATAAAGAGAGAACCTGACTGTGATGCCTGTGATGTCCCGATCCCGAGTTCGATTCCCGGTCGAGGCAGATATTTGAGTATATGATGAATACGAATGATTATTCTAGAGTCTTGGATGTTTAATACGTATACATATAAGTGTGAACTTTCTCCTTACTGTACCTCGTTCTAATTCTAAATTCTATGTTTATTCCTTTACTGTCCAAGCTATACGGTTGTGGAACTCCTTACCTATAAGCCTAAGGCGCGTTAAATCTTTGACTATTTTTAACCGACTTCAAAAAAAGGAGGAGGTTCTACGTTCCACTGTATGTATTATTATTATATATATTTTTTTATGTATGTTCATCGATTACTCCGTCAATTGTAGACCGATTTTCAATTTTTTTATTTTATTTGAAAGGGTATACTTCTGAGGTGGTCCCATTGTCACCAAGTCATGATCTGATGATGGGATCCCAGGGAAATCGAGGGCAACCCTCAAATTTTACAGGCACGTACTATGTGTTTCATATATTTTCTAAGGCTATTCAAGTATTTGCTTCCGGTAGTCATCATCTTATGTTGATGAGCTGATGATGGAAGGTACAACTCCTTAACGGTTAGGAGTTGGAGGATAATTCTGAAAATGTTAAATCAACGTAAAATTGTGAAATAAAAATCTTTCAACAAAAAGGTAAAACCGCCTTCAAAAAAAAACCTTAGAAAAAAAACGTAAAATAATCCTCTAAAATAATGATAAAAAATAAAATAAAATAGAATGCCTTTATTTCGGACAACAGAAACTAAAGAAAATCGGTGAAGTCGGTGCTTCATTCAAAGAATATTTCGCTCGCACCGCACCGGCTTCATATTTCTGCTGCTTAGTGCTAGGCCATAAAACTTTAGGCTTTAGTTTCTGTTGTCCGAAATAAACGCATTTTATTTTATTTTATTTTTTATCATTATTTTAGAGGATTATTTAACGTTTTTTTTCTAAGGTTTTTTTAAAACTATGCTGAAGGAGCACTATCTGTCAATCTGTACATGAGTTTTCTGGCTAACTTTTTAAAGTTTTCTATAGTCAGTGTTTTTGTATTATTTTGTATCTGTTTTTTTTTTCTTTGCTTTTCATGTATTTTTTGCTATTAACCTGCTATAAGTTCTTGACCTAAAACTTTTTAAATAGCACCACCTGCTTTAATCTGTTCTTACTTTTATTCCATTATGTTGCCTGGTAGAGATCGGTCTGTAGCGATAAGGCTAATAATAACTCTGTTTTTTTTCTGCAGATTTTCTGAACACAGTGGAATCAAATGGTACTACAGAAATTGCAAGGTTAGTAATCAGTTATTGTTTGTAACCAAGCTATATGATAAAAAAACCTGCCAAGTGCGAGTTGGACTCACGCACCGAGAGTTTCGTACAAAGGTTTTTCCCGCTTTTCCTCAGTGTTAGCAGAGCCTGCTCTTAAACAAAATGTTCGAATTGCGGGATCATTTTATGTTGACATATACAAACAGGTGTAAAATTTAAGATTGTCAGTTTTTTCTGAGTGGTTATGCTGCTATAAGAACTACCTTCATACCAAATTTCAAGTTTCTAGGACAACTGGATGTATCCTACCCTTTAGGTTTTCATCATTACGGCATTTTGTATAGAAACAACCTTTTCAACGACTGTATCTTTTGAATGTGTTGACTTAGAAGTTTGATTTGATTTGATTCAGGTTTGAGTATCTGCTTTCTCCACGCGTTCCAAAGATAAAGAGTCTTGACGGACACACAGACAAACAGACGGACACCAAGGTGATCCTAAAAGGGTTCTGTTTTTCCTTTTGCCTAACTGCTAATTCAGACAACAATATCGGACACCAATTTTTACTATTGTAATGCACACTGAAGTTTTATTTCTGTACAAAACACATGTACTTACCTAACTTAAGATATAAAAATATCTTATCGTTTCAGCGCTCTATGCAACATGTCGTTTGAAAACGAAGATTTGGCATTTCACTCAGAAACTGACATGAACTGTGTAACCACAAACAGTTTAGCTGGAAATACAATTGGAGCGAAGAGATCCTATGGTGGTATATTAAAACCCACGAAACAATGGACCAATAGATGCAACAGTATGCGGGATTCCTTGAAAACTTACAATGACATTGAAAATATAAGTAAACTGTAAGTTTCGAGAGCATAATTAGACGTTGAGCGTGTCTGATTGATCAATTCGTGACACTTTCACATTGAAAGTTCTTTAGGTATCTTTTCTTGAAGTTGTCTTGGAGATATCCTTCACTTGACCCTGGTATTATTGAGTGCTGCAGGTAAATTTAAGCAGTTTCATTGAACCATGCGCAGCAGAGCTGTTGATATACGTCAATGTTATATTGCTGGTATAGGTACCTACGACAAATATTTTTAATGTATCCGCTGAACTGATTAGCTACAGTCAGTAGCTTAGCTTGGAGTGACGTCAGACCTAGACATAAGATACTTATTATTTTTACCTACCAGTGACACGGAACAATGATCAATTTGAATTTTTATTTTTCAGACGTATTCCAGATTGGAGACTGACTTTGCAAGACTGAAAAATCGCACTTATTTCGCAATTCAATCCTAACTAATATTATAAATGCGAGAGTAACTCTGTCTCTCTGTCTTTCTGTCTCTTTGTCTCTTTGTCTCTCTGTCTGTCTGTTTGTTACCTCTTCACGGGAAAACCACTGCACCAATCTAGATGAAATTTGGTAAGAAGATAGTCTGAATATTCAGGAATAACATAGGCTACTTTTTATTCGGGAAAATTATATAGTTCCCGCGGGATAGCGATAATCGAAATCTGCGCGGACGAAGTCGCGGCGGGTAACAGCTAGTTTATAGAGTAAAAGTTTTAAAATATTGAAAATGTACAAAAACTTTTTAATCTAGCAACCCAGACATCTGCCTGTCAGTGGACTGTCAATGTTGCCTCTGTCAAATCGTTACACGATTAGCTCTGCTGCAAGCTTAATTTTAAGCTGAAAACATTCGTAGCCAATTAATATACAGACCATTTTGCGTTAACAATGCGTTCTTGAATCTGAAGAGCGTTGCGTTGTCCGTATGTGGGTGGTGGGGTCGCTGTATTGTTCGCTTCCGTTTCGTTGGTAACGTGGCGCTTCGCGATCGGCAGCGACGGTTCACTCGTTATTTAGCCAGTGGCGCTAAAGGATTGCTCCATTGCCGAGCAAATTTATTTAAGAAGTTATCGTGTTTTTTTTTAATTAGCTAAGATTTTAAGAAAAAAATATAAACTTATACTCATCATGGGTACATTTGCGACAGCCTTTGGGTTACTCTTGTTTATCGTAGCGGCCCGGTCTGAAGAAGCGCCTAAGGGGCCTAAAGTTACCCACAAGGTAAGTAACTTCTACTTTTATCATTATCAGTCAACTTTTTTTTCACCCTAATAGTATCTAAGTTTTTTGGGTGTTGATGACCATAGCAAGGTTGGTGACCTCACTCAATGACGCGTCAAGTCTTTTGTTCCGTTAACTGTATGTCAAGTTGGAGACACCAAATACCACTTTAACTGTACAATAAAAGACCTATTGAATTCCTCTGATATCAATCCCAATCTAGCAACAGGTCAATTCAATCAGAGTTACCTTTGTGAGTCAATTTGTTAGTCCTTTCTTAGTACCTATTGGTATTGTATTTTTGATCAAAGTGGTTTTTCACAGGTCACCTTTAATTTAGCAATAGGCGATGAGGATGTCGGTCAGGTTGTGATTGGTCTATTCGGAAAGACTGTCCCTAAGACTACGGAGAACTTCTTCCAACTGGCGCAGAAGCCCGCTGGCGAGGGCTACAAGGGGAGCAAGTTCCACAGGGTCATAGACAACTTCATGATCCAGGGAGGCGATTTCACCAAGGGAGATGGAACTGGTGGTAAATATTTTTATTAACTATACTTGCAAAGAAAAATATATGAAAAGGTGAGCAGTTTGAGGAAAAGGAAAGTTTCTATACCTATTTCCCCCTAGTATATTAACTGCCAATATCCATATTTTTGCTTTCAAAATGACAGACACAGTATCTCAAGGCATTCTGTACTGAACTGATTTTTTTACATACAAAATAGACTTCTAACCTTATGTTAGAAGTGAAAGCAAGCTTTATTTTTTACTCCTCCATTTTGCGCTTGAATACCCTAAAATAAAATTTGGCAGGCAGACAATTTATTGCAACAGAGAGACTCAGAAACTAAATCTCTCTGAAACAAATTAGAAGATACAGACAGACAGGCACACCCTTTGTAAAAAGCTAGGTGTGTGGAATTAAAAATCAATGTTGATTTGTTTATACTAACTTTATTGTACTGAAATTTGTATCATATTGGCTTGTACTCCAATAAGATTCATTTGACTTATTAGATTGTACTTTAAACCTATTTTCATTTGTCAGCCAGCAGCCACTAGAACTTTGTCGCAATAAGGCTGCTGTGGCTTTAAGAGCTTTAACTGTAAAAAGTTGACATTTACTATTAAAAGGTTACACCATGACATGACTGACCCACGAAGAATAGGTTGACTGTAGTTACATACTTGATATACCTCATAGTGAAAGACTAACGCCATAACTGTTACTTGTCTAAAGAAGAGAGGATCAAAAGTGCTGCAAAAAACACTAAAAATAAATCCTTAATCAAACAGAAGATTTGGCTACAATCCAAATAAAACAAAGAAACTGCAATCTTGAATATGTTTGATGGAAAATATTGCCCAAAATAAACAAAGCTCATTATAATATATGGTCTGAAAGGAAAACAAACATCCAATTTCACAAATTCCAATCCATAAAGTTTATTGCGCAGTTTCACTTACCATTTAATATCTTTGGTTGAATCAAGTTATTTAAAATGGCGTATTTATTTATTGTTTTTTTTTGCATCAACATTGATGTCGTCTCCTTATACCTACCTAGTTTGTAAATATAATCGGCAACATAAAAATATTGTCTTGGAAACTTTCGCGAATTCATTTATCTACCAGTTTATCAATCAAGTTTTAACTGTTTAAATATCTGACGAAAATTGCTCTTCCTAAAGTATTTTCTGTACCTAGAACTAGAAACAGTCAGCGGTTCGCGCTTTAAGGGTAAAGGTAAATACCTACCTACTTAATAACTTCATAGCTAGCTAGAATAAAGAATAACATGCGTAATAAATAACTTAAGAATATCCACATTACCTACCGTCTAGAAACGCGATAACGGAGTATCGAAGAGCTAAGTAATCTGTTGGTGTTGGCACAGGGTCAGAGGTGTTGCGTGTTTAATGTTTAGGTACGTAGGTATGTTAAGGTCGCATCGTCGTGCATAGGAATCTTATATTAAGTTATTATTAAGCAAATTTTTTTCCATATTGTTTAATGTGTAAAAATTGCGTTTTCTTAGAATTTTCGCTTCCAAAAGATCCCAAATAGTAATTTTTATCGAAATCGTAAGAGTAGTTTCCTATCGTTATCGTTAGCTCCTTTAGTAATAGCAGGTACGTAATAGGTACGACTATCTTGGTAGTTTTTTTTTTCATATCATTTATTGTGAAAAGGTTCCAGCTCCACACCACAGAATGTGCAAGCTTCATCATCATCAGTATTAAATTTTTCTCACTCTTTTCCATTTTGTACCAATATTTTATCCTATTTAATATAAATATTATTAATGAAAAACGAATTCTATGCAGACGAAGAGAAGTTTAACTGCGAAACCCTCGAAAAAGTGTGTATTTCGATAAGCCAATATTACGGTTTTTTTTAAGCGATTTCCTTTTATTACTCTATAACAACCAATTATTTGGCGACTGGATAAGATTTCACTAAAAACAGCAGCCGTTAAACTTCGCGGAAACTGATGGTAATTAATATTGGTGCATAAAAATCTATTATTACACGTTACACGTGTTAAGATTTTCATTAACCGTTAATCGATTAAATTGATTTGTACACGCATATACCTACTTAGTTATGTTTATACTTATTAGGTTGAGTTAAATTGTTTGGCTTGCTGTACAAACTGATCGAACAAGCGTTGTACATCAATGTTGCAATATCATGTCAGAATTATCCTAACCACCTATTCTTATCGCAAACAATCCAGATTTTATCGTTTTAAATGTGAAAAACCTTGTTCTTAACTTTTCACGATTATATTCCTTGCTCAATCTGTGTGATATTTGGCATAGAGCTTCTTTTTATTATGACGACAAACATGATTATGAACGAATTGACGATTTCCCACATTTTATCCACATTAAGTCTTTGCTTAAATCTGACGCTTCCATAGTCCAAGATTTTGGGGGTCACCTCATGATTTCTGTCTCACGTTTTTGAAATTGTTTTTTTATTTATACTTACCTATGAGCGAGTAGGTATGATTTGTGGGTCCTGCACATGTAGCACGGGCGGCATTTTGTCGCTTGTCGCGCAGTGCGTCCCTTTCACAGTGATCGAATCAGTGAAGGACGCACTGAGCGACAAGCGACAAAATGGCGCGCGTGCTAGCCCCCCTGGGCCGTGTTTTATAAAGTTACAAGTTACAATTTACAAGCGGAAGTCTCATTCTATCACCTTTTATTAGAAAGAGACTTCCGCTTGTAAATTGTAACTTGTAGCTTTATAAAACACGGCGCTGGTCGTGTCTCACGTCATGTGAGAGTATACATAGACAGATATTACACACCTAGTTCGATTTTACAAATAATTCCTTTGAAAATTCGTATGAATCCAATTGGTACGAAAATGGAGAAAAAATGTGTTGAATTTTAAATAACCTAATGTAGGTATATCCTAGTCAAAAATTGATCACACGCTGTAATTTTGTAGCATTACACATTTTTTCACCATTATTGAGTGGCATTTTCACAGGTCTGATCACTGGTCAGGGGGCGGTCCATCCCGGGCTACAACTCAATAGTATCTACCTACAGCCACAAAATGCGCACAAAATCTCCCTCTAGGTGTTTTATTTTAAGTAGGGGTGCTAAGTACAAAACCGCCCGGGGTGCCAATCTACCCTACGTCGCCACTGCTTGCACGTCTATCTGGCACTTTAGGTAGAGTACCTATTTGCATCATATCCTTATCTTACCCACAGGCCGCAGCATCTACGGCGACCGTTTCGAAGATGAAAACTTCAAGCTCCGCCACTACGGCGCCGGCTGGCTCTCGATGGCGAACGCCGGCAAAGACACCAACGGCTCTCAGTTCTTCATCACCACCACCAAGACGCCCTGGTTGGACGGACGCCACGTTGTCTTCGGCAAGATCTTGGAAGGCATGGTACGTCAAATAGTCAAGTTGCGGTGATTACTAAGGCTTACAGTAGAGTGGGGGTACCTATTCTATTTTTAAGAGCTTTATCACACTGGCAATTTGCGGACGAGTAGCAATGCTCGCGATGAAATCGAAAGCGCTCGCGGCGAACTCGCCTCGCTTTCAACTCTTCCGCAAATCGCCAGTGTGATAAGGCGCTTAGGGTCTGAAAAGATAAGGACGGGGTGTGCGGTAGCTTAAAATGTCTATCCATCAAATTGGTGATGTCTCTTAAAGACTACCAGGAATCCGACATATTGTTATGTATATTTCTATACCTATTTTGACCTTTTTAGGGTTCCGTAGCCAAAATTACAAAAACGGATCCCTTATAGTTACGTTATGTCCGTCTGTCTGTCTGTCCGCGGCTTAGTTCAGAAACTAAGCCGGAAACCAATGTTATATAAACAATATCTTGTTACGATTACGAATGAAGCGCATTGTAATGCGCGTTTCTTCAAAGAAGCTTGCTTGATAGTGTGTTACTATGCCATTACACGGCCATTACCATATTTCACAGAAACAGCTGAACAATGTTACAGCGATTTTTGTATCGTGAAACAGACTGTTATGTTAACACCAACTGGCTGGTGTCAATAAACAATGATATTTAGCAGTTAATTGACCTTACTGTATTGTTATTAGAAAAGTCTGACACACTACTTGTAAATATCGCACAGTTCGGCGATTATCGCATTTTAACTTAATCTTTTTTTTTCCTTTATTTATCTTTCTGAGAGTTTTGAACTGTGTAACTATGCGTCTGACATTAAGAAATAAGTAGTGTCTCTTGTGATTGAGCGAAGTTTACGTACATACAGTAGACGTCAAACTTAAATAAGTCACTTGTAGGGAAAGTGAGATGCACAGAGACTAACGGGAATGTGGGAGCGGGACCGCAAATCCTGTCCCACGGCCTTGACAACTTAAAGAGGCGCATTCAAGTTTAAAGCGTATTGCGGGTGGTAGGACCTTGTGCGAGGTCCGTCTGGATCGCCATTCACCATCTTACTCGCTAAGCCTGCCGCTAAGCAGCAGTGCTTGCACTGTTGCGTTCCGGTGTGGACAATAAAACAGCCGGTGTAATTACGGCCACAAGAGGCATTTCATCTTAGCTCTAGGTTGGCAACGCATCTGCAAACTCCCCTGGGTTGCAGATGTCTATGGGCAGTGGTGATCACTTTACCATCAGGGCCGTGTTTTATAAAGCTACAAGCTACAATTTACAAGTGGAAGTCTCTTTCTAATAAAAGGTGATAGAATGAGACTTCCGCTTGTAAATTGTAACCTGTAGCTTTATAAAACACGGCCCAGGTGACCCACTTGCTCATTTGCCTTCGTCATATAAAAAAAAATTACTCTCCCACATCTTTTTTAAATGTCAAATATTTTTAATGTTCTTGGGTTCTTCAAAATCTGAAACTCCCTTTTTATTTCTGCAGGATGTTGTACGTAAAATTGAGAAGAGCCCCACTGGGGCCAACGACCGGCCTGTCAAGGACGTCGTCATCAAAGACTCCCGCGCAGAGGTCGTCGCGGAACCCTTCAGCGTCACAAAAGAAAGTGCTCAATAACATGAACCAACCTAGTTGATTTCATTACTCACTCTGAGTCTGAGTGCATTTAGTTCTAAGGTTATCTATAGCTATAATAAGTTCTCACTTTTGTGCCACAATGAGATACAGATGGAATAAAAATCTTTCTTTGTACCTAAATAATGTTTTTTATTTTTTGTTTATTTACATTTAGGTAATAAATATTGGTCTTCTGTGAAAGGGATTGCTTCATCATTGCTATGTCCTAACTTAAATTGATATATGGATAAGTATTATTGGATATGGATTTGGGCACTGTTTTAGGGCTTGAGTAAGTAAATTTTGAGACCCATTTTTTTAAAAGAAGCTGTTTTGTCTACCAGAAAGTAAAGTAATAAACAACTTTCAGTGTTAAAACATTATTACAGAAAATAATTGTGCTAACTGAGAGCAATCCCTTTTTCAGGCCATAAACACTCATTTTAACTTTTACTCTGGACTTCTTTCAGGCACAGTTCAGCTTCTGATTTAATCTCCTTTTTATTTGCTAGGACTGCTAACTTCCACCCATAACCACAACTTTTCCTAGCTTCCACTATCAATTGTTTTTTCAAATAAGCTCTCCCTAAATTAACATACATGATTCCTAATTCTTCTGCCTCTGGCAAACTCTTCCCAATATCTATGGCTTGCTTGAAATACTCTATGCTCTCATCAGTCCTGCCAAGTTGATCACAGACTGATCCAATATCATTCAACTGGACCATGATATGTTCTTTTCCAACATCGTCAAATGTTAGCATATGATCTAATGCACTCATCAATAATTTCAACCCTTGTTCTATCTTATCACAATCCAAAAACAGCCGTCCATACCAGTCCTCCGTAATAGCAAGTAGCTTCTTTGTTTCTCCATTGGGATCATTCTTAAGAGCATTGGTTAACTTTTGCATACACCAATCGTAGCCCAGTTGTGCTGTTGAATATTCTTTTTTTAAATGACTTATTCTAGCCAGTTTGATACTAATGTGAACTACTCTTGGATCATCCTCTGTTGCTCCGTCAGCCATTATTCTTTGAGTGACCGAGATAAAGAGATGTTTGGCTTTGTCTAATTGTTCCCTTTCGAGTGCCAGATTAGCCATAACATCGTAAATGTACGTTATGCCAAGTTGATGATGGATTTGTTGAGCTTGCCTCAATGCAATATGAAGTAGTTGCTCAGCTTTCTCATATTCCAACCGTTGAATAAAAAGTATACAATGCTTTATGGTCTGAATAAGCTCGTCTTCGGCACTAAGTTTGGTTTGGAATCCGAGCCAAGTAAACAGCGAGAATCCAAGCGTACACGGCATGACAGCTTGTCTAGGCGATATTTTAGGTACACTGAACCTAGGAAGAGTTCTGTGTTCAAATTTTATTCTTAATATCCTGCTCCATAAAAGCCTGAATCTTGACGACATTGTCGTTCAAAATTGAAGATGCTATTATGTAATTACAATGTACATACAATTTCTGTATCTTGCTGTTTTACAAGCTTTGTTCTGAACAAAAAAAAAGCATTGAACGTTGTTGCAAAGCGATGGTCTGCAGAAAGTTGTTTGATGTAACAATGTTATACTGATAGCGGTTTAAAACTTACCAAAATTACACATTAACTTATTTCAATATTTGCAATATCCCGCATGATTTTGACAATTTTATTTAGAATTAATTTCATTTGACATTTTTATGACAGTGACAGTAAAAAATCAGTATTGCCAAAATAATTCCAAAAATCCCACAAACCAGGGCCGTGTTTTATAAACCTACAAGTTACAATTTTTCAGGCGTTTATTGGCAACACATGTCCTGTTTTTTACAATTTGCGTTTTATAAAAGTACTGTGCTACAATTTTACAAGCTACAAGTACAGGCGCCTGTAGCCGTATCATAGACAAAAAGTGGACATTATATAGTTTTAAATTCATAATCGAACAAGCGTTTTTGAAAACAATTGTAAAATACAACTGTAGATTTGTAAAATTGTAACGAAAACTTACGTACGTCTTGCGACCTGTAACAATGGCTACAGGTGTACAAATTTTTGAATTAGGTGTCTTGATCAGTACGAAATCAATCGTTCTATCTACCTATCTATCTCTTCTTCAAGTTATTAAATTCGAGGTCATCGAGGAATGAATCATTTATTGAGGAACTCGTCGAGTCGGACTCGGAAGAAGAAAGTCCACGGCAGCATAGAACTAGGGAATATTGGCCACGAATAAATACAGATTTTGACACACCTTTTCAATATTATAATGAAAGGTCCAGAATGAACTATATGCAAATAGACTAGACTAGATTCTGCAAGAAATTGGGAGCTTATTAAAATCGTCGAGTAGGTACCTAATCAAAATAATTCATTGAGCGCGAAGCTTAAATTTTCTGTCTGTGTCTGTCTGTATGCACTGGAGTATCATGCAATCGTTGACATGCAGTGGGCAGGGCAGTGGTGGTCACTTACCATCAGATGACCCACTTGCTCGTTTGCTTTCCTCGTCGTATTAAAAAAATAATTTTTTTGGCCGTTTTTTGGCATTGTTTAGAATAGATGTATTTTACAAGCCGACCCGCGAACTTCGTACCGCCATAGGTCATTCTATAGAAAATGTACCTATGAGAAAACGAACTTCCTATTTTTCTTCTCGAGAAATTTTCCCCTCTATCTTACTATTCGAAGCAAAGATAAATCCAACAAATGAAAGATCATAAAAATCGGTCCAGCCGTTCTTGACTTATAAATAGTGCAGTTTTAACATGATTTTGTTTTATGTACTTAGACAGATTTTCATTTATCAACTTTGCATGGGTATTTTTAATATGTAATAGATAAAAATCCTCTACGTATTTGTAATTTTTGACAGCCACTTTTTTTTAAATTAGTGATGTCCATTACACTTGTAGAATTTACTTGTAGTCGAGATTTACAATACCGTATTACAAGTGTAGCTTTCCGTGTGTCTTTATAAAACACCTGTAATTGTACACAGTGCATTACAGGCGACTGTTTCCTGTAGACTTGTAACTTGTAGCCTGTAGGTTTATAAAACACGGCCCAGGGGGACTACTACGAAATTCGAAGTTCGTATCGTATTATTTCGCTCACTCTCGTAGTAAATAATATTAGCGTGAGCGGGATGGCTGGATATTAAGTTCGAATTTGGCACTTCGTAGTGTAGGGCCGACGTTCCATCCTCTTGCATCGACGAAATTCGGGTCATCGGAATAAACGTCGGTTCGACTCAGAGCGCTTTAGGATGCTTCTGGTTTCTTCGAACGCCTCGGCTCGCTTGTTTTTGGTGTCGAACGCATGTGACTATTTTATTGTGGTTGCTATTGGTAATTAACTGACTAACAATGGGTGAATTTTTCTCGCTAACACAACCTTCATTTATTAAAATGGATTTCTTCATACATTCCGGCCTACCGGATATTATGCGGTATTTAGAACGAGGTACCATGTACCATAGACATCTTTATTTATTTTTAATAAAGCTTTGGACACTTGCTGTACAGCCTGTTGTAAGTCGGATACACACTTAAAACAAGTTGTCAAACATACCAAATCGTCTTGAACTCTACTTAAAAGGTCAGATCTCCAAGCGTTTAATTTTTTTAAAAATATTCATGTTGACATTAAAACAATAAACAATTATATCAAAATTGGTGGATCAATCCATTAATCGTGTGACGTTTTTTTTTTATACCAAAAATAATATGAACACTTTTATTTCACAGCACGATTTTAATTGGCTGACATCACCGAACTTTCATTTCTAGCCAATAAAAATAAAGTATTTGAATAATATTGAGCAGTAGAGATCAAATCAAATTTTAATTTTTAACTACAAAAAGCTACGTATGGTATGTGTGTGTGTGACTGACTGTGACTTTCTCAATCTAAATGAAACGCGGAGCGATGGCTGCAATTTTTACACCAATTATTCGGTACATTGCTTGCACGTTTTGTATTTTGTAGTACAGTTAAAAGCCAAGGAAGGCAAGATTCAACTGTTATGAATTGAATTGTAAATATCGGAAAATGCTGACGTTGACGTAGCGCAGTAGGGCAGGTATCACCAAACTCGATTACTCAAATTGAGTTATGATTATTTCACATACGGCTCCAATATTGTCTTCATTGAACTAGATGGAAAAGCAGTGAAGTGTAAACATGGACGTGATGAACGGGTCCGATTTGCCTCCCGTTAGCGAGGATACCTTTTGTAAACATATATTGTATTACAAGATAAATAACTCAAGGTAAATCAGCAGTGGCCTTGTGCGGTTTGTTTTTATGTTTGTTTTTGTGCTTACGTTAGCTTTTGTTGCAGGGTCCGTATTTGGGATTTGATTATATTAATACCGAATGCTCTGTTTGTGCTGTTCCTACTTGTGAGGTTTAACAAGGCGCAGCTGAAGTTAAGAGCGACTAGTAGTCCCATATTTCTGACGTTCTATTCTTTGGTGTGGGGTAATGTGATCATTAGTCTTGTAAGATGTGCTGTGGCCATGACGGTGACAACGTCCATGCCGCTGGGCGGGCAAGTGGACAAAGTGCTGTGGGTCATCGTAAAATTCTTCTTGCTGGCAACCGAGATGAGTGTAGTGATTTTTGGATTAGCTTTTGGTGAGTAATTTGTTGTTTATATGTGCTTTTGTCTTTGTGCCGTGTCTGGTCAGCTTATGATAAAACTGTGCTGTTTTATGCTAATTTTAGTAAAGCCAAGATACTTTTTAAATATACCACACCGCACAGCCACTTAACACTGTTATGCATAGTTTAGTTAGGGCAAAGAAATTTCCATGATAACATTCCTCCAAAATTTATAAATCTATTAATCTGCCAGGAATTATCCTTTCTGCAAATAATTCCATCACATTTTTACTCGTCAACACAGTTCCTATATGTAGATGGACACTCTTATTTTAAATTCATATTATCTCACATAATACATAATTTATGTTTTTTCAGGTCACATGGATAGTAGAAGCAGTATAAGATATGTGTTGCTTGCTACATCGTTCATATCTCTCGCATTCACAATAACTCAGGGCACGTTGGAGCTAATAAAGGATGACAATGACACCCTCATTGACCATGCGGACCTGTTTGAACATGGGGGAGTTCTGTTCTGGTTCACATCTTCACTTGTTTTTGCGCTCATCTATTTTCTGATATTGATACTTCCCTGGACTCCATTGAGGGAATATTTGGCATTACCAAGTAAGTTACTTTTAATTATAGTTTTTTCTTCCTGAGTATGGTAATGATAATACTTATAATCAATACAGTTAAAACCAGTACAAACCGAGTAAACCAACATTCTATGATTTAACAAGTCTTTGGAAGTGCATGGTTTAAATGCATAGGCATTGCCTTAATTTGTAACTCAGGATTTCTATGTAGTTTTAATTTGAATGCTTGTTTATCTTCCTTATTTTTATTTCATTTCATCTGACTATCTAGTGGTCTAAATTAAATTAAGTTAATAAACACACCAATAATTAACAACCTTTTTATCTCCATGTAAAACATAATAGCCTTGACTACAGTTACAGATTACTGTGTGAGATAAATGCACAGTAAAAATGTTTTAAGCCAAACAAACGTGATGACTGAATGCCATTAAAACGTCTTATAATGTTGAGGGGTAAAGTAGTTCAATTTTTATGATGATTGTGTGAGAAAGTTGGCCCTTTTTTACATAATCGCCTGGCATGGTTACTGCTCACATTAAGGCAAATATGAATGGATGAACTCAGAGATGTTTGCATAATTTTATCAAACCCGAAGAAGACAAAGCCATTTTACTAATTGTATTTTACCATCCTGATAACTACAAGGGCTGTTTGATAAGTAGCCGTTTATGGAAAAAAAACCATTTTTTTTGTATATATGCATTTATTTTTCTACGTAGTCACCTTTTAACTCTATACATTTGTTCCACCTATACTCAAGCTTCAATAAACCATCCAAAAAGTATGATTTTGGAAAGTCATTAAAATAGGCCTCTGTGGCGGCAATGACTTCGTCATTTGATCCAAATCGCTTGCCACCGAGCCATTTTTTTAGGTTGGGAAACAAAAAGAAATCGCATGGGGCCAAATCTGGAGAATACGGGGGCTGAGATATAGTTCGTAGCGTAACTGTGCTAATTTAGCCGTCACAACTCTGGACGAATGAGCCGGGGCGTTTTTGCTTTCTTTGGAGCAGGTTCACCCGGTAAAATCCACTGCTTCGACTGCTCTTTCATTTCCGGGGTGTAGTGGTGGACCCACGTTTCGTCCACGGTCACGAAACGACGCAGAAACTCCTTCGGGTTACGTTTGAACACGGCCAAACACTGCTCCGAAGTAGTCAGTCGGTTCCGTTTTTGCTCCTCCGTGAGTAAACGCGGCACCCACCTCGCCGATACTTTCTTCATACCCAATTTTTCTTCTAATATGTGTAGTACCCTCTCGATTGAAACGTTTACAGCATCAACGATTTCTCGAAGTTTAATTCGGCGGTCGGCTAAAACGATATTTTCAATTTTCTTAACCATATCGTCTGTAGTCACCTCAACTGGCCGGCCTGGGCGATCCTCATCAAAGACGGTTGTTCTCCCCCGCTTAAACTCGTTATACCAATATCTGACGGTTGTCATAGAAGGAGCACATTCATGGTAAACCGCTTGCATTCTTACTTTTATTTCATCACATGTTTTTCCTTCCAAAAATCTAATTACAGACTGATACTGTTCTTTCTCCATTTTAACAATTTCAAGTTCACGCCTTCACTGAATCGTTGTCAAATGAGAAAAAAAACAAAGGAATGCCATTTTTTTTAAATTATCCCACCTCTGAAAAATGTTTTAAAAAGGTGGTATACTTATTTGCGGCCAGTGATATTAGTATATTTAGAAAACGGGTACTTATCAAACAGCCCTCGTATTATAAATGCGATACTCACTTTCTCTTCACTTTTTCATAGGAGGATTAGGCTTCCCAAAGGATATGGGTAACCAAATTCCAGGTAGATAAAATTGTGGTTGACAGCTAGGTAGTGAAATTATAATTAATATGATGTAAGAAGCTAAACAAATTTGTTAACTGGTTGCAAGAATACAACAATGGAATGATTCTATTTTGATAGTTCTTATTTATTGCAACAATTAACTAGTTAACTACAAATGTGTATTGTATACAAACTATTTAATACTCATAAATTAGTCATAGCAGCTTTGCATTTTTAATTGCTTCATTAATTCAAATGAAGTTGTTAGTTTAGTAGCAATTATTATCTAATTCAGGGTTCATTAAAATACCGTTATGCAGAATATTAATTATGGTTAACTGTAAACAACTTGATTGTAGTTGGTTGGTATAGCTAAATAGCAATAACTTATGATAAGAATGCATTAATATTGTGAAGTGAAATTAATTATACTTAGGTATAAGAACAATAAAATTTATTACCCTGATAATGATTGCTAAGAGCTTCCTTGTGACTGTTTTTCTGGGATTTCTTTGTCTTAATTGTTTTACTTTTAAATCAGTTCAGCATCATTTTGTAACTGCTTTTCCCATCTTGATAATAATATGTATTGGTTGCTGTATTTTAGTCAAAATTCAAGGTGGAAATGATTATACGTATGTAAAGGCATCGTAAAAAATTAGGAGCATAGCAATATTTGCGGAATAAAATTTTATTAGGTACACCTACCTACGTCCTCAACTATAATGAATGTGAAAGTTTTACAGTTAATTATTTGTTAATTGTATACTTAATGAAAATAATCGATTTATTGATTATTTTTGTTTTTTTTATTTTTATGAAACATTCATAGAATGAAATTCAACATACAATGACAATGCAAAGAAAAATTCGTTAAGCAGCTGGACTTGAACCAGCAACCTCGGTAATCCGTACCAATTACGGTTTTGGTACGGATTACCGAGGTTGCTGGTTCAAGTCCAGCTGCTTAACGAATTTTTCTTTGCATTGTCATTGTATGTTGAATTGTATACTTACTCAATGGATTTGGATGAGATTTGGTACATAGATGGGCCATATAGACTAGGACTTCCCACTTATAGTTATGTGTTATGGGTACTGAGCAGTGATTATGGCATAACTTACAATCTTCTATTAGGTATTTGGCTGTCTAAGCGCTATCGCTATCAAGAGAATTAAGTCCAGATCACACATGTAGGTACGAAAAGTCGTCCAAGTCGCCTTGCATTACGTTTCACTATCGGCGACTTTAGTATTACGTAGGGCCTGCCCCGTAATGTAACGCTACATGCACACAGCAGCATATTTACATGAATGTTTACTTTTTTTCAGCGAAACTCTCGTTCTACCTGTACATTTTGCTGCTAGCTCTGCTGGACATGACGCAAGCGGTGGGCGCAGGGCTTTTAATATGGGGCCCCTTCCCTTCGGGGCTCTGTGTCGTTGACGTCACTACGTGGTTATACTTCTCTTTGTACACGCCGCTGGTTTATCACACGTTCCTTAGCGAGTTTTTCAGGTAATTTTAAGCTTTTTTAATCGATATTCAGTCCAGTAGACCTTTTGTTTAACACGCGCTGCGTTCGCTATTGCCTTCGACATCCTTTTTGTCAAACGGTAGTTATAAGATGGTGCGAGTAAGAGCTAGCTAGTTAAAGCTGCAGCGAGCTAACGCGCGTTAGACATAGGGCATCTGATTGTTAAAAGTTTTGTATTTTATTTCTATAATTCTTTTGCGTGAAGCCATTTACAGTATGAAGTGTTGGAATAGCGTGTGATACATAGCGAGACGGCGGGGCTATGCCCAAGGTCGCACTTGCGGATAACCGCGTGCGGTTTCGTTGCGCTGTACCTATCCCACGTAATTATCCCGCTAGCCGCAATTTCAACGGTTGCATTATGGTTAGTAAAATATTAGTAAATGATCGATCGACCATGGGTACCTAAGTGTAAGTAGGTACAGTCAGCGTCATATATATGGTGACATCCAAAGTGCTCAAATAGTTCGGTACACCATACGATTTGTATGATGGTTTGATTTGTATGGTGTACCGAACTATTTGATCACTTTGGATGTCACCATATATATGACGCTGACTGTACGTAAGACAACTCGCAGTGTGGAATCCAATGTCGTATGAAGAATCTGTATACGAGCAATGGAGCCGTGTTGGAGCCGTTGAACTATGATTTATTTGAATCTAATTAGTTTAGTTGAAGATGAAATATGTGCTAGCATATTCTACTGGCCAATTTTGTCTTATCTTTTATGGAATGAAAGTCATCTCTATTGCATCTCGCCGCTATATCATTCTGTGTGCTCACTGCTGTACTGTTTTTACAGTGTGTCTCAACCAAGCATCATGTTCTCATACAAGGCGCAAATGGATGAACCGATGGACGACGACCAAGTCTCTCTGCCGCATCAACAGAGTTTCAGCTCTCTGAAAACCGACTCCGATTATATTTATCAGGTATGATTTAGTTAAAATAAAACCTGGCAAGGCTCTGGGAAAAATAGATGGAGTAAGTACTTAGTTATTGAACTTAATAAAATAACACAAGAGTAGCTATGACAGCTAAGGATGTGCAATTATTTTTAATCTATACTCACAGGCACAATTAATCGCCTACCCTGTTTTTACTATTTATTGTAAAAGTATTCTTTATTTAAATAACAGTTTTTACATTAGGTACCTAATCAAGGAAAAAATGGTTTGTGATTAATGTTGCCTCTTGAGTATATTTTATAAATCGCCCTGGGCGGTACATTTTAAGGACGACAGGACGAGTGGCCGTTTGCGATTTCCTTTCTAATTTTCAACATTAACTATGGGAAGCTAATATTGTATTCAATATATTGATTTAACTTTATTTCCTATCTCCCTCAGCAGAGTAACAGCGTATATGACAGCACGCTCTTCGAAGCCGGCGGCACCACGCCAATGAACCCCGTGTACAGCGCGTCTCTCCAAAGCCCAGACTCCATAGCCTCGGGGCAGTCCATAGAAATAGGCGCTCCCACCTCCGGGTTCCAAACACAGAACTTGCCATCGACATAACAATCAAGGTACGCTTGAATATTAAAAAGTTAAAACGTCACTCATCCAAAGAAAACACTTAGTGATATGATAACTTAGGACCGTGTAACAATAGGATATAATAGTGCTACTTAAATAAGTAGGCATCTCCGATTCTAACTTATTTTCTAATCATTGTCGTTTTTGTTATGTAAATACATTATTTTTGTGATATCGTGAGCCAGTGATCAAACGAATGACGAGACTGTTTTGTTGAACGCTCTTTCTGCTGTAAATCTTAACTATGTAATGGATCCATCCATAAATTGACATTAGATGTAATTTAGCTGCTTAAGATTTGTAAGGATATGTAAACATTGCTGTGAAATAGTGACTCAGTTGTCTTAAACCTTAACATAAATAAACTTGACGCATATGACCTTATTCTTACAATCTTTTTGTTTATCTTGTCAGCACGAAGAGGCGTATTTTGCTATTTATGTTGATAACGAGCTAGAGCTAATGCATGACTTTTGTTTCAATGTATGAAGGAGACAGTTTATTATATTCACGTTTAATAAAAGTTGGTAAATAGCAATTGTTGAAAATGCGATCCGCCTTTTCAGAGGAACTGAAAACTTTGTAATTTTATTCCTCAATATTCATGTTAATAAAATTCCATATAAATGGATTCAAGAGTAAATGAAATGAAATGCATTCTGCAGTATACCAACCCAACTTATTAGAGCAGTCCTAATTCTGATTCTACTTACTCCATCCAATATGTTAAGATAACCTATCATGTAAAATTCCAATGGAATCGACAGTTGTCGAAATAGAATTAAGAAATTTGATGATGTGCACAGATTTAAAGTCCTATTAAATACTTTAAAATCAAAACAAGACTATTAATTAGTCAAAATTAGTCTGTAACACATGTGGAACCACTTAGTGCTTGTTATTTGAATGTTAAGTTAATATCTATACTGACACGCGAGCTATGACACGGATATAAAGCATCATAAATAGTTATCTTTTTCAACCAGTTAGCATATCAGTGTGTGCAAAAGCGATGGCTTTTTGTCCGTGGCAAACGCTGGTATTTTTCCCATATAGCCAAACAATATTTACGCGTTTGGTGGACAGCCATATGCAATAAAAAAACCGCATTTTGTGAACAGTACATTCGGTAGAATATTAGGCTATTTTCGTAATAAAATGTTAAGTGATCAATCTAATTTAAAGATTTGACCATGTTAAGATTTCATTTCATATCATTTCGTCACCTCAGTGTGACATATCTAGCGTGTTGTATACTTTGGAAAAAATTTAAGATTTTACGTAAGAGCTTTTACTACTTACCACATAATTTTGACTCACTTATTCCATGATATTTCTCTCCGCGTACTTATTGTTTAAACCACCGAATATCATGCACGTCAAGTAAATAGCTTTACGTTATTTCTGTTTCTCATATTTGTAATACTTAGGTACTACTTAGGACACCCACTGGAGATCTTATACCTACTAATGATTACCTATAATCCAGTATTTTTGATTTACTTACTCAGAATACAGAACAAACCAGAAGCCGCGAGGGCGCCTAAAACTACTCTTAAATTCCCTACCTAGTTTCGCGTACCTAATCATCTCCGTGCACGCAGCGCAGCGTATCGCTCCATGTACGAATGACAATATTAATCAATCTCTTATGTCGTTACAATGTAAAAATGACGTTGGTTTTATAAAAAAACAGAATAGGATTACGTATATTTTAAGTGTAAACGGGTAGCGAAAACAGCGAAACCAATAAAAAAATTACACAGTGCGCGGCGTGCGGCATGATTGAACGCGGCTTCAGGTTTGTTCTGTATTCCGAGTTTACGTAAGTATGACTCTTACAAACAATATAATGGTAAGTCAACATAGTTTAAACCATGGTCTAATAAAAACCATGCTGTATACAGCGTTAGTTTTAATGAAACGTCAAGTATTCAGTCAGGGGCTGAGTGCCTAAGTCTATGTTAACACCCCTGTAAAGTTTTTATTTGGAAAAAAATATAAAAATCATTATCCCATAACTCTCATGCCTCTGCTGGGTGACAATATATATTGGAGAATGGATTTTTTTTAAATAAAAAAAAAAACATAGGGGTGCTCACTTAGACTTGCCCAAGGCTGAATTCTTGACGGTTCATTAAAACGAACTCTGTGTACATATAGCATCATTAGGATTAGGATAAACCCTATTCAAAAAATATTTTTAAAACAGTTTACACTTGAAGACGAATATGAAAAAAAAAAAGTAAGTACTGCATCTTTATTGCCCTAATATTTCTTTAGGTTTTTGCTAATATCGTAGTCAATGTTAAGATAGTGCTATGATGCATATGTGATTATGCCGATTGGTTTTATATTGTACTGTGATGCTATGCCCACTATTTATTTTTGTTGAGTTTTTTTAATTATATTCTGTTTACACAAGCAATCTCGAATATTGAAACTATTGTGTTTGTGCTAAGCAGCTGTAGAATATTAAGGTTGGTGATTTTATTTGAATTGCGCAAAATAAAAAAAGGTAAAAGTAAAATAAAACGTACGAAGCTCAGTTTAGTAGACAATGTAGATTGTGAGCCTTGTGCGGTCTGTAATATTTTGCGCAGTCTGAATTTTACGGTCAAGGTATAGGTAATCTAATCACTTTTATTTAGAGTGTAAGCAAACAATATTTGTCAGAGAGATTTATAAAGAGTATAGGCCAGAAATAATTTTGTTTTATTTCTTTTCCCCTCTACGGCCCCCAAAGGGATTTAACAGTATATATAGAGCGGTCATTGCGACTTTGCTCATACAAAATATTTCATCTCAAATGTCAGTATCGCCATCTACCATCGAATAGCAAAAATACGTATTAAAATAATTACAACACATTTCAGCTATCGCACGGCACGTAGCGTTGATGATAGGGGTGCTGGCATAGCAATATCAAGGTATCGATAAAATTATCGATGAAGGTTAAAAGCATGAGTCAAAAATTATTTCATAGAATCAAGTGACAATGAATTGGGAGGCAATGAAATATTCGGGTGGGTTTCTAAAATCTTATGTAAAAAATGTAAGGGGAACTGTTATAAGGTTTAGAGTCCCTGTCAATGTCTTTCTCGCTCCTACGATCCGGGATTGTCCTATATTCCTATTTATCAAAAAAATCTCCTAAGTATAGCATGTCAATCTTTAACATTCGTCTGAAATATCAGGCGAAGGAAGTGGACCTGGATGAGCCCGGATTGTGTAAGGAGGAATATTCACTGATGTCTCTGTGATCAATGCGGTCAAAACTGGGAGTGATCACCGTATGGCACCCGCTCAGCTCCAAAACCCCAAGAGTTTTCAGCTCGAACTTCAAAACCGTTCGAATGCCTAGGTAGCGACGTGAACGATGGCCAATGGGGCCAGAAGGTTCTCGAATGGCGTCCGCGGACTGGTAGGCGAGCTGTAGATAGGCTTCCAACAAGACGGAGCGACGACCTGGTGAGGATCGCGGGATCGCGGTGGATGCGGAAAGCACAAGACCGGTCTGAATGGACAGCCTTGAGGGAGGCCTATGTCCAGCAGTGGACGTCTTTCGGCTGACATGATGATGATGATATAAATACATTTTAGCTCTATCGATAAATCACAATTAAGTATACCACAGCTCTATCGATATGTTACATTTAGGGTTACCAGACCCGAACATGAATATTTCTGACAAAATCCCTGACTTCGATAAATTTCCTGATATTTTGTGTCAACGTTATATTAATGGTGGGTACCCACCCGATAGCCCAGATTTCTCTTTCTACGAGGGGCGGCTGATAAGTAATCACCTTGGTCAGAAATATATACAAAAATAATGCTGGCTGGTATGGATTTATATTCGTTTGTTATTCTATTTTCAAAATGTATTACATTCATTTGTTTATGGCATCACGTTTATTTGTCTCCTACAATTGTTTCAAACATGTCGGTAGAAAAAGTGAAAATGGATAAAATCGAGCAGCGTGCGGTGATTAAGTTTTTGACTAAAGAAGGGAATACGCCTTCGGAGATCAGACAGCGTATGTTACGTATGTTTGGCAGTTCGTGTTCTTCCGAATTTGTTACAAAGTTTTGGTCAAAGCAGTTTAAGTTAGGTCGTGAGAGCCTGGAAGATGATCCTCGTAGCGGAAGACCAGTTTCGGCCGTCACCGATGAAAATGTAGCCAGGGTGAAAAAAATTATATCAGAGGACCGACGAGTGAAGCAGTGGGAGATAGCTAGAGATGTGGGCGTCAGTAAAGAGCGAGTCAATGAAATAATTCATGAGCATTTGAACATGTCCAAGGTTAGTGCACGTTGGGTCCCCAGAATGTTGACTGCATTTGACATGGAGAGACGTGTCAAATGTTGTCGAAAGAGGAAGAAATAATTTCTAGAATTGTAGCATGTGATGAGACTTGGATTCGACAATGGGACCCGGAAAGTAAGCAAGAGTCGTTACAGTGGAAATTTAAGGATGAGAAGCCGCCTCGGAAATTCAAGGTCTGTCCACCGGCAGGTAAACTTATGGCTACAATCTTTTGGGACACAGAAGGGATTTTGCTCATAGATTATTTACCGAAGAAAACTACAATGAATGATGATTATTACTCAAACTTACTATATCAACTAAGAGAGACAATAAAAGAAAAACGGCGAGGTAAACTAAGCAAAGGAATTCTGATTTTGCGCGATAACGCACCAGTGCATACCGCCCGCACAACGACGCTAGCAATTAAAGACAATGGCTTCGAAACCATTGACCACCCCCCTTATAGTCCAGATTTAGCTCCTAAACAGAAAACAGTCACACTATTTTCTGTTTAGACTTCTCAAGAAAGACCTCAGGGGACGAAGGTTTATGACCGATGACGAAATGAAGGCTGCGGTTACTGACTTTTTTGACGACAAACCGAAAGATTTTTTTTTTAATGGTTTAAATTCAATATTTGAAAAATTTTATAAGTGCATTTTACTAGCAGGGGACTATATAGAAAAAAAAAAAAAAAAAATTGCCACGACAGTCTTTTGTTTCATTGTTAGGTAGATTACTTTTCAGCCGCCCCTCGTATACGTAAAGTCCTGACAACAATTTTTCGCTATTTTTCTGACTGAGGGCTGAAATTCCAGCGCCGTGTTTTATAAACTGATATATAAACTCCCTAAATAGTTGTAATGTTTTTTTACTTTTGTTTTTGTATTGTGTATTTCTTATATTTAAATTTTATAGCGCATTGGCTCTGCTGTAATGCTGTAAAATTGTTTTGATAATAAATAAATAAATAAATAATAAATAAAGCTACAAGTTACAATTTACAAGCAGAAGTCTCTTTTTAATAAAAGGTGATAGATGAGACTTCCGCTTGTAAATTGTATCTTTATAAAACACGTCCCAGACATGTCAGGAAATTTTTTGTCATCTGGTAACCCTGATTACATTAAAATTACTAATGTGCTACTGAACAACAGAGGGCGCTTATTTCAATACGGGCAATGTTCTAGAAACATCTATAGAAATTATTTATTTTCTCATTATCGGATAAATAATACGAAAACAAACTGAAATCTCGCCCAGTATTTCTACCGTAACGAGATTTGCAATCCCGCACAGCACAAACCTGTGAAAACGATTTATTTTCGAAAAATTGTCTAGCACACAACGCGACCTGTCAGGTCGGGCGTTTGATACCATACTCACCAAGCATATAAAAAGGTACTCTGTGACCATACTGAATGACTTAGTACCTAGTGGTACTAAGTTGTGGATTATGACTTTGTTGAAAATGACCGCTATATATATACTAATGTTAAATCTCTTTGACGGCCCCCCACTTCCTCGTCACGTAAGACAAGGATTAAGAACAAATATATTAAGTACCTATAGTTTCGAATTTTCAGTAGGCCTTCCCCCCCCCCCATTCATTCATTTCATTTACCCCATTGATCTACAAAAATAGATACGCCACCGCTTCACAGCGCGTGGACAAGCAATTATAGGTGATTCGGTGACTTAGTACCACTTGATGTTCGACGTGTTTGACATTATGTCAGTCTAATGACAGCTAATGAGCGAGGGCCGCATTTTGCCAGCGCTGAACAGGTGCGTGGCCTATCTTCATGTTTTATGTATCAATGCTATACCCCAATGATTTTATTAATATCATTTGACCATACTATATGGACTTCGCAAATTACTTACTTGAAAAGTTCAATAAAATACAAAATTACAAATTCAACCTTGTTTATTACGTTTCCTGAATATTATTTTTCCAATTCTTCATGAATAAAAGCGTGCTTCAAGGCGTCTGAAATTGATATTCTCTGAGCAGGGTCTAGCATCAACATTTTGTCAAGCAATTCTTTTAGTTGGGTCATCTTCTTTTCGTTGCTAATTGACTTTCTGAGCTCTTTCGCTAAATCCCGAGTCACTTTTATATTGACCATCTCTACTAGCTTGTCACGTCCTGTAATCTCATCCTTTTTATGAAGCAGAAAATTGTTGTTATAATTAAAATGTTGGTCCTTGAATTTACCTCTTTTTATTAATTTGTTGGGCATTCTTCCTTTTACATCCATGAAGCATTTTAGCATTTTGTTATTTGAGCCTCCAGTGAACATTATCTTTCCAACAGCCATTTCATAAAGTGTGCACGCTGCTGACCACAGGTCCACTCCATGTGAGTATGTCATGCCTAAAATTATTTCAGGCGCTCTGTAGAACCTAGAGACCAGATAAGGTGTTGGTTCAATTTCATTCGCTTTGCCAGCAGACCCAAAGTCACACAGTTTCAAGATATTTTTCTTTTCATTCACCAATATGTTATCAGGTTTTATGTCAGCATGAATAATACCAACTTTTTTAAGATGTCTCAAAGCTAAAAGTAACTGTCTGGTATAGCTTATTAATGCATTTAGGTTTATTCCGTGTCTGCCATATTTTTTTATAACACATCTCATATCCATATGAAGTGGTTCTAATACGAGGCATAGATGTCCCTTGTGGGTGAAACTACCCAAAAAATTTACACAATGATATTTATCATCTGGGTCCATGTCATTAACTTCTTTCAGATAAGATATTTCTTTAATTGCTGTTTTGTGCATTAACTCATTGTTTCTTGTAATTTTTATGGCCACTTCCGTGTTTGGCTTACTATTATCTTGAGCTTTGACTACATTAGCGAAAACCCCTTGGCCTAATGTATCTTTGACAGTGTACCTGTTGTTCTTTAATAAATCACCAATCCTAATGTTATAATATCCTTCTGCATCATCCCAATTATCAGTCAGCTGTGGGTTATCATTATTGTTATCTTTTGTCACACCATCAGGTACACTTTTAGGCGTAAAATCATCAATTTCCGCAAACATATCAGTTGATTCCTTAACATCTCTCTTGATATTACTTTCATGGGTTTGTTTGCTGGAATTTTCAATGTGAACATGTTTCTGGCTTGAAATATTATTTTGTGCCTTTTTTTCAGTTTGGTTTTCTTCATAAGTATATTTCAATTTTTCTAAAAGTTGCTTCCGTCGTTTTCTTCTGATTTCAATAATATTTTCTTCATCCTCTGAGTTTTCATCATATCGGGGAGGGGAGTCTTCACATTGCTTATCTCTTGAACCAGAATTATTTATAGTGACAAAAGATTGACTTGTACAATTTTTATTAGACTTGCTTTCATCACCAGATTTCTTGTTACTATTGAGAGATAAATTTTTCCTTGTTTCATCATTGTAATTATTTAATTCTTCTTGGAGAGTTTCTCTTTGTTTTATTAGTTCTTCTATACTACTTATGCCAGTTGGGAGAGGGGGTGTTCTAGATTCTAAACGGTGTTGTTTTGATTTAGAATCATGCTTCGAATGATATCTTTTTCTCTTAGATCTTTTTGGGTCTTCATCTCTGAATGCATCAAAGGATTTACTCTTGGGGTTGTCATAATTCCGTTCAGCCATCTTAACTCCACTTATATTTAATGTGTATTCTCTGAAACTTCAGATCTGAAGATTTTATTGGAAATCTGTAAAAAAGAATTCAATATAATAAAGATTGAACAATGAAATATAATTTAGAGTTAATTAATGTCTACTAATAAAATATCATGTATGTTTTTGTATTTTTTATTTGCAAGCATTGCCTGTCACTTTCATGAAAGTTATTTTGGTGTGACTGAAGTTTGTCTAGATTGTATGCCTGGTAACTCTCATGAAGTTGATGTATTGCAGAATGTTTAAGAAATATTGGTAACTATATCAATGATTACATTTCCCTCCCTGTGAACATCAGTACAGTCAGGGCCAACATGATTCTTTCACAAATGATGTAGGTGTTTATGAAAATGACTTGGAATCTTCACACATCCTTCGACATGTATTTAATTTCGTCCATTCATTTCCATGACAATGTCATTTTACTTTACCATCCATGGTTTTAAGACATTTGTGTGAATCACAAGTTTTGCATTCTTGGCTAGAAAAAATACAAATCACAATGTTAGCTCAAATGAATGCAAGTTATTTAACTGTTGATATAATGAATTTTTTTATAAATAATTTGATATATTTAATGTCAGTACTCATCCATTGTTTTTTTATGGTTATTCCAACAGTACTCATAGCATGAATTTCGAAAGGGTGGAGGGATTCAGCATTGGGTCACTTAAGAAAAGTTCAAAGTTAAGTTTTTATGGTAGAAAAGTCCTACACTATGTTATAAAAAAAAATACATAATTTATAATAAAGCTTCTACACAATTATAATACTATATGACAGAAAAATTGACTTTTAAACGGCAATACAACTATAAAAGACAAATATTTTTATGTAAAGAAAAAGAAGAGTAAAGAAACCTTGACAATATTTTATTCATACTTTTTGGATATTTCGTAATATTTAAAATGATTAAGTTTTAAATTAACTTTAGTTTTACTAATTCAGCAACTTGTGGCACAACAGAGCAAAAAGAAAAAGAACTCTTTGAAATCTTAAAGCAAGGCAACTAAAGCTCATCTTTGACCAAAATGTAAGATTTCATAGGTTTAAATTTTTTCGTTATGTGACTAAGAACACTGTATAATATGCTTAGTGTGGAGTACTAAATTGTGTCAAATTCATAGCACAGAATTTACAAATTAAGCTTATTATATCACCAACAGATGCCTAAAGAAATCACTTTAAACAAGAAATCACTTCCTGGGCCGTGTTTTATAAAGCTACAGGTTACAATTTACAAGTGGAAGTCTCATTCTATCACGTTTAGTTAGAAAGAGACTTCCGCTAGTAAATTGTAACTTGTAGCTTTATAAAACATGGCTCTGGGAACAGGTCAGAAACTTTAATACAGGTCAGTAATTAATGCCACACTGCATCACAGTCTGAAAATTATTACTGTAAGTTAAGTAAAAATGTTTACCATTTAATGCAATTTAACACATTCTGTCTCCAGCTTAATGTATCTCAAAATTAACACGTCACTGTAACTAAATAGATAGGAAGAAAAGGAGCTTGAAATTCATGATATGGGCACCGAGTTTCAAGTACAGTTAAATGGTGCAAAAGCAAACCATTAAGAATTTTATCTGAGAATGATCACCGTAATTAAGTGACCATTTGCAGTTAAAATTCTCACACCTCTATTGTTGTTTACTAGGGATAAATTAAAAATTAACCAAAAATGAAATGATTTCACAAAACTGTCACGTTTGACATTACATTGTTTATTTTTTAATACATCCCGTAACGAACAGGCAAAGGAATCCAAGTCCATACAGCCAGTTATAAAAAGGTACTCTGTGCATACAGCCATGGCTATTGTTTTTATTTCTTCTGTAAATTAAAGCCCCGTCACAGTCGTCAGTCTGTTCCAGTCACGTCCTTTCACCGGCCTCCCGTAAATAGATACTTAGTGTACTTTTGCGAGATGCAAATAAAAGTTACTTACTTTAAATTAGTCTAAATCATAAATAATATGGCTGTTTACTGGACCGTGTTTTATAAAGCTACAATTTACCAGCGGAAGTCTCATTCTATCACCTTTTGTTAGAAAGAGACTTCCGCTTGTAAATTACAACTAGTAGCTTTATAAAACACGATCCTGATGTCAAAATTAAATCATTTTACATTTTCACTTATCAGGCTTCCTGAAATATTAATAAAAAACCGATGCCTCACTTATTAAAACGATTTTTAATTTAACAAAAACTATTATAAGGAGGCAATTTAATCACTGAAAATTATGACGTCATAGTTCTTAATTCAATACAAACTTGCAAACTTCATACTAACGATGTGACTGACTGACAGCTAACGCTAACAGAGAAAAAAATAAATGTCATATAGTTTCTAACCTTTAATATTTCTTTAATTTGAAAATCTTATCCTAAAAATTTATTAGTTAAGATGTCTTTATTAATGAACACTCTATCAAAAAATCCAGTAATAAAGAATTTTCGTTTCTATTTGCCATGTAGAGCGATTCAGTTGACACGAGGTAACTATTTCTTATTTAATTAAATTTTTATTAGAGAACGGCCGGTTTTCGTGTATTCGTAAGTTTTTCAAGGGTATATCTGTGTCTCAGAATGCGTCTTGTCTTACCAGTTCAGCAGTTATATGCACCATCGGCCCTGGGAATAGATGGCTTTCTATATTCAAGGAAAAAGGTGAAGGAACAGTTTACCAATTTCTCTGATAAGTTCAGGACAAAGATGACAGAATTCGTTGACGACCCCAAAAACATGATATTCACGGAGGATCTGAAGAATATGATACATATGGCTGAGCCCACGGATCTGGAGCTGTGTTCAAAGATGATTAAAAAGTAAGTTAGATCATAAATTTCATTTATTTATTTAAACATACCATAGTTTATATTTATTCATATTTTTACTAAGTCGCCAACTGGAATGGTAAAATATGTTGATTAATTTGCAGGTTCAACACACAGACAACAGAGTACCGGTTTGGATCTTTTATTTTTGGGCCGGTGGTTATGAGATTGTTCCACTTCTTAGATGCACCCAATGAGGCTTTGCAGGTGATAACAATATTATAAATATTTGTTCTTTACGTAATTAACTAAGTTCTGAAAATTTACAGGAACTACATTCATATAAGTACTGGTATTGTAATCCTTAATGATATCCTGTCTTTCAAATACATTTCAACAATGAATAATGACAGCTTGTTAGTAAATTTTCGTATAAGATCATAGTGGAATACCACCATATAAAACTACAATTTTCAAGTGCAGTCAACAGCAGAAGTAGCTAAGCAACCGAGGCAGTCTTTATTTCAACTTTCTTTATTATCATTTATGAGTCCACAACAAAAACCTTGATAGGTATTCAATTTAATTAATCTTTACAGTGCTTTGAGGACCCAGCTAATGACGGTTTCTTTGACCAACTAGGCACATACCAAGTGCTTCTCGACCTGCTGTATAGTCATCAGATGTATGATGAGATGTACCGAGTGTTCGAGAGAGTAAAGGAGAAGCAGATTAACATGTCCAAGTTCCCAAAATATCCAGTGGTTTTGATTCTAGCTGCATGCTACAAACAGGTACCTGCCTACTTACCTATGTGTAATTGTGTATATATAATTAAGAATTGGACATTTAATGCAGTCTCCCATGAACCTAGCTCAATAAAGCACATATCCCTATTCAACCAATTAGTGTGCACAATGCTAAATGGCATTAAACCAGGGTTGGACAAATTACATTCTGCGGGCCATCTCGCGAAGAGCTTGTTTGACCTGCTGATGTCTCTTCTAAGGATTGAATGGTACAGTATTTGGGTATACTGTTTAACAGTTTTGTTGTAACAAGCAACTGCAAAAAGGTTTAAAGATGCATCTTCAGTAGTAATTCTGGCCCTGGGTAAAATTTTGTATGCTCTTCTTGACCCTCTTATAAAAAAAAGCCTGATCACCCCTGCCTACCCTAAATTAAATGCTAGCATGCATCTGAGCTGCTATTCAGTTATTGTACACTGCCACAAAAAAAAACAAGTTAATCACATTTTTAACATAAAACTACCTTGAGACTCAATCATAGTGAAATAAATAGTGTTTCGCCACGCCGGTGGCGAGACGTAAACTATACTCGACTGACATACGTGAGTTTATTTTACTTTAATCACATTTCTTTATGTCTTAGAATTCACCGCAGAGCATGGAGTATGCATCTGAACTCTGGTCGGAGATGAACAAAACTGGCACAGTTCCGCTGAGAAGAGCCTGCACGTATTTTGCTGGTATAGTCTTAAACTCTTAAATATTTGAAGTTATGCTGTTGGTATCTTTGTTATAATGCCTAAATGTATTTTGTTTCAGCATTAGCTTTAAAACAGGGTGCACCTCACATAGCCCTGGAGTCAATATCAATGCAGAAACAGCATTATGTCACAATTAGGAACATTAAGGTGGGTTGCACCTCTTTGCTAGTCCATTTGGGACGTTTTTTTGGGACCTTTAAAAATAATATTTACTAGGTTGCCAGTAAATACTATTTGTAAATACTTTTATTGAAAGAGGGAGGCAAACGAGTAAGCGGGTCATCTGATGGTAAACGATCAGCGCCACCCATGACAACCAGCAACCCCAAGAGAGTCACTAGGCCGTTGCCGGCCTTTAAGGAGGAAAAGGGATAGACGATAGGGAGGAGTGGGGAGGGGATCGGGCCACCGGCGTTCTCACTGACCGAAGGAAACGCAACATGGGTACCTACTGTTTTTTCTGCGAGAGCGTGGTACTTGCCCGGACGAGCCGGCCCATTCGTACGGCAGCAAATAGCTACAGTATAGTTTTCCCACTACAGAAAACTACCATCTCCCACTACTTACTCTGGCTGTCAAGCTCGTGACTTGAGTTATAGTAAAATTTGCGCAACCAATAGACTACAGTTGACCGAGTTGTAGCTCTTGCCTGCCCATACATTCATAAATCTCTGTTAATTTATCATTACTACCAGAATAGGTGTGTATTTGTAATATCAAATATGACTTTACTCACAACATTCTGCAAGGTTTCTTGCGGCGCAATATTCTGGGCAATTATGGTCTTTCTGAAAGCGCTGGTAGAGTAAAATAAACATGCAAATGTGCCCTTTAGAGTCTATTTACACAACAAACACACAACAAACATGAGTAAATCTTGAAAGTAACTTGAAGTGTATATTTCCAGGCAATTGCTTTAGCAGACATGGGCAGAGTGGACGATGCTATACCAGTACTTAGAGCAGTATTAGAAATCGATTCGCCACAACAGAAGGACAAACACACATTCTTTGAAGAAACTGTATGTTATTTGCATTTATTTCTAATTTGATTTACACTGCACTGCATTTATGAATGTTTAGCCCAAGTCTTCTCATACTGAGAGGAGATCTGTGCCCAGCAGTGGGACGTAAATAGACATGAAATTTATACTTAACAAATGTAGCACAACATTAACACTTGTTAATTATTTTATTTCTTCTTGTTTTAGATATCAAAAGTAAGAGAGGCTGTAGAAAAGAGTGACAACAAAGATGTGAAAAAAGAGTTTGAAGATATTGTTGCGGCGATGGCTGACCGACAGTTGATAGATGTCAAACAGGTTTGGTTACTTAGTTACTTCAAAAACTGACATTGGCCCAATAAGCCTTTTGGCCACCATCAAGGAAAATGGAATACTTAGTTACTATATAAACTAGCGACCCGCCCCCGCTTCGCAGGGTTTTCTCCACTACTTATAAATATAATTAGAATGAGGTTTATACACAGATATAAACCTTCCGGAAAAGGCTCTCTATGCGATGTTGAAAACTGCATCGCCTGGGCCGTGTTTTATAAAGTTACAAGTTACAATTTACAAGTGGAAGTCTCATTCTATCACCTTTTGTTAGAATGAGACTGGCTTGTGAATTGTAACTTGTAGCTTTATAAAACACGGCCCTGGTCGTTTTTACAGACAGACAGGCAGACGCGGTGGAGGAGTTTGTGTCATAATTATCTAGTGATGTAGTGTGTTTGTTTTGTGTTAACACATGTGTGTGTTTGTGTAAAGCCACACTAGCGATGTGTCGATTGAAGCAGTGATATTGACAGTAGGTATACTTATTACCCTATTTATTTTTACACACAATTAATTTTTCAGACGTTAGACATGCTGCTAAACGCAGAGATATCCGGGCCAGTCAAAAAGCAAGACTCAATGCAAGGAATGCCAGGGTCCTTCCAGAAACGGATGCCATTCGGACAACGTCATAGGAAGCGGTTTCCCTAGTCCATACTTTTTAGTTTTACACCAAATGTAGCAAATAAATTGTAGATAGTATTTTGTTTAATCGTATTAATTGGGTCCATCAACTTTTAAGTGGCGCTCGTTGCCATGGAGATGTCCCCTGGATCACTCATCAAAAATATGTTTTTTTAAGACACCACTCCCCCCAAAGTCAGAATTAGGAAATGAAGCATGAAAGAATTGGCCTGTCGAAACTCCTAACGTTTGGTGCACCAAACGCGGTACCTTAGAAATTCTTATTTTAGACGGGTTACCCAGGGGACATCTCCATGGCAACAAGTGGCAAGTTAAAAGTTGATTGGCCCAATTATGTTCTAGACCTTGCAAGTGAGCATTTTAAATGTATTCGGTATATCCAATAGTAGGTATTGTTGTTTTGACCATACACATTTGTATTGTATTTGTTTAGCAGAGACAACGCTCACAACTTTCAACAGACACAACTTTCAACAGACATAACTTTCACTAGAAAGTAAGATGATTTAACATTTTCAATGAGTAGTGTACATTTTTGTTGATGCTGGTTATAAGAGTACAAGATTGTTTTCTTTTAAATCTCGACTGTACCTACCTCACGGCATTGTTAAAAATATAGTGCGTATGTTGGCTACGTTATTGTTACTGTGAGTGTGAAATTCAGTAAAAGATGATGACGAACAAGTTGACTGAGGTCCTCTGGCCTTACCATGAATTGTAAAATAGTATGAAGTGGCTGCATAAAAAAAGTTAACTTTAAAAAATAATAAAAACCGTATAAGATCAATACCTGTCTAAGTTTTATTAACCTTACCTATCAATGTATTGCTTACACTGCACGCCGGCTTTTGCTCGCTGTAAGTACAGTCAGCATCAGAAGTAGCTAAGCAACCGAAGCGGTCGCAATGATCTACACAAGCTTTTATGTCTAACAATAATAGAGCCGTGCTTAGATCTTCGGTTGCTTAGCAACTTTTGCTGCGCTGACCAAAAAGCAGATAGACGGGAGGCGCCTTTGGATTATCAATGCGCTACAATTTTTCTGCCAATTTTTGAGGGGGACGAGGAACACGTAGGTAGGTACAGCACACGTCTACGCTCCTGTCAAAATTTGTTACGTTCCAAAAACGCACACTAAAACAAAACTGTCACGCAAATGCCAAAAACACGCACACAATCAACAGACTCTGATCTTTTTGATCAGACTTAATGTTAGAGATTTGGCAGAGGGGAAATCGCGCGTTAACATCTCCATTCCTTTCCTGCTTAAGGCGCTGACTGTACGCTCTAAGTTATCAAAGCCTCTAGTGTAATTTTTGCCACAAGAAAACGGGCAAATTGGCAGCACCCTTAGCGGCACATGCGGTAAAATGCGAGCAAAATTCATTGAAGAGCAAGGGGTGGTTGTCATACGGTCATTTCAGTCAATTTTTCCGGCATTTTACGACCCTAATAAAAGCAAAAAAAATCTAACGCTTTTGCGTGAAAGTGTCAAATACTATGCCCCCATACCTACTACGAAATTCGAAAATCGAAGTTCGTATCGTATCGTCCCGCTCACTCTCGTATTAAATAATATTAGCTTGAGAGGGACGGCACGATGCGAAGTTCGAGTTTGCACTTCGTAGACGGGGGGCAGTGTTGCTGCGTTTTGCTTTTGCCGTAATCGGAATCGGACTCATGTGAGCGATTTGCAATTGTTTCGTGAGATTAAAAAATATATATAGGGAACTATAGGTATGTTGGCGCAGTAGGAAGTAGGTATAGGTATTTACTATAGGGGTGGTATTTTCCAAGGTTATGCACGGCTTTCAATGTTTACATGCCATATACTCTTAGTAAGTATCATAATTTTGACACTTCAATGCTGATAATAGCCGTGAACCATCCGTGAACGCAGGACTGTGTCACCTTCGATAATAAAATCCCAGAACGCGATGCAACGTCGAAGTTAAATTAGTTAAGTTTGTGATATTGGCACTCAGCGCAGAGATCGTCCCTTTCCGTGGATTGAACATCGTGCAGCTATTTTCTGCAGCAAATGTAAGTTATATAAACTAAACTGCTGTAGGTATTAAGTAATTAAATAGTGTAATCTGAAACAATACTTCTGAAGCAGCGGAAAAAACTGAATTACGTAGGTAGGTACTTGTTACTTACACTGTGGAACCTTTTCGCAATGGAATGGGATGATGATGATGATGACGACATTCTATTGTATTAATAGACATAGACGAAGGTTTTGGGCCCGGTTTTACAAATAGCATCTGCGAAAATACCATTCGAAAATCGAAGAAAAAATTTCATAGCTACTTACCAGAATATTCATGAAGTCGACGTCAAACCAGTAAAAAATATTCGAATAATGTAAACATAATCTCTGACCTCAACACTGCTATACACAACACTATCGCTGAAAATAGAAGAAATATTATACCTAGTTAAACTATGAAAAGCTTTCCCCCTGTCAAAATGTTTACTTTATGACATGCCATAAAATTGATTTTTGCCTATACAAGAAACCGGTTAAGTGCGAGTGGGAGGGTTCCGTAGCTAACATTTTTCGGATATTCTCCTCCAATAAGTGGGACTTAATTCTATTACGCGAAATGCGTAAAAGTTAGTTACAAGTACGACTCGTACAACTGCAGCAATATCAGCTATGGTTCATGATCTCAATTGGAAAATCTTTTTGTATTTTTTTTTATTATGTTTTTTTTATTTTATTTTTTAATTTTTTTTTATTTTTACGGTCTTCCCGTGAGTATCAATTATATTTTTAATAAACTCACCGAAACATGAATACACAGAAAAAAACCAGAAAAATACCAACCCCGGGAATCGAACCCGGAGTGTCGAGGTTCCGGGTTCGATTCCCGGGGTTGGTATTTTTCTGGTTTTTTTCTGTGTATTCATGTTTCGGTGAGTTTATTAAAAATATAATCAGCTATGGTATTGAATAGAGTAGGTATTGAATTGACTAGAGGCCTCTAGCTCGTTTTCATTTGAGGCCTAACGAACATATTGACGTGTGACGTGTTAGGTTCCGCCGGCTATTGAACGATAGGCAATGAAGTTGAGCAAGTTTTGTGCATAACTGAATTTCCTGGCAGACGCTTAGGTACTTAATAATTATACCCTATTTACCTTAGCGAATATTTTTAACCCCCGACGAAAAAGAGGGGTGTCGTAAGTTTGACCTGTGTATCTGTGTGTCTGTGTATCTGTGGATCTGTGTATATGTGTATCTGTGTGTCTGTGTAACTGTGTATCTGTCTGTGGCATCATAGCTTCCAAGTGGATCTACCGATTTCGATGCGGTTTTTTTTAATCGAAAGCTAGTTTAATCGAAATGGTTCTTACCTGAGTTTCATTAAAATCGGTTGACCCGTTTTTGAAATGTTGAACTTTGAAATGACAATTTCGGGGGTTTTCAACTTTTCTAAGTTGGTTATTAAAACCTCTCGTACGTGGGCACTGGAAATATAGGAATCGTAGAAGGTAATGTTTTGTTGAAGTGCAAACTAATGTAAAACCTACACGCGTTGACGGCAACACTGATCACGGGAGATGGGAAGTTCGCCTCACCCTTAAATCGCAGTTCTTTATATTTTTTCAAAACCTACTAAGTACACAAATAAAAAATATGATTGACAATAACCCACTAGATCAATTCAATTCTTGCCTAACATATTATTTCATGTGTAGATGTACCTAATAATAGTAAGTAAGTATTTCGACTTCTTTAACTTGGAAGTCTTTCTCTTTCACTTTTTTGCCTTTTTGTTTACGTTCAATTTCAAGTCCAGTAAAACTGTTACGCAGGTACTAGGTAAGTATATGTACCTACTTATATAATATATATTAAGCGTAGGTAGTCAATCTAAAATGGCGGTACACGAGGCGCCGCGTTTTGTGTACCCATACGTCCGGCCGGAAGGGATGTTTAAGGAGCCATAGAGTCATTACATTTACGTAAATCCTCAAACCAGCTCTGGAGGCACTAGGTAAGTATCAGATCTATTAATAGGTAGTTAATTGAAATTCATTAGGTACAAAAGTGGGTTACGGCTTTGTCTTTGTTGTATAGCCTGTGGAGTTTCGGCTAATCTTTATTTAGACTGTTATGATACTACTTTTTTTATAAAACATGAGGTTTGCTGCATTTATGGAAATCTGCAATTACTTGATTTAAATAAAACAACTGTATGATCAATATTCTATTATTGAAAGATAAAACAGTCTTTGGTATATTGTTACACCACTCCCCCCCTTCCATTCATAACATTCATGTTTTCACAGTAAACTTCGTCATCTAACGATTTTTTTTGTGGCAAGGTAAGACTGTTTACTGTGATTAGGTTAGTTAGAACATAGTTTTGTTTGATAGCACCTAAAAACAACATATTATGAAGACGATACAGGTATTTGAGTCGGAATCGTTGACAAACGTTTCATCTGTTTCATTTCATCGAATGAAATGAAAATGCGATGATATGAAACGTGTGTCGGCAATTTGATGATAGACCTTATTTGACAGGTATCGATTAATTTTAACTAGGTATTGACATCTTCGAGTTCAACCATGCCTATAAGTAGGTATACTTACTAAAAAGTGTTGCAAATTTCAATTTGCTAAGCCGAGGAAAAGTGAAACAAAAAATGGCGTCTTTATACCGTCGTAAAATATCCCTTTCCTTGTGGAAATATTATAGGTAGGTATAGGTAGGAAATAGGTAAATATTCACTCAAGTTAATTCCGTACTTTACATTGTTGTAAAGTACGGAATTAACTTGAGTGAATATTTACCTATTATACTTCAAACTAAGCCCTGAAAAGCCCGAGGCCATTCTTCTTTGGAATAACACGGTGAAGCGAAACATTCTAACCAGCATAACGCTCTACGAACAGTATTAAAATGTACAAAATCCTCTAATATATTAAATGCCATCCATCTTGCATATTACCCACTCCACTCGACTGCCTACTTTACCAGTATTTTGTCATCATCCATCGTTTGCATGGCACATTTATTTTAATTAATTGAGGCGATAATTTTGGCCGATTTCGTCCCTAATGCTTAGATTAAAGTGCTTCTTTACTTAAGTTAAAAGTATGCTTCTGTACATTTATTTTAATCTCTTAGGGTATGTTTTTACAAAATGAATATAAAAAGTAATAAAACAATATTAATACAAAATATAAAACATTATAAAAACCTAACCTATAGGGTGCCGCCGGTAGCGAGGCGGGGGCAAAGCTAACGGTGGTCAAGGTGACAGAGAGAGGAACCTCCTGACTATCCGAGCCGTGTCCAGGAGTACTGCCTTCTGTATCTGACCCTTGACCCAACCATCTAGCGAGAGCCTTTTAAGGTAATGGTCAAGGCTCTTCGCTATTAGAGCGTTCGCCGAAACGACTATCGTATGATTATTACCACTAGACAAAAGTCAAAAGGTAAAATCATCTTATCATCTTGAAAGACATACGGTAAGCGCCGTTGAAATCCATTGCTTAAATTTTAGTCTATTGAGATTATGAAGGAGGGAATGTTCTTAAGTCTTAACGACATTATCATGTAACGCGAAAAGCTATAGGATTTATTACCTCTCAGATTCAGTATAAATGGATTTATCGTTATGCTCAAAAGTTCGCCTTTTGCAGGTATAAATAAACACTAATTGCTGAGCTGTACGTGAAAACTGATAGGCGAAAGCTAGGCAAATACGAAACAATGAAAGTAAATATTAACGAGCTGTTGATGGGGGCTAAAACAAGAATACTTAATTGAAAATTAATGAGAGTCAGGTTTGTCGGGATTTGCGAGGTTTTCTGTGCAAACTTTGAAGATATCCAATTAATATTGCTGCGGTAACCATCGACACTTATAGACTCTCTAGTAACATTTGCTACAGTAACTACGGCAATTAAAAACCGGTTACTAACTACGAAAACATACACGTATACCACATAAGCATTGTAACAATATAAAACGAAAATTATACAGAATGCCAACCGGTTTGTACTTTTCTGAAGGATTTATAGGATGTTTCCCAACAAATGGCTGTAAAGAAAATGTTTTATTCAACCCTTGCCCTGAAAACGGACCTTTCACGACAATACCTGGCTTTAGAAGTATCCATTAAGATATCAGTACAAAATATGGAGCAGCTAGGTCCGGGTAAGCGCGGGGTAAGCTCGAACCCCGAACACTCCCTCGGGAATAACCCTGGCAGGTGATTCGGACCCCGGTTTGGGCAAGTGTGGATGTTGTAATCGAATATGTCTTACATTTGCGTGAATATATGAATTATTAAGCGTGAGGATCAGACCTGGGGCCGCTTGTTTACGAGTGACTAGACGCATGGGTCGGACGGGTGGAATTTTTCCCCTTGTCTGATACTGACATGTTGGGGCGCGATTTTTGGACTTGTGCAAATTTTGCGCTGTTTTATTTGCACGCTTTATTTGCAACTGGGATTTAGTTCATGTATGGAAACAATAACAATAGTATTTTATGCAACTGTAACACAACCAAGATCATTATACATGAGTGTGTATGTTTATAAAACGAGCCCGAAGGGCGAGTTTTCATAATAAATCACACGAGTGTATAATGACCAGTTATGTACCGTTGCATACATTACTTTTTCTATAACTTCATTATAGAAATAAGAAATATTTGTAAAGAAATAGTTAGGTAAAACATTTCTTCATTTTCATATTTAAAGTTCCAAAGTAAACCCGCGACCAGGTAGGTAAAGCAGAGTGCCGCTAAGGCGGAATAGTTTTAGATGTTATAAAAAGATTGTAAATAAAGTGATGATGATAATGGCGATTACTAAACCTTATTTACTTAATTTAATTTGTTTAGATTATTGCAAAAAGATCTATATAGGAATTGACAATGTGAGTAAAAAACGGTAAATGTCGTTTCTTTGTTTACTTACATCAGGTAAGTTTTCCTTAAGTTCAGTGTAAAGTTTTCTCATTGAATATAACTCATTCAAATAAAACTTTACACAGCAACACATCGTTTAATTCATTGACAATGAGAAAAATAACGTTAAATAATGAAAAAGATGTAACACTTTTTTCAATTCACCATTTCACGAAGTTGTTTATCTGTTTTTGTCATAAAGTTTTTGGACTTTTCCCGCAACACATTTTCCGTCACTGTTTGCGCCATTATTTTAATTTCTTCGGTATTCATCTCATTTTCATCGCTCAGTTTTTTTACTGAACCGAAACCAATCGGATAACTAATCAAGTGCAATTTTTGCATCAAAGAGAATTTATTGACTACGTTTTGCATTATCAGTAAAACTCGCCAGCTGACTCTTTTTTTTTAAATTTGCATCCGTACCACAGACCACAGCAAAGCTAGGATATTAGCGTGTTCTCAGTTACGGAATTTCGCTTTAAAAAAATACTCCTTAATTATGATTGGCTAACAGCTGTTCTTATTCATGTTTAAGAAATCAATCACGATGCATATGTATGTTTAAAAAAACTCGATATCAGAATCGAACTTAGTATTCTTTTTTCAAATGCTATTATTTTACTCAATAAGTGTAACTTAATGAAATTTGTATGGGTTATTATGTTACTGTTTTTTTTTACCACAGAGCATAAAACTTGAAATTATTAGTTATTATTGTATACTTTTTTACCATTTAATTGACAGATTATAATATAGGAGTAGAAAAATAATTTTATTAAATCAAGACACTCGAAGAAGGAAAATGTTGTTTTTTATACGACAAGGAAGGCAATCAAGGCAAGGCAAGATGACAAAATGGGAAAACTTTTCGCACAACTACCTGTATTCGTCCGCTGGCAAGGCTATCTATCATTCTACCAGACAAAGCTACAGAAGTCACATAAAAAACCTCCAGAGAAAATAGAGCTGCCTAAATTGTGTGCTTATCGTTATATTTTCAATTTAGCGGGCGACGTGAGCTTGATAAATGCATTTTAATAAATCGTGAGGCCGAGACAGAGAAGAAGCTAGGTAAGTAGATTGGTAGGTACCTGTAGTGTTTCGTTATGTGAAGACGACAGGATGTCAAAGGCATTAATCCTCCACTAAATTGCCGCCATTAAAGCATAATAGGTATAATGTATAATCGATTAAGCATAAGCGATTTATCTTCTGGTTAAGGTAATAGCTATTACTTGTATAGAGAAGATAAAGGATTTGAAAGGCGTATTGTTCAAGTATGACAGTTTGTCAGTTACAGCAACAAGTTGTGTAACCAGAGGCCTAAGCTTATTGTTTAACGCACTCGGTATCGCTTTTGCATTCGCCATTTAGTTCTCGCACAATCTTGTACCGTTTGACAGAAAAAGATGGCGAATGCCAAAATGAAACCGAGCGCTATTAGACAATAAGCTCCACTGGCCCCTATTTAACCAATGTGACAAATGAAAACGTTTCAGTGTAAACTACTGACTGAAGAGTTTTTGTTTTAGCGGACTTCTTATAGGTAATACACAGGGATCGTACAATGCGAGCAAAATCGATTGAAATGGTCATACGACAACCACTTCACGCCCTAGCACTTCAATGAATTTTGCTCGCATTTTACGATCCCTGGTAATTAAAAAATGTAACTAGACACCGAATTGTCAATGCTATCTTTTGCTTGTTGCGTTTGTGAAATTAGTTAAGTACTTAAGTGTACCACATGGTGGTAGGTAGCTACAGTCACAGTCACTAATGTGGCCCACAGTCGCTACACGAAAAATAGTAACCATCAGACTGCACCGTTCGATCGGTACCGCATTTATCGCATCGTGAGTGTGAGAAAACCGTACAATTGTGTATTATTTTAAATGGGAACAACCAAGCGACGCAGTCTGATCGTAGCGCCCCTTAACAGCTTACTCCGCTGCAGGTAATAGGTAATTGACGTCTTCGAGAGTGGCGCTAACTCACAGACGTCATTTAATAAAACGTTACGTAGCGTTCCACTTCGTTATCGCTATCAGTGCAGTGGCAGCGAGAGTGAATATTTATGCATTAGCTGATAGGCCGCGCGCACAATTTGCAATGGAGCCCACACCTATCTGGTCTTGCTGGTAGATTGAGCTCTGCCGCTTATGCTGTACGAAGAATCCGGCAATTCACCAATGTAGAAACGGCGCGGTTAGTTTACTTCAGTTATTTTCACAGCATTATGTCTTATGGCATCCTAATTTGGGGCAAGGCGGCCGACATAGAGACAATCTTTATCCTGCAGAAGAGGGCGGTCCGGTCTATTTACAATCTTGGCTCCCGAGATTCACTTAGAGAACGCTTTAAAGAAATCGACATCCTTACAGTAGCTTCTCAGTATATATATGATGTAATATTGTATACACACAAGAACATCAAATCTTTCAAGAAAGTGTCGGATGTGCATGGTTTCAACACTCGGAATAAGCATAAACTTGCCGTCCCTAAATTTCGTCTACGAAAAGTCAGTAAGTCTTTTTTGGGAAATTGCGTGAGGTTCTACAATAAAGTGCCTGTAGATGCATGGGAATTGCCTCACAATTCATTTAAAAGATACATAAAGACCGCTCTCTTGAAAAAAGCATACTACAAAGTGGATGAATACTTATGTGATGGCACCACCTGGCCAAGGCTGAAAACAGAAGATAATTAGGACATCAATGTGACTTGGCTGCGTCCCGAAGATATTCGTGTATGGTGTCCGGCTCTGTTGCCGTTGTCCGCTGCGTACTAATTGTAATACAATTGACAAAAATAATGTTTTATTTATTTGACATGATGACATGAAATGTATATTTCATCAATTTTTGTTATTTGACATTTGGAGACCATATACATCTCCAGTTTATGTATATGTATTATTATACTTATTATTTGACCGTGGAGGCGTTTTACACCTCTGCTGATTTTAAATTTAGTTTAAATTGACCCTAGAGACTATACATCTCTAAGCCATTTAGATTAAGTATTATATTATAGTATTAATTCTGGGACCCTATACATCCCTTTGTAATTTAAATTTTCACAGATATTTGACCTGGAGACCCTATACATCTCCTGCTCAATTAAAACGTGCCAGTAAAGTAAAGTGTTCTGGTTTTGCTGTTTTAATAATTACTTTTTACACTTGTTTCTAAAATGCGGTATTTTTTTTTCTCTCTTAATCTTTTAATGACAGAGTGAGGTTTCTTTGTGTAGTTTGTCTGTGGTTGCGTATTGTAAGAGCTAATAATGTAACTTGTTTTTAGAAAAAATGACTTTGTGCCAAGTTTCTTGCGGCGCATTCTTCTTGGCAATCATGGTCTTTCCGAAAGCGCTGGTAGACTCAAAAAAAATGACGTGTAAAAGAGCATTCAACTGCCTATTTGCTGAATAAAATTTTGAATTTTGAATTTGAATTTTTGAATTTGCACGCAACTCCGCGTGAGCTGATAATGGCATTGTACTAACAGTATCTTTAAGCTCGACAGTTTGAAGTTGCACTGAAAAGAAGCGCTAGTAAATCCGCAGAGGCTCATTCCTAACAGAATTTAGTTTAGTGCAGAGCGAGTGCAGGTAAGTATTCTTAAACAAGAAACCATTAAGTACCTTTCTACTCCGCGACCTGGCATGCGTCACAGCTGGTGACCTATCACTTTGTCGCCAGTCATTTAGCAAATTTTCGTTTCACAACCAACGATTGACAAATGCATCATTCCTAAAACTATCTTTACACAACTACTGATTTCGCAAATAATTTATTTTATCGAATAATAACTCCACAAATTTTAATTTCGTATCGTATCATTTTATAACGATATCAAATAGTCAACTAACGTATCACCTACCAACGTTCTGTATATTATTTTGTCAGTGGTTTTATTTTATTAAATCGCCGTTACCCTTTAAAAGACTCAGCCCTTTTAAGGACGTTCGGGCTGACGGAGAGAATGAATAGGCTTACAATAGGTTTAGGTTAGGTTAGACTTACGTCAAGGCGCGAAGCGCCTCAAGTACGCGCAATAGGAGCTTCGTCGACACCGTCCAGAAATTGGAGTTCAGTAGGTATAATATTTTTGAACACATTTGCTAGACAATTTTAGAAGTCCGGCTTAGAAATCAATAAGCAAGGAGCAATAAACTTACGGAGTTCGAGTATAAATTTCACACCTACCGCCCTGCATTTCGTTACGCAGAAAGTAAGTTTTACGGAACAATGTTATAGCAAAATAAACGATTTTAAAAACTATTCATTTGTGAAATGAACATTTTTAAAATAATAGTTTGTCTTTCCATATGTTTGTCAAGTGTCAAAGTTTATAAATGTACAGTTGTCGAGTAATCCTAACTTCCTAACTATATATTATATGATATATACAGGGTGTCAAATAATGCTTTAACGATATTTTACCCACATATCAGGTTAGTTGGTCTGAACATCCCTGCAAAGTTTCGAACTGAAAATATCACGGTAATAGAGTTGCTCAGTGTGCCACAGCCTACGCCATATCACTGCTTCACACATACACACGTCGTATTTATTCGTAGCACTTCGGCAAAATTCTTTCATACTTCGGCAAGGTTCGCAAACAGTTCGGTAACTAACTTTACACCGGGAAAAAATAAATTATTGTCGTGAAAGCCTAAAAGTACTAGCATAGAGGCCAAATTGCTTACTCGCATGGGAATTTCGTCACTGATTCGTAGTTTTGAATCTCGGTCCATAGGATAATTTGTTCGTTTTAATCACTTTCACCAATCGCACATCATATTACATTATTGTATTACTCGTCGTGAAGCAAACACGTATTCACAGTATCTAGCAGGTTCTCTGACCAACAACAATCAAACATGAATGGCTTTATTATTTTAGGTACTTTTAATGGGAAAAATAGAAACAAACTTAATAAAATAACCGCGCCGCGCTATAATTATTTGAAGAAGTCACTTTGAAGTATTTTAAAATTTGTTTAAAATCAACACTAATGGTTTGTATTTCTCCGCCACTCGTAAAGACTAAGGAAATTAAGTTCATACTGCCTAAGTCTTTCGCGTTATTATCCACATTTTTTGTCAAATTAGACTATCAACGCCATCTATGGGCGCTTGAGTGCCTAGCTGACCGTGAAGAACCACCTTAAGGTTAGATAGGTTTATATTGAATTTGAATCAGGCCACTTATAAACTTCACGGCTTGCAGCGCTTCAAAAATACAATAGAGTTTGGTAACATGAAATATGTAGAGAATTGCTGACTTTTTTCGCTAAACCTTTTTTGGAAAGCGCGGGTGGTCACGTGGTTACCATTCAAATATTAGTATGTCAAAACTGTCAAAACATTCGTAATCATAATTTTCATTGTAAATATGAATTTTATTAGAAACAACCGTTTATTCCATGTGAAAAAGAATTAACTATTGTAAAAATTTCTGATTTCGGTGGTGAAGTTTTTACGTGTGTCATGTGTGTACTTGTTGTGTTCTTTAACAAACTTCAAGTGTTTCGTGATAAGATATTGAAGCGATATAACGATTGTAAGTAAGTAATTAAAATCTTTAGCAGGATTTAAGATATTATTTTAATTCTATCTCCTAACATACCTATCTCATAAATGATTTCTACTACTTGCTTAAGGCACAAAGAGGAGCCTCTTTCTTTGGCCTTCTGCGTATCGAGCGAAATACACTGATTACGTTCACCTCACTATACGCTGTTAACGCGCTGTTATTGTCGTAAAATGGTAGGTATACCTTAATCCTAAATCCATCTTAAATAAATAGAAATAGGTATACAGAAAACGTACAAAGGCGTTTGACGTTTTAAAATAAAATAACGTACGTAACGAACTCTCGCTCGAGTGACTTGTTAACTAATGAATGAATGAGAGAGAGAGATAGGAAATGAGTACACTGGGAGCATGGACCGTAATTAATTTAAACATTTGTTAACTAAATGATCATTAATTAACATAACAATAAAAAAAATTGCAGGGGTGTTCAGAATAATTAGCCCGACGAGCTAGTGAAATATCGTTAAAGCATTATTTGACACCTTGTATATATATTATATATTATATTATATTATAATGTTATATATTATAATACTATAAATGCGAAAGTACCTCTTATGATGAAATTTGACAAGAAGATAGCTTGAACATCCGGGAGTAACATAGGCTACTTTTTATCCCGGAAAACTGCAAAATTCCCGCGGGATAACGATAATTCGAGAAAATGGACTCGCGTACCCCCGAGGAACCTTTTCATAACAAAATTCATAATGATTTCATACTGACATACCATACATCTGGTATGGTATGTCAGTATGACTTTTGCAGTGACACGGATCCACAGTTATACAATCAACATACGATTCAGTTCTCGCATACCGTGGAACCTTTTCTAAATACATTTCATATTGATTTCTTTGTGGGATGTATTGTACGTCAATGTGACATTTGTAGTGAAACGGTTCTGCAGCGAAAACGATCAATTGAATCTCTTTTTAATGGATAGTGTCTAACTTAAGAAAGAAAGAATATAGTAAAACAGCATAATGTATATTATTATGTCATTTATTCATTTAAAATTCACTGTTATACAAATAAAAACATTAGATCTTCTTCCAACACACAATACGAGCATTATTGATGCCACTGTTTAGTCTTGATGCTGTCATCCGCAATCGTGTAGCCAAAATTGTAAATCCGATCCAGAGTGCAATTATCGGCATCGCACAAGTAAAATCACAGTAGTCTTCAGGTCCTTAAAGAAATAACTACAGAGAGAGAGCAAAAAATACAGTCATTCGAATAACAACAAACGTGATATGAAGTAAACGCTTCTGCCACTGTGACATTTGTTTTAACCATAGATCTACAGTTTTAACCTTACTCCAGAACAGTACATATGCGATGCACAAACTCTTTGGTGTTCACTAATAGTCCCTCATTATTGTAGTAGGAACAAAGATAGCGGTGGATTTTAAATGTTACAGAAAAAAGTGCCTTTATTCAAGTAGAGGATCATTAGAGCATACTTAAATTTTATTTTCATAACCGTTTGGTTCCTGTACTGCCGGGGCCCTCTTTCAGGCGGCCCCCTCGCAACAAGAAATGTAAAAAGGTATTGATTGCCTCCAGAATATTCATTAGTAGCGGACCACTCAACTGCAGCAAGTAAAGAGTAGCAGCCGCAGCAGCAGGCGCAGCCCCCCGCCATAAAAAGAACAAACACTACGCCGCAGAAAGGAATGGGGGGGCTCGGGGGGCGCAGCCCCCCGCCACTAAAAGCATACAAACACTACTCATTCCTCTAAGCCATTGATAAGTAACGAACCACTACGCCGTAGGAAGAAAAGAAGGGCGGTTCGGGGGGCGCAGCCCCCCGCCATAAAAATCATACAAACACTACTCATTCCCCCGAGCTATTGGTAAGTGGCGAACCATTATGTCACCGGAAGGAAAGAGGGGGGGGGGGGGCTCGTGGGGCGCAGCCCCCCGCCATTAAAAGCAGTACAAACACTACTCATTCTCCCAAGCTATTGGTAAGTATCGAACCACTATGTCACCGGAAACCTGAAGGAAAGTGGGGAGGCTCGGGGGGCGCAGCCCCCTGCCATAAAAAAAACAAACACTACTGATTCCTCCAAGCCATTGATAAGTAGCGAACCACTACGCCGCAGAAAGAGGGGGGGGGGGGGCTCGGGGGGCGCAGCCCCCCGCCATAAAAATAATACAAACATCACTCATTCCTTCAAGCTATTGATAAGAAGTGAACCACTACGCCCCCGAAGGAAAGAGGGGGGCTCAGGGGGCGAAGCCCCCACCATATAAAGAACACAAATACTACTCTTTCCTCCAAGCCATTGATAATTAGCGAACCACTACGCCACCGGAAGGAAAGAGGGGGGCTCAGGGGGCGCAGCCAGCCAAAATAAATTCCATACGTTAAGTAAGTAAGAAAAAGTAAATCACTACGCTGGCGCTGCAATTAGCAGATTTCTCAGTTTCCATAGCCCCCCTGTAATGAAAAGAATCCAAAAACAATATCTATGGCTTCCAGGCCATCATTCCTGAGAATGGCTTCCCAAATCAAATAGACCTAAATGGACCTAGATAATGGGCAGTTAATTGTTATACAGAACTTATATCCCTACTTAGTTTCCACGGTATAGCAATAAACGAATTCTGCGCAGACGAAGTCGCGGGTAACAGCTAGTTATTTATAAAATGAGCATTTTTTGCTACAACATGCTTGTGAAATGAATAGTATATGAAACGTTGGTTGTGAAATGAACTTTTGTTAAACAAGTTTCGGAAATACATTAGTGAACCGTCACAGCTACGTCTATGCGACATAGTAAGTCTTCACGAGTAGGTATTCTGTTTTGTCTGTTCTATGTTTATACTTATGTGATGTAAAAGCACCGAGTATTTTTGCATCATTATAAAACGAGATGCGCCCTGCCATTTGAAAGGGTACGTATATTTTATGCTGCATACTGCACTCGTACCGCGAATATGGAGCTCAGAGTTATATTCAGCTTTGTTTACGAGCGGTAACTTTGCCCGCTGAACGCTCGAATTTTCAGATTGTTCTCGAATATTCTGGCTCTCGAAGTTTCTATGCAAATATGCGCGACAAACTCTGAATAATAAAACAGCAGAGTTATCTGGTCAATTTTGGTTAAGTCTTGTTTAAACTCTGTGCCTTATTATTATCTAAAAATATTAATGGGCCGTCCCACAGATGCTTGATCCTAAAAATAAAAACGATTGACTAAGTCAACATTAATTTGTTTTAAAAGTAGCTAATGGAGGCATTAGTTACTTTTAAAACAAATCTGTACAAAGTAAGGATTTTACAAAAAAGAACGACTTTGCAATGAGAGTAGCGATTTTAGAGTAGAGCTTTTAATAGCGCGTGCTTTCAATGATAAGAAAAAGGCCGAAATATAATATTAAGAACTCTACTGTGTGCCATTATAAATAAGCAAGCTAAGTTAATTAATGCGGCGATTAATGACGGCGAAAGTTTTGTTGTCGTGTCACGTGTTTTAATTAAAAACAGCATAAATCTTGTAAACTGCTTGTACGACGTTCGCAAAGGTTTCCCTGTTCATGGTAGCGAGGCCTGCGGCTGAGAGGTATAAAGGACGTTGGGAAAGGCAAAGCATCAGGTATACAGCTCTGGCTTGTTTCACGTTCATCAGTTTCCAGCCACATGAGTACACAGCTTCCGACATACCAGCCGCCGCGGAGATCATCAACTCTCCGCCAAAACAGTAAATAGTCAACGGCATCACTCCAGTCACCCCGGTTAAAACAGTGTTACTAAAATCCCATGTGTTCACAGTCTGCAGCGTGGTAACCAACAGAATTATCATCAAAAAAAATTGTGCTCCGAAAATTGCGTGATACAGCTCTCTTATTTTTCCATGGTAACGAATTAAATATTGGTGATGGCGCACACAGAAAGCCAACTTTTCATCGACTAGTTTGCTTGAATTTTTCAATAGTTCTTCGTTTGGTTCCTCCTGGCTTTTGCGTTGTGTAACAATTTCGAATATGTCGTTAAAATTCTCTGTTATAGCGTAGAAATGTCCAAGTTCGTGTGCGACCAGCGTAACGAAAAGCACTATGTAGCCTGTCTGGTTGATGGCCGAGAACGCCGTACCCAAGCATGTAATAACGAACGTGGCTTCGTAGAACGGGGTTTCATATTTTGGTGAAAGCCCTGAGGAACAAGATAAGATATGACTCAAGGTATTCTCAAACATTTCAGTTCCATCTGACTAAGTTAAATCTGCTCGCTTTAACGAAAGCCGACGCTTGACTATAGGGTGGCAGTATGTCAAAGGAAGCCCTTTTTGATTGCATTAAGTTATTCCGTTTGACGCTAAGTCTAATCTACGAGATAAAACGTTAGTTATTTACCAAAGGATTCTCCCGGTGTTGTGGGTAAGTATCTCTCGCTGCCGAAGATGGTGAATACAAATGGGACGACTAAATAGATTATGTGTATCGTGGCTTGGTTGAGAATGACGAGCCAGGAGACAGTGCGAGCTGTGTTCAGAGTTTGCAGCATTCTGTTTCGTCCAGAACTTTCTTCAGGTAAAACAGACAAGCCTTCTTGACTCATTTCCACTATTGCTCTAAGGCGGTTTCTGAAAAAAAAAAACTTTTGCTGTAAGCCAGATTCAAAACGGACCACGAATGTGGATTAATCGAAACTGCGTTATCGGTTCGATTTAAAATGCCGCAGAAGACTCGATCTAACAAACCAATTTAGGATAATGGGTGTGCACCTCCCGACCGAATTTCGATATAAGTATTGCAGAGAGGACATTTCCAAGAAATACGAAGCACTTACCGGATATCAGAAATACGAAAATAATGTACCTACACAAAAATAAATTGTTTTTTTATTTTAATACTTTTGTAAAATAGATTAACTAAATTGTATTCGGAAATTTGAATGAAATAAAAGCAGATACCTACTTTAGTCGTATCATAAATATTAAATAATATTATTTCAAATAGATCTAAGGAAAACTTTCGGAAAAATCCCACCAGAAATATTTTTTAATGCGTCTAACAGTAATTTTCTGATGAATTTATTTAATAGTTAATGATCCAAGATATTATTACCTGGAACTCAACATGAAAATGTACTTGGTAAACGGTATACTCGTAGCGCTGAGACAATTCAGAGCTTGAAATGTCCGCACTTTATCCGGAAGCACCTGAAACAGACTTACTTACTATAAAAATACAAAATGCTTGTATATTTTAGACATGTTGGTGGTAAGCGAATGTGAACTGTGAAACCTCTACGTATGTCTCAACATTGAGAAGAACTTTATTTTTTTTATTCATAAATTAGATAATTTGGCATATAGTCACCTGGACGAGGTATACGGCCTGACTGAACGGGCCCGTGTACACGAACGAACCAGCAAACAATATTACAGCCAGCAAAGGGTATGGGGACCATTCTAAAAAAAATAATATGTAAGCATACCTACCTCGTACAAGTTAACGCAAAGTAGAAGGGAGAAACTAGTATTGTATTGCTTGCGATCAAAAGTGTCCTAAAAAATAGTCCGTCATCGTCATTAAAATTATCAAAAAATATTGGACACATACTATATTTTCACATGAAACTACCGTGAGATTCAATCATAGTGAAATAAACGGATCACTCTCGTATGTCAGTCGAGTATAGCCCGAATGTTTCGGACTAATCCGTAGTCCTTCCTCTGGTTTACGTCTCGCTACCGGCGTGGCGTGTGCTCCCAGAGGAAGGACTGCGGATTAGTCCGAAACATGTCAGACTATACGCGACTGACATACGTGATTGATCCGTTTATTTCACTATGATAAAAAAAATCATAATAAAAGAATTAAGTACACATTATGCTATAAACTAAAATGTAAATATCTAAAACTAACTTAAAAAATATAGACTTAAAAATAAATCACTTCCAGTGGGCAACGTACCCAAAATGCTGGCGGCATTGCCACGGCGAATGGCAATGCTAAGCCTTTGAGCCAAATACAGGCCAGCATTTTGGGTACGTGTTTCGCTGACCAGGCGCCCAGAAAGATCTTTAAAGATCTTTCGGGCTCCCGGTCCCCACGGTCCCAATGTTTCGACCCCAAAAGGCTCAAATATGTACCCGCTGTCGAGGGTCCTATATTTGCGCCTTTTAAGGGTCTCCGCGGATTCCGCCGCTGCGCCAGCCCTATTGCTAGTTGTTTAAAGGGGGATAGATTAAAGAGAAAGTTATGGGTGAAAGTCAGTAGTCTTGACGTGTACGGTACCTGTTTTCTGCTGCTGCTGCGACTGGGGAGCTCCCGTGGGATAAAGGTCACTTTTAGGCTCACAGTAGTTACACATTCACGGCACACACAACCATACACGTAGCACGTACTTGTTCGTCTGTCATAGGTCAGTGCAATACTAGAGAGTCAGAGGGGTGCGAGCGGGTGGCGGAGAGGCAGGGCACAGTAATATTTTCTTTTGCCCAGTGTGCAGGTTATGCTGGTCTGCAGGCATGCAAGCAGTCTGAAAAGCTCGTGATAAATTTTAAATGTAATTTCGCACATAAATTCCGAAAACACAGCCGAGCCGGGACTCGAGCTCATGTCCTCTGCTTGAGAGGTTATAGATCAAATCACTTAAGCTACCACGGCATTTTTATAATAGCCTTGCTTAATAGCGCCTAAGAAACGTTCCACTGCTAGCCAGCTTGTACAAATACGAGTGGTAAATAACATTCATCATACTCAGTTCCCTGTCTCCGAAAACATCTCGGATCCCAACGAAGACTTGGACAGCGCTCACCATCCTTTTCGCTGCTTCAATCGGGTTCTCATCCTGCTTGAACAATCTCGATTTGCAAAGTTCTATGACGTTCATTTTAGGTACGTTTTCTGGAAAATATTATCCGGAATTACGATTTTCCAGTTATAGTGTTAAGTAAGTGCTAGTGGTTATCGTATTCGGGACGTTTAAACGTTTTCAATATGACTCTTAAGGTAACAATTGTTTAAGCTTGAATCTGAACAAATGTGTCAACTTCTTGAAGTCCTTAACAGTAGTGATAGAATTTATTTTCTCAGGTTTTATTGGGTGGGTGTTTTATTGTTATTGCGTCAATTAAGTAAATTTTAGGTAATGGCCGGGAAAATTGCGCCGTGATTATAGCATTTACACAAAAAGAAGGATAGATATTTCTTCCGAAAAAAATCTAGGTATATTTCAATAAAAGTTTCGTAATAAATATTCGTTGGTGTGTTTGATTTTTGAGTATTCGTTGAATTGGGATTCGTTTGATGATATTTCTCATTTATGCAAGAACTGAAATACTTATCTGGTCTGAAATTCTAAGTTAAGTACCTATGTACTTAACTTTCTCTTTCGCCGAAAACCCACTCAGTAAGTAGATTATTTTAAATGTGAAAATTACTTTTTCACAATACTGCTTCCGCTATGGCCTCTTTTTCATTAACCATGGTAAGTAAAAAGTGATATAAACCAAGTATTAAGTATTCCTGAAATTCCATACGAACTAAGCACATTTTGATTAAAACAATACACTCTTTTTCTCTGGACAGTCGTGTAAAAAGATTACCTAGGCACTTAAAAAGAATCTTTAAAGACATTGTGAACTTGTTAAGTAAAACAGTTAACCGTTCGTAATACACGTCGTTAAGCACAGTTACCGTCGTTTGTTTATGTCAAACGGCATTTAAGTACAATTTAAGTAATTTGCAGAAGCAAATTTGACTGCTGAGTCAGGATGTGGCAGTGACTTTATTACATTCTCGGGACACAGCGAATGCTGCAGTAGGTGAGCGAGGAACAAAACAAATCCGGTCTACATTTCGTAGCCATTACTCGTATGACGCTTGAATACAAAAACTCTTTTAGTCAGCGGTTTACGAGGGCGGGATGATAAGTAACTAGCCTTAGGCATCTAAAAAGTTTTAATTAAAAAAAGAACTTCCTCATTTTTAAAAACATGTCTTTGACTATCTCTGTTCTAAATTTGAATTTGGTGGCTTGAATATTTTATTGATTTTTTGGCATTTGAAAATACATTGTGTCTGTTGTTTTTCAAAATGGATAAAATTGAACAAAGAGCGGTGATTAAGTTTCTTTATATGAAGGATATGAAGGGGCTTGATATTTATGAAGAGTTAAAGAATGTTTTGTGTGAATGTGCTCTTTCTTACGCCACAGTAAAAAACTGGGTGGCTGAGTTTAAACGCGGTCGTACAAGTGTCCAAGATGAAGCCCGCCCCAGACGTCCAAAAATCGTCACGACTCCGGAAATGGTGTCCAAAGTACATGATATAGTTTTAGCAGATCGACGATTGAAGCTATCTGAAATAGCTGACACTACAGGTATTTCGAAAGAACGGGTACATCATATCTTAAGTGACGAGTTAAATATGAAAAAGTTATCCGCCCGTTGGGTGCCGCGTTTGCTTACGCACGATCAAAAAAGAATTCGGGTGCAAAACTCGAAGGCATCCTTGAATCGTTTTCAGAGAAATAAAGCAGATTTTATACGTCGATTTATAACAATAGATGAAACAGGGGCTTACCATTACACGCCAGAATCAAAAATTCAATCAAAACAGTGGACTGAATCTGGGTGTTCGGTTCCTAAAAAAGCTATGGCTGTAAAGTCGGATGGAAAAGTGATGGCTTCTGTCTTCTGGGATGCAAATGGAATTTTGTTTATAGATTACCTTCCCAAAGGTCAAACTATTAACGGAGAATACTACGCTAATCTTTTAGATAAGCTTTATCAATGTATTCAGCAAAAACGACCAGGTTTAGCGAAAAAAAAAATCATCTTCCATCAAGATAACGCAAGGGTTCACACTTGTGTTAAGACTATGGCAGAAATCAACGAACTGAACTATGATTTGCTGCCCCACCCACCTTATTCGCCTAATCTAGCACCATCAGACTTTCACCTTTTCCCCAAGCTAAAAAATGTTTTGGGTGGACAGAAGTTTGTCACAAATGATGAAGTTATTGCCGCCGTAGAAGAGTATTTTGCCGGTCTTGAAAGAAGTCATTTTATGGAGGGCATTACAGCTTTAGAACGAAGATGGAACAAGTGCTTAGAGGTACATGGAGAGTATGTTGAAAAATAAAATCAATTTTATCACGCCAACCTAAGTATTTTTATATTAGGCTAGTTACTTATCATCCCGCCCTCGTATGTATAACGAATGTATTATTTTTGTCACCTACCACGTTTATAAAATCAGGGCCTGATTGGAACACAGGGTTAGTTAGGAGGCATTAATTTAAAATCACGATGTGGAACATAGCCATCTTAAAAAAAATAGCACGGGACGTGTTTTCTCAAACTTTCTTTTTTCTTTGTCCGTCCGTATTGGAAAGCGACAACGAAAGCTTAGGTGGAGATGGCGGGGATAGTCTAATCAAAAAGTATTCTTTGGCGATTACTAGCGGGAGACATTGGGGTGAGGCTTTCAGTCGGCATCGAGACAATACATAATTATGTCTAATTGTTTTCTGGTCTGTATAGAAGTGTCCCAACTATTAAAGAAAGCCTTCCTCTTTCCTCACTATTGACAATAGTAAATAAATAATCTATCCACTGCTATTCCCGGTCTAGTCTTAAACCTCACCATGTATCACCAAGGGGGAGGGGGGTTAAAAATGCTTAAAAAAACATCACGTGATTAATGGACGGCCCCAATGATGAACTATTTTTTTTTCTAGGCGCCGAGAGATCCCTAGGGATGCATCAGCGGTGCCATCCGGCCTCCCCGGCCTCCTTGCCAGGGCTTCACCGCTAGGAGGGGAGGATCGCGCTTGAGCCTCCCCTTAGACGGATGATGAACTATACTTACAAGTACCTACTTACCTAATTATAGACAAATACATTTTCTGCTGAGGAATATTCCTCGTGAGGAAAAAGAACTAAGTGCCTACTGTGTCCTTCTATTCCGCCTTATTCCCCAAGGTAGTGGGTAAATAGCATTCCGGTGGCAGTGCCGTGTGCCGTTATTTGGTCTTTCTCTAGAGCAGTGTTGCCATCCTTAGGGAATATTTTTTTTATTGCCTTGCATTAAAAAAAATATAAATTGGGTTGACTGAATTATTCTTTGCTATTGTTTGTTTTGGTTACATTTTATGTTAATTTGGTCACTTAGTTAAGTTTGTCAAAACTATAATTAGTTTATTTCCAACACAATTGTAATTTTTGTTATAAGTAATAAAGGTACTTTGACTACTTATCCTAATAATTTCCCGTCAAATCTGATTCGTGTTATTTTCCGGCGAAAGTTTCAGCGTAAGTACTTCATTCAAAGACACGTCCGACTAACACCCCGAGGCGCTGAAATCAAAAATTATGCGACCAAAAGTTAGGTTTTTCTCTTACCGAAATCGTAAATAAGTTATATCGCTCGTAAAACTTACAAGTCGGGCAGTCTTCGGCGTGTTATGGCCCTCCAGACGTCGATACCGTGTGTCTTCATCTTAGACTGGGATAGAAAAACATTATGTCAGCGAGAATGTTGTTTATTTTTTAGTTTCCAAAAGATCTCGTGGTTACGCTTTTAAGTAATTTAAAGGAGGAATGCGGTTTGCGATACGTGTAGCCTCGTTTGAGGACTTTGTTATTATATCTAAGTACTTCGGCGCTATCTAGTATTTAAATTTATCAGTACTTTAAGTATTTCAGTATCAAATTAACTTGGCCAAAATCCCATCTCATCCCCATCCCATGAAAGATGTAACATGAAGCTTTCTATTACAATTAATTGTAATATTAAGAAGTAACACTAAAAAATAAATAAAAATCGGAAATGTCGAAAAAAGATTCCAGGAAATATAGGTAAGTATAAAAAAGTTTTTCCACAGGTAAACCTCTTTTTCCAGTTAGGATTAAATCGCTTTCCTCCATTTACAAGGTATTATGTCATCGAAAAAAACCCACAAATGTTAACATTACGAAACCGTGAACAAAAGCCGTCACAAAATGCTTATTTAATTACAATTACTCACTCTCTTTATTTGATGTTCGTATTCGCCATGCTTATCCGTCACGTCACGAAAACAAAACAACATCGGGAATTTAAATCCGATAACGGCGAGTCAGAAATGTTTTCCAATGGCTAAAATACACTTTCTGTCTTTGGAATAAGGTTCGCTGTGTAGAGCTTGGAAGGAATGACAAACGGTGGAATTAGCCGTTACAAGGGCCTAGGGAATTGTGGTTTCCTGCCAGGGTCGTAAGCGGATTTTTAGGTTATTATCGTTTTTTTTTTGTTGGACTAGTTTGCAAATAGTAGGTATCACATAGGTTTATGGTGCGGGTAGTCGAAGGTATTAACTGTTATTAATTAGCGGATATACTTAATGGGTCATGGGCTATTATTATTCTCTAAAGATTATTTTAACTAAGAAAGATGTTAAAATAACATCTTTGTTAAGATGTTATTTCAGTAACTCCAACATCCAACAAAGTACTGCACACGTTACTTAAAATTAATAAGAGAAAGTCCTTAGCCATTGAATACATCGAGCGTATTTCAATGAAGCTAATTTGCACAATGGTCGCACTGAGCTCAGTCTGCCCTGTTACACAAAAGAGCCTATCTCCGTAGGAATCTCATGGCAGTTACGTCCTTTTGTGTAAGGACGCAGAGTTAGTAATAAAAAATGCAGCGAGAGTGCCCTGGGCACTGGCTGAACAAAGCGGTTGCGGTGGATGCCATAAAAATGAATTGTGATTAAAAATACTGTTTTGAAAATGGAATGAGCAGTTTCAAATCTAAAGAGATTGCAGAGCGTTCAGGCAGTTAGGTTTTGGCGGGCCACGTCGCTTGAAATATTTTTGGAGTACCTATATTTTATTTTTGGACATTACCTTAATTACCCTGTGCCTGTCCCTGTGGTTTGTTTATCTCTTCAAAGTGTTGTTGTTATGAAATTGAGGCAGCACAGTTTTTAGATAAAATTGGACTTAACAATTTTTTCGTTTAGTTAGTAAATTTTTTTTAACTTTTACGAAAGTAACTTTACTGAAGTAGGGTAAATTACCACTAACTGGTTTGTCTAGAAAATGTCATCCAATCACAGGCCACCAATTTTGTATGGACACACTGCGTATGAATACTTTGAGAATGCTCTTGGTAACAGTTCTGGATCCATACATTTTAGTTTAATTATAATTAGGTATATGATATCGGAATTTCTTTCTCTTACAGATTATATTGGCAAAGTGACCAGTTACAGACGACCCTATTTAGGTTAGGTATTAAGTGACTTTGCAGGTTTCTTTTTGTGCTGTGACAGTTGAGAAAAGTAACAAACGCAGAAAGTCACCTTCAAATTTACAATAAAAGACGGATAGAGCATACCTATTTAATTTACCCTGGACCACTTTATTTTTATCGCTCATGTTATCAAATATGTAGGTACACGAAATCTTCGAAGGTTTAGCATAAATCACATACTTAATGGTAGTTTTCGTGGACGATATTGCGTTAGAAATACCTACTTATACCATCTACTTACAGATTTAATAATAATATCATGGGACAATTTCAAAATTCAAACTAGGCAAAGCCTGGGTACTAGACAACGGATAAACATACTTATATAGATAAATACATACTTATATACATATTAAACATCTGCCCCGACCGGGATTCGAACCCGGGACCTCAAGCTTCATAGTCAGGGTCTCTAACCACTAGGCCATCCGGTCGTCAATTTCGGTCGGTTGGAATTTTTATCATACGTAGGCACGCAATTGAAATTGATAAGTGTTTTCGCATTTTTACACGACTGCTCAATGAAAAAGACTGTATCGTTTCTATTAGTTTAGTAAGTATACACATACTATCGTCGTGTTCTGAGGAATTGGAATTGGAATCAGTCCGAAGAAGTCAGATTGGAGTCATTTCAATTCGTTAATATTTTAAAATTCGTTATTCCGATTTATCATTCCACCTATCAATGAGTTACAATAGCTACATGATCAATTTTACTACAGTCTTACATTCAAGGACTGAATTGTTGCCTACTCGAACTTATACAGTTTTACTACAATTTTACTACAGTCTTACATTCAAGGACTGAATTGTTGCCTACTCGAACTTATACAGTTTTACTACAATTTTACTACAGTCTTACATTCAAGGACTGAATTGTTGCCTACTCGAACTTATACAGTTTTACTACAATTTTACTACAGTCTTACATTCAAGGACTGAATTGTTGCCTACTCGAGCTTATACAGTATTACTACAATTTTACTACAGTCTTACATTCAAGGACTGAATTGTTGCCTACTCGAACTTATACAGTTTTACTAAAATTTTACTACAGTCTTACATTCAAGGACTGAATTGTTGCCTACTCGAACTTATACAGTTTGGGAAAAATTGTCTAAGCACGAAACAAATATATGTTTCGAACTGATTGAACGTGAACCAACATTTTACGAAAGCCTCCATTCTTCCTCAACTTTCCAGCTGTTTTTAGGGTTTCGCATCTGAAAAGGGAAAACGGAACCCTTATAGGTACACTTTGTTGTCCGTCTGTCTGTCAAGACCTTTTTTCTCTGGAACGCGTGGAGGTAGCAGGCTGAAATGAATACCAAATACTTAAGCCTGCAGTCCATTGAAGCTGTGATAAAATAAAACTTCTAAGTTAACGCAATCAAAAGATACAGTCATTAATTAAAAAGGTTGTTTACATACAAATTGCCGTACTGTGAAAACCTAAAGGGTACCTACTACCAGTTGTCCTAGAAACATGAAGTTTGGTAAGCTCTTATAGCACAACCACTCAGAAAAATCTCAAAATCTCAAATTCTCAAAATGTTATGTCTGTCCCTATGTATATGTTCCAGACCAATATAAAATGAACCTAAACAGCGTAAATTTTACTTAGGAGCAGGGCTCTGCTAACACTAGACATCTTAAAACACTGAAAAAAAAACAGGAAAAACTTTGTATTCTACGGAACCCTCGGTGCACGAGTTGGACTCGCACGTGGCCGGTTATTTCCCAGTAATTAGGCCGGTACCAAAGTACCCTAACCACATAACCGTTTGTAATGGCCGATAAAAGTTTTAAAAACTCATTTGGCTCCATGTTTAATTACACTTGATGTCCAGTTTGCGTCGCGCGCCCCGAGATGGCAGGACGCCAGGTTAATTAAATTTGTGTGTGTATTTTTTTATAGTATAGGCCCTATACGGTGTCCCACTGGTGGGCAAAGGCCTCCCTTAATTTCTCCTTCCACTCGTCTCTGGTTTCGGCCACATCTCGCCAGTCCGGCCAAAAGCGCTCCAAATCGTCCCGCCATCTAATTCTTGGTCTGCTTCTGCTCCGGTGTACGTCGCATGGGACCCAGAGCAATTCTGATCCAGCGAATCAGATCTGTGTATTACAAAAGAATATTAGTTTAATATGGGGTTTTTGGAACAAAAAAAGGTATATTTTACGCATTGTGTTTCAAAGGTACCATTTCTTCTCTTTTCTGCCATAATGTATGTATAATTGATCCTGTTAGTTACTTCAATTAAAATGATAGGAATTTGCTACCATTAGTGTTAGCTGCTTTTAGGGTTCCGTTGTCAACAAGGAACCCAATAGTTCCGCCATATCCGTCAACCCGTCCGTTTGTTGGCGACTTAGCTAAGAGACTTTTGCTAATAGAAAACTGCAATTTCGCAAAGAAGGTATACCTACATATTAATCACGCCGAAAACATGGTGGATTAAAATGTAAAAAAAACAACATAAAGTGGGGACGATTTTTTTTTCTCGATCACACCATGGTGTGGGGTGTCGTTAGATAGATCCTTAAAAGATGGGGGTATGCGCAGACCATTTTTATCGAATCAAGGATACGTGACTGTGTGTATTTCGGTAAGTCCCTTCTAAAGACACCTCCATGATACCTAAGCTTATACATCTGAAAAAGTCTTGACTTCAAGCTCCAGTCTAAACAGTCTGTGTGATGTCTGTCAGGCAGGAAGTCAGTAATGCTACTATTTTATATGTAGGTATTCATGAATACAAAGCCGTTTAGTTCTGTCCATACAGTTTCGTTATTGAAATAGGTGACCAATTTCATACGCTTCGACCCTCCGACGCGTCTAACTATCCTAAATGGAAATTAATTTCGTTAATTCAGTTTACACTCTAAAACAAGGCCCACAAAAAACAAAAGAAAATGGGATCCTCTATAATCTGCTAGTTACAGGTTAACTTTGAATTGTAATGCGATTAGGTTAGCTTTGAAAATGGTTACACCTTGAGTGTTGCGGTCAGAATATTAAACCGATTGGATTAATCCAGCTACCAACCAGCTATAATGGTCGAGCTTGATTAATATGTAGGTACGTTACGTATGTGTTTAATCACTGTATATTGGTTGTTAATTTACCCGGGTACAAAGTCAAAGGGGTTGTAATGTGTTCAATTCAATGTAAACAAGTAGGTCTGTCTTTTAACATGAAATTACCGTGAGACTCAATCATAATGAAACGAATTACGAATTAGTCCGAAACAGTCGGGCTGAACTCGACTTGTATACGTGAGTGATCCGTTTTTGTTTAATTAAGTAGGTCCATCGCCTTAATTTTATAGGCATTGGAAATTAACATATTTAGGTAAAGAAATAATTTTGGAACTAGCTTATTGGAGAGATGATTGGAAGAAACTCCACCGATAAGAGTGTAACTCTTAAGCTTGATGATGATGTTGAAAGAAATAAAATTAAATAAAAAATGTTACTTCCGGTCAGAATTAAGCGTTGCCATGATCGCAACAGCGGACTCGGATATTTCTAATTAAAAATGAAACCATACTAATTCTTTTTTTCATGTCATGGCCGCTCGAGCGCTCATAATTATAGACTGGCTTTTATGCTTTTAAAATCATTTTTAAAAATCTTAACGTTCATGGACACCGAGCCGGGTACTATATTTATGTAAATATTATTATTTGTAGGTATAACAATGTGTGTTTAATAATGTACGTTAAGTCGGACCTTAGGTCTGAAGAGGGCAATGTTTTTGAGATTTATAGGATTTATATATTAGGCCTGAAAAAGACATGCACTTTTGACCTGGGTCGATCGATTCTAATAGTCATAGAGATCTATCTTGACTTCAATATTCCATAGAATTACATGGCCGCACCTGAAAAATTCAATGTCACGCAGAGGGCGATGGAGAGGGCTATGCTCAGGGTTTCTCTACGGGACAGAATCAGAAATGATGATATCCGCAGTAGAACTAAAGTTACCGACATAGCCCGAAGAATTGCGAAATTTAAGTGGCAGTCATGGGCGGGGCACATTGCTCGCAGAACAGACGGCCGATGGGGTCAGAAGGTTCCCGAATGGCGTCCACGGACCGGGAGACGAGCTGTCGGTAGGCCTCCAACAAGATGGAGCGACGACCTAGTAAGGATTGTGGGACCGCGGTGGATGCGGAAAGCACGAGACTGGTCTGAGTGGAGAGCCTTGGGGGAAGCCTATGTCCAGCAGTCGATGTCTTTCGGCTAACATGACCTGAGAAATATATGGTCAGGCATTGGTATTGGTAAACGAATGCATGTACCTATGGGTCATACAATTTGTATGGACCTCGGTCCCAGCTACTTCCTCGTCTGTTCGTATTCATCTGTTTGTCCTTTTCAAAGTGTGTTTTAAAATCCCTAGCACTATTACAAATCAAGTCGATTTTTTTTTACGATCCTAAGCAGGGGCTAACTGAATGTTATTTGCTTAGCAAAACCCATTCTGATTGCTCACTAATTAGCTTACAAGCTAACCGGATTGTAGTTTCCTCTCCGTATAACTTTCGCGGGTTCTTTGTAAAGTGTCCCGATTCCTCAAATTTTCGCTCTATGCTTTTAAGAGTAAAGTTGACTCTTGGTCGATAGCAAACGGACGTAGGTCCTTGTTGTATTGGACTTGAGATTTGTATTTGTATTACTTGGCTCATGTCTAATTCAAAGCCCGAGATGCAACTTGCATTAGGTATGCGCTGTGAACGTTATCTGGGCACTGGTAGCAACAACATTTTCATGAAGTAGATATCAGCAAGGATCATGGAAAGTAAACGGATTGACAAAGTCCATACTTTGAATCGTTCTTATTTACATTCAGCGGCTTCAGCGCCATCTACCTTGCTTGAGTGACACATTCGTACCGCTGTTTTGTTATTTGATCCGCTGGCTACGACCTTGGCGCCATCTAGAAATTGCCTGAATTTTAATATGACTGCGGGGAACGATTCGAAGTATGGGCTTTGACACTCCGTATACTATCCTCCTTGGTATCAGAGATAGAACCTTAGAAATGCTTTTTGCCAGTGTTTGATTGCGTAATATTTGACACTATTTACGAGTTCATATAACGAGGTCACTAAAAGGTCACACACAAATATAAGTACCTGGGTGTTAGATCTTACAAACTAAACAGAAATATTATACACACTTCTCGTTTCAGGCATGATTTCGTGGTGGTTTAGACTTTAGTTAAAAGTATATTCCACGCGGGTTCAATGCAGATTTGGAACTATATGTGGCAGTATGGTTATAATTTTAACAACAGCGATATTCAATAGCAATAAAGTTATTCAATCTGACGTCGGATTACCCTAGATAGTGAACCGTGGTGCATAGGTAGAAGTACAATGTATTGCCGTATTCTATATAGATTTGCTTGTTTGGCCTGGTCACCTCATCATCTTTGTCGGCAATCGTTTCTATTTGAACGTCATTGCTTTTGAACGAGACATGACATGACTTGCTAGGTGTACCACTCGTGCGGTCGAAGTCGAAGATTAAACATCATTCACTGATGTTAAATCACCATTGCTCTAGATAACTTCTAAGGATTCTAACAATACACGTATATACAATATGTTGTATATACGTGTATTGTTAGTTATTAGATTAGAAGATGTATGTAAAATATACGATATACACTGCCGCTACTGGATCGTAAGATCTGGATATAAAGAGAATGTCCTAGTGCCCGAAACTGACCCAATCGTTGACCCCTTCAACAAGCAGGGTGTTAAAATTGAAAGTAATCGTACCCCGATAGATAACGATTTGTACCTGTATATTCCGCTTTTCTGCTACATTTTTAAATGTGTCATTGCCATTCTGTATGTCATTGTTCAAAGCAGTTTACTTTCATCACAATAATTTCCATTTTTAGCTTGCTTTTGTTTTACGTAACGTATTTTATCGTACGTGACATTGTATTATCATCATTTAAAGGAGGCAGCGATGCGGATTCCGTCATGTTCCTCCCACGGGATATGTAAATATTTGCCTTCATATTTATTCATCGTCCTCACGACTCCGAATTTGTGCCTAAAATCTAAAAACTTGTTTATTTCCTGACACAGATTAGGAATTAACGTTAATATTTTATACAAAAATTGTTTAAGTAGGTTCAAAAGGAAGGTTTCAAAGTAAATACTGTTTGTTGTAAAGTAAATGTTTTAACATTTCACTGTAACTCCTACTAGCTACCTACTTCACCCACCTACTTTAGTTTGCCTTGTGAAATATCAGTTTTAAATGATTCGCGGTTAATTGCATTAGACATAATGAAAACGGGATACTGAGCGCGATTACCTTATGGGTTTGATGAGCTCCCGATATTACGACGCAGTTACATGCACGATACGGGCAAACTGACGAAATGGGGTATCAAAACAAATTACGGTTTAGTTTCCAATCGACTGGTACAGCGCGTCATTCTTCTTTTTTTCCTATAAGACTTAAAAATTAAGTTCAGCATGGACGTTTCGTCAGTTTGCTCGTGCTCATGTCGAAATATCGGCAGCTCATCAAACTTATAAGGTAATCGCGGTCAATATCCCGTTTTCATTATGTCTAATTCATAAAGTATCGTTACTCTGCTATGTGCGGAATACCGCAAAAATGGCTTCAATGTTTGAAGTGTGAAAGAAAAATATCACTTTTAAAGTCAAACAATGCGCCGCGTCGACAATGAAACCCCTTAATATTTCCTCTCAGTCTTCCTGCGCTGTATTTTCCGTTTCCTTTTTGGTCTATTTAGTCCTTCATTCAGTCTTTCATTTTAATTCGTTTTTGTGCCATAAAAAACAGCCTATTAGCTTTCTATTAGCGCAAGATTTTTAAAATCGTTTCATCAATAGTGTCAGAGATTATCCCCTACAAACAAACAAATTAAGTTTATCGCCCTTATTCACAAACGTCACTCAAGCCTCTATTAGCTAAAATAGGTTTTGTCTTCTTCTTATTAGCGGAAATGTCAATGTGACAAAAAAGGACATACGGACTTTAACGGCATTTTAGTTAAATATAGGTTTATGAAAAACAGGGTATCTCTTTATTTTATTACAATACATACTAAGATAGTAAAGATGAACTGTATTTTGTAGGTTTAGCTTGCTTGAAAAATACGTTTTTAACCGAATTTAATAAGGGGAATGTTCACATTATTTTTTGTGCGTTTCAGGTTTTTTTGCCAATTGTCAATAGATTTCAATGATTCTAGTTTTTTTTGACAATGGTGTAACTCGATATCTAAGCGGCAGTCCCATGTATATTTTAAGAAAACTGATTCACAAATTTAAATTTTATTCACATTTGACGTCAGTTATTGTTTCTGTTTCAAGAAAAAAGTTATTTTTATTTTATTAAAAACCTTCAGTCACAAAAAACAATTTTATTCAATTACCTATCACAATAAAAGTACAATTAAGTAAAATTGGAGTAATCAAACAAATTGATGGGCCGTAAGCCGTAAAGTGAGCCTTTAAAGTGGTCTATGGTAAGTATTTTAATTTGATTGTCTTCTTCTTAGTGCCGTTAGATTACTTTTACTTTTTAATATCTACTAATTAACAAAGGTGTTAAACATAATAGAACAATTAAGGTAAAGGTTGCGGGTGTCTATGGGCAGTGGTGATCGCCTACCATCAGGTGACCCACTTGCTCATTTGCCTTCCTTGTCGTATAAAAAAAAGTCCCACGGAAAGTTATGTTGGACTACAGATAGTTTAGTTTAGATTGTTTGTGATCCCAATACATTTGGACTGTCCCAATAGATATAGTTCGGGTCCACAGACGAGTTAAGACGTAACTTTTTTAACACGTTTAGGTAAAGAACAATAATCGCTTGAATCACCGTGCGTCGGCTAAGTAGTAGATTTACGATCGTGTACTAAAACAAGATTATAAGATTAACTTTACTGTTGCCGGAAAGTAGTCATAAAATATACCATTACTCCCACCCTTATCCTGAGCCTCGCTTAACAGTGTTCTGATTTTGATAACTACGCATATAAAATCCGGCCCACGAAAAAACGGAACCAATTAAGAACGACCTGATTTTGCAACTCCTAAAAACAGGATAGCTGGTTTTGACTTCAGAATTTGAATACGAAGCGAATTCATGTTGCAGTGGAATGGAGTCTACGAGAAAATTAATTTAAGTTATTTATTGCACGCTCCATTAAAGAAATTCTATTTATGGTGTGTGTGATGTTTCCAATCCAATCCAATCGACTACCGGATGGCCTAGTGGTTAGCGACCCTGACTATTAAGTCCCGGGTTCGAATCCCGGTCGGGGCAGATGTTTGTATGATGAATACGAATGTTTGTTCTCGGGTCTTGGATGTTTAATATGTATGTATGTATTTATATAGTACAGGCTTTGCCTAGTCAATTGGTGTCAATTTGTCCCATGATATTTATTATTATTATTTAATAAAAAAAAAATCCGCACCGGGCTCGCATGGGAACTATAGCCCAAGCCCTCTCATACTGAGAGGAGGCCTGTGCCCAGCCATGCGACGTTATAGGCTGGAGATGATGATTTATTGGACAGAAAAATACATGGTGCTGCAGGAAACGTGTAACATACTTAGTTAGTTTTGGTTAAAACTCTGCATCGGGTTAACAGTAGGCCGAGCGCGAAGTTTACGAATCCTGCGTAACGTAACGTTATCGTATTGAAATCGAGAAACCTCATAATAAATTTAACCTTTTGAACGCCAACGACGCATAGAAAAGTTGTCATCCACACGTCAAGTTGGCATAACGTCAACGCGGACTTAAACCTTAAGCATACGTTCGTAGGTCACATTTGCACTGTGCAGCCGGACACCTATAAGCATTGGTGGCGTCGTGGGCACGTCGGCTCATGACGCTTTTAAGCGTCGTTGGCGTTGAAAAGGTTAAGTTCCAAATACGTTCACGGGCGGGCGGGTCATACCAATTTCTCGATAACGTTTACTGCTCGATTATGTTACGCAGGTTTCGAATGTTCGTACTCTCCTCGGTATTCAGTTGTAAGGTTATCATCATCAAGCATCAGCAGCGCATTTTAGCGACCTTGTTCAACCTAAACCAATTGAAGATCTAATTAAATACTTACGACCCTGGTGTGATTTCTCTACATTTATTCGCTATTTATATTAGAACAGTTCTTAATTCGTAGTTAATTATGTTGTAATCGGGAAAACGTGTAATATTTGAGATCAAAATAAGAACGTTACCTTGGAATCATAATAGGCACTTAATTTAGAGGATTATCTTGAATTATAAACAGGAAGACTTTCATACTGGCTCGTGATATCAAGAAGAAAAAGTAATTTAAGAGAAATATAATTCTTAGATTTTTGGGGTTCCGTACCTCATTAGGAAATAACGGAACTCTTATAAGATTACTTCATTGTACGCCTGTCTGTCAGAACCCTTTTTCTCTGGAACGTGTGGAGGTGGCTTGCTGAAATTAATATCAAATCCTGCTATCCTTTGAATCTGAGTAAACCAAACTTCTTCAACGCAACAAAATATACAGTCATTTAAAAAAGGTGTTTCCATACAAATTGCAGTGGAATCAAAACCTATAGGGTACGTCAAACTGCCCTTGAAACTTGAAATTTGGAATGAAGCTACCTACCTAACTCTTATAGCACAACTTATCAGATAATTCCAAAAATATTTAAATTTTGGGTCTGTCTGTATATGTCAATTACCAATATTAAATTGGGAAAATGGCCTCATACTTCGTACATATTGCTTAGGCGCAGGGTTCTGCATAATGGGAAAAAATTCCATGATAGACGAACTTTTAACATACCTGCAAAAAGTTAGGAACCCTTGGTGCGCGAGTCGGACTCGCACTTGGCCGGTTTTCTTCCATAAAACAGTCATACTGATAAAGATAACGTAAAATAAAAGTGCAGTTTCATTTGGAATTGCGCTCTCTCGAGCGTAGAATTTGCTTGTGCTATTTCCTGCTGCTGATTAATTCCACTGTTTTTAGTGCAATGGTATCTACTTTATTTGCATTTGCTATTTGACATTGACTGACGAAATAGCTCCTAAATTTCAAACTGAAATGTAAATATAAAGAAAAACCAGAAAAATAACTTCTTGAACTGGTGTTGAACGAAAATAAGCTAAATAACAGGAAATATCACAGCGTGCACAAAATAAAAAATCTGAAAACTCCCGTATGAATCGCTAACATCGGGTATCTATGGGCAGTGGTGATCACTTACCATCAGGTGACCCACTTGCTAGTTTGCCTTCCTCGTCGTATAAAAAAAATACAACTTGCAACGCATTAAGCAGCACTTCTACGCTGCTCCTACTCTTCAAATGTTATTAAAAATTGCGCTTTCCTATTTCTAAATATATGTAATATGCACCAATTTAGGTTTTTTGTTCTTTCACCGGCGTTTTCTCTCATTAAATCTTAGTCGCAACAGAAAGGGTTTGAATTTCACCATCCAAAGATGTTACACGAAAATACCTTTACATACAATAAGTATCTACAGTATACTGTAATCCGAAGTAAGCGTTGGCGTGACAATTGAGGAGCCTGTTTTTGTTTTGTTTATCCCCTGACGACGCAGAATTTCACAAATTTGAAAATTTGTGTGAGTTACAATACATTGCGAGGCCATGAAGCGAACGAGTTAGAAGTATAAATCAAAACTCATTTATTTGCTCACACACGTGTGAGATATAGCCTATATGTATAGCTACGTCTAAGCGACAAATGTAGGTATGTTTTCATGCAACACCTCCCCTTACACTATCACACGAATCAACACAAATGTGTCACACAAACCCAAATATCACCACCACCACTACACTATACGCTCCTCTACGAGCCCTTTTTCAGTCAATCGAGCGCTGCAAAGTAAATTCAACTTATCTGCACTTTTTTTTCTTACTAGGGCAAATATGGAGTAACATTAGTATAACACGCGTATTCCTTGTCCATCTATAAAGCACTACACGGGAGTTGCGTTTACGGATTTGGATCAAATTGGAATGGAGATAGCTTTGACGAGAGATTAAAACATAGGCTATCTGTTCCCGGAAAATTGCATAGTTCCCGTGGGATAAAGATAATCGGATCCGCGAAGTCTCGGGTAAAAGCTAATGAAGCATACTATGGAATATATTACTCTGTATGAAAAAGCCATGATAGCCTAGCGGTTTGACCTATGGCCTCTCAAGCAGAGGGTATTCGGTTCAAACCCCTGCTCGTACCTCTGAGTTTTTTCGGAATGTATATGCGGAATTACATTTGTAATTTACCATGAGCTTTTCGGGGAAGGAAAACATCGTGAGTGATGTGTGTGAAGTTCCTAATCCACAATGGGCCAGCGTGGGAACTAAAGCAAAAGCCCTCTCATTCTGAGAGAAGGCCTGTGCCCAGCAGTGGGACGTTAAAAGGCAGGTGATGATGATGACGATGACTGTCTGAAGCTATAGCAGATTTATAAAACCTCTTTTATAAGCTTGGAAATTTAAAATTTAGATTCGGAATTAAAATAAAATAAACATTGTTGTAAAATAAATGTGAAAAGCTATAAAGGAAACACTTTATATTTACTCCGGACGAAAGACAATGGAAAATTTATTTCTTTTGCCAAATCTTGTTGAGTCACGGTTGCGAGGGCCTATGTTTTGTTGTTAAAGTGGGTGTAAGTGAGCTTTATAGTCACAAAAATAGAGTTGAGTTTCGGCTACTTGTAAATAGATCTTGATGATAGATGACTGTAAAACAAGGATTCAAATTTTTCTGTTCGAATAAAAACTCCAATCAGACTCGACAGGACTTGGAGATTGGCATTTAAAATTAGGCAAATGTGGCGTGAAAACATTTTTTCGCCTAGTTCGCAATTGAATTATTAGTTTCTTGATAAAAGTTTGCGCAAACAGTCTGTGAACTTAATACACATTTAAGCAACTAGAGAAAAACAAAATAAAATGGTGTCATGCTCCTCCAGAATTAAAATCGATTTGGACCTTTTTCTCTGCTCTTACACAAGACGTTTAAGAGACAAGATGAATTGAATGTGCTAAACAACATTTTTCTTACCGTTCTGCTGATCGCTATTTTCGGCATGAATTATAATAATTAGTACAGCCTTATCTATTTTGGGACTAGCTCAATTGGTTTCAAACGTGAATATTTTATTTTTGTTTTATTAATTGCGGTGCGATTGAGTAAAAGTTAAGAATAGTTTATTCATTTCGGACACCGTACAGAGCGTTCTTTAGGCTCTTTGACTTAGCTATTTTAGTACTATCCTCTCTGAAAATAGACCATCTAAATAAGACGCTGTAAACACAGTATTGTGCACAAGTTAATCAACAAACACCATAACAAATAGTCGATACGACGTCTGTCCGTCCGTCTCTTTGATTAATGTATCGGCTTAGTTCAGCTCACTACCAAACACAATCAATTTTGATTTGCGCAAACCTGAATGACTCGAGTTTATTTCCTTTTTTTCATGAGCGTAGGTGTTCATAATCCAAAGAACCAGAAGTGCAAAATAATAATGAGAAAACTACTTGCCCTTATGTTTGCGTAGTATTCAGATTAACCTACCTGAGAGCGAGTGCATTTATTTCTTAACGGAAGTGAGCAACTTTCGCATAGTTCAAATTACACGATTTACCCAATAGTCCGTCATTTTCATGAACAGAAATGACATTACGAAATATTTAATCATGAATTCCATATTTTATTTGACCCAAACACTAATCTACGAAGTATACGGCTTGAGCTGATATCTTGTCTTTTAGCCTAAGGGGCTGTTTACACTTTGGTTAGTGAAAGTGTGAGTACGTACATTTGCTGTAAAGTGCAAGTAGCAAATGAATAAACTCGCACTGGCACTTGTAAAAGTGTAAACAGCCCCCTATGGCTGGCGAAGTATTAGTGCCACAAAATGTTACAATTACAAATCTTCAGCGTAGAAAATACGTAGCGCCTCTACGCTTTCGTAGCGGCTACGCACAGAATTTAAAGCCACAATTTGGTTCGTTTTACAACCAACATCAACCACAATTCAATTCAGAGACTGCGAACAATTTGCTTTAATTAGTTTTAATTTGTTTTACGTTCAAAAACCATAATATTTGAACTCGAAGTAAACACCCCATGTGTATAAACACATTATTTGAAAATTATTTCATGAAATTGAATATTAACATCTTGCATGCCATTTAAAATTTAATCAAAGGAAGTCTAATTTCAGATTTATAAACGTCAGTAACAAATGAAAAGATAATAAAGAGCAAGATAAGATAGGTACCATTACTCACCCTTTTCTCAAGTTGTGGTACGAAGGAGAAGACGCAGCGATACGATGGCGACAGTTTTTAAACTTTTTAAAATTACAGTTGTTAAAAATTGCTATGACCAATAAATCTCCATGTTAAATTAGGCTACCAAAGTTACCGTTGCTCGCTACCTTCATTGTTGCGGAAAATAAATTAAATGAATACGATATGAAGTTAAAGTCATTTATTTTTATAAAAATCTGTTTGACAGCCACAATTACAGCAAGTAGGTACATTCAACGTAGCAAAGTTTTTGAAAGCTTAAAGTTTCAATTACGTTAACCATTTCCAAACGAAAAACATATGATATTAACATACAATGAGATTACAAAGACCGAAACAGAGAAAAACATTTGTACAATTGGTATTTACAAAATTCCTGTTTCAACCTTTATTTTCAGTGAATGATTTATGAATGTTCAGTTTGATTCTATTGTTTTTAATATTTGTAATATTTGGTTTGCTAATAAAGTACATAAGTATACAGTCTTAACTATACTTACATTAAAGTTACAATCACACTCCAAAATACATAATAAATGAGGTTGTTGCAAATATACAAATTAAGCTGCGGAGTGGACGCGCGACACGCGGGGCGTCGAGCGGGGCGTCGAGCGGGGCGGTGAGCGATTTCTCTGTCCATTGAACTGTCGCGTGGCTCACTGTACAGAAGTTACCGAGCAACGCACGCAATGCGTTAGAAAATCGCTCGTCACCTCTCTCGTTGCTCCAGCCGCTGATTTCCAGTCCTCGGCCTTAAAGTTAAACATCGTTAAGTATGATTTAGAATAACTAACTTCTAGTAATTTATGATACAAAATAGCGTCTTGTTTCCCAATTTCTTTATATTAATTACACTGTATTACTACGACGTCGTAAATACATATCATCTAATGTAGTTCTACTTTTTGGCAAAATTTTAAAGATATCGTGCCTTAATAATAATTTGGTTACACATCAGTATCAGCTACAAGGCTTCTTTGTTTTTATAAAATTGTTAAGTGTTCTGTATAAATAAACAGTTATTTCTTAATCTTATTAAATCAATGAAACTGAAATTATAGTTGCTTTAGAAATTTGACACATGCATTCAAATTGGTACCATATCTCAAACACTAAAAAAAACACTGACCGATTTAATTTTTCTGAAATTTTCGTTTGCCCTAATGCATTTTTTTTCTGAAGCTGTAAATATTTCAGGAATCGTGTAGGACCCTTTAGTTTAGGTTTGTTTTATGAAAATCCTGAAATATTTACAGTTTCAGAAAAAAAGCATTAGGGCACACAAAATTTTCGGACAAATGTAATTAGCTCAATGGTTGTTAGTATTTGAGATAGGTAACCATTCAAATTGCTAGTTTGACTTACCCTCCCTCGCCGCATACACCACAGCCCATTAGCTCGTTTCCGTGTTGTATACTTTACAATTGAGTATGTACTTTACAATGTACAGAACCCAAGCCAAAGTAAGGGGCAAGTTCCAATGTTCCAAGTCACTTCCAAACTTGGTGCGCCCTTAAGATTGTTTATTAGCACAGTAGCTTGTGTTGAACTATGTAATAACCGCTGTTTAGTAGTTCCGAAGTCGCACTTACCATGAAACTAAATCCTACGCTACAAAGAGCCACGTACTTACTATAGTCAAAGACGATAACACCAAGAGGACTGCCAATGTCTCACGATCATTTAAAATAATAAGACTGAAACTAATTCACTATATTTATGTACCTATGATATTATAAATAAAGATACGCCATATGTTCAAAAGACAATCGAAAAACATATTCCGAACATTTTGACATTTGCGCGCAAGTTTGGACCTTATTCGAGAGCGACAAAGCCAAAGAGGCTAGAATTGTGGCCTTTTCTGAGCTTCGTTTTCTGCGTGCTGATGATATATCTACCTCTTTTTACATGTCCTATCATTGCCCTGTACCATTTATTTTGTATTGCATTTAGACCTCTGCTTGACACAATATGTAGAGTCATCAATGAACTCAAAGAAAAAACTAATGCCGATGGCGCTATTGTATTATATTATACTTTTAAGGAACACGACATTGTGTATAGACATTAACAGTCCTCTTGGTTTTATGGTCCTTGCTCTTCAACGAGTTGTAGATTTATAATCATACCTAACATAAAAGACCAGGAGGTCGATTTTTGCATTTCGCCCGATGACTAAATTCAGTGATTTCTAAAAAAAATCTTTTTTTGAATCTCACCTGAGTCTAAAATTCTCATGCCCATGATATCAAATACGAACGCCCCCACCCACTCCTAAACGAAATCCCTGAGTGACTTATTGACCACTGGCAGTGACAGCTAACCTCAATCCACTATGTTGACTCGCTTGTCTATGACAGAAACACAAATTAGCTGCATGTTAGTAGACGGGTATGACATTAAAAAATAAGGCTTTTGGCAAATAGTGATATCAATATTATATCAATGGTGAGAATTTAGTCACTAAGTGACATTCAAAAATCGATCCCCAGTAAAAGTCCCAATTGACTACTTTTTTTGACAGTTCACTTCAAACAACTCTACGAAAGTGATGTGACCAAGACGTGACGACCAACTATACAACCGGTTCTTTTTTCCAACGCAATTTACTAGGAACGTACGTAATACAATAAATATCTTCACTCTGTAATATTATTACCATTGTGGCTATTACTAATTTAATTAATAATATTCTAGCTTACTTTTGATTTTTTACGTCATTTTTGATTGCAGTACAATTTTGTTTGCAATATTTTTGTGCATTGGTAACTGCTACAAAGATATCATTATCGTATGTGCATGCACATGTAGCTGCGCTATTATTGCCAGGTACATCTCTTGTATAAAAATAAATCTGTTTGTGCAAATAAAAGAGGGCCGATTATAAAGGGTCGAAACCTATACTAGCCGTGCAGATACTTTATGTACACATAGTAAATACCATTTATACAATTTAAAATCGTTATCGAACATATAATACACCTAAGCCCTTTTTGAGAACCGCTTCTCACATCATGCGTAGATATTCTTAAATAAGTCACAGATACAAGCGTTATTTTAGCAGAGGTCCATAAAGAACTAAGACACTGGAACACTTCGCGAACTCAATGTTAGGATAGCACGGAAAGTTCAATTGAAATCGTATACCAAACGTCACCATTCGTAACAAATCTAAATGCCTGACGTCTCTTTCATACAAATTCAATCGTTTAGTTGTAGGAAAGAGACGACAAGTTAGGCTCCTCGCGCGTACTCAACTTCATTTCTACCAAGATAGCCTTTGACAATTTTTGTGTTTTGGCTGTTACCTTTTGCATATTCTTCCGTCAACATGGAAGTAGGTAGTTCTTTACTATAGTCTTTTTTTTAACTAGGTGTAAAGTACTGGGACGACGATAACCTTTCTGTTACAACAGTTACAAGCTGGCGTTCAGATTAAAACACATAACGTCAATATTTTCGTTTATAATAATGACTACATTGCTGACTTTGTTTGCTAATATGTACATAATATTATATCATGTTAGGTACCTATTAAATAGAAAAACTAAGAAGTTATTAAGTTTTACTTATTTGCGTAATAAAAGTAGGTACGTAAGTAATTTTTCTCACGAAAGTTAATTCTTTATTTAAAGCATAGGAATATCAATAAAATATAATAATGCAGGAGCGGCAGCGGACGCCCGGGAGCGCCTCAAGGTCAGCAAGTACAGCTGTCTCGGCGCCCAATACGAGTTCTTGCCGTTTGGCGTCGAGACGCTGGGTCCTTGGGGTAAGGGTGCGCTCGGGCTCCACAAGGAGCTGAGCAAACGCCTGAAAGAGGCAACAGGCGATCCTCGCGCGGGCAGCTTTCTCGCGCAAAGAATTGCTATTGCAATTAAGCGCGGGAATGCTGCCTGCGTGATGGGCACCCTGCCGAGAGGTCCAGGTTTGGTAGGTATTTAATTTTTAATTTTTTAAGTTAGTTTTAATTTTAATATTTTAATTTACTTTGTAAGTAGTGTTAGTCCATTGTACATTTGCTTTAAATAAATTATTAAATAATTTAGAAAATAATGATAAGAATGATGCCTGCGATTTTATGTACTTAGTAAAAGTCGCTTTAGCGTATTAATTTGAATGGACCAATGATTGTGTTGTATTCAGCCTTAGTGTTCTATAGTAAAAAAAAATCAAAATCTTTATTTGGCGAGCGACAGCTAAAACAAAGATTGCCAATGGCTTTTGGTATACCTAATGTAGTGTCTTACTGGCATGCCGGCATTCCTCGATGTAGTAGCTTAACGTAACCTGACCCCCTCCTAGCACGGTAAATTTTAACCACGACGTATATAATCCGTCACTTTCTAACGAATATGCAAGCGCGAGAGGGACAAATGCTCTATGTCGTGGATAAACGTTAGCGTGCTAGTAGGTCAGGAGTATAATTTGGTTGCGTTATACAAGAGACAGATGGACCGGCTTGTACTTTCTGTTTTTTTTTTTATATAATATGTATAAGAGGGGGCAAATGAGCAGGCAGTTACTTGATGTAAGCAATCATCGCTGCCGTTAGCACAGACCTTTAAATGGATAAATAGCCTCGTTTTTAAAATATTCCTAAATAAATGGACCACTGATTTTATATGTCGAATTTAGTTCGTCATTTTTTTATATTGTAACTCTGGGAGCGTACGACTCGGAGGCAGTTTGGATTTCGCTGTAGTTTCATATTTTTCTCGTGCGTCGTTGTTAATGTTCATAGTTAGGCCAAACTAAGTTACTCTACTTTACATCAAGGAACGCCAAGCAAACTGTCAGCATTCCAGTATATACCTAACCCACAACACACTGTAGAAGTGTTCATTTTAAACAGAGATTGTAGGCACGTCGAAGTTCGTAGACGCGCGACAGCTGTCCTTGTCAGCGCAAGGTGAAGCAACAGGTACAAGAGCGAGAGAGGCGGGCGAGGCGGGCGAGGCGGGTGCGGTGGGGAGCGCGTCCTCCTCAGGCAGGGTGCGCAGGCGCGGGAGCCTCCCCCGCCCCCCGCCTCACACCGGGGACTGCTCGCCGCTCGCGCTGCCTATGTACTCCTACGCAGAGAGTCAAAAATAAAAACTTCATGTCCTTTTAAAATCTGACAAGGAACGTAATAAAAAATACAGAACTAAAAGAGTTCTGTTAAAAAATCCAAAAATTTTCAAGCCTTTCTGAGGTCACTATCGATCTGATCAGTACTCGTAATAGATACTCGTAGCTCTATTCTGTAGTTCGACTGAGTCTGGATTTTTTACATTTAGAGAACTTTGTAATGGATCCTATCAATGAGATTTCTTGATATAAAACTGATATAGGACCTTTATGTAGGTATAGTCACCATTGCGTCAAAAATGAGGCACTATACCGGCCAGATGGGTTACCCTGCAAGGGTGATTTTAGTGAAAGATAGAAGACACTCACGACATGTAGATGATGTGGAGCCAGCGAAGTCCTCGGCACCAGCAGCGTCGTGGTCGTCGTCTCCGACGCGGCCGACTCTCGCTTCGACGGGTGGCTGTACAACCTGCCCCATGCTCTTTTATATTATTACATAAAAAAACTACTATTAGACACGCAATGTATAATCCTCACTAATGTGGACTTTGATTCTATCCAAGAGTGCGTTAGGTGAAAATGTCGCATGATAATCTTGCGCACAGTTACTGCAACTGTTACTGTAACACGCGCGCGGCGCGGGAGCTACGCGCGTACTGATAGTACTGTGTGCTTAAAGATTGCGTGCATTGAGGTCCTAAAGCATTTTCTACTTATAACCGTGTTTATTATGGTATAGTTACGGACTTATAAAACGATAAACTTCTAATAAAACATAAACTATAACAAGAGCCATGTCTTATTCTTGTAATTCGATTTATTCTGAAAAGATGATGAGAATTGAAATGCAACAGTTCTGAGTCATTCGCACAAAATATTAATTAAACGCAATACGTATACTCTAGCTATAAAATGACCATGGCATTAATTTCCATCATTACAAAGCATCAAATTTGGTTTCTTATTTCAGTATAAATGTTTCTCGAAGCATCAATTTCGTTCAGAACAACAAAAGCGAATTTTGTAAGATAGTAAAGCCGCTACTAAATTAATTAAATCAAAAAGACAAGTCTTTTTATCGTGTCTACTAATTTATATCATAGTATCGTACTATGCGAGTACTCAGCGAGACACCAGAGATCTAGTAAAATAAAATACAGCCATTTCACGCCAAGTTTCAATAGAAATGTAAATTAAATCCTATTGAGTCTCGCTCAATACGAGCGGGCTTTAAAAGCTATTTGAAACTGATACAAGAAACATTGATTGCGGAGGTTAGCTCAGGGCGTCTGTAATTAAACTATGTGATTGCAAATAAATGTGGCGTACTTACCCTCTCACAGACTTATGCTCTTTTAAGTCGATGGTTTGAAGCTCAATGCTGAATTTGGCCAAAGTTCGCATGCAAGTTAAGTATTGCGACACGTCTCAATATAATCATAAATTTAAAAACTACTTAAAGTTTGAAAATAATTAGTTCCAAGAAGTTAAATTACGTCGTGGAGTCATTTAACATGCTCCGAAAACTATTGAATATAAAAACATGTTCGTAAAATCACAATCGTCATGCAGTTATCTGCGTTATTGAGTTATAGTGTAAAGCTTTGCGAAAGAGTGACAAAATAAACCAGTGACACGGAGCAGATTACACATAAATTTATTGTAAACAATAACGAAAAACGAATATGTCCAAATCCACATTATAATTCTTGTCTTGGGAGTCTTCGTAAATGCAACAAAGTCCGTCCCGGTAAGCAGATTCGTTGGATCGTATCCAGTACGGAAGTCCAGACTTCTTCATACCGTGAGCCTAGTGGGAAAAATTCAACGTCAAATATGGATTTGGAAACGTTAAAATTAAACAAGCGAGAACCGAAGCTGAGGTCGCATGCGGTAGGGTTGAAACTTTGCTCTTACTAACCAAATAATGAATAGCACTTACGCTAGCGCTGATTCAAATTTCGTAAAGTTCCGTTCGATTCCAGTATTAGCTAAGGCACATTAATTCAAGTTCAAACGTCACGATCTCTGACACTTGATTGTTTTGTGTATAAAAATTTAGGTAATTTAGGTAAAAAAAACAATTTAATAGTCTAATTCCAAAATATTTGTTATCTCATACAAAGGCGTAAAAATACGGCGTAAATCTGAATCAGCCTTCGCGCTAGTAACATCTAATCGAATGAATGAATGAAACCCATAATACGTTACAACGGCCATTCCCATTCTCACAAAAAACAGATTAATCGGATTACCGTAATTGAATGCCAAGTAATCCTTAATATCATTAGTACCTATCAATTTAGATAAACTTGCCATAAAATTGTTATTAAAGTAGGTACATCGACAATTGTGAACCTACCGTTAGTCAAAACGCTTACGGCCAAAATAAAAGTTGCGTTGAGTTTATTATAAGCGTTATTAAGAGGAATGCAAACTTGCGAGAAACCTAATAAAAAAACTTAGTTTGTTTTTCTAAGGTACCTAGTGTTTTAATTATTGAAGTGAAGGTAGACTACTAAAATGTTATATGTTATCTTTTAATTTAATGAGTTGAGAACCGTGCTTCATCAGTTTTTGGCCAAAAAGAGAGAGAAGTATGAAGTTCTCTCTACGGAACGGAATGAGTGAGTGAAAAATAAACACTGCTAAACGCTTTGAGGCCTAATTTCTTCAAGAAAACGTTTATTTCAATCCTATTACGATGCTAATTCTGTGTAACGAGGCACCAAAGCTTCGAGGGAAATTGAATAATTAAGGGGTATTCCAAAACTTAATTATAGACAAATCAGCTTCCCAGTAAGCTGTAGTGCCCCGTCACGCAAAGTTCTTTGAATTTGAATCCGCCCGTATGGTAATTTTTCCTTTCTAGTGACAAATCGTGATAGCTAGTTATATAACTTTAACGTCTTGTTAACATTCTACAACCCCCTGTACTTCGCAGACTCCACTCTGACTTCACTACATCGATATACTTCATGCCGTATTAGTCTCGCAACAAGTGCTCATGCTTCCTCACCGTATGCTCTCAGTCCTGGACCGCGGAGACCAGTCTTTGGAGTACGAGGCCCCTCTCCGCCGGCCCCCTCCTATGGCCCGCCCTGTCTTCCATCGTTCTACGTGATACCTAGTCAAAAGTAAATGTATAGAAAATCAGGACAAATAATAGTAAAATTTCTGCTGTCAAGATTTTTCCCACACAGAAAATTTTCACGTGGGAGGGTGAAAGTTGACTTGCAATAACTTCCACAGTAACTAAGCAAACCGTTTACAGGTAAAGTTAAATAAAAGCTTTTCAGTGATTACTGATTAATATTCTAGTTATTTATGTTATATGTAACTGAAAACCAAGAGACGTTAGTAAAATAGGCGATAGCATCCTGTTTTATTAAAGTAATAAAATAAACATCTTTAGTAAAGTATTACTATTATAGTCAAAGTTCACTTGGCACATGCAAATATGCAGAAACAGTTAAAATAATGTACAATAAGAAATCTATACTTGCATTGTTTAAAAGGCATAGGCACTTTGTTCCTGAATAGTCGTAGACACGGCGTAGATATTACTCGTAATCATAACCTTTCATAATCTTTTGATATAATCATCGTTAAACCATTTTGGCTATTAATAAATGTAGGTATTAACATTTTCATACCTGATTGCATGCCGCACTTCAGTGTTCATGAAACAGTAGAACAATGCCACCGTGAATCCCTGTAAAAAACGCATGCATTTACTACAGTTTATACATAAGGTCATAAAAAAGGAACTGCCATTTATAAGGCTGAAACAGAATTTTACTCGTTGATCAAGTCCCTAATTGCAGACAGCCTTGTGGGACGCACATAAACCGCGAACTAAATAATCCTCGTAGTTGTTTGATACACGAAAAGGAAGACTGTCGAGAACCGCATTGTAATTTCCAAACAAAATCGAACGGTCTTGTCTCTTGCCTTGAAATTACGGAGTTCACATTAAACTTTCCAGACAAGGGATCTCTCGACAAAAACTGGCAAAGCAAACTATACTGCGGTCACTTTAAGACTCCTCAGAGATTTAGAGCTCCAGGTTTCGATCGTAGTGGCGCGGCCTCGACTGTACGCGACCTATACATTGCGTGTGTTGACAACTAACCACTTCGTGGTAAGCCGTTCGACCGTGCAATGAGCAGAGAATTCGCTCTCTGCGTCGTTAGTTGTACGTAGTTAGTCGCGGCCGGGTCGTAAGGTACCGTACCGAAATTTTTTATTTACGACTTGCATAGTCCGGCGATTACGTTTTGAAGTTTTGTTTGTCAGCGGTCGCCGAATTTGCCATTGGGATGTTTACAACATTACGTTTTCTTTTATCTTTCGAAAGGTAAACATTTGTTTCCTGCTAATGACCGAGTTGGCTCGAAGTTGAAAAGCTTTTCGGTTTCACGGTATGAGTAAAAGTGTAAATGAAGTTTGTTGGTGTAGTAAGGTCATTTAAAGACCATTTTGCGTGCTAATGCGACTATTGAGGGTAGTGTTAATTCGTTATTTTTGATCAACAGGACCTTCTTTCAAATCAAATCAAATCGTTACCCAGACAGTTAGTGTAGAATACTAAAGACATTCTCTTTGATAAATCCCCGGGGATTCCCGGGTAGCTTGACCTACGTTTTCTATGCCGTCCTAAAGCAGTTCTTAAGGGTACGTTTGCACTGACAGGGAGTGGAGATTTTGAGCGCTGTGATTGGTCGAATCACGGTCTACCTCTCTCTCTATACTCCTCCCAGCTCCGAGTCAGTGGAAACTTACCTTAAAATACAACACTTGCTTTTTTAAAAGTTCCGCTAAATTACCGTATGTACATTTGTACCTTGGATGATGATGTAGTTAGCATACCTGTGCCAAACTTATTTATTCTTACTATTCTTATTCGTACTAACCTGTGTAGACAACATCAGTGCTCTGGTATAGTCGAAAGCGTCCGCGAACCAGGAGTCGTCGCTCGGTCCGCACAACACCAGAAGGTTCGTGATGCCCAGCAGTGGGATCAATACCAGCAGCGCTTTGGTCGCCTTCCTATACTGCTCCGTCTCCAGTGTGTTCGCTGACCGCAGTTTTGTTATAAGGACCTGAGAAATAAGATTTATGGAGTACATTAATTTTTATCTTTTTTATAAGTAAGGCAAGCCGGTCACCTAGCGGAAAACCCATGGTTACCCCGAGATCACAGGTGCAGGTGCGACCCTTGAAAAGTTAGGAAGGCTCGTTTTTTAAAGACCCGTAAGTTGTATCGCTCAGGGAATGTTGCCGAGAAGTTGATTCCAATTCTAGTCGTGTGAGGGAAAAGTCGTCGAATAAATTGTTGTTCAAATTGACGATAGTGATCTCAGTCAGGACACTGGAAGTACTGTCTAATAATCACATGGATTGTGGAGTGAAAATCTAACCTACCAGCCGTATTTGGATGCAACATTTGCCTCCCATAAATGCGATGGGAATACGCTTCCAACTACAGGTGTGCAGTGCTCTCTGATGACTTATGACTTATGATGTAAGGAGGCAAAAAGGGGTATTTAAATATACCATACGTAATGTTATTGGTTGTAAAGGCAATACTTAATCAGATAGTAACCACGATCACACATCAAGAGCCAAACATAATAATTAATATTGCACATTTACTGAACATCGTTAAGTGGGCATTACTCCGAAAACTATCTCAAACATTTAGGCCGGCTAAACTTAGTATTTAAATATTAATACACGCCAAAAACCTGCAGCCGCAATAGACCCCTGTCACATTCAATTACGTTAAGCTATCCCGGGTTTGGGCCAATTTGCTGATAAATAAACCATTGTGTATCTATTGTAGTTTTTGCGAGCGGCCGACAAAGTTTTCCTACGAAAGGGTTGATTGTTCGATCAATAATGGAACTGAGAATTCCGTAATTGCATTGACTTTCTGTCTGACAGTAAGCAGGCTTATTTAGTTTTGGGAAGGCTCAACATACTCAAAGTCTCGGGACACGAGACAACACACGACCAAAGTCCCGGAGTTGACAACTGGCTGGAGCTCTTGTCTGTGGCTCGGTTCCAAATTCAAACCTTGCTTCTGACAGCGCTCTGTCTTGGTCTTTGTTACTTGCTCTGTCAGGCTGACACGGATCATTATTTAGTGTTAATATCCAAATTCTATTGTAAATAAATCCATTTTGTTTGAACCATAGCAGAAGTTTAGTGTCCTCTCATTCAGTCATCATCACCCGGGATTTTCCGAGACTTCGAAAATTCTCAGAATATAAACAAAATCAAGCTATTAAAAAAAACTTCGAACAACCTTGTCTCAAGTCTCTACCAGACACTCTCCCAAGACAGCAAAATTTGCAGAAAGTCTCAGAACATCGGGACACCAACATTCCCTGGCTCCAGACTTTGTATTTTTTTTATTACTAGCCTGATCTGTCCCACTGCTGAGCAAAGACCTCCCCCCAATACTTCCACTGCTTCCGGCCCTTAGCAAATAGCAGCCAGTTCTTCAAGAAGGAGTCCAGTCCAGAACTTTGACGTATTTACAAAGAAAAAAATTACATTACGTACCCACATGATCCTGACTAGAAAGAAGAGGTTAAGCGCGAGTCCGATCAGCGCAGGCGCCTTGTGGATCCAGTCCACTCCATGCTCGTGCATCCACAGGCACATCTTCGACTCCCCTAGGTTCGCCAACTGTGGAACATGTGGAATCATGTTGGATCATTTTATACTATATATAGAATATAATAATTAGGTACTGTAGAGACTAGAGATAGAGGAGCCCAGCTGGGAACTAGGTACGGGGGCGGAGTCCTAACGCTAGAGATATCCTGAGGAGCCTTATACATTTGCAATGAAATGATATGTTTATTAATGATATACTTGCTTATTGATTGAGATAATTTGAAGATTTGCACGAAAAGTATTAATTAATAAATATCGTGGCTCCTAAGTCAATCGCCAGCATGGAAATCTACTGACAAGTGCCCCACTTGCTCGTTTGCCTACTATTCGAAATTTAAATCGTCAAATCGCCTTCCAGACTGACTTACTCAGACCTGCACGGAGGTCGGGATTTACAGTACCTACAACAAATGGATAAACTTACTTAGCTCCTCTAGAGTAGTCAGCTTAATCATCAAGGCCGACGTGCACCGGCTATAGATATTAACCAGAGGTTAACGTATCGTCAGACAACACAAATACGTCAAATTAAACCGGGGCTAGTGTCTATAAAGTGGCCTTATTGTAATATGGATCTCCGCAAAGTAACGCCTGAATCCATCGCTTGGTTTGGTGCATAGGTATTGCACGTGACTCGGAATGCCAAAGACCTGGTTTTGAATTTCCAGACTAAGGTTTAGTTATCTGATTTTTTTGTATTTTTGTTTTAGTATGTTTAAGTTAAGTTAAGGCCAGGCATTGAATGCGCTAACAAATGTATAGAGGAAAATTCTTGGAGCCGTGGGGGAGGGGGGGGGGGGGAGGGGGTTTGAAGGTCCAAGTTTTCGGTATTTTGCTTAATTCTCGGAAACTATGCGTCCTAGCGACTTGACCACTATATAAAAAAGAAAGCTGATTAAATTTGCTACAAGTTTGACTCGGTCAAGTTTTTCGATATCTCTATACCTATAAAACAATACCTTGATTGACTGACTTGCTGAATGACTGAATGACAGACAACGCACAGCCTAAACCATATACCTTTTCATTGACTGGCCTAAAAGTAAGAAAGATTTTCTACAAGCATATTATAGAAAATTTGGATGGGACACTTGATTGGGCCTCTTCAGTCCCTTCGAGACCATGGACGCAACGTCGCGTCCGAAACGTCGAGATACCCATTTAAATATTTTTACGTGATTAAGTCCCGAGTAAAAAGAAACGTAATAGGAATTAACTGTAGATTCTGAGACCTGTTTCACTATGAAATATTCGCTAGATATGTTTTCAATAGTCTTTAAACATCTAATATTATTAAACTAATATTTTAATGTTGACGGCGCACCGCATAAACATTTTTTTTTTCTATCTCTTGCTTAATTCTACAACAATTGTAGAGTTAAATTTTATCAGTGCGTCTTGTCCGTCCCTGTTCAAAGTCATCCGTTAGATATAAAAGGTACCAACTAAAAGAAAAATCTCAATGAACCATCAATTCTAGTATGAGAGCATAAAGTTCACGTTGAAATTCTACTTTTTTTAAATTAAAAGGGAAGGTAGGTAAATCGAATTAGTCTCATGGAAAAGTTTCTTCACTTTGTCTACAAGAACATTTCTTGAATTTCTATAGGGAATTCTTAGACTCTGTTACAGTTTCAAACTTGTGGATCATTAACCATAAGTTTGTAACTGTAACAAAGTCTCAGAATACCTATAACTGTTTAACAGACAGCGTGGAAAAGAGTGTACAATTTAATTTTGTACAGTTCGTGTCAAATTTAAGGCTCCAACTTTGTACATTGTTTTGAAATGTTTAGTTTTGTAACCATGTAATACTTATCTACATTATAAAACCATAATTTTCGTATCAGAAAAAATATATCATAATCTGCTAAACATGAGAGGTAATTTGGTTTTCCTCGAAACCCATTTTGACGAACGAAATGCGTAAGTGCTATTGCTGCATTTACTATCAGAAATATATGAAATTTTATAATCTTAATGCGAAATATTGAACAATAACTTCCTTATAGTGAAATAAAGCGGATCACTCACGTAGATAAGTCGAGTTTGAGTTTAGTCTGCGTCGCACTGTGCGTCTCGCTGCTGCTGGGTCGTGCGCTTCCAGAGGACGGACTACGAATTAGTCCTACTCGACTTATATACGTGAGTGATCAGTTTTATTTCACTGTGATTGAGTCTCACGGTAGTTTAAATTTAAAGATTACTTGCTTTTCTTTAAAAAATTACTTACTAAACTTAAAAATTTCCCTCATTTCATAAATATTTCGAAAACATTCCGCCCAAATTCCTACTGCTCCCACATTTTCGTCCATACTGACAGGACCTAGGGTAGGACAAGCCTTAAGTGCGCCTAAAGTAAAGTCAGTCACTTGTAGGGGGAGCGAGACGCACAGAGACTAACGGGAATGTGGGAGCGAGACCTCAGTACCCCCTGATACGGCCTGAACAACTTCAGAGGCGCAGTTTAGTTTGAAGGGTACTGTACAGTTATTATTTTTAATTATAATATAGTAAAACTTTTGAATCAAATAAATGAGTATGACTAAGAGTCCAGTTTTAATGTCAATGTCGACTCCACAGCTAACTTTAGTAAACTGCTCGGAAGAGTCCGAGACCTGTTGATAATTACCCCATCAGATCCGTTGGAGGCCACAGTAACTAGACTTCTTGAAATCAGCCATATCGTTAAGAACACAGCCGGTGCGCCTGCGAACATAAACGAATAAAATAATTTTAAATTGTTCGTAATTTTTAATGCACTTATCATTATAAAAGGTTAAATGGTAGCACGTTGAACGGCGGTTTTGGTGCTTTGAAAATGGGTTCGTAGAGAGTTCTGAAACGCGTCAGCGTATAGTATAATTACGGTGGTGATGGTGATAGTTGGGTACCTATGTGTGACATGTGTTGATTCGTGTGGCAGTGGATGGGTAGGTGTTTCATGGATACATACATTTGTCGCATTAGTTCATGAATATAGACCTGCTAATATTGTCAATAATGGGAATAATGACGGGGGGATGAATGGACGCATATGGAAAAGAATGGGTCATATTTCCACCACACCGTGAGTTATGGTAGTGTGGATGAGATGTCTTTGCCCTGCAGCGGTACAAGTTAACAAGGTAGTAAAAAATATCTAATTTGAAATTGACATCCACGTTCTATTTTTGGTTTTAAAAACGTGGGCGTGCAGCGCCCCAGGTGTAGTTCTATTCAGAGACAACACAAAATAGATAGAATTCACCCACGTCGAAGTTCTTATATTTTGAGAGGAAAAGAAAACGAGCTAGATTCGAGGAAAAGCGATATTTCACTTTTATAACTTTACATTTAAACATTCTAATTTAAAAGCAAAGTTGTAGTAATAAACAAGTTTCTATTCATAGAATGCGTACAGCGTGTTTTCGTGGACAAATATTTTTAAGAAAACAATGTTTTTACAACGGTAAGTCGTATTTACCGTTTGTCAACTTCCTAGGTCGTCAACAACCCCATTTCGTCCAGTTGGTTGAGTTGGGAAAATGGACGAGTGAAGGGAAAGTGAACAAGTTGGGAAGGTGGACAAGTTGAGAACATGGACGAGATGAGAAAGTGGACGAGTTGAAAGTGGATGAGTTGAGAAAGTGGGCGAGCTAGGAAGTTGACAAAATAGGTATGTGGACGAAGTGAACCTAAATGGTGTTCATAATAGATGTTAGTGATGACTGTTTGATTTAGAACTGTTTGTATAAGTGTAAATATATACTGCACCATAACAACCTGTCAAATCAATTTTAGTTGAATACACGTGATTTATAAACGGATGTTATTATAAACTACTGGCTGTTGCTCGCGACTTCGTTTGCGCACCTAGAATTTGGTCATCGCTATCCCGCGGAAACTGTAAGCACAATTTTCCCGAAAAAAAAAAAATAGCCTATGTTTTAATCTAGGGCTTATGCTATCTCCAAACATTTCAACGTGAAGAAGTAACAGCCATACATAATGCACACTCACTCACAAACTTTCGCATTTATAATATTCGACCGTAATTCATCAAACTATTTACAACATATTAACTTTTAACATTAGCGTTCTGCTCTACTTCACGTACTCTTCACGTATTAATATAGATTGTTTTGTGTTAGACTCACCCCATCCGATAGTTGCGTAAACTTTTAATTTTATATTTTCCGCTGTAAACGTCTCCACGACTAGCATGTACAGATATAAACCTGAAACAAAATAATACACATAAGCAATAGTTCATTAAAATGGAAGAACTTTTTGTGACATTGAAAACATTTGTAATTTATCATGAGGTGTGTGTGAAATTCCTAATCCACACTGGGCCCTCATATGAATATAGCCCAAGCCCTCTCATTCAGAGAGGAGGCCCGTGCCCAGCAGTGGGACGTAAAAAAGCTGGTGATGATGATGATGATCTAGAGATATGCTACATATGATGCAGGTCTGGCAAGCTAGAACGATCTACATTATCTTCTTTTGAATTCAGAATGGTTTTAGAATAAAGCAAGTCTTTGCTTTCGGAGGTCGAGCAGGTGGGCTGGGTGCGTGTTGGTGTAACAACATTATACTACTTTTAAGCCCCTAATAATCATTTAACTCCTAAAGTGGTCAAGCTTGATGATGTTTGGTTTCGCCACTTTTGTACATGGGTTTATTTCACCTATTTTTAAAAGTGCTATAAGTTTATTTTGTTCTAATACCGAATTTTTAGATTTCAACTGTGTAAATCAAAAACTTTTAGCTAGTTTTATATCCAAAAGAAGTTACTATAGAAGCATCGTAATTATTTGATATTTTGCTAATAACATTAATCTGGACTTCGCTAATAATATAATTAGTTCTACGGAGAACTACGAGCGAAATGATTTCAGAAACACTGAAGGTCGACAGCTAATGCGTTTACTTGTTTCACGCCAATTAACAGGAAAGTTATTATTTCACACCAGTCGGTAATTCTAGACATTCATAAAAGTATAAAAGTTACGATTATAGTCTATGAGTCTATCCAATATCCATCAATCAGGTTAGGAGGAACATCTGTCTTATTTTACGAAACTAATGGGAAATCAATGACAAGTCATATGAAACCACAAGCAGTCTTTAAATGTCAAGCTGTTCACTTTCTGAGCATGTAATATAGTGTTTAATTTAAAACGCATTATAAACATCCGGTGTGTCTGAAAATAGAACATAAGGTAAATGTCTCTGTCACAGACACCTACACGAAAATTTGAAAAATAAAACTTTAGAAGCTTCATTGTTGTCACATTAATTAAATTCTTTTCATGATCTTTCCGTATGATACAAACGTGTAAGTATCATAAACTTACAGGGTGTTATAAAGTTTTGTTGCCAGTATTGCGATCGCTACACATCGTGATATACGACGCGATATATATATATATGATTGCCACCTCTCACATTTAAAGTCGATGTCGTAGTGTTTCAATATCACAATAGTCAATATTTTTTATCGTGTAAAACGACTCCAGCACTGGTACATTTACCTGATTTTTCTTCATGTTTGACGCATTTCAAATATAGGACGTGTTCACAAGATGTACTGCTTCTAAATGGGTTGCCAAAGGTGAATAATAAATGCACAGTCCATCATCTGTCATCCGCCAAAAATATAAAGAATTTGTATTTCTTATTTATAGCTGTTGAATACTGTTGATCTAGTACGTTTTATTTACCTCCCGATACTAGTCACTCAATTTGTTGAGATATTAAAAAAAATATATGCACGTTGCGACGATTGACGTATTTGGCGTGTACCTAATTCATCGCGTTTTAGTTTAACGAGTATCCAGTTCCAGTTTGGGTCGAGCTACACGGAGATGTAATTCTCTAAGGTTCATGGTTGTTTGATCGTTGAAGTGTCAAAATATTTGTCATAATTATTATAGTTCCGAAAAGTGACATTAGCGCTCGAGACTGCAAGCGACGCTGCATTAGAGAATCAACTCAACTCACTGTAAGCATCCAGCATGCCTTGAATTATTTCTTCTTTTTATATGCATCTCATTAAAGATACGCACTGATCGACATGTCAGTAATGTAATTATTATTACATTTCTGACATGTTAATCGAACAGAATCTATTTCTGTGACGGTGGAAACTATAATACACATATACAACTTCGTATGAAAAGTGACACAGTATTTTTGTTTAAATCTGTATATTTTTGAACCGACGGTCTGAAAGTGATGTTCATGATAATATTACCTTCGACAAGCATCCAGAAGAAGTTTGTGAGATAAAAATAGTGCATACAGATGACCAGGATCATGCATGATGTCTTTTCTTGCTGAGCCTCATCTGACCAGTTCTGAACAGAAGATACAATTATATGTTAAATACAAACATACATAAATACAAGACAAACAATGCATATGTATGTCATTTCTAAGTGGTGTATGTGTAACTCCAATTTCTATTCTGTTCTGTTTCCCTTAATGGCGGCCAGAAGGCTTGGGCCAATGTCAGTTTTTGATGAAACTACAATTTCCTTTCTACTCCTTTCGAACACAAGTCACATTTGACAGCAAACAATTTTTAGGTTATAATTTGTATGGAAATGACAGCTGTCAAATGTGAATCAAAGTGTTTCATCAAGACTGCAGTTTTATTGTAGAAAAAATCGGAGCTACATACAATCGTACCATCATCCCGTGTAATATCAGATAAAATAGTGAGAGCGCGAGTTTCTTTACAGTGACAAATACATAAATAAAGTTGCTAGTGTAAAAAATATATATTTGGACATAACTACTTACAGCTAAACATGTTATTTAACTATTTTGAACCTCAAACCATTAATTAAAAGTCAGAAGAAAACAAAGTTGTTTACTTGTTTGTGACACATCGTAATTAAGTGTAATTAGGTATATCCTCTTAAATAATTCTGGTGTCTCGTGGGAAAATACCGTGTTTGACGAAAGTAATTAGTACGTGCTTGACCTAAATTTATATATTTCGTTTGTGTTAAGAATATCCAAGCAACTGGACCGTACTTCTCAGGGAAATGCTCTATTTTTTTACTAAATGGTGTCAGGAAGATTTATAGTTAGTTTCCGAGGAGTTTCGAGTATAGCCCGACATGTTAAAAGTAGAACTATTATTGATTTAAAAGATTATCCACACTTACCTGTAGAGATAAATTCAAGATCCAACTGCAAGCAGATAATATGTACGTTGACATAAGATTCGTGTGTATCGTGTTCCTTAGACATCTCAGGTCCCTAAAACAAAAAGCAATCATTAAATCATTACAAATCAATGACCGTTATTTTTATAACACATGTACAGTTTCTTTAGGTGTACAATTTGACTGTACGATTCAATCGTTACACGTGTAGTACCTAGTACCTATTTACATGATACGATGTAACTTTGCAGACCATATGTACCTACAGTTAAAACTGTTAGATACAACTGTGTAGCTTGGCTTAAAAGTCACGGGTTGTACATAAAATGTGTGTACTTATATCTTGCAATGTCATACATTTTGCTACAACACTGAGCACATGGCGAATTTAAAAAGTAAGAAATGAATATCAGTCTGACCGTAAACAAATGATTCATAGTGATCAATGGTAGCGTGTAATACGTAGTATAGAGTGTTACTATCTGATCACATCAGACGAGTAGTTTTATCAATCACCCACACATGATGTAAATGTTGCGTGTCCTCTGCTACTTAAATAGTCCATTTCAAAGCTATTTGTGACAAAATAACTCATTCAATAAAGCTTTCTACTTGGTAGGTAATCACTAACCAGGCAACTGTAAAGTTATTATTCGTAGTAGGTGATTAAAATTATAAAATATGAAAGTTCGTGAGTGAGTGTGTTAGTTTGTTACTTCTTCATGCTGAAACGGCTGGACGGAATTGGGTTTAAATTTCTGATGGAGATAGCATAAACCCCATATTAAAACATAGACTACCTTTTATCCTGAAAAACTGTATATTTCCCGTGGGATAGCGACTGAATTCTACGCAGACGAAATCGCGCGTAGACTAGTGGTTAAAAACCGCTTCCGATATAAGAATGGCTAAACACGATCGCCCGCTTACACTCTATCGAGACTCGGGACTCGCCACGCCACTTGCGAAAACGTGTAAATGGGTGATAAAAGTGAAAACTTACTTGAAATATAAGAATACGAAGACAGCCAACGACAGCACGGCCAGACTGAGCGAGTAGCCCGCGAGGTAGATGAGGCTGGTGACGTCGGTCGCCGACACGTTCGCGATGCGCTCCGTGCAGTTGGAATAGTCCGAGTAGTTGTGCCAGATGCCCTCCACGCATTGACGGGAGGCGTTTTCTGGGGAAAGAGATCCGTTAACGGCGAACCCTCACAGCAGCGCAAGCAACTCATGCTCCATGGACAAACGTAACGGCGTGGGTAGGTTTGTATGAAACGTGTGTGCCCAGGAGTGCGGTTCCACCCATGAAGTATGACTTTGAGTTCACAAGCGGACCAAAAATAGCTGCTTCAGCGAGGTGGGTGATTTAGGACTCTGCACTTTATGTATGTTTTTAACAACTGACGCAAATAGAGGAGTATTCGCTACTATATGTATGTGTGTGGCATCGTAGTTTAGGATAGACCAATTTGGAAACGGTATCTTAAGTAGAAAGTCAGTTTAAACGAGACGGTTCGGTTTAAGATATTGGAGTTTAAATTGGAAAGGACGGGGGTTATTTTGACTTTTTTAAGTATTTAGTTATAGTTGAAACGTGTTCGCAGCCGTAGCAAGCTGCTCTCAGAAATAGGACCACATATTGGTCTGAAAAATGAGGGGCAACTGCGACTAAAATTCATTTAACTTCGTTAATGGTCGGGTGCTTAACCTATAAGCCACGTGGTAAGGGTGTAAGTTTAAGGTCATTCGACTAAAAATTCATTTATCAATTTAAAGTCTTTTTGAAAGCAAAAAAGTCAGACATTAGTGAGCATTGTATTAGAAAATTACATTATGTCTAATTGGGCGTAGGGAACTGAGTTTGGGTAAGTGGGATTTTTACTTAGCCTTTTGTCAAGCGTTAGAAAAGCGTCAGAGACACTGAAAGCATACAAGCATAACAATTATCTAAAAAAATACGAAAGTCATGGCTCGGCCTACTATTACAGATATGGTTGTATGGATTTTGTTACCTTTGCTTATTCCTCGACTTTATGTTTAAAAAAAAAACTAGGGTTTGAGATGCGTTCTGAATATTCAGGTAGGGTCGGGAGCGAGCCATCAATATGTAAAGTCATTAAAATTGAACACGCTCGTAAAATTCGTGGCTAGGTTAGTTGATGACGTCAAATTGAAACGTCTAAGCAAAACAGGGTGTGTTTATCTTTTGTTTGAGAGTTTTACCTTTAAGATATTTATTTTTAATAGCAGATCCAAACCAAAGTAATACACTTGAGCAGTAATACAGGTTGCGCCAAAAATCTTCTGGAGTAAAATCCACATGTATAAAACCTGTCAAGAGCGAGTCGGAATTGGAATCGCACATCGAGGTTTCGAGCCATAATCTAATAATATTTGTGCTACTTTACGTACAGATGATAATAAAATAACTAAGAAAATGTGCGAAACCCCTAAAGGCCCTCTCATCTCATTAAAAGTTGGACCCATTTGGATCATGGCAATTAAACTAGATTTCTGTTAACGTGTCTGAATCGCTCCATCTGTTTGGAAGCTACGATACCCCAGATAGACTTACAGATCCACAGATACATACATTAAACTAGCATCCCTCTGTTTTCCGTTGCGGGTTAAAAATAACAAGTGATGGCTGTCACACCATCATGAATTATTTATCGTTTCCAACTGTTTTTGATGCAATGAATATCACAAAAGCGCAATTGGACATTGTAAGAGTTACGTAGCTAACCGGTGGACAATAAATAAATTGCAGCATTTTTAAAAATGATATCCGTCAGCCATATTTCGGGATATCTGACCTTTGTGAACAAAATAATGGCGTGGACCGAGGAGAATTGGTTCTGTAAAGTATACGATAACTGAATAGCTATTTTAGCAATTTTTTTCACTAAACTTTGATCTGAACCGCTCTATTCGATGTTCCAATAATTTACTGTTTTGCCCCAAAGTAATTTACAAAGTAGATCTGTCAATTGTCTTTCAATTTATGCTTGAACATTTTTCACTTTTTTCTGAGTATAACATAAATACCATAATGCCGTTCCGCCAAAATCGGACTATCTAGAGTAACACAATCAACAAACAAAAACAAGCAAAACGCTCTTAAAAACTAACGTAATATTTCCAAAAAGTACTCACGTGTATCGTCGTACTGGACGCCGTGAAACTCGCTGAAGCACCTCTGAATCGCCCTGGTGTTCCACGGCGTGGGGTCCCAACACAGGAGGCCGTCGTAGTACGCCGGGCAGTACTTCCCCGACAGGCCCAGGTTCTTCTCCAGACACTCCTCGGCCTTCGCGCTGACATTCTCCACCAAAGTCTCCGGCCCCTCTAACGTATTTAGGTCCTCCAGTTTGACGATTTAACCAGCTATCGCAACACACGCTTAAGTCTTGACGAATTTACACTAAGTCTTACTCTTACTACACTCATATAAAAATGCAAATACATTCAATTAGGTACTATAACTTCACTCACACTAAACTTCAAGCACTTCCATCGTGGAGTTGCGCGCGTTGTTCATTTAACTCGATTACGTGTAAATTTCAAGTATTTTGTGGAGCTGAATTGGCTGGTCTCAGCGTCCCCAGTGAGACTGTCACCATGATAAGGTTGTTTGCACGCGGCTTGTGTTTTAACTTATCAAGTGATAAGACTCCGAGAGCAAACATCGGCAGTCTATAAGAGTATTTGCGTATCGTGCAAGGAACTCAACTTTTTCTCAATTTGGCTCCGCTCCATTGAAACTTTCTCGTCCTGTGACCTGAAAAGGGACGTCATTGATTGTAATTGCTTTCGCATCGATGGAACTTGGATCCTACTTCAAATACAATTTAAAATTTGCTTCGGGCAACAATGTAGAAGTAGATAAGAGAGTTTGGAATGCTACGCAGTGAATGTAACTCCTAATTAAACATTGTGTTTGAGGTGGAAGAAAAATGGGTCGATGCTCGGCAAAGCCTGGGCTTAGAGCTGCAGATATCGAACAAACTGACCTTTAGCTATAGCGTACAAAGTAACAAAGCTTTGTTTATTTAGTTTTTCGCGATATTCCTGATATTTTTATTACAGCAAACATTGTGTCCACATTCAGAGAGCCGTTCTCATCTTTTAAGGAGTTATGTCACAGTGACGGTTACTTTATAAATAAAGTCACTACCATGAGGCTCTTCTAAGTTTGTTATCCTACGAAAAGTGCTGATCATTTTCACGCAATAAAACTTGATAATTAAGTTATTAGCCATAATTATTAAGACCGTGAGAAGACAAAAAATACGGCTTCCTGAAAATTTAACCAAAAAATCATAATCATCATCAAGCTAATGAATGTCGTGCGTAATACTGATAGTGTACCTAACTCTAAATCTTAACATGACTACATATTTGAACGGATTTCTAAAGACGTCTAATAGGCGTCCAACCAAAAGCTTAAACGTTTCTAAGCGGAGCTTTAACTTGTTGATCCTCCTCGCAGTCTAATGAAATGGAAAGCTGAAATCTCTTTGAACTTTTGCTCGTGTAACTAAACTTCGCGCCGGCATGCATAAACACATCCCTAAAATTGTGGCTAAGTCTTAAGATATTCATTAGGGAGGTCTTAAAGTTAATTTGTTTTTAGGCAGTCTGAAAATGAGAAACGGGTTTAGACACAACTGAGTCCGTGGGACGCTTTCATATTTTGTAACGTCCACAGCAAAACCGCAGACAATGACAGGAAAACCGACTAAAGTAGCTGAGGAAAATCATGGTCGGTAATGATAAATTTCGCTTTAGACAGTCACCCTGTGCCCACAGTCACACACATCATTATCATCATCATGTGTGCACAGTCATCATCAAGTTGTCCATGGTCAACGTCTTAAAAAACGCCAGTTAGGTCAGATCAGTCTCGGTTAGGGATAAACTTTATTAGATAGTAAAAATTTATATCACGTTCAGAAACCTTGTCTAATTAATATTCTAATGTCATCCGTCGGGCCCTTGTCAGTGCGAGAGTACCGGTAGTCCTCGGGCCCAGTGGGCTGGCCAGGGACGACGGCAAGAGGCCTGACGGAATGTCGCTGGTGCCTTGGAGCATGGGTCGGCCGCTAGTTTGTCGCTACTTGTGTTGACACCATGGCACTGTCCCATGTTCCGAGCACCAAGGTCACCGCTGGCGCTACGGCATCCTTGCCCGAAAGCCTCAAACGCCGCAAATATACCGCCCTAGGATCCAGCTACATAATTATTTGCGGCGTTTGGCGTAGAGACTTTTGGGCCATGGGGGCCAAGTGCGCGTCTTCTATACAAAGATTTGTCGACGCGTCTAATAGAGATCTCGGACGACCAGAAGGCTGGGCATTATTTCGCTCAGCGCATTAGTATCGCTATACAGCGAGGAAATACGGCCAGCCTTCTGGCCACCTTGCCCGTTGACGGCGATTTATTGCTATTTTTTACCTCTAGGTAAAGTTTTACGATGTTTGTCTTTTTGTAAATAATTTTCAACCGTGTCTGAAATAAATTAAACACAGAATAATACTTAGTACAAGGAACTTGTAACTAGCTCAAATACTCTCGTCTGAGTAAGTTACTGTTCATGCTATCAGAAGTGCATACTGAAACGACTACTAGAATTAGTTCACATATTATTATTACAAAATAATTACATTCCCTTCTTAGATTTTTATTCATCTTTTGAACGATATTAATGAAAAGTTTCGTTCTAACTCAAGACAATTTAATAAAGTAGGTACCTATCATGTATCGCTAAATCTCTTTTCTAATCAAAACTAATTATTTTCACCAGTGATAATAATATTATATTATACACAACTCAAGAATTCGCCTACACACAGATCAAAGGTCGCGACATATTTTATAAGAAAAACACTAGAGAAAAGCAATATATTTACGCTATGATACTTAGTCATACTAAATATATCCTTCAGAGCAATAAAACGATGTCATTTTTACTGACTTTTGTTAGTTATAGTTTTATATCGACAAATATTACGGCTATAAATTCGACTCACGTGCGTTTCACGACTTCGATTTTTAACCTTTTGTAATAGTTATAAAGAACGGTTTTTCTTCGAGTCGTAGACGAAGCTACAGTGAAGCTTTAATGAACACAGGTAAACATTGATACAACAAGGTAAATGATAAAGTTAAAGAACACTCTGGTCTTTCATACAATGAACTACCTAATGGGTAAGTTTTGTGCTAGAATAAAAAAGGTCTTTTCGTAAAATTCTGGCTGACAGGAAATTGTAATAGATAATAAACTTCGAAAAAGTAATAAGGAAATTAATTAATATGAAGTTCCTACATAATAATCTAGTGCTCTTTAGATATTAGGACACACCGTAATTTAGTTCAGTTATAAAATAATAAACCAAAATTTGTGAAGTGACCAAGGTTAAGCAATGTTGGATTTACCCTTTTACCTTGCTTCTTCTTCTGGAAACTTAAGTATAAAAAGCATTCCTGAAGGGGTTTCGAAATTGTATTTGTAACGTATTTTATCTATTTTTCTATTCTATTAACCTTGGGTAGGTACCCGGAGGCGGTTCACCCGTTACTTTATACATTGCAGGAACTTGAAAGGAATCGTTATTATGCCCCGAGGTTGCGTTTATCCCTCTCATAAATATCAATTGTGACATTCACAAAGGCACTTTTCTACGACGTCCTGCAAATATGGGAATTTGATTTTGAGCGAAAGTTTTACTATTCTGGGAAGAATGTAGTAGGTGCTCCGAATTGTGCAAGTTTCCGAACTTGGAATCCGCGGACAGGATAAAATTAACTGCAGTTATACTTACTAGTGTAATTAATAGTCAACTGGACCACGCTTTCGTTAATGATTTGATAAAGTTCGAAACAATATTTTCTCGTCACTGCTCATCGAATGTGAATCATAATTATATTCCCTCTAATTAAATATTACAGTTATTAACCATGGCAATCGGTTTATCAAGGGAAACCCTGGATACCTACTTGTTTAATCTAGCGCGTAATTAAATACAGCGTTGATACGATTTGATTTACAAACGATTTTCATATAAGGTGGAAGACGCAACGCATCAATTTCAAATCAATGTTTCAAAGTCAGAGTGGTCAAAAGTTTTGCATCGTATGAAAATATATAAAGCACAACAAATATTCTTCCAAGTAGGCAGACATAACATATAGCGGTTCTAACGATTTAATAAATAATGAATAGACTAGAGAAGGTGGCAAATTCATAATACAATTATGTATAAGAATTTAAAGTGGTTGACGCCGACACGGACGCGAAACATTTGAAGTATGTCTACTTATATTAGATTAATTATCATCCAGCTCGTTGATATAAGTGGCTGTATTAATTATCCTTTGATAAAGGTTTAAGTATAAAGACGATATGCTTTTTGATAGAACTATACCTAGTTTCTCTCTATCCTGTTCCTCGAGAGATGTTTTACGTATATTCAAATTCAAATTCAAAAACATTTACTTCAGACCAATACAAGTAGGGCAAACTGACGGACCGAATACTATAGTATAGTATACCGATTACTATACTAATACTACTATTAAGTACTATAGTGGTGGCCAACAGAACTTCATAGACATCGTTCAATCGAACGCAATTTTCAACTACATTATAGGTTTCGATTATTCAATAAACAAAAGATTGTGATCCAATTTCGCTAACGAATATGCGGGCAAGCTTTTCATAAGTGGATAGTAGTATATTATTGGGCATTCTGGACCACCATTCATTCGATTGGGCGAAAAATTTCGCCCTCACTCATTCGTGGTGATCCAGAAGCCCAATAATACAATGAATTGCACACAACCTACAATCAACCCAAACCCAACGGTAACCAACCTAACAGTAACCTATCAGCATTTGCGTTCAACATAACGCTCAACCTACACCTGAAATCGCATTGGGCATTCTGTTTCACCTCTCGATCAACGCAACGAATACATCAGCCCAACAGCAACTCAAACCCAACGGAACCCAACCTAACAGAATTTGCTCACACTCGAGGTTTAACGTTAACCATCTGCTCTTCTGCTCATTTTGAATAAGCATTCCATGCTTGCAACACGCGCGCATTGGTTGAATTGATCTTGAACAGATATGAAGTTTGTAAAACAAGCTCAGAGCTTGCAGTTGGAGGTTGTTTGTTCAGATCGCAACAATCGTAGTTTTCGTCACGGTGAACTTTTACCCGACACAATTCGCTGTATAATTTGCGGTCCTTCTAATTGCGGTAAAACTAATTTAATTGTCTCTCTTCTACTACATGAACAAGGACTACGCTTTCAAAATATTTACGTATATTCAAAAACACTTTTCCAACCGATGTACCAGTTTTTAGAAAAAATATTGATGTTGGTTCCATCAGTTAAATTTCAAAAATATCGCGAAAATGATGAAATACTAAGCCCGCATGAAGCTGAGAACAATTCAATTATCATATTTGATGATGTTGCATGCGAAAATCAAAATAATATAAGGGATTACTTTGCAATGGGAAGGCATAAAAATATTGACAGCTTCTACTTAAATCAAACTTACAGTAAAATACCTAAACAATTAATAAGGGACAATGCTAACTTAATCATCCTTTTTAAACAAGATGAAGTTAATTTACGTCATGTTTATGACGAGCACGTTGGAACTGATATGTCTTGGTCACAGTTTCGGGAAATGTGTGCAAAAATATGGAGCGTACCTTTTAGCTACTTGGTTGTAAACAAGGACTGTGCTAGAAATTCAGGATGTTATAGAATGGGATTTGATACATTTATCGTTTTGGATTAACCGTGTTACTTAACCAGTTTCATTTTCAAGAAACTTTTATTGCATCATGGGAATCCATCGAGATCAGACATGAATCATAAAATAAACACCGAGAAAACTTTAAAAGAAAAAGTACTTCAGTCTGCCGATGCTGTCAAAAAGAAGGTTAAACTACTTCGTGATATGAAAAATAACAACAATATGATTTTGGAATCAGTCTTTAAACCAATAACAGACCCGCTTAATGAAATGGTTAAAAGTAACGACAATAAATACTATAACACTAATGAAACCGATTTTGATGAAGACATGTTTAAGTGGCAAAAGGCGCCAAAAACATTAAAATTTAGTCCTAATGAAGGGAAGAGAAGTAGTATTAATAATCAAACAATCGTACGAAATTTTTCCGAAACGACTTCAAATAATGATGATGAGGTATCAAATAGAGACGAAAACAGACAAGATGGTGATGATGACATGTTATGTGAAAGTGACAACAATGATGTCTTGGAATCAACAAATGATACTTCATTTAAGACTACCGGTTCATATGCATCTCCTCGCGAAGACCCTGCATGGCAAAAACAATACAACACCGACTTGGACATTCCTTTTGGCATACGAACAGAACGCGATAAGCTTATGTTAGGATCTTGTTTAGTTTCCGTTAGTGGCGAAAAACTCAAAGTAAATGGTACTCAAAGTACAAAAAAAACTCAAAGTAAACTTACAATTTAACACCAGGTTTATATGATTTGTTATTTAAGAAGTTGCCTGATTTAGGTATCATAACTGAAGACGATAAACGTTATTATAAAATGTTGCTACTAGAAACGAATGTCCATAGACGAGATTTTGATCCCAATAAACCAATAAAAAGTAACAAAGGTCAGAAATATTTATACATTATAAAACCGCTTTTCAAATTATCGAAACAACGTTCAATAAGCGAAGATTTATGTACTTACGGCAAAGGACTACCAACAATGAAAAAAGTTAAAAGAGATGTTTCATATGTCTATTGGGATAATCCAAACGAATTAGTTGAAAGATTGAAATTACTCATTGCTTCCCGTGATGCCGGTAACACAGGATTAGACAATGAAATAATATCAATTGTAGAAGAACTTCGTGAAGCGGGCTTGGTTAATCAATGATATATAAAACTGGTATTTTACTTTTACCATCAGTCGAAGCCGGAAATTTGATGATACATAAGTGCATAAAAATAAGAAGTGAAAATGAACATAGACAAATTCGGTCATCATGTTCATAAACGTTTGCGTGTATGTGAAGTTTTTGAACTTAACAATAAAACTTTGCTGCGTTCTGATGATGGCGATTTCGATCTACAATCATCGCGATTAAAGGGGGTAGCGGATCCTTTGACACCCAATGATGCAGCTAATAAGCAATATGTCGATCAGCTCGTCCAGGACACTTACGAGAAGAAGCATCTAGATTCTTTATTTAAAACTATAAATTCTCAAATTCATCAGCTTGCAAATCAGTTGAAAATAAACTTTTATACAAAAAGGGACATAGACAATATTTTAAGTAATTTCAAAGATGACAAAAGAACAAGTCGTGAATGAAATCCATAGATCGGCCCGAAAAAATTTCAAGCGTCGCGCAGTTATATTAAAAGGAATTGATGATTTGTGGCAAGCAGATTTAATTGACTTACAGAATTTACATACTGTAAATAAGGGATATAAATACATTTTAGTTGTTATTGATACATTTTCAAAGTACACGTGGTGTATTCCTACGAAATCTAAAACTAAAACAGAAGTAAAAAATGCATTTGAACTAATTATCAAGTCGACCAAACGAATACCTAGAAACTTACAGACAGACTTTGGAAAAGAATTTTACAATGATCAATTCGATTGTTATGTGAAATCCTTAAAAATAAATCATTATTCCACGTATTCAGTTAAAAAGGCGTCTATTGTTGAAAGGGTAATAAAAACGCTCAAGAACAAACTTTACAAATATTTCAGTTTCATCGGGAACTACAAATGGCTTGGAAAACCTTTAGATGAGATAGTTCAATCTTATAATCAAACTGTGCATAGCACAACAAAATTTAGCCCAAATGAGGTGAATTTTAATAATGAAGCCGAAGTAAAGAAAAACATAGATAAATCACAATCCAATCGGCGTTTTAAATTAAATATTTTTAATGTAGGAGATCATGTGCGTATAAGCAAGTACAAAAGCGTCTTTCATAAAGGTTATACGCCTAATTGGTCAACTGAGCTATTTACTATTAAAAAGGTGAATCACACTCGTCCTGTTACTTACCATATTGAAGACCAACGAAAAAACTCAATACTCGGTACATTTTATGAACAAGAACTGCAAAAAACTAAGTATCCAGACGTTTACCTCATCGAAAAGGTAATCAAAAAAAGAGGGAAAAAATTGTATGTTAAGTGGTTAGGACTTAACGATAGCGAAAACAGCTGGATCGACAGAAATGCCATTGTATAAATATATTTAAAAACTTTCTCGCGCTAAGTCATTAACTTTTGGGATATGAAAGGAAGAGGACTTCTAAACAGTATTATTAATCACTTACCGTTTGAACTGCACTTACCTGGCTACA